>BHFW01000002.1:0-1200000 GCA_017312325.1 Pleurotus citrinopileatus
TCTTATGTTCCTCCGTGCGCTTTCAATGGACCACTACCACAGTTCGAGTGCAGCGCCAGCTGACCTCCTTGAATAGTGATATTGTATGTGCATTTATTCATGTAACAACAAACAAACGGTGCGACACGCTCCAATCCGATCCTTCACCCACTAAATCAATCAAAAGTTTAACAAACCCACGGCGCCCAAGCGCTCACTCCATCACCCCAATTCGGTTGGTCTGCTTCTCTCTCAGTTTCTTTCCCTCATCATTATCTAATAAGTACCTAGAACAATTCCGATACAATGGTGCAGCGGATTCTAATTACTGATGTTTATAAATATAGTATTTTCATTGGTTCGGATATTGGGAAATGGGAATCCGAGTTTTCGGGACAGAATTTGTTTTGTTATGGGTATTCAAGGCCAATTGCGCTCAATGTCGAGAGAGGAGATGATTGTCCGGGGTTGAAGGATGAGCTGCACAATGTGTTCTGTTTCGCAAATTCAGGTATTCGGGAGGTATCTACACTGTTGTAAACCATTATTAGTGTATGCGGGGTAAATTAGACATGAATGTGTACATCAACATCTGTCGCAATATCGTGGTATTGCTGAATCAAAGTGATTAACATGTTCAGTCTATTTTGCATTCAAGCGGACATTATCGCTTGTTCGGAGAGAGTAGAAATGATATTACTATGTGTATAGGTCACCCGTTTGTCTATCTATTAGTTCAGTCACTCGTACTTTGCATCCAACTGTTGGAAACATCTACAACGTTGCATGAACATTGATATTCAGTTTCTAATTCACTTGGCCATCTTCACCTTCTTTTTGAGAGAGAACACTTCCTAATGACTCGAAATTACCACAGAGCTAACGATTACAATCTCATATACATTAATTACGGTCCATTCACCTTTCGCAACATCGTTTGTATCATTCAAGAGCTCCGAACAGGTACTTTCCCGGAGATTGCCTCATTTCCATCTGTAATGCTCAGAATGGGTTAGAACTTTGGATTGCAACTTATATGTAAATATCTACAATGTAAATGCGCTACTAAATGACATGTACACAGATGAGAATGGCGCAGAGGGAATCAGTCGAGTTGATATTACGAAGGTAGCACTCACATAGGGGGTGCACCCTGAACGTCGGAACTTGACGAATTCACACTTCTACACCATGGTGCACCGCCGGAATGGTTTCGTGATTCTCTATGAGCAGTCCAGCTAAGCCCAAGGAGCTTACACCTCAGAGAATACACCACAGTCAGCACAGGCTGTTAGGAGATGGGGAGAATAGCTCAAATGCATTGGAAGCTGACTCCCGACACTGCTACATTTTGCAAACTCCATTGTTACACAGTCAAACTGGGCCGTTTACAAAGATTCATATGGTATCTACTGTATGTTGAGTTCGTAGTCAAGCACATACAATTCCTGTCACCGGATTACCTCCTCAGTACAGCGGCGGCGCTATGGGGGTATTGCTATCCTCAACGGCGATGTCCTCAATGTCGAGTGAGCATCAATGGCTCCCGCATCCCATATACTACACCAATTTCGGATCAAATCTGGGCGAAGTGATGGAGCGCACTTTTAAAAAAGGAATAGAAAACTTACACATTGGGAGTCTCCTGTTTCCAGGTGCCTTCGGGTTCGCACTGATCACCGTCTCCGCCCTGTCGTAGTACTCTCCATTGGTCCTAGTAATATCTGAGATGCAGGAATTTTTGAAAGGAAAATAAAATAAAAGAAACGGACATACTTGAGTTTCCAACCTTAGCCACGCAAACTACGATAGAAGAAAGCATGTGTGATGTGATGTGAGTGGTTGAAATAGCTATATGGTAGAAGTTCGATGCACAATTGCCGATACGCAAGAGTAACAAAAATAAAATGATATATTCAGGATATTATACTCGAGCGTAGGAAAGAAATAAAATAAAACTCACCGAAGTTGTATAAAAGGTCTCATCAAAGTACGCATCTCCCATCCCAGCCCCTCGTCTATCCCGTCATTATGCCCGACTTGCAGTACACCTACATCTACCCATGACCTCTGTCTCTGCATCTCCGTCGCTTCGAGGCTCCTCCGCACAATTGCTTTCCACGATGACAAGTTTGCGGCCATCCTTGAATATGCATTGGAAGGTCTTTTCTACTTCATCTGACCGGTCCTTCTTCCCTCGTGTCGTGTCGTCTTGTCGTTGTCGATATCGTCGAAGATTGTTCTTGGTCAACCTTATTCTCAATTTGGTCATGTAGACCGGCGTCTTGGTGAGCGCTTGCCCTTTGACCTTCACCACGATTGTCTCACTAATGCGATGTTTTGTTTGCGTTCAAGCATACTCGAAATACTTTTTTATCTTCTCCAAAGCTCTGTCTACCCGTTAGTATCTGTTCTCATCCACTCCGCGTTATCATCACATTAACCGCTATTCAACCGCAGTATCTGTTCGCCCAGTTGTTTACGCAATCGTCAACCCTTCTCGTTTTGGTTGGTCGTACCTGGTGAGTTTTGTGTACCGTAACCGCCGATTCAGTCACTCAAGGAGCTCTATTGCAGACCAAAGCAATCACGACATTATCTTGCCCATATCGTCCCCATATCTTGTGCTGGACCCTCCAAACCCTCGTTCTATGCCAGCGCGTTGACTACTACCAGCACCCATCACTCCCAGTCACCGTTCTGAATGTTAGCTCGGCTCGCCCCCATCTCATCTCATCTCATCTCTCCATCGCCTTCAACGTTGCCCCAAGTCCCTCACAATGTTGCCAAGATGATACAGCGCCGGTTGTCCTTCATGATCTATCGAAATCATAGATGGTAAGTTCCCGTATCTGCGTCGTTGCAATTGGCCGAGTACTGATCATGTTTTCGTAGTCACGAACTTCTTTCTTTCGCGTCGTCATGATGGGGCCTTCAATACCATTGAAGAAAGCCTGCTCGGCGATGCTCAAGCCTAGCCGCATTCTCTCACAAAGACAACCATCCGGCAGTTCTTTAGTTGTCGCATTCCCTCTGGTAAGTGAACGCAACAGTTTCCATGCCGTGCGAAGTACGACGACCGATTTGTAGCAACATATGTACTTCTCGGCGGATGTTCTGCGATGTGATATCTAGCACGATATCTTGTTGTGTATATGCGCTGCGTTGAACGTACCACTACCCATCCAAACGTACACCCAACTCGTCCCCACCCTATTGTGCCACTGCCATCTATATCCCGCGTTGCGGCAGTCTTGCTTTGGGACAACTGTTCTCCGTTGTCGCCAATGTGTCCAATATCAGCAGCACAATAGACCACCATCACCCTCTCCCTCACCGACTGTCACAAATACACCATTCGCTGAAGTCCTTTCGCCCTCGTTGCTAATCTTGCGAACGGCTTGATTCCTCGCCTCCCCATCACACCCATACCTTTCATCCCACTCTGGCCACCCTCGAGCTGACTACTCCATTGCCCATCACCATCGCCGACTGCCGGTAAACGGTGCTCGAAGCATTTTCCCCCCTGGTTTCTGACTCACTGAGTCCGAGCCTCGACATCTACTCCCCAGGGATGGCATTGTGCGGCAATCCCGTGGTTCATTGGACCTCTGGACCAGAACAGTTCACTATGGTAAGTTATGATATCAACGCTGGTGACCCCACCAAAGTCCTGATCACGTTTTTGCAGTCACATACTGCTCTTTGCAATTGACGCGCTCCCTGCAAACACTCGCCTCTGCGCCTCCACGATTTCCAAGCTTCGCCATCGTTCTATAACGAAGACAGTCACTACGCACAGTATTGGATACTTTCATCGATACTTGGGCATCAGATTTCAAGCCTCGGTGTTACCCTCGGCCATACCAACTGAGCGTTTGCGAGTCCTGCCACCATCCGGAGCTTGCCATTCAACCCGAGGCCGCTGTTAATGGTAAGTACATATGGATACCTTGGTGTGTACTGGAGTGCTGACTCTGCTGTAGTGCATTTCCGTGTCCTCCGTGTCTTCTTGCTCGCAGTACCATACGTAGCACGGTAGACTTAGCCCCTGCATGTCCGTAGATAGCTTGAATGGACACCAGCGGAAACGGGGGGAGACCTCGTTTCGCTGGCTTAGAGCGAGCACCGAAGGGGGAACCTATGCCGGTAAAAGGTGTTATTTTGCATGGACTTACGGGGTTTTTTCGTCGCTTTCTAGCCTTCTGATTGCTGCCGGCTTGTCACATGAGCTGCACTCAGCGCGGAGTTGCATTTCCTCTCGATGGCGATGGTGTGATGCTATCACCGGATATTCGACGGGAAGTGGACAAAGAGAGAGAGGCTGCGCGAAGGGCACAGGCAATGGTCCGCGAGTGACGTGTGAGTGTAATTCACGATGACGAGGAAGTGAATAGTAGGTCAGAATGATAGGAAATGTGGTGGATGTGGTAGCAACACCAATCAAGTAATGAAGCAACTTGTCCACTGCCGGCAAGCAGGGGGAACGATGTCTGCTGGGTGCTGAGACCGGGGGGACTTGTCCATTCATTAGCAAGTATATACTTCCTAGATACCGTAGAGAGGTGGATGTGTCAGCATGGGGGAAGCCCTGGGAGACGCTAAACGAGATATGCAGAAAATAGAATACAAAAAGCAACTTATGCAAGGTTCCCCGAGTCAATCTTGGTCTGATAGCTCCATCGCATCTCCATAAACCTGCGCACCCATCGATAGCCGCACCCAAGTTCGGAACGCTGAACTCTAATAATCCCATAGCCGCTGTCCCAACTCCCCAAATCCAGCGAGTGGCTTCACAGGACGCCACGCCCTCGGAACTCGTGTTCCATTCGACGGTAGAATTGGGGTGAAGCGTGCCAGGTGCGTACCGACAATAAGTGAGGGCCCACCGTACACATTCTTCCACGATCCCCCCAAACGGAAGCTATACCGGTGCGGTGTTGATAGCTTAGATGATAGCACCCCGGGTTGAACTTGTAAGACTCCTGCTGCTATAAATAACGCGAGCCTGGGACGGTCCGGTTCCCCTCTACAAGGGATGGAGCTGGTGAGCATTTGCATCATTGAGGGTGCGATGATTCATTGTAAGGATGAGACGGAAGGGCACACTAAGAAGTAAGTTCATGCGTACCATCTCGGAACGTGGTTGACTCACGTTTGACCTGTCCGGCAATGAGGTCCTATGGTCAGCGCTGCGTTGGTATCGGAGACATGATGTGTTTTGAATAGCCAACTCGATTCGTAAGCCCATCTGAAACAAAGACCTTGATTGATGCAATAAGTTGGTAACAAAGTCAGGCAGCAAAGGGCGTGTAGCGCTCACTGCCAGTTTGATGCCGCGGAAGCAAGTGTGGTCCACGGTCAATTTGAAATTCGCACAGTCACTGCTCCTGTTGTCGATTCCATTTACTTCCATTCCTGCCCTTTACGAGCTCGTTGGGGTTCACCACTTCAATGCTCCTGCTTATAAGCAGCGGCCACTTTCTTGATAATTCCCTCTCATAATCGTCTCTCATTCTTGTATCCTACTCAGCATCGCATAATCTCATTTCCAACGTCTCAGCATTGCGTCACTGCCGCTTACTTGGTACTCAATACCCTCGCATACAACACTCGTACCAAACTCCTCAAGCTCCACCCTCCCTCTTCGATCGAAAGCATACATCCGCTGTTTGCGTCGTTCGTGCCTTGGAGGAGATGTTTCGGACGTGTCGTCGCGAGGCTAAACAGTGCTAGGTTAGTCCCCTGCACTGTACACCATCATCCCTTGGAACCACTAACTTCCCAACCTAGCAAACGTCCCTTCCCTTCGAACACGATCTCTCCTCAACCCCGTCCATCCCATTTCCCATCCTCCCAGGTAACGCGCCTACTGCCACCAACGTCAAGCCCATCCCTGCTCCCCCCGCTCCCCCGCTCCTGGATACCTCCCGTCACGATTTCGCGAAGAACTGCAGCGTTAGTCGATGGGAAACACGGTACTAGGGACGAGCAACAACACGCGTAAGTCTTCGACAACTATCCCGTGTCGAAGCTCACCTTTGGCAGATCGAGCATCGACTACTCGCCACCCATCCTCCACCCTACCATCATCATCCCACCTACTCCTTCGTCTTCCTGCCCTTACCCTACACCTCACAGCACTAGACACGATAGCCGAACACGCATGAAGGAAACACAAACCTGAAGTCGCACGGCGCAGCGGCGATGATGATGACGACGACGAGATGGGTGGACGGTGGTACTTGATCTGTGGACGGACCATCACTGATGCCTATCGGGCGATAACGAATGCCGGAAACGTCGATATGAAATCGTTAGTCAACGTTGGACGGTCTCGATATGCCGGAATACTCAACGTGTACTCGCCTTGCAGGTATGGTATTGGTGGACCTGGACTTGGGGATGGGAGGCTAGGACGTTACGGGCGCTGAGGATGGAGGAGGTATGCAAGTTGTGTGGGGTACGAAGAGCAGGAGGGTTCATCGCGTTGGGGCTGCAAGAGGCTGGGTTCGATATGGGAGGGATCGTCTGTACGACGGTGGCGGTGACGATGGTGATGGCAACGGCAACGAGTCCCGTGGGAGCGCTTACCCCAACGTCCCGTCCCTTCTCCTCCTTCCTCAACGTCGTTCGCCCCAAATCCCAGCCCTCCTCTGCAATCCCTTCAAGAACTGCGTCGTCCATTGATGGAAAACACTATACCAGCTTGTAAGTCATTGCCGCGTACACATCGTGTAAAAACTAACCTTATGCAGCTCGAACGTGGCGACGACTGCTAGTACCACAATGTCAAGCCCGTCCATGCCTTGCTCCCTCCCTGGATACCTACGACGACGCTCCTGCCACGATTTCGTCAAGACCTGCAGCGTTATTCGACGGGAATTGTGGTAATAGGGACGGGCACCAACACGTAAGTTTCCAACGATGAACTATCGCATGTAAAAGCTAACCTTTGGCAGATTGAATATCGACTACTCGCCACCCATCCTCCACCCTACCATCATCATCCCACCTACTCCCTGCGTCTTCCTGCCCTTACCCTGCATATCACAACATCAGATATGGTATAGTCGAACGTGTATGAAGGAAAAGCCAACCTGAACTCCCCCCGCGCATTGGAGGACGACGACTC
Source organism: Pleurotus citrinopileatus (assembly GCA_017312325.1). Lineage (NCBI taxonomy): Eukaryota > Fungi > Basidiomycota > Agaricomycetes > Agaricales > Pleurotaceae > Pleurotus > Pleurotus citrinopileatus. The sequence goes on from BHFW01000002.1 coordinate 7,115, forward strand.
GATGGATGGACGTATCCGATCGGTCGTCGAACCTTGGCTGACCGCTTCGATGACTATCGGACGAGAGTGAACGTCTATAAGCCGATGCGAAACAATGAGTCAACGTTGGACGATATCGATATGCCGGAATACTCAACGTGTGCTCGCCTTGCAGGTATGGTATTGGGGATGGGACGCTGGGACATTGCGGACGCTGAGGACGGGGGAGGTACGCCAATTGTGTGGGGTGCGAAGAGGAGGAGTTGTTGTCGTTGTAGGTCTCATCTCGTTTCGATCGCAAGAGGCCAAGTTCAATATGGGAGGGATCGTCCGTACTGCGATGGCGGTGACGTTGGTGATGGCAACGCAGCGAGTCCCGTGGGATCGCTTACCCCAACGCCCCTCCCCTCCTCCTCCTCCTTCCTCAACGTCGTCCATCCCAAATCCCAACCCTCCCAGGGTACGCGCCCCACAATCTCTTCAAAAACTACATCGTCGATCGACAGGAAACAATGTACCAGCTCGTAAGTGATTGCCACGAACACATCGTGTACAAACTAACCTTTTGCAGCTCGAACGTGGTGAGGACTGCTCGTACCGCAACGTCACGTCCATCCGAGCCCCGCCCCCTTGCCTGATCATCTACGATGACGCCCCCGTCACGATTTCGCGAGGACCTGGAGTGCTTTTCGATGGGAAACGTGGTATTAGGGACGAACAAAGACGCGTGAGTTTTCTTCAACGATTAACATGACGCGTAAAGGCTTACCTTTCACAGTACGAACATGACAGCTACGGTTCTTTCCAAGGACGTTCGACTCGACTCGGCCCCCCTTCCACCCCACGATGCATCATCCCACCTACTCCCTCGGCCTTCCTGCTCTCTACAGCATCAGAGGCAACTCAGTCGGACGCGTGTGAAGCAAACACCAACGTGAACTCACCTGACGCATTGGCGATGATGAGGACGAGATGGATGGGAGTGGGGAGTGCCTAGTTCGAGGACGCACCCATCGCTGACCGCATCCAACGACAACTTCAATGAATACCTGCAAAGTCGACGCAGAATGGTGAGTCTATATGGAACGATATCAAGACTGTAGGAATACTAACCACGTATTCGTCTCTCAGTCCGGGATTTCGACTCGGGATGGGACGTTCTCGCCCAAGGACAACGAAGACGACGGGGACGGAGATCGAACGGCAGGACAATAGGGATGTAGGATGGAGGCGAACCAACGGTATACGGCGCAAATGGGGACGAACGGTCGGCTAGATGGTGGATGAGGGTGAGCTCGACCGACGACAACAACGATGAATACCTGCAAAGTGGGCACGAAATCGTGAGTCTACGCTGAACGATATCGATTTCGCGGGGGTACTAACCGTTCACTTGTGTTGCAGGCAGGGTATTTGACTCGGGAGTGGATGGTTCCGCTTACGAATATCGAAGGCGATGAGGAGGGATGGAGATCGAACGGAAGGACGATAGGAACGTACGATGGAGGCGAACCAACGGTGGACGATGCAAATGGGGATGAACGATTGGCTAGATGGTGGATGGAGGTAAGTTCGAGTCTATCAACGAAAGGACAAAGGGAAAGGACTAACGTTGGGGAATTTGATGCCGTAGGGTTCATCCTTGGCGGGGCCTCAAGCTATCAAGTTGAGTACGGAAGGGATCGTTCGGACGGCGATATCGATGGCGATGGCGACGAGGAGAACACGGATCAAGGGGGGCTACACTGGAGGGGACGAGGTTGACGGTGACGGAAGGTACGAGCGGGTCCGTTTACTAGCTGAATGGAACGGGGGAGAAAAGGATTCAACGGGAACCCCACTCCCCCTTCCTAGGTATTCCTTTATTATAATAATCTCAAATAAAACTTATTCCTGCATGTTTATCAAATGGTGTGATATGGTATGGTGAGCTGCTGAGTCACGTCGTTGAATCGAAGCACCCGCATGGAACGGCGAGGTCTGGAATCGTCGAGAGGCTATGAAGTTTTTGCCTTTTGCGCAGCCAATTCAAAACGGTGAGTTCTCCTACCATGACTGGGTTGTTTATGCGTTGATTGATGGTGTTGTTGACTACGAAAGGAAACTTCGAATAGGAAAGAATGTCAAGTGTACGTACGACTATCCATTTTACTTCCAAGAACCATGGCTCTCGCGTACCTATCGCCGGTCGCGTCGTATGTTCATTTTTGGTGTCTTTTCTCAAGGCATGCTGATTCATTCTTCTTTCTAGGCTAGTCAAATTTGCACACAACTTCGGACGCGTACCTTTTCGAATCCAACACCACCACTGCCTCCGTAATTCCGACGATACGCTTTGATGCGTAACTTGTCCGCTACAACAACGCGTTAATGGTGCACGATACGTGTTTCTTCCCTTTCCCCTCCTCGTACAACCATCTCAGACCATTCAGATGCGTCCCATTGAATGTCTAAATAAACAAAACCAATAACAATTATGTTTTAATTTAGTTCCGCAATATGATCGCGTTCAAGATTCGATCGCTTGCGCTCCAAGGTACGGAAATAAGAAGCAGAAGCAGTGGGTGGATTAATACAGAACAGTGACATACAGAGATTCGCCGGGAGAAGACATCGGCTAACGATGGATACTGATCTCGATGTCTTCATCGCATGATCTCCACCATCAATGCACTCGAAAAAACAACACAACCCATGAGCATTGGCACGGCTACAGTGGTAATCATTCCAATTTACTACTACTCCTACACTATATCATGACACACAAATCCCTCCAGGCTCTGAGCATTGCAAAGAACAGTATGGTATGTTGTGAAGGGAGGACAGAAGCGCCGTTCCGGCACCGATTCTAGAGACAAAGCCTAACGGTGATGAGTCCACAACTTCGGACCCAGGTGAGCCTCCCGCCCAATTAATTCGAGGAACACTTTGCGCGGCGGTGATACGCTGATGCTTCGTAGAATGTAGACTCCAGGGTCGGTGTTGCGAGGGTAATACCGCGGATTAGGACTACTCGAAATAGGAAAGGACAGGGTGCCGCACAGTCTGCAAAACATAACTCTTATGTTCCTCCGTGCGCTTTCAATGGACCACTACCACAGTTCGAGTGCAGCGCCAGCTGACCTCCTTGAATAGTGATATTGTATGTGCATTTATTCATGTAACAACAAACAAACGGTGCGACACCGCTCCAATCCGATCCTTCACACCCCACTAAATCAATCAAAAGTTTAACAAACCCACGGCGCCCAAGCGCTCACTCCCATCACCCCAATTCGGTTGGTCTGCTTCTCTCTCAGTTTCTTTCCCTCATCATTATCTAATAAGTACCTAGAACAATTCCGATACAATGGTGCAGCGGATTCTAATTACTGATGTTTATAAATATAGTATTTTCATTGGTTCGGATATTGGGAAATGGGAATCCGAGTTTTCGGGACAGAATTTGTTTTGTTATGGGTATTCAAGGCCAATTGCGCTCAATGTCGAGAGAGGAGATGATTGTCCGGGGTTGAAGGATGAGCTGCACAATGTGTTCTGTTTCGCAAATTCAGGTATTCGGGAGGTATCTACACTGTTGTAAACCATTATTAGTGTATGCGGGGTAAATTAGACATGAATGTGTACATCAACATCTGTCGCAATATCGTGGTATTGCTGAATCAAAGTGATTAACATGTTCAAGTCTATTTTGCATTCAAGCGGACATTATCGCTTGTTCGGAGAGAGTAGAAATGATATTACTATGTGTATAGGTCACCCGTTTGTCTATCTATTAGTTCAGTCACTCGTACTTTGCATCCAACTGTTGGAAACATCTACAACGTTGCATGAACATTGATATTCAGTTTCTAATTCACTTGGCCATCTTCACCTTCTTTTTGAGAGAGAACACTTCCTAATGACTCGAAATTACCACAGAGCTAACGATTACAATCTCATATACATTAATTACGGTCCATTCACCTTTCGCAACATCGTTTGTATCATTCAAGAGCTCCGAACAGGTACTTTCCCGGAGATTGCCTCATTTCCATCTGTAATGCTCAGAATGGGTTAGAACTTTGGATTGCAACTTATATGTAAATATCTACAATGTAAATGCGCTACTAAATGACATGTACACAGATGAGAATGGCGCAGAGGGAATCAGTCGAGTTGATATTACGAAGGTAGCACTCACATAGGGGGTGCACCCCTGAACGTCGGAACTTGACGAATTCACACTTCTACACCATGGTGCACCGCCGGAATGGTTTCGTGATTCTCTATGAGCAGTCCAGCTAAGCCCAAGGAGCTTACACCTCAGAGAATACACCACAGTCAGCACAGGCTGTTAGGAGATGGGGAGAATAGCTCAAATGCATTGGAAGCTGACTCCCGACACTGCTACATTTTGCAAACTCCATTGTTACACAGTCAAACTGGGCCGTTTACAAAGATTCATATGGTATCTACTGTATGTTGAGTTCGTAGTCAAGCACATACAATTCCTGTCACCGGATTACCTCCTCAGTACAGCGGCGGCGCTATGGGGGTATTGCTATCCTCAACGGCGATGTCCTCAATGTCGAGTGAGCATCAATGGCTCCCGCATCCCATATACTACACCAATTTCGGATCAAATCTGGGCGAAGTGATGGAGCGCACTTTTAAAAAAGGAATAGAAAACTTACACATTGGGAGTCTCCTGTTTCCAGGTGCCTTCGGGTTCGCACTGATCACCGTCTCCGCCCTGTCGTAGTACTCTCCATTGGTCCTAGTAATATCTGAGATGCAGGAATTTTTGAAAGGAAAATAAAATAAAAGAAACGGACATACTTGAGTTTCCAACCTTAGCCACGCAAACTACGATAGAAGAAAGCATGTGTGATGTGATGTGAGTGGTTGAAATAAGCTATATGGTAGAAGTTCGATGCACAATTGCCGATACGCAAGAGTAACAAAAATAAAATGATATATTCAGGATATTATACTCGAGCGTAGGAAAGAAATAAAATAAAACTCACCGAAGTTGTATAAAAGGTCTCATCAAAGTACGCATCTCCCATCCCAGCCCCTCGTCTATCCCGTCATTATGCCCGACTTGCAGTACACCTACATCTACCCATGACCTCTGTCTCTGCATCTCCGTCGCTTCGAGGCTCCTCCGCACAATTGCTTTCCACGATGACAAGTTTGCGGCCATCCTTGAATATGCATTGGAAGGTCTTTTCTACTTCATCTGACCGGTCCTTCTTCCCTCGTGTCGTGTCGTCTTGTCGTTGTCGATATCGTCGAAGATTGTTCTTGGTCAACCTTATTCTCAATTTGGTCATGTAGACCGGCGTCTTGGTGAGCGCTTGCCCTTTGACCTTCACCACGATTGTCTCACTAATGCGATGTTTTGTTTGCGTTCAAGCATACTCGAAATACTTTTTTATCTTCTCCAAAGCTCTGTCTACCCGTTAGTATCTGTTCTCATCCACTCCGCGTTATCATCACATTAACCGCTATTCAACCGCAGTATCTGTTCGCCCAGTTGTTTACGCAATCGTCAACCCTTCTCGTTTTGGTTGGTCGTACCTGGTGAGTTTTGTGTACCGTAACCGCCGATTCAGTCACTCAAGGAGCTCTATTGCAGACCAAAGCAATCACGACATTATCTTGCCCATATCGTCCCCATATCTTGTGCTGGACCCTCCAAACCCTCGTTCTATGCCAGCGCGTTGACTACTACCAGCACCCATCACTCCCAGTCACCGTTCTGAATGTTAGCTCGGCTCGCCCCCATCTCATCTCATCTCATCTCTCCATCGCCTTCAACGTTGCCCCCAAGTCCCTCACAATGTTGCCAAGATGATACAGCGCCGGTTGTCCTTCATGATCTATCGAAATCATAGATGGTAAGTTCCCGTATCTGCGTCGTTGCAATTGGCCGAGTACTGATCATGTTTTCGTAGTCACGAACTTCTTTCTTTCGCCGTCGTCATGATGGGGCCTTCAATACCCATTGAAGAAAGCCTGCTCGGCGATGCTCAAGCCTAGCCGCCATTCTCTCACAAAGACCAACCATCCGGCAGTTCTTAGTTGTCGCATTCCCTCTGGTAAGTGAACGCAACAGTTTCCATGCCCGTGCGAGTACCGACGACCGATTTGTAGCAACATATGTACTTCTCGGCGGATGTTCTGCGATGTGATATCTAGCACGATATCTTGTTGTGTATATGCCGCTGCGTTGAACGTACCACTACCCATCCAAACGTACACCCAACTCGTCCCCACCCTATTGTGCCCACTGCCATCTATATCCCGCCGTTGCGGGCAGTCTTGCTTTGGGACAAACTGTTCTCCGTTGTCGCCAATGTGTCCAATATCAGCAGCACAATAGACCACCATCACCCTCTCCCCTCACCGACCTGTCACAAATACACCATTCGCTGAAGTCCTTTCGCCCTCGTTGCTAATCTTGCGAACGGCTTGATTCCCTCGCCTCCCCATCACCACCCATACCTTCATCCCACTCTGGCCACCCTCGAGCTGACTACCTCCATTGCCCATCACCATCGCCGACTGCCGGTAACCGGTGCTCGAAGCATTTTCCCCCCTGGTTTCTGACTCACTGAGTCCCGAGCCTCGACATCTACTCCCCAGGATGGCATTGTGCCGGCAATCCCCGTGGTTCATTGGACCTCTGGCACCACGAACAGTTCACTATGGTAAGTTATGATATCAACGCTGGTGACCCCACCAAAGTCCTGATCACGTTTTTGCAGTCACATACCTGCTCCTTTGCAATTGACGCGCTCCCTGCAAACACTCGCCTCTGCGCCTCCACGATTTCCAAGCTTCGCCATCGTTCTATAACGAAGACAGTCACTACGCACCAGTATTGGATACTTTCATCGATACTTGGGCATCAGATTTCAAGCCTCGGTGTTACCCTCGGCCATACCAACTGAGCGTTTGCGAGTCCTGCCACCATCCGGAGCTTGCCATTCAACCCGAGGCCGCTGTTAATGGTAAGTACATATGGATACCTTGGTGTGTACTGGAGTGCTGACTCTGCCTCGTAGTGCATTTCCGTGTCCTCCGTGTCTTCTTGCTCGCAGTACCATACGTAGCACCGTAGACTTAGCCCCTGCATGTCCGTAGATAGCTTGAATGGACACCAGCGGAAACGGGGGGAGACCCTCGTTTCCGCTGGCTTAGAGCGAGCACCGAAGGGGGAACCTATGCCGGTAAAAGGTGTTATTTTGCATGGACTTACGGGGTTTTTCGTCGCTTTCTAGCCTTCTGATTGGCTGCCCGGCTTGTCACATGAGCTGCACTCAGCCGCGGAGTTGCATTTCCCTCTCGATGGCGATGGTGTGATGCTATCACCGGATATTCGACGGGAAGTGGACAAAGAGAGAGAGGCTGCGCGAAGGGCACAGGCAATGGTCCGCGAGTGACGTGTGAGTGTAATTCACGATGACGAGGAAGTGAATAGTAGGTCCAGAATGATAGGAAATGTGGTGGATGTGGTAGCAACACCAATCAAGTAATGAAGCAACTTGTCCCACTGCCGGCAAGCAGGGGGAACGATGTCTGCTGGGTGCTGAGACCGGGGGGACTTGTCTATTCATTAGCAAGTATATACTTCCTAGATACCGTAGAGAGGTGGATGTGTCAGCATGGGGGGAAGCCCTGGGAGACGCTAAACGAGATATGCAGAAAATAGAATACAAAAAGCAACTTATGCAAGGTTCCCCGAGTCAATCTTGGTCTGATAGCTCCATCGCATCTCCATAAACCTGCGCACCCATCGATAGCCGCACCCAAGTTCGGAACGCTGAACTCTAATAATCCCATAGCCGCTGTCCCAACTCCCCAAATCCAGCGAGTGGCTTCACAGGACGCCACGCCCTCGGAACTCGTGTTCCATTCGACGGTAGAATTGGGGTGAAGCGTGCCAGGTGCGTACCGACAATAAGTGAGGGCCCACCGTACACCATTCTTCCACGATCCCCCAAACGGAAGCTATACCGGTGCGGTGTTGATAGCTTAGATGATAGCACCCCGGGTTGAACTTGTAAGACTCCTGCTGCTATAAATAACGCGAGCCTGGGACGGTCCGGTTCCCCTCTACAAGGGATGGAGCTGGTGAGCATTTGCATCATTGAGGGTGCGATGATTCATTGTAAGGATGAGACGGAAGGGCACACTAAGAAGTAAGTTCATGCGCACCATCTCGGAACGTGGTTGACTCACGTTTGACCTGTCCGGCAATGAGGTCCTATGGTCAGCGCTGCGTTGGTATCGGAGACATGATGTGTTTTGAATAGCCAACTCGATTCGTAAGCCCATCTGAAACAAAGACCTTGATTGATGCAATAAGTTGGTAACAAAGTCAGGCAGCAAAGGGCGTGTAGCGCTCACTGCCAGTTTGATGCCGCGGAAGCAAGTGTGGTCCCACGGTCAATTTGAAATTCGCACAGTCACTGCTCCTGTTGTCGATTCCATTTACTTCCATTCCTGCCCTTTACGAGCTCGTTGGGGTTCACCACTTCAATGCTCCTGCTTATAAGCAGCGGCCACTTTCTCTGATAATTCCCTCTCATAATCGTCTCTCATTCTTGTATCCTACTCAGCATCGCATAATCTCATTTCCAACGTCTCAGCATTGCGTCACTGCCGCTTACTTGGTACTCAATACCCTCGCATACAACACTCGTACCAAACTCCTCAAGCTCCACCCCTCCCTCTTCGATCGAAAGCATACATCCGCTGTTTGCGTCGTTCGTGCCTTGGAGGAGATGTTTCGGACGTGTCGTCGCGAGGCTAAACAGTGCTAGGTTAGTCCCCTGCACTGTACACCATCATCCCTTGGAACCACTAACCTTCCCAACCTAGCAAACGTCCCCTTCCCTTCGAACACGACTCTCCCTCAACCCCGTCCATCCCATTTCCCATCCCTCCCAGGTAACGCGCCTACTGCCACCAACGTCAAGCCCATCCCTGCTCCCCCCGCTCCCCCCGCTCCCTGGATACCTCCCGTCACGATTTCGCGAAGAACTGCAGCGTTAGTCGATGGGAAACACGGTACTAGGGACGAGCAACAACACGCGTAAGTCTTCGACAACTATCCCGTGTCGAAGCTCACCTTTGGCAGATCGAGCATCGACTACTCGCCACCCATCCTCCACCCTACCATCATCATCCCACCTACTCCCTTCGTCTTCCTGCCCTTACCCTACACCTCACAGCACTAGACACGATAGCCGAACACGCATGAAGGAAACACAAACCTGAAGTCGCACGGCGCAGCGGCGATGATGATGACGACGACGAGATGGGTGGACGGTGGTACTTGATCTGTGGACGGACCATCACTGATGCCTATCGGGCGATAACGAATGCCGGAAACGTCGATATGAAATCGTTAGTCAACGTTGGACGGTCTCGATATGCCGGAATACTCAACGTGTACTCGCCTTGCAGGTATGGTATTGGTGGACCTGGACTTGGGGATGGGAGGCTAGGACGTTACGGGCGCTGAGGATGGAGGAGGTATGCAAGTTGTGTGGGGTACGAAGAGCAGGAGGGTTCATCGCGTTGGGGCTGCAAGAGGCTGGGTTCGATATGGGAGGGATCGTCTGTACGACGGTGGCGGTGACGATGGTGATGGCAACGGCAACGAGTCCCGTGGGAGCGCTTACCCCAACGTCCCGTCCCTTCTCCTCCTTCCTCAACGTCGTTCGCCCCAAATCCCAGCCCTCCTCTGCAATCCCTTCAAGAACTGCGTCGTCCATTGATGGAAAACACTATACCAGCTTGTAAGTCATTGCCGCGTACACATCGTGTAAAAACTAACCTTATGCAGCTCGAACGTGGCGACGACTGCTAGTACCACAATGTCAAGCCCGTCCATGCCTTGCTCCCTCCCTGGATACCTACGACGACGCTCCTGCCACGATTTCGTCAAGACCTGCAGCGTTATTCGACGGGAATTGTGGTAATAGGGACGGGCACCAACACGTAAGTTTCCAACGATGAACTATCGCATGTAAAAGCTAACCTTTGGCAGATTGAATATCGACTACTCGCCACCCATCCTCCACCCTACCATCATCATCCCACCTACTCCCTGCGTCTTCCTGCCCTTACCCTGCATATCACAACATCAGATATGGTATAGTCGAACGTGTATGAAGGAAAAGCCAACCTGAACTCCCCCCGCGCATTGGAGGACGACGACTCGATGGATGGACGTATCCGATCGGTCGTCGAACCTTGGCTGACCGCTTCGATGACTATCGGACGAGAGTGAACGTCTATAAGCCGATGCGAAACAATGAGTCAACGTTGGACGATATCGATATGCCGGAATACTCAACGTGTGCTCGCCTTGCAGGTATGGTATTGGGGATGGGACGCTGGGACATTGCGGACGCTGAGGACGGGGGAGGTACGCCAATTGTGTGGGGTGCGAAGAGGAGGAGTTGTTGTCGTTGTAGGTCTCATCTCGTTTCGATCGCAAGAGGCCAAGTTCAATATGGGAGGGATCGTCCGTACTGCGATGGCGGTGACGTTGGTGATGGCAACGCAGCGAGTCCCGTGGGATCGCTTACCCCAACGCCCCCTCCCCTCCTCCTCCTCCTTCCTCAACGTCGTCCATCCCAAATCCCAACCCTCCCAGGGTACGCGCCCCACAATCTCTTCAAAAACTACATCGTCGATCGACAGGAAACAATGTACCAGCTCGTAAGTGATTGCCACGAACACATCGTGTACAAACTAACCTTTTGCAGCTCGAACGTGGTGAGGACTGCTCGTACCGCCAACGTCACGTCCATCCGAGCCCCGCCCCCTTGCCTGATCATCTACGATGACGCCCCCGTCACGATTTCGCGAGGACCTGGAGTGCTTTTCGATGGGAAACGTGGTATTAGGGACGAACAAAGACGCGTGAGTTTTCTTCAACGATTAACATGACGCGTAAAGGCTTACCTTTCACAGTACGAACATGACAGCTACGGTTCTTTCCAAGGACGTTCGACTCGACTCGGCCCCCCTTCCACCCCACGATGCATCATCCCACCTACTCCCTCGGCCTTCCTGCTCTCTACAGCATCAGAGGCAACTCAGTCGGACGCGTGTGAAGCAAACACCAACGTGAACTCACCTGACGCATTGGCGATGATGAGGACGAGATGGATGGGAGTGGGGAGTGCCTAGTTCGAGGACGCACCCATCGCTGACCGCATCCAACGACAACTTCAATGAATACCTGCAAAGTCGACGCAGAATGGTGAGTCTATATGGAACGATATCAAGACTGTAGGAATACTAACCACGTATTCGTCTCTCAGTCCGGGATTTCGACTCGGGATGGGACGTTCTCGCCCAAGGACAACGAAGACGACGGGGACGGAGATCGAACGGCAGGACAATAGGGATGTAGGATGGAGGCGAACCAACGGTATACGGCGCAAATGGGGACGAACGGTCGGCTAGATGGTGGATGAGGGTGAGCTCGACCGACGACAACAACGATGAATACCTGCAAAGTGGGCACGAAATCGTGAGTCTACGCTGAACGATATCGATTTCGCGGGGGTACTAACCGTTCACTTGTGTTGCAGGCAGGGTATTTGACTCGGGAGTGGATGGTTCCGCTTACGAATATCGAAGGCGATGAGGAGGGATGGAGATCGAACGGAAGGACGATAGGAACGTACGATGGAGGCGAACCAACGGTGGACGATGCAAATGGGGATGAACGATTGGCTAGATGGTGGATGGAGGTAAGTTCGAGTCTATCAACGAAAGGACAAAGGGAAAGGACTAACGTTGGGGAATTTGATGCCGTAGGGTTCATCCTTGGCGGGGCCTCAAGCTATCAAGTTGAGTACGGAAGGGATCGTTCGGACGGCGATATCGATGGCGATGGCGACGAGGAGAACACGGATCAAGGGGGGCTACACTGGAGGGGACGAGGTTGACGGTGACGGAAGGTACGAGCGGGTCCGTTTACTAGCTGAATGGAACGGGGGAGAAAAGGATTCAACGGGAACCCCACTCCCCCTTCCTAGGTATTCCTTTATTATAATAATCTCAAATAAAACTTATTCCTGCATGTTTATCAAATGGTGTGATATGGTATGGTGAGCTGCTGAGTCACGTCGTTGAATCGAAGCACCCGCATGGAACGGCGAGGTCTGGAATCGTCGAGAGGCTATGAAGTTTTTGCCTTTTGCGCAGCCAATTCAAAACGGTGAGTTCTCCTACCATGACTGGGTTGTTTATGCGTTGATTGATGGTGTTGTTGACTACGAAAGGAAACTTCGAATAGGAAAGAATGTCAAGTGTACGTACGACTATCCATTTTACTTCCAAGAACCATGGCTCTCGCGTACCTATCGCCGGTCGCGTCGTATGTTCATTTTTGGTGTCTTTTCTCAAGGCATGCTGATTCATTCTTCTTTCTAGGCTAGTCAAATTTGCACACAACTTCGGACGCGTACCTTTTCGAATCCAACACCACCACTGCCTCCGTAATTCCGACGATACGCTTTGATGCGTAACTTGTCCGCTACAACAACGCGTTAATGGTGCACGATACGTGTTTCTTCCCTTTCCCCTCCTCGTACAACCATCTCAGACCATTCAGATGCGTCCCATTGAATGTCTAAATAAACAAAACCAATAACAATTATGTTTTAATTTAGTTCCGCAATATGATCGCGTTCAAGATTCGATCGCTTGCGCTCCAAGGTACGGAAATAAGAAGCAGAAGCAGTGGGTGGATTAATACAGAACAGTGACATACAGAGATTCGCCGGGAGAAGACATCGGCTAACGATGGATACTGATCTCGATGTCTTCATCGCATGATCTCCACCATCAATGCACTCGAAAAACAACACAACCCATGAGCATTGGCACGGCTACAGTGGTAATCATTCCAATTTACTACTACTCCTACACTATATCATGACACACAAATCCCTCCAGGCTCTGAGCATTGCAAAGAACAGTATGGTATGTTGTGAAGGGAGGACAGAAGCGCCGTTCCGGCACCGATTCTAGAGACAAAGCCTAACGGTGATGAGTCCACAACTTCGGACCCAGGTGAGCCTCCCGCCCAATTAATTCGAGGAACACTTTGCGCGGCGGTGATACGCTGATGCTTCGTAGAATGTAGACTCCAGGGTCGGTGTTGCGAGGGTAATACCGCGGATTAGGACTACTCGAAATAGGAAAGGACAGGGTGCCGCACAGTCTGCAAAACATAACTCTTATGTTCCTCCGTGCGCTTTCAATGGACCACTACCACAGTTCGAGTGCAGCGCCAGCTGACCTCCTTGAATAGTGATATTGTATGTGCATTTATTCATGTAACAACAAACAAACGGTGCGACACCGCTCCAATCCGATCCTTCACACCCCACTAAATCAATCAAAAGTTTAACAAACCCACGGTGCCCAAGCGCTCACTCCCATCACCCCAATTCGGTTGGTCTGCTTCTCTCTCAGTTTCTTTCCCTCATCATTATCTAATAAGTACCTAGAACAATTCCGATACAATGGTGCAGCGGATTCTAATTACTGATGTTTATAAATATAGTATTTTCATTGGTTCGGATATTGGGAAATGGGAATCCGAGTTTTCGGGACAGAATTTGTTTTGTTATGGGTATTCAAGGCCAATTGCGCTCAATGTCGAGAGAGGAGATGATTGTCCGGGGTTGAAGGATGAGCTGCACAATGTGTTCTGTTTCGCAAATTCAGGTATTCGGGAGGTATCTACACTGTTGTAAACCATTATTAGTGTATGCGGGGTAAATTAGACATGAATGTGTACATCAACATCTGTCGCAATATCGTGGTATTGCTGAATCAAAGTGATTAACATGTTCAAGTCTATTTTGCATTCAAGCGGACATTATCGCTTGTTCGGAGAGAGTAGAAATGATATTACTATGTGTATAGGTCACCCGTTTGTCTATCTATTAGTTCAGTCACTCGTACTTTGCATCCAACTGTTGGAAACATCTACAACGTTGCATGAACATTGATATTCAGTTTCTAATTCACTTGGCCATCTTCACCTTCTTTTTGAGAGAGAACACTTCCTAATGACTCGAAATTACCACAGAGCTAACGATTACAATCTCATATACATTAATTACGGTCCATTCACCTTTCGCAACATCGTTTGTATCATTCAAGAGCTCCGAACAGGTACTTTCCCGGAGATTGCCTCATTTCCATCTGTAATGCTCAGAATGGGTTAGAACTTTGGATTGCAACTTATATGTAAATATCTACAATGTAAATGCGCTACTAAATGACATGTACACAGATGAGAATGGCGCAGAGGGAATCAGTCGAGTTGATATTACGAAGGTAGCACTCACATAGGGGGTGCACCCCTGAACGTCGGAACTTGACGAATTCACACTTCTACACCATGGTGCACCGCCGGAATGGTTTCGTGATTCTCTATGAGCAGTCCAGCTAAGCCCAAGGAGCTTACACCTCAGAGAATACACCACAGTCAGCACAGGCTGTTAGGAGATGGGGAGAATAGCTCAAATGCATTGGAAGCTGACTCCCGACACTGCTACATTTTGCAAACTCCATTGTTACACAGTCAAACTGGGCCGTTTACAAAGATTCATATGGTATCTACTGTATGTTGAGTTCGTAGTCAAGCACATACAATTCCTGTCACCGGATTACCTCCTCAGTACAGCGGCGGCGCTATGGGGGTATTGCTATCCTCAACGGCGATGTCCTCAATGTCGAGTGAGCATCAATGGCTCCCGCATCCCATATACTACACCAATTTCGGATCAAATCTGGGCGAAGTGATGGAGCGCACTTTTAAAAAAGGAATAGAAAACTTACACATTGGGAGTCTCCTGTTTCCAGGTGCCTTCGGGTTCGCACTGATCACCGTCTCCGCCCTGTCGTAGTACTCTCCATTGGTCCTAGTAATATCTGAGATGCAGGAATTTTTGAAAGGAAAATAAAATAAAAGAAACGGACATACTTGAGTTTCCAACCTTAGCCACGCAAACTACGATAGAAGAAAGCATGTGTGATGTGATGTGAGTGGTTGAAATAAGCTATATGGTAGAAGTTCGATGCACAATTGCCGATACGCAAGAGTAACAAAAATAAAATGATATATTCAGGATATTATACTCGAGCGTAGGAAAGAAATAAAATAAAACTCACCGAAGTTGTATAAAAGGTCTCATCAAAGTACGCATCTCCCATCCCAGCCCCTCGTCTATCCCGTCATTATGCCCGACTTGCAGTACACCTACATCTACCCATGACCTCTGTCTCTGCATCTCCGTCGCTTCGAGGCTCCTCCGCACAATTGCTTTCCACGATGACAAGTTTGCGGCCATCCTTGAATATGCATTGGAAGGTCTTTTCTACTTCATCTGACCGGTCCTTCTTCCCTCGTGTCGTGTCGTCTTGTCGTTGTCGATATCGTCGAAGATTGTTCTTGGTCAACCTTATTCTCAATTTGGTCATGTAGACCGGCGTCTTGGTGAGCGCTTGCCCTTTGACCTTCACCACGATTGTCTCACTAATGCGATGTTTTGTTTGCGTTCAAGCATACTCGAAATACTTTTTTATCTTCTCCAAAGCTCTGTCTACCCGTTAGTATCTGTTCTCATCCACTCCGCGTTATCATCACATTAACCGCTATTCAACCGCAGTATCTGTTCGCCCAGTTGTTTACGCAATCGTCAACCCTTCTCGTTTTGGTTGGTCGTACCTGGTGAGTTTTGTGTACCGTAACCGCCGATTCAGTCACTCAAGGAGCTCTATTGCAGACCAAAGCAATCACGACATTATCTTGCCCATATCGTCCCCATATCTTGTGCTGGACCCTCCAAACCCTCGTTCTATGCCAGCGCGTTGACTACTACCAGCACCCATCACTCCCAGTCACCGTTCTGAATGTTAGCTCGGCTCGCCCCCATCTCATCTCATCTCATCTCTCCATCGCCTTCAACGTTGCCCCCAAGTCCCTCACAATGTTGCCAAGATGATACAGCGCCGGTTGTCCTTCATGATCTATCGAAATCATAGATGGTAAGTTCCCGTATCTGCGTCGTTGCAATTGGCCGAGTACTGATCATGTTTTCGTAGTCACGAACTTCTTTCTTTCGCCGTCGTCATGATGGGGCCTTCAATACCCATTGAAGAAAGCCTGCTCGGCGATGCTCAAGCCTAGCCGCCATTCTCTCACAAAGACCAACCATCCGGCAGTTCTTAGTTGTCGCATTCCCTCTGGTAAGTGAACGCAACAGTTTCCATGCCCGTGCGAGTACCGACGACCGATTTGTAGCAACATATGTACTTCTCGGCGGATGTTCTGCGATGTGATATCTAGCACGATATCTTGTTGTGTATATGCCGCTGCGTTGAACGTACCACTACCCATCCAAACGTACACCCAACTCGTCCCCACCCTATTGTGCCCACTGCCATCTATATCCCGCCGTTGCGGGCAGTCTTGCTTTGGGACAAACTGTTCTCCGTTGTCGCCAATGTGTCCAATATCAGCAGCACAATAGACCACCATCACCCTCTCCCCTCACCGACCTGTCACAAATACACCATTCGCTGAAGTCCTTTCGCCCTCGTTGCTAATCTTGCGAACGGCTTGATTCCCTCGCCTCCCCATCACCACCCATACCTTCATCCCACTCTGGCCACCCTCGAGCTGACTACCTCCATTGCCCATCACCATCGCCGACTGCCGGTAACCGGTGCTCGAAGCATTTTCCCCCCTGGTTTCTGACTCACTGAGTCCCGAGCCTCGACATCTACTCCCCAGGATGGCATTGTGCCGGCAATCCCCGTGGTTCATTGGACCTCTGGCACCACGAACAGTTCACTATGGTAAGTTATGATATCAACGCTGGTGACCCCACCAAAGTCCTGATCACGTTTTTGCAGTCACATACCTGCTCCTTTGCAATTGACGCGCTCCCTGCAAACACTCGCCTCTGCGCCTCCACGATTTCCAAGCTTCGCCATCGTTCTATAACGAAGACAGTCACTACGCACCAGTATTGGATACTTTCATCGATACTTGGGCATCAGATTTCAAGCCTCGGTGTTACCCTCGGCCATACCAACTGAGCGTTTGCGAGTCCTGCCACCATCCGGAGCTTGCCATTCAACCCGAGGCCGCTGTTAATGGTAAGTACATATGGATACCTTGGTGTGTACTGGAGTGCTGACTCTGCCTCGTAGTGCATTTCCGTGTCCTCCGTGTCTTCTTGCTCGCAGTACCATACGTAGCACCGTAGACTTAGCCCCTGCATGTCCGTAGATAGCTTGAATGGACACCAGCGGAAACGGGGGGAGACCCTCGTTTCCGCTGGCTTAGAGCGAGCACCGAAGGGGGAACCTATGCCGGTAAAAGGTGTTATTTTGCATGGACTTACGACGTTTTTTCGCAATTTCTAGCGATTTCATTGGCTGGTGTCCCTGCATCATGGGTTGTCACTGGACTCGCATGTCCAAAATGGGAAATGCTACAGATTTGGCTTTGAGCGACAACTTGCAACACACACTTTGGTGGGTTGTATACCGCTGTTTACTCTCGAGCGGCCTGCAATAAATATCCGCGCGCAAAGATATAACAAACTTGGAAGTAAACTCGTCTAACACCCACCGTCATTAGTTACGAGTAAACTAGAAATCGAGTCGATTATCCGACTACTTATCTTTGAATGTCCTGTACTTACGAACACACGATAGAAGGTACTACATTTGAATGGGGTGTTGCGGTGTGAGTGTTCGGGAGAGGGTACTTGCATCATGCAGTTGCTTCATATAGTAAGCAGGCACCATGCATTACTCGTTCGTGGTATAAGGAGTCGTGGGGTTGAGAAGATGTGACACCCAACATGTTAATCGAGAGCGGGAGTGGAGGTTCCACGGGAGAAAGTTTGATCGTAGAGGATAGGTCACGAAGAGTTGAGGGTGCTGCCCAACGAGAACCGGACTTCAACCGAGATTCTGAGGTTGGTGCATCCTCTACGAAGGGAGACGATTTAGCAGCCCCCTTTGACCGTCATCTCCCTGTCGTCTCACCACACCTCGCTCGAATGTCAATCTTCGTGCACCTTCTTTTACCACGCCACCCCACTCGAGCACTCCCTGCGTGTACAACGCCGACACTTCCTTAACACCTCATGCAACCGCTCAAGAGTGAACGAGCCCGCGATGATGGGGATGGTGGCAGCGGGGCGCAAGATGGAATATGTTATAGCCCAAGAGTGGGTTGTTTGTACGACTATTGAGATCACCATCACAGTCGATGGTGGAGGCGGTAGCGCTAGTGGTGATTGTTTGTCCACACCTAGGTCGAACCTGCATCAGCAGATTATACGCAGAATTTCCTCTCTATGCAGTAGGTACGGCATGATAGGAAATATGCGGGAAAAGGCTGTGACATGTGGATGTGGTAGCAACACCAATCAAGTAATTTAGCAACTTGTCCCACTGCCGGCAAGCAGGGGGAGCGATGTCTGCTGGGTGCTGAGACCGGGGGGACTTGTCTATTCATTAGCAAGTATATACTTCCTAGATACCGTAGAGAGGTGGATGTGTCAGCATGGGGGGAAGCCCTGGGAGACGCTAAACGAGATATGCAGAGAATAGAATACAAAAAGCAACTTATGCAAGGTTCCCCGAGTCAATCTTGGTCCGATAGCTCCATCGCATCTCCATAAACCTGCGCACCCATCGATAGCCGCACCCAAGTTCGGTATGCTGAACTCTAATAATTCCATAGCCGCTGTCCCAACTCCCCAAATCCAGCGAGTGGCTTCACAGGACACCACGCTCTCGGAACTTGTGTTCCATTCGACGGTAGAATTGGGGTGAAGCGTGCCAGGTGCGTACCGACAATAAGTGAGGGTCCATCATACACCATTCTTCCACGATCCCCCAAACGGAAGCTATACCGGTGCGGTGTTGATAGCTTAGATGATGGCACCCAGACTGCGACTGATACATTCGAATCGGGTTGAACTTTGAAGACGCCTGCTGCTATAAATAGCGCGGTAAGTTTCCTGAGCCTGGGACGGTCCGGTCCCCCTCCACAAGGGATGGAGCTTATGAGCATTTGCATCATTGAGGGTGCGATGATTCATTGTAAGGATGAGACGGAAGGGCGCACCATCTCGGAACGTGGTTGACTCACGTTTGACCTGTCCGGCAATTAGGTCCTATGGTCAGCGCTGCGTCGGTATCGGAGACATGATGTGTTTTGAATAGCCAACTCGGTTCGTAAGCCCATCTGAAACAAAGACCTTGATTGATGCAATAAGTTGGTAACAAAGTCACAACAAAGTCAGGCAGCAAAGGGCGTGTAGCGCTCACTGCTAGTTTGATGCCGCGGAAGCAAATTTGGTCCCACGGTCAATTTGAAATTCGCACAGTCACTGCTCCTGTTGTCGATTCCATTTACTTCCATTCCTGCCCTTTACGAGCTCGTTGGGGTTCACCACTTCAATGCTCCTGCTTATAAGCAGCGGCCACTTTCTCTGATACCCTCTCATAATCGTTCCTCATTCTTGTATCATACTCAGCATTGCATAATCTCATTTCCAACCAGGATGTTACCTTCATCAGCGAGTTCCAAGGCGCGCGCTGCGGGGAAGAGGACAGCATCGCCTGAAACGCTGCCCTCATCGTCCTCATCGTTGATCTCGCCCAGCGGATCATCGATTCCACGGGTTGCATCGCCGCTCAACCCTGGGCGGAATCTTGAACCATCACCATCGCCAACCGCACCTCAGTCAGCGTCGTCAGGAGCATCATCAGCGTCCACGAGTAGGGTGTTCTCCGACTCGCCCAAGGCGGCCTCGGCGGGGCTGTTGACACCGCCTCAGATACACCAGCTGTTGCCCTCGCCAATGCCAGCGACCGATATGCAGCCATCAAGATCGCGACCTAGAGGTCAATCCACTTCGAACATTCATCTCGACACCGAAGGTGGCGGAGGAAGTGGCGTGACTGGGGGAAAGGCGGGTAAGCGAATTAGTCACCCTGCACCGTCGATGTCCTCCGGTATACGACGCGACCACTCCTTGGGTCACATCGGTTCACACGACGACCACTATACCATTTCTTCTGCATACCCATCAGACTCACATGTCTCTTCTGTTAATCAATCCCGCTCTGGCAGCCTCACATTCACGTCCTTACCGCAATCAAATCCACGTGGCCGGTCAGTTTCCATGGCTCCTCGCTTGGAAAATCCTAGCCACCGCGGGAGGAAGAGTTCAAGGAACACGAAAGGGAGCGGCGGGTCGCGTTCACGGTCGCCGGATGCGATTATTGAGCTACCGGGACAGGAAGGGGTAGATGGTGTCGTAAACTCTGGTCTGAGACCTGGAGAGCCCGTTCCTGGCCACCTTGAAGGGGCTCGCATGGTATCCTCGGCCTCGTCGTCGTCGTCCCCCTCTCATAGTAACCTGGAGCTCCCGGGCATCGCGAGGCCGGCCAATGGTGCAAACGCGTCGAGCTTCATGCCTAAAAGCGCTCCAGCATCAGTAAGACACACGCCTTATGACCAGCCACCGCCCTACTTAATGAAGTCCTACGAGGAAACGATGTATCGAAGCACGGCTAGTGTTAGTGCTAGTTTGAGCGGTGTGTGGGGTGACAGGAAAGGCCCGAGACCATGGCATGGCTCTCCCCAATTGGAGGCTAGGAGGGATGCTATGATGGACGAGTGGGAGAGGATTAGGGATGGACCGAAGGCGAAGGAGAAAGGCAAGGATATCCCGGAAGAGCAAGAGGAAGGTTGGCGTGCCACGAGGGATGTAAGTCTACTCGACGTTGTTGCTGTCGCTGAGCTCCCCTGATTTTGCGCCTCTTAACAGCAAGTCGCTCAGGCGGCCAAGTCCGTCCTTGGTACAGCAGGTGAGGTTACGCACGAGCTCCTCGAGCTGGGAGTAGACTATTTGGACTTCGCGCCAGTACCGGGGCTACAGACAGCCGTGAAGACTCTCTTACAGATTTGGGACGCGCTTCAAGCTGTGGATGTGAGTGACTTGCCTCCTATCTTTTTTTCTTTGTCTTCTTTCTTTCGTTCCCTTTCGTTGGCGTTGAGCTCTTTGTTGGTTTGGCTGTGGATGAGACGAAGTTGATACGTGGTTGGTTCCCTTGTATCCCGTCATCGTCGCCGTCGATGACAGCAGTATCCGTGCCCCGATCACTGATGCAAGCCTGTACCTTGCATTATCGATTGCTATGGGGTGATGAATGTGGAAGGTGCCTGTCTCCTCGATTCTTACTCTTTGGACCCTGTATCTCGCTTATCACCCGGATTTGTCCCCTGCTTAATTTTGTTCCCCTGGCATATTTCTTCCATCGACGTATACTCGAGGCATTTCCCCCGCAATCATGATCGAGCCTCCATCACTGCACGTCGATCGGTGCGATCATTGGCTTTGCGAATGAACCCTCGGACCATTTGTCTGGCACTTTGGAGCTTATTTCGAGGGTGTTCGCCCACATGCACCTACAGCATGTCACTGATCATTACTTGTCGCGAGAGATGGTGGACGGCCCCGTTTCTCGGGTGTTGCGAATATCTTGCCCATCTTGCACTTACATCTTCGAATTCCACCTTCCTTCCAGCCTGTTTTCGCTTTTTCGGGTGCTCCATGATTTCTCCCGCGTTTGCTGGTTGATTTCTGTTGGTTGGTCGGGTCTCAGCGCCGAGAAGCGAATCTGAACGTGTACGAGCGGGCTTATTTGACCGGATTGCTCAAGGCTTGAGCATCTCCGTCCCGTGCTGGGTTGGAACCCGTTTGTTGGGTTGACCCGTCGACCAACACCACCCCTGCCCTTTCCCTTTCGGGGGAAGTATGCGATACGAGTAAGCGGTGCTTATATGCATGCACTCGTCGACACTTCCACCTTCATCCATTCTTCCGATACTGTCCAATTGCAGTCAACGACGGTGTAAAGAATAGATAGGAACATCGGCTCCAGGGTGGAATTCACCGGGCCGGCCACATCACAAATCCTTCCCTCATATTCTTTTCCGTATAAGCATCGCAGGATCCCACACATTGCCTTCGCTTGGGAGTAAATATAGGCCTCCATGATTTCTCCCACATATCGTTGTGTCAACACAACGTAAAGCGGAGGGGTTAGACCTGATGATGATGGGATGTGTCGATGGTATTGGATGGAGGAATGTGGGGAAGGTGGTTAATTGAGTTCAGGGTCGGAATGCCGTTTGTGGCGTATAGATGCCCGATAGGGCTTCATGTCGGTGCCTAGGTCCGACGATCGGGAGGTCTACTCTTCCTAACTGGGGCGCAACTTTGCTTCCGCTTAGCGGCGTTTCTTTTTCCTCCGTTTCCAGCGCCTTTGACCCATTATTCTATGAATTTTCGTGGGATGCTAATTTACGCCTGAATAGTTGAACCGGATGGCGTGCTTGGGTCTTGTGCAAGATTGTGCATCGACAGTGCTCGCTATCCGCGATGAAATTCACGAAGCGGGCATCTCGGTAGCAGTGGAGACAAACAAGCCATTTGCCGAGCTCAACGAGTAAGTCCACCTATTCACATTGGGATATGGAAATAACGAATTTGTGCAGAGTCTTCCTCTCCGTCAAGAATATGCTTGAGTCGATTGCGGAGATGTCGTTTCTCAAGAGGTATCTGAAACGGGATGATGTCTCTCGCCAAATTCGAGGGTGTCATGATAAGCTTGACAAGGCCCTCATGCACTTCGATGTAAGCATTCGTGTCTGTGCTTTCAAGACGCGCTGTAGCGAGGTTGCTAATTCTATGCATCCTTAGAACTCCATTACTCTCCGTGTGCTAAAGCACGTTATGTTCACCCGGGATCAATCAGAGGAGATCCGCATCATGGTTGAGAAACTATACAACAAGGAGACTCCGCCTTCGCTGTCACGTCCTGGTAATGGACCCCATCCTCCAACAATAGCTCCTCAGCCGTCGTCTCAGCAATCCGCCAAACCAGATTCTGACGCTTGGAAGACGGTGATCGATGTTAGGTCTCGATTGCGCGACGTGGAAAATGCTCGCGATATGGCGGATCTTCGGCGCCTCATGCAAGCGGCCTTACAGGCTGGCAGTGACGTTGAGATGATCCGGACCCTGCAAGTCGGGCGGGAAAGTATGCCGGATGCTATCAAGGCTCTACAGCGGGAGATCGAGCATGAGGCTCAGCGAAACGCTTTAGCGGCTAGCCCGAGTGGGGTCTCTCAAGGTGGAACATCTACACTGATGGATACTGACGCAAGGACGCCGAAGATCGTGCGAAGAGTTAGCATAACGCAAGTCCCAGTGCCATTCCAAGTTGACGCTGGTGGCGACGTTATCTTAGAAGACGTACTCGATAGTCCTTTGTCGGGTGGTAATGGAGCCGTACCCACTTTGCCAGAAGATGCCCAATGCTCTGAGGACCCAGCGGCTGCTTCGCCACCAGGGGAAAGGCGTGTCAGGTCGCGTACCATTGTCAGCATCGGGAGCGCGGATAGCAGCTATGCTGAGGACTCGCAGCCCAAAGATACGTTGGATATGGAATTCATGGAAAGTGGGCTTGATGCGCTGAGAAGGATGAGCAAAGGCATCGATAAGACATTGCCTTCTTGGGCGATCACCGAGTCCGTCATTCACTTGTGTCTTTCATTTTTCCACTGAAACCACGTCTTCAGGTTCGAAATCTACCGCGAAGAGCAGATTGGAGTGGGCTTCTTTTCTGAGGTTTACAAGGGAACTTGGAGGAGCCGTACTGTTGCAATCAAGCAGCTTCATCGTGGTACCCCCCAGAGACCTTTCGTGCGAGAAGTGGAAATTTGGAAGAGCTTGAAGCACCCGAACGTCCTCAAATTGCTTGGAGCCAGCACCCCATCTACACCCCCGTACTTTCTTGTGAGCCCTTACATGAAAAGAGGAAGCCTAGCGGAATTCTTGGGACGACTTGCGAGGGAACGAGAAACTCAGGTATCGAATCATGGAGGAGGGAGCCCACGATCAATAAGCACAGGGCTGTTGAGACAGGGAAGTTCACCGCGGAGGAGTCCTAGTCCAAGGGGACGAGGGAGAGGTAGTCCAGGCGGTGGAGCTGGAATAGGCGGATGGCGAATGCTAAGCCTACCGACTTCCAGTGTTGGTGGGAGTATAGGCCCGTCTGGAAGCGGCTCTGGCGGTTCATTGAGTCCAGAGCTCGTTGAAACGAACCTATTGCGTTTCATGTACGAGATTGCGAGAGGGATGGAGTACTTGCATGGCCAGGGTGTGTTACACGGCGATCTCAAGGTAAAAATTTCACCCCCTTTCATCGCTGTAACTGAAAGTTCTCCCTAGGCCGCGAATGTGTTAGTGAATGATAAGCGGCGATGCGTTATCACCGATTTTGGCCAAAGTGAGATGAAGTCTGAAGCCTATAGGCTGAGTGGGGCTCAGCAACCGCGTATGTCTTAAATCTTCTATGCTGTGTTCTACCTCTCATCTCTATCGGTACAGGCGGTACTTTAAGGTGGCAAGCGCCTGAGCTCATGCAAGGCGCTCCTGCCCTCACAGTTCATATGGACGTTTACGCCTTCGCAATCACGTGTGTCGAAATTCTGAACATGGGAAAGCTCCCATGGTCCCTCATGGACGATGATTCGGTTAGGTACTTTGTTTTGAGTGAGTTCTGGGTTCTCTACTTCGATATTACACCCCCCTGACTCATTCCAACAGAGGAGAACGGCCGCCCTCCTCTGCCAGCATCTCGTTATGCCACTCCTCAATTCGAAGATCTTCTTCGACAGGCCTGGCACCATGAGCCTTCCCAGCGACCCCATTTTAGCCGACTGGTACCGATTCTCAAGCAAATGAGCCAGACGTTTGCGATTGGTGGAGATGACATGGTATCACCCTCGATGTCCGACCAATTTGAGCTAGAACCCAAGCAACGACCATCGCCGGACATGCGTCCAGCACCTCTCCCATTCGATACTTCGAGCGGTATGTTGGTTCATTAAAAATACCGTCGGCTGATATGCTGATATGTTCTTCCACTCAGGTAGTGAACATGTCCTCGATGCTCTCGGCATTTCTCCGGTCTCTTCAGACTATGAATCCCATCGGTTGGCCCACGACCGGTCTGGGTCACCCCCGAGACTCACTCATGTGTCCTCTGACCCAGAGCACGGATCGCAGGGGACAGTCAACATGCCTGAACCAGTGATTTTTCACCCCTCCGAAGTGCATAGTAGAGCCTCGTCGGACGGGGAGGGTGTCATCGATTCTACATCACACAGTCATGTTGATATCTACACCTACTGCGGCTACGATACACCTCCCCCAAATGAGCAGCTGAAGCAAATTCGAAACGAGCGACGCTATCGCATGTTGCTGACTCATGACTTCCATCCCTCCCGTGAGATGATTTTTACATATCTTGCACTGAAGCTGACTACATTGCGTTATAAGTGACACTACCACTTTGGAGTCCTTCTCCGGTTGCTTTAGGTGCTGTGGGATATCTTTTGAAGCCCCAGGGTGCCTTTGTCACGTTATTCAACGCCACAAACCCTTTAAATTCTGCTGGCGTCAATATGGCCTCTCTCAAAGGCTATGGGGACTTTTCTACAGGGAAGCAACGCGACAATAAACGGCATCTACCGCAGCGCTGGTTTGATAGCTTTACGAGTATCTTCAGAGGCAGTAGCGATCCGTATGTTCAGCGTTCAGACTTAACTGTACTTTCTATTGATATCTTTCTCTAGCGTCCGTAAATACACCTTCCCTTTACGAGCCGGACACCGACACGCCTATTTATGTACGGAAACCACGCAATATCGCTACTTTGAAGACCTGGAAACTCCCAAGAAATGGCTTACAGCCAACGTTGATAGTATTTTAGACCTTTATGGAGCGCAGCATGACATTCAGAAAGAGGATCTATATTTAGGTGAGAAAAGATCAAAATAGATAGTCTATTCTTAGCTCACTACTCCACACTGCGCAGTCATTGGTACCCTGAGCGCCCCCAACTACGGGCTATTTGTGTCTCATAGCCATCCTAATGGACAGGCAGGTGACTCACCATCGTTCCCAGACATTCAATTCTCACAGGACATGCAGGCTCATTTCAACATTTACGGAGCCCAGAAATCTGGTCAGCCTTGGGGTTCTTTCACAACGGGTACAGAACTTCCCCAAGACAACGGGCCCTTATATCGCGAAAATGAGGTCGTCGAGCCTCAGGTCGCAAGCAAAGTATCTATCGCAGGCGCAGGGCCCTGGGACTCTCTGCTTGTTGCAAAATTACGTTTTCGACCTGATGCTCCGGAGCCGACATCGTTGTGAAACATGAAGTGTATTCCTAGAAGCGTTAGACGAAGATAGCATGTATCGCTAAGTAATCCATCTTAAGCATCTGGACTTCGCAAACCCTGTTAATTACATGTACTACTTTTATCAGAAGCTGTCGCCATAAATATATCGTTTTGGGTGAATCAATTATCCTTATTTTCCCTCACAACTCTGAACAACGTTCGACTCTTAATCATCTCTCACCGTTAATACCTATGACGTTAGGCCATGTCCAAACTGTTTCGTACAGATGACCGCATCTCGGCCGTGGATTCTCTCTGTCGGCGCCAACGGAGGTATCAGTGTCTACCGCCGGAAACCCGCTTCCCTAAGATCTGCTCTGGATTCGTCAATAGCCCCAAGGAATCTACATTTCTGCTCTCAATCGTCTAGCTTCCAGCGTTGGTAGTTATTACCCACAGGCTCTGCCCACATCAGTAATACCACGGACTTCGGCTCAGCTCATTCTTTATCACTGCGAGCATACGGAGATCCCATCCTGAAGCCCAATAGAGTCTTCTCCGCCAGCATGTCGGACCCGAAACGCAAGAAGATGCTTTCGTTCGACCACGTCCTACCCACTCACCCCTGGATAAGCCATAATGGAGGGTTATCATCTGCGCTCCATCGGTCTCATTGCTTGATACACTTTCGAACTCCCAAGACGATCCACATCCTCTGAAAAACGCAACCACTATTTCATCGCTATTGCTATATCTATCATCTGCTCAAGCGGCCGTTTCTAGTCAGGTCTGCTGCTTCTCATGTCTCTAGCTATGAAGATACACATCGCAAGCGTCAACCCTATGCTTCCGCCGTTTTGTGCTGGGATAAATGGCCAAGTGGCTGCCAATATCCTGTTCATCCCTTGAACCGCTCTGCAAGATACCTCATAATTCCGTCCAAATTCCGTCACGTCAAACCTCTCATGAAGCGACCCGTGACTTGGAAGCTTTCTCACTAGCAGCACTATGATCTGCTGTCTTGGGCCAGGTGAGTCTCTTTCGTCTTGCAAGATTCGAAAAGAATCGCGCAAAATTCAGCTCCCATATGTAACATGAAACCTTGAACCTCCAGAGTCTATTAATGTTTTCAGAACTCAACCCGGGGCGCCGCTGTAAGAAGAATGCCGCACTGAGTACCTTGCGGGTACGATAACACATGGTCCTCTTGCAGCGGATGGTGCGACCTTTGTCGCCCTTTCGGTTCCGAAACGCCATGCCAGCGACCTTCTGTTCGACTTGGTCCAACAATTTTGGACAGCTCCAGCTTCTCGCTCACGTTATTGCATTTCCTTTTCAAAGGTATATGCATCCACGCTCCTAATAGGGTGCCGGTTGCTTGACAAAAGCATGGATGCATATTTTTGAGGCGGCAACGGACATCATTTCCCCTGTGCGTATGACGGCCGCCATTACCTTCCACTGTTCTCAGGAACGTAATTGGTTCGCCCGACTGGGCTGAGGTCCATTATACGAACCACAAGCGCCTGCTCTTCAGGTTTGAATGGCATTACCTCAAGTCACTGGATACTTCCTAGTACTTGGAGCTGACTAGACGCGTCAGGAACCTTGGACGCGGTAGGTGAATTTGGCCTTCTTCATCAGGACTTTTTGATGAATCCATGTGAACAGACGTTATCACATGAGACTTTCTAAGATCGTTTCTATACGTTCGTCGCCGTAGTCTCCCCCGTTACGCGACCTTGCGTCAGTCAAGAGTCTTGCTGCTGTGGATTCGCTAAAGATCGTGAGATGATGAACTCCCTTTCACGTCTTTCCATTCGGAAAGTCAGATAGAATTCCGTCCAATTTTACTTCGGTGTGGTCTCATCTCCACCATAAATGCGATGAATATATCCTCCTCAAGGCTACTTCCAGCTTGCCAAACACCACAGTGCTATTTTGGATACTTCTTGGTAGCGGTCCCGCGCAGGTAACAAGCTCAGTAGACTATTACCAAGATGGGGAAAACCTCGGACAGCCGAGGTTTTCCCCTTGAGAAACGCGGCGTGAGTTCAGCTCATGGTGAGAACGTTATTCAGTATTAAGCATATCACCAAATAGCTTTTACGGGCCAGATAACGAGAATCTCAGCCACGGATTCAACCCTGATCAATTTATTACCCATAGATAAGCGGGAGTACTTGCGACTAAAAGTCCCAAAGAAGCTCTTCACAAAAAACCAAATTAGCTATCCGCTGTTTAGGCGCAAGTCGTTGAAATAAGCCTGGAGTGATCGGCCCACGAATCCCATACGATCTATTTCGAAAATCAAGTCAGGCCATCGATCCAATATTGTCCCGCATATCACGAGTACCCAATCTTTTAAGCCCAATCTTTGCCGGCCCGTTCGACAACAAGACCAACTCGTCCTAATCCAGGCGCAAGTGAGAACCTGAGTTTCGGTATCCCTACGTTAAGCACCATCCATACGGCGCAAGCATTTCTTTTAACTTTTCTCGCATTAGGAAATCTCTTAACATTTAACGCTCACTCCGTTAACTCTCCGAGAAGACACGATAGACGAATGGCTGTCTGTCACATACGAACTCTTATAACTTCCCTCATTGCGACCCCTGAACGTATATAAGACGCTTCCATAATAGATGCCTGGCTCAGTCCATCCCTCCGCATTAAACGAACCCCCCAGCTCCTCAGTATGCAAGCCCCAGGTGGCAATCACACAACAGTCACTCACCCATCCCTTCGTGCGTTATCCTCTGTACTAACTCTCCATGATATAACTGATCCCTCGCGGTAGACATAAGGGACGCCAATGATGCCCATGTAATTCTTGAGGCAGTGCGGCTGAACGTGCTCCCCCTGATCAAACGGCGTCTGGCTAACACTGAACGCGAACAACTCAAAACCGGCAACGTCTTCGTTTGGGAGGAGGCCGAAGATGATGGCGGCTTACTTAGGTGGACTGATGGACGACGATGGTAAGAGACGTTATGGAAGCACTTGCGGCACGCCCTGACGTACTTTAGGTCCCAGAGTAGAATGAGGGGCGACTACCTCTATTACGAAGAGAAGGTCGAGACCACGCAGGAGGAGAAGGATGCAAAAGCAGCTAGAAGGTAAGTCGAGGACCACATCTGTTGTCGCTGTTGTCCTAAGATCCTTCTTCCAGGGCGAGAAGGGCGTCAGATCCCTCCGCTGTAATCCCCCCGCCAACACGGCGAAAGGACCGGCCAACAAAACCTAATGGGTTAACTAAGCAAACGTACTCGGCGCTGGTACACATACCTGGTTCTTCAGTACCCAAGAAGTGGCATGTTGTCGCATATTTCTCGGTGAGGCCTAATAGCATTGACTCCGCATAGTCACTAGCTGACGCATCTCCAGGGGAACGATTACACTCGACTTCCCGTCATCGAAAATTACGAATATCTGCGTGGAATAAGGGTGCCACCTGGAGTTTATGTATCCAGCAAGGCCGGCGCCAGATTGGACCACATGCCAACGTTCCCGGAAGAAAATGAAGAATACGGTACCTCAGATCACCAAAGCTATCATCCCGGCGGCGAAACGAGTCCTGAGCCACGAGGGAGGGCGCCACAAAACCATTTCTACGGGCATTATACCCAAATGGACAAAGCCCTTTCGACTTCTCCACCGTCATCCTCATCCTCTGCGTCTATCGTGATGTCACGCTACCTCTCTCCACCTCGGTCATCACCAGTAGGGAACGACCAGCAAGCAAAAGTAATATTGCCGCCGTTGTCGTCCCTTTGTGATCCTGATTCAAGACCGAGGTTGCACCATCGGCAAACAAACCCATCTACCCACTTTTCATATCGTCCAGACCGCTCTCCCCCATCTAAGTACACGCCACTTTCGCCCGAAGATCGCCGAGTGTTAGATAGCTTCAAGATCGTACTATAGCATTAGTATTTCGGACGGTTTGCATAGCTTTGCCCTTGCTTTCGTTTAGTATATCATTGATTCGATATGAACTCACCAAAGATGTTAGCTGGTCGTTACAAGATAGAATACTTTGATAGTGCTTTGTAACAAACCGGCGCGACATGCGCTCTATTAATTCAGGTACGCTAAGACGCGTCTCAACGGTGAGCGACTCGCAGTAGCGATGCGGATGTATGTCGCAAGTTTTTCGGTTTGTGTTTGACTATCTCCGTCCCACAAAGCTCAGGTTCAAAAGTCAAAGAGGCACCGAGTAATGCAAGGGGGGTCCGCATGTAGAACAAGCCATTAACGCTTCTTCTGGATACGCTTCTCTCCTGTGATCTAGAATCTCGCATCAGGGACGTCTATAATGTACGAGAGATGTTAAAAACGCAAGCAAATGGGAATGCGTGTCTGATAGATGATATCCTCCCGACGATCTGCCGTACGTTGGTGAAGGTTTGATGAGGGTAAAATAGCTTATTTCTCACCTCATGCATCTACACGCACCGCACCTAATTCTTCAGATTCATTGAACCATGCTCGGTTACGGTCCGCCACGATGAGAGCCGTAACAATCTGTACCCCAAGTTCAAAATAGATGAGAATGGCTCATGTCTTGGCAATAATTTGTCGTCTCGGCGGACCGTATGGGCCGCGTAAACATGAGCAGTATGAGAGGAAGAACACGCACGGAAGCAGACGACCTGTTGAGCGCGAGGGGATACCAGAACTTTGAAGAGTCCCATCGGAGTTGCATCGGCTGGATTAGCAAGGGTAGATTCGGCGCCCGTTCTTCCTGCGTCGGGACCATTTGAGGTTCCAGATTTAAGCCTGACATTCGCCAAACTGTGTTGCTTGGGTGTCATCGAGGACGTAGAGCTGGCATAAGCTTTGCTTGGCGCGCACGGCATAGTATCGAATCGCCGAGATGCCGAAGTCGGAGTTTCACGAAGTTCACACTAGGAGCGCCAAACTTTCCTTCATTCGTCCCTTTCAACATCCAAGCGCTCCCCCGTTCATTATTGACAAGACTTGGTCACTATTCATCGGGTACATACCATCAGCTCGTCCAGGTAATCCAAACCTTGAGTTGACTCTGTATCTAGTTTTTAAGCGGGGAGTGGGGAGTGCACGTGTGAGCGAGATGCGCGAAATCCTCTACATCCAGGCTGGTAGATTGGCGAACTATACCGGCACCCACTTCTGGAATTGCCAGGAAAAATACTTCACCTACGATGACGAAACGGAGACTCTAGTGGATCATGATATCTCGTTCAGAGAGGGCCTGGATGCCCACGTAGGGTTATGTCACGCCTCCTTTGAGGACTAGTTCTAACCATGAATACAGGGAAGTCTCACGTATTGCCCCAGACTACTCATGTTTGATATTCGGGGTGAACCTTTAAAGTATTTTATCCGGGAGAACAACCCTCCTTACTCAATGTTGTCAGGTAACTTCGGCAGGCTCTCTTCCGCCAACTCTTTGTATGGCTACAGCGAGGCCGTTGGTGATCCATCGGATGGATCCGATCCGTATCCCGCTGTTTGGTAAGTTCGCAAAAGCCTGCCAGCCTACCACTGATATCCGGAACAAATGTTTATCCTTCTCCTTGTACAGGGGCGGCGAGGTGGTTTCCTATGCGCAGGAGCCTATCTCTTCACCACCCTCGGGAACTCGGATGACTTCTCATAACGCGGTTCGAAGCAACAATTCTTCCGACGTCTATACTGATAACGACTTACACATCGATCGTGGCCACCAAAAGGAATCAGATGAAATCCTATTCTGGTCTGACTTCGCCCGAGTTTCCTACATCCCCAGAACGATCCAAAAGGTTCCTGAGACATCAGATTGGGACAAAAGCGACGGCGATTGGAATATTGGCCAAGATGCGTATGAGAAATATAATAATGTAAGAGATAGCGTCTTCCTGCCCCCCTCCATAGATGTAATGTTGCCACTTTTAGGAAACTGGCTTGATGGAAGGTGCAGTTAGGCTCTTCCTGGAAGAATGTGACTCACCTCAGGTTCACAGTCGTTTGCAATCGTTCTTTCAGATAAGACTGGTCCTGATGATCGCCTCGTTTTCTCTCCAGGGCCTTCAAATTATTGAAGACACGACAAGTTTCGGCTCGTTTGTTCATTCGTTCATCACTTCCTTCCATGACGAGTTTTCCAAATTACCGATGTTAACGTTTCCGCTCTTGTCTGATTCCGTGCCCTCCGTGACCAGTGGCGTATG
The DNA here is from genome assembly GCA_017312325.1 of Pleurotus citrinopileatus. NCBI lineage: Eukaryota > Fungi > Basidiomycota > Agaricomycetes > Agaricales > Pleurotaceae > Pleurotus > Pleurotus citrinopileatus. Next base: position 39,623 of record BHFW01000002.1, read on the forward strand.
TTCAGCCCAGCCCTTGTCCCACGTCCCGGTGTTTATGTGCTATAAATAACTGCTTCTGACAGCCCCGGGACCTCAAGCGCATGATAAACGATGCACAAGTTCTTCGAGGTTTCGACGAGATACACTCGTCAACGTGTATACCTATACAGAGACCTTCCGAATGGCATGATGTAACATCGAGCGAGATGGCTTATCCACACGTCGGCCCACTTCACAACACTGTTATTTGGTAATTAATCACGATAACGGTTGGTTGTTTTAGGACGATTATTATTTGTCGTCAGCTGTCCTATGCAGCCATTTGGAAACTTCAACCCTCCCTTTACGGTCCGTCAAAGACCACCAGACTAATACCACCATGCTGAAGCTGACTTCTCTGCTAGCCTGAAGAATTCTACGTCCTCGCTCACGATGTCCAGCCTGCTGGCTCACTTGAATTGGCGTGGGACTACCAGATTCAGCCATCTTTCAGGCATCTCTATGTCGAATGCTTCCGAGTCTTTCGACAACTCCCTCCCCCTTTCTGATTTCTCATTGCCAGCTAAGCTCAAGGTAAGGGATGCTCGCATCTTTTGCCCGTGGCAGCTCGAACCATTGACTGTGTGCGGATCCTCTAGTCAGACTTACCCACGCAATATGCTTGCTTGAATGTGACGCGGGGCTTTTCTGAGGAGGACCTTCTGGTCTACGATAGACGGCCTTCAGCTTGCCCCGTCAAGAAGTCAGTCACACGTTCATCAGTATTGGGACCACTTCTGAAACTGAGTAGCATTCACGCCCCCGGCTATCCCTTCAATGAAGGCTTGCCCTCATTTAGTACACCGCGGTCATCTGCCATACCTTCGCTATCTGAGACAGCTCGCTTGCTTACGGAAACACAAACTACGTCAGGAACAGCTCAGTTGTTTGCCGCCTATGCTAGGGCCATACAAGGCGAGATCGCTCATGGATCAAGTGACGTCGCTCGGGCCACCGGCCTCGATGTAGACGAACTCAAAGAGTTGGTAAATGACCTATGGAGGATGCATGACGATTACGATGATCTAGACGATCTTGACCTCGAATTGGATGATGAATAGACGGATAGTTACAATAAATTACAACCCTTAGAGCCGCTCTACACAAGCTTCAGCTCCTTTCTACGATATGTGGGTAGTTTTTGACGACGTCAATGACCAAGAGCGTGTGGCAAAGTGCCCTAATGGCTTAGACCTCCAATCGGTCCCTCGGCGAGGTGACTATTGTTAGGGACGATTCGGGCGCTGAGCGGGTGCTTTCATTACCGGCAAGCTTGAGGGTCGTTCCCACGGAGTCATGCGAGCTTGCTTTGATACTTTCCAATGCCGTCCCTATTTCCACTTCGTCGTCCGTGGAAATCTGCCCAACCACGCCGATACCTCTCAGACCGACTGCGGCAACAATTAACCCTATGGCTGCGGCAGCAAGACACGTCCATCCAGCAGCCCTGAAACCGACCATCAGGACTTCCGGAGAATCGGCAGCCAGCTCAGGATGGGCTTTATTGTACTTCTCGCTTGTAGCAGTGGCGATACTACTCGTGACCGCAAGGCCAATTGATGTACCGAGCTAAGGGGAGTGCTCAGAAAAGAACATAGTATACGCGAAGATTGAGACACGAACACGTGTGGCGACGTTAAAAATACCACCAGCGAGTGACTGGGAATCCTCGTCAAAGTTTCGAATGATTTGAAGGTTGCCAACAGGATAAACCGCATCCGCGCCCACTATCACACATTGTTAGCTTAGCGCGAAATTGTAAGGTGCGTTGAAGATACGCACCTATGAATATCATGACTAGAAAAGCGCTCGCCCAGTAGGAAGCATTGACGTTGATTGTACTGAAGATGATGGGAGCGACCTGATGACCATGTCTCATGACTGGAATCAACGAAAGCGGAACGGCATTATGACGTACCACACTGCCAACAAGGCCCGCCAATATTAAGCCTTGTCCCGGCAGACGGTTTACCACATAGCCCGTGATCAAGTTGACGGAGAAGCCGGCGAGGGCCATGGGTACAAATCGCAGAGAAGTCTGGACAGGATCCAGGAAATTGACTTGCTGATAGCTGGGTGAGTAAATTCAGGGTCAGTCGATGGAGGTAGCGCGGGATAGACGGAGCGGACGCACTATAGGGTAGCGAAGTAGCTTAACGTATTGAAACTCCACCTGGAAGGTACGGGACACTCCAATAAGTGAATGATATACCAAACGAGCCACATTGGGCCGACGTACCATGCAAAGAAAACAACGGCAATGACACTTCCCATCTTGGCGCCAGGTTGTCGCCACATGCTAAGGGGCATAAGGACAGACATATCCCGAGCTTCACGCCATCTCTCATAGTACAAAAATATGGCGAGTATGACTGCGGAAGCCGATAAGAGGCTGGGTATATGGGGCGTCGCCCAACCTTTGCTAGCTGTTGTTGAATCGCTGTAAAACAGTCAGCCTCGAGGACAAAACTTCTGGGTAACCACTCACGCAAGGCTGTAAGTTAGGAGTCCGATTCCGGTCGTGCTTAATATCGCACCACCCCAATCAATGCCCTTCGTGTATCTGCGTGTGGTTTGCGTCTTGGGAAGCACCAACCATCCCAGCACAACAAAAAGGAAGCCAAGACCGGCTTGAATGAAGAAAATTGCACGCCAGGTTGCACGACTGTCGGTCAGGATACCACCTGTAGCGCAAGGTATGTGAGTCCGTTGCATAAGGTCAGAGAAAAGGAAGGAGGGCAATCATGGCAATCGTGATCGTGAACAGCATTTTGACGAACCTAAGATCAGTCCGCCGATGAATCCTAGAGGTTGGCCAGCACCCAGAGCCCCAAATGCTTTATTTCGTCTGGGGCCCGGTGGGAAGTGAGCTGACAACAGCCCGATGCCAGCAGGAGTATTCGCAGCCGCACCCAGCCCTTTAAGTGCGATGAATACGATAAAGGCCTTGTCACTTGGGGCAAATGCTGTGCCGATGCTCCTAATGAAGAGTTAGATCAAAGCTTCCGTCGGGGTGTCAGACTATGGATTCTCACCATGCAGCGAACCAAAGGGAACCAATTATGAACATCGTTCGACCACCCACAATGTCTCCGACTCTGCCGAAAAAGAGCAGAAAACAACCATACGACAGACTGACCATGTCATTAGACTGTCTGTGGTGCAAGAATGGTAGTGCACTCACGCAAAGACATTTACGGGCCACTGTAGGTCAGCCTATGATACGCCAGAATTGAGCGGACTGGAATCCTTGCCTCCCCACCGACCATATAAACTCACCTGTCGAAAGTTAAGATCCTTACCAATTGTGGGGAGCGCGACGGTTAGCGCCCCAGATAGGAAGACCTAAAATTTAAGCGCTTTCAGTATGTTCTATCTCTTCCAGCCGCAAACCACCACCTACGTTAAGCGTTGTTACTCCAGATACGGCCAGAACCAAGATGATATCCTTCGCCGTAGAAGACAACATGGTGGCAAGGTAAAGGGATGGAGCGGCTCAAGGAGTATTTGTTTACTTTTTAAAAATGATCCCTTTATCCGCTCCTCGCTAATTCTGACGATCCATGAGGAATTTCGCGAATGTAACCACCGCAGACCAAAGGAAGAGACATCTTTGATGCATTGATGTGGGTCATGGCGTATCGCTTACCCTTGATGCGTACAAAGGGGGAAATGGTTGGGCGTTGAAACGTTGACGTTGAGCGACGGCGTCGAGCCCTTTGATCTTGTTTACATCACCGGCGACCGCTTAAGGGAGCGCCCATATGGTTTCTCTTGGCGCCTGTGTGGGTCACCTCCAACCATGCATCTGGACACGACCTCTGCACCGATAAATGGAGCACTCTAACGTCAAAGGTACGCATGCCCCCAGCCAATTATGTACTGAACTCTTGCGCGTAGTCTTCAATTCGCCATCTCGAATGCGCCTGAAACCTCTTCATCGCTTCTTGGTATGCGTAGCCGATCCTCAATGACTCATAGATGCATAGACCGCAAGAGAGCAGCCATTCGTTGCTAAGAAGGAGTACTGTTTTCCAATCAGAACATTACTCTTTGCTTCGCCAAACGTTTGTCACCGACCTTGCTTGTCGGGTTTGCAAACTAGGTACCAGGCGCACCTGGGTTGCAACTACGTCGAGTCCGTGAGATAGGTCGTGGGTCTCTAAGATGAATATAGAATAGTCTCTTTGCATCGGGCGTATCTACCTCTGGCGCTTTCGATGATTTTCCGCAGTCTCGCGAACGCTTGTTTCTGGGCACAGCTCTGTGCGTTTCAATCGCCCTAGATTTAAAAATAGAGCTATCGGGGGTACGCGAACCCGCTTGTTTTAGATATGATTTGCTAGGCTAACCGATCGTCTTCTAATCATTGCCGAATGGCGATGAATAGCTTACCCTTGCAACGATATGAGTAATAGGGCACCATCTCCTCTCCGAAATGACTGCAAACACACCTCCTTTCAATCCAAGCCCCCGGTTTGCACGCACCTCACTCAACCTCCCTCAACTCTAGACACTCTGCGTGCACGGAGATTTGCATCAGGGCAAGCGAAAGAAGCACCTCTTGAATATGTACGATTTAAAAGGACGATTATTCCTGGCTCAATTCTTCACTTCGTCTTCATCCTTCCAACTTCACTGTCACTTCTTCTCGTCTTCCTCGACAATGTCTACTATTGATCTTCCTCCCAATGTCACGTCGATCTCCTTCGGTGTCATAATTATGGCACTGTCTTCTATCCTGGCAATCATTCACCGCCTGTTCGACCACTTCCGAGATCCTCTTCGTGATGTCCCCGGTCCATTCTTAGCTCGCTGGACCTCTCTTTGGCTTGCATACCAAGTCAGGATGGGACGCCGCTACCTCGTTGTCGACGAATTGCACAAAGTACCTCCTCTTCACTGATTGTGTTCTTATCATGCTAAACACACCGCCGCCAGAAATACGGACCTTTCGTTCGAATTAGTCCGAACCACGTCTCCGTTGCGCATAAAGACGCCATCAACGTGGTCTATGGCCAAGGATCTCGCGCTCTTGACAAATCCGCATACTATCACGCCTTCGTCTCCGACAAAGCATCCATCTTCTCAACAGTAGACCGTCAGGATCATGCTCAAAAGCGCCGCCTCGTATCTCAAGGATTTTCGTACAAAGCCCTTCAAAGCGTAACGCCGCTCCTCCATGCCAACCTTCACCACTTTGTAGACAAAATGGATGAGCTTTGCGCAAGAGGTGGTCCCGCCGACATTCTTCAGTGGTTCAATTTCCTGGCATTCGATATCCTGTCAGATCTCGCTTTCGGTGAACCCATTGGCATGGTATCAAATGTAAGACTCCATCACATTAGTGCTAGATCGTGTTACTAATAATAGTTTTACCGCGGCTAGGAATCGGATGCAGTCGCCGTGATGGGCGCAGACGGCAAGATTACACAGGAACATGCTATCACTCTTGTTGATGAGGTGAATTTATTCCATCCATATCCTTCATATCACAATAATGCTCATCATCGATGCGACCTCAGAGGGAGCATCTGGCCGCTGTAGTTGGAATTCACCCCTGGTTCAAGACGTTGTCAAAGTTCATCCCCGATCCGTTCTTCATCAAAGGCCATAAATCTTCCACCGGTTTAGTCGATCTCGCTCGTCGCCGAGTGACTAAGCGCCTCGAATCCGGTTCTCATAGAGAAGACATCCTTAACAAGCTGATTGATGCCCGGGTTGAAGCAAGTGGCGAATTGACATCGGAGCAGATAACCGAACTAATTGCAGAGACCGTGACTCTTCTGTATGTCTCATACTGCTTGTGCTCCGTATATCTCCTCATACTCGATGATAGGATTGCTGGTTCGGATACCACATCGAATTCGATCACCGCTATTATTCATCTTGTCCTCACGCATCCGCATGTTCACGAGAAGCTACTAAAAGACCTCCGATCGGCAATACCTGCTGGTCAAATCCCAAAACACGAAGACGTCAAAAACATCCCATACCTCACGGCTGTCATTGATGAAGGGTAAGTACAGCGAGTGGATTCCCTTTCTAATACTCACGGAAAGTCTTCCATTATCAGATTACGCTATTATGCTACTACTGCTATTGGACTACACAGAGCTGTTCCTCGCGGTGGAGTAATCTGCCTAGGCAAATTCTTCCCAGAGGGGGTAAGTTATCAAGCAATACCAATAAGACTCTGCCAACTGATACATGGTTCTAGACGGAGATGTCCGTCCCGGCGTACACGATTCAACACGACGAGACTATCTGGGGGATCCCGAGACATTCCGCCCTGAGCGCTGGCTCGAGGAAAAGGATTTGGGCCGGTATCTGCTGACCTTCGGCAAAGGGCCAAGACAATGCGTACGTCCGATAAATTATCCCTATGCTTTACCTGCAACTTATTTCGTACTTCCCACAGCTCGGACGGAAGTGAGTAACCCGGCCCAATACATCCTTTTCCTAACCGATTCTGACTTTTTTCTTCCAGTCTTGCCTACATTGAGATGCAGCTGGTTATCGCCACCATGTTGCTCCGCTACGATATTAGGCTCATGTCCGAGCATCTAGAAACTACTGAAGGATTTATGCACAAGCCACTCCACATGATGGTTGAACTCGGGAAATGTGTTGCCGTGTAACGGACAAGTCCACCATATGTATTTATTAACTAACATTCCCTCGTCGTCTCGTAGAGATTCCAATATTTTTCCTTCCTGTACTCGTTATTACTTCTCAAGGGTGCACGAATGTCAATGACATTCGACTTAACCGAGGCCAATAACATCGCGTCATTTACGATCGTAGTCTGTTAGCCAAATGAACTCCGACTCGAGGTCGAGGTTTACTCCCAGGAAGCTCTCAATTCACATCCATTTCTCACGTTTCCGCAGTGATAGACATATTCATTTCTATATTAAGGAGCGGTTTTCCCGGCACCCATGGTTTATTGGAGCTTCGGCTTGGGGCCAGTATAACCTAGCCGCCCGGGATACTAATCGTGACGTAGAGCCCAGATAGTGATGGCAAGTATGGGTGAATAGGTTTGCAGCCAGAAGTTCTTAGAATACAAGCATGTGTGCTGTCATCTTTGGGGGCTGTTCCTGGTCTGAATCGGAACAAGCGGAGGCGTAGCACGAGGAGGAAAGCTACTATGAAGTTCCACCAGAGAAGCGTACACCTGTGCGCAGTGGTATCTCGGATCCGATGCCTTGGTTCTGGGAGTGAGTCCAGGTCCAATTACGCAACTTTGCTTGACTTCGGTGCGAGAACTCTCGCTTGTTTTGAGAATGTGTCCCAGACATGGGCAAGTGCACTCCCACGCACAATTTAAGCACTTCATGTCAGTCAATATTTTCGCATGAGTATATAGAGTACTCCAACGGAATAGACATATAAGAAGAGGCCACTTGACGTGCAGGTGTGAGAGAGCAAACCACGAATGATTGATAATGTGAGACATGTGGCCGCCGATGGTCTACCATCGAAAAGTGCCTGACCACCATCCAGGGGATTTGGGTGAAAGGCTGAATGCCATTGCATCACTGCGCGTGGATGTTCGCATGCCAAGGGAGAGTCACATACGGGGCATTTAGATACCATACGGCAGAAGGTTTTCTATGTATTAGCTGAAGAGGTTTTGGCTGCACTGACGTTGATGAACAGAAGACCATGCCGAAATCATGTTTGAGAGTAAAGTTCAAACCCTCGTTTTGAGCTCCTTCGGAGATCCGATGCGTTACCAATCCAACGGATATACGGTGTCACTAGAAACTTTGAAAAGCGTCCCATAAGAACGGTGACTATGAATCCGTGCAGAGTTCCGTATTACATGAAGGGCTAGAGGCAGCATTCCCAAGCTAGAAGAGACAAATTTATAACGAGTCGCACACCTATAAATCGGTGGGCGTACGTATTCACTGACGGCTTGGGTTTATTTCACTGCATTGTCGAAGCACCTGGCTGAATAGATAAGGCCTGGTCAGATTAAAATGGGCTGGCACGGGACTACTCAGCTCCATATCGTTAGCATGGACCATGCTGTTCAAACCCGATGCGAGAGGTACACGTCACGAACTAGCATACCAGGTCAGGGGAAGTGCAAAGAGACGGCGGCGATCTGAAAGATAACGAAAGGAAAGATGTCAAAGCACATATGATCCGTGGGGTTTAGAACGCCCGAGATCAGCTCCAGGCGGGGTATATGGACGCCCTGAATCATGACCTAGGCAGATATGTCGGTTATACCTATGTCCGTCGATATCAGCTACAAAAATAAACGTACCGGTTGGATACAAAAGCCGCGAATATGTGTTGGCTGTGCACCATTGGTTCCGATAACACAGGCTTCTTCGATCAGAAAGTCTAGTTAGAACAGAGGGCATTCAGCTGAGGTGTATAAGTAGATAATCGAAGTAAATAGAGCCAACGCACAGGGTGCAGCATTGGATCTCAAAGATGCTGTTCGCTCGGAAAACCTTTCATGCGAGTTTACTGTGATAAACGGCTTGGAATGACGTGATGGACTTACACATCGTCAAGTCAAAAGAAGCGGGCGACGTATTGGGCCGCTAGGTGCCTAATAAGCCATTGACAGCTACTAGCCAGATACACGAACGGGTAAGTTGAGTGAGGTCCAGATGCGTAGATGGGTCGACGGATACTAGCGAAGCCAGTTGATGAAACAAAGTGAGTTCTTAAGCCTATTAAGCAGTTGCCGCGAGCTTAAAAACGGGTTGAAAATAGCGCGGGAAGCTGTAATATCTACTTATATCCAGGACGGTTGGGAATGGGATACAGGCCAGTCAATAGGATTACCGATGTAAGATATGTAGCGGTTTGAAAACTTTCCATGCTTGGTCCCGGAGAGGTCAGTCAAACCGAACGAAGGAGGAAGTAGGGACCCTGTGCACGATAATAATCTGTGTGATTCTTCTTTCGGCTTGATATTTCGGCAGCCCAAAGTATCCGATAGCACCACAAGGAGACAGTGCATGTCTAATGAGACACCCTCAAGTCAAGCACCAAAGGCCAAATTATGTAGCCAGAAATCGCAATGTAAACCACAGAGCACAAGGTCGGACCAAGACCGGTACCAAACTGGTGCTGCAGAATAGGACGTGAGGCCAGCCTAGCGTCACATGCTGATATAGGGGTACAGCACCGTGGGAATCCCGTTCTCCGTCTGAACCATTGCATTAGAAGCTGGCCGGATCAAGGCCAGATGCATATTGGATGGCGAGTAAATTCTGTGTTGCAGACCTCCTTATCAATAAGTATAACAGACCGAAACTATGATTCAAAGAACCGAAATACATCATCCTGCACAATATACCTGATTGGCCTGTAAGTATGACGCTGTGAAATCCAAGTGAAATCCGATCAGAAGAGGTAGGCGGCCATTACTTAGCTCATTGATAAACGTACATACTTATGTAGCACCGCTTGACTGCGGAGATTGCCTTCCCAATGAGCAGTTGGTGTCGCCGCGTAACAGCAACGGCTCCCTACTTGGCCGAGGCTGAAAGCTTATCCAGGCAAGTCAAGACTTTCTTAGTGGTGATAAGGTGACCTAACTCTGCATATTACTGGTTTCGTCCTTTGCAAGGTGTGTGGCGCTGCAAGAGCAAGTAGATGTGATGCTAGCTCTTGTTTTGCAAGTGTTTGCAAGGTGGTCTGTTGTCGGTAGCTTACTCTCGACAATCGACATCGAGATGTCCCCCCCTGAGGCCTGAGGCCTGAAGTCTTCCATTTACCTACGTGCCCACCGCATTTTGATTTTGACGTCTAGGTTTCCCGGGCTCCCCATCGATTGGCTGCTTTCGGCGACCTCGGAATTGTAATGCCGATTTGTCCCCGATTGTGTAGAATTGCGTTCCTGCATAGTGTCTTGGCCTGCTGACCTTTGAGTGCAGTAGAAGCGTATATAGGTGCGCTCGAATGTGTCACGACTCACGATACCGTGGACGCCGTGAGCTCCTTTTCATCATGGAACTTTGTTCGTTGTAGGCTTAATGCAGCAACAATGATACAGGAAGGCCATGAAATACAAGGGGAGCCAGTTGCTACAACCAAATGGAAGATACTACGGATGTTTTCCCCTCAGTTGGCGACTTTGGATCACTTTTTCTTAATGCAAACGCAACGCAAATGTTCATTTTGGATCGCCAAGTCCTCATCCCTGCGGCATCAATCGCATCATGCGCTGTCCCTACGCACACCGCAAGACCATATAGGGTCGCTTGAGACAATTGTCCTTTCAGCCTGGTGTATTCACCGATGATGCGTTGTCTTCCTTCCCTTCCCCTCCCTCCTTAGGGCCTCCCCTCCTTCTCCCATCGACATGTCGTTGACGAGCTCGCCAAGATCTACCCCCCGCACTGAAGCTTCAGGTCTAGAGACAACGGTCGTCATTGCGACTGTCATGTGAGTAGTTTTGCATACGCTAACGCCAATAAATCTCACTCTCATGCAGCGTGACGGAAGCCGGTGGAGTGACCCCTTCTGGGACACGAACAACGTCTGGTAGCCCAACGGGGTCATCATCCACAAACAATGCTTCATCATCTCCCGCGGTCCCTGTTGGTGCAGTTATTGGCAGTGCAGTCGGTGGTACGTTCTGGCGTCACCACCTTGATCCCAATCCTCCCTCAAAACCTTCCTACGTCTTCCCTACTGCACAGGTAGTATCGCCTTGATCGTCCTGTTCATCAGCATATTCAAGCTAGTTCAGCATTATCGGGCGAAAGATAAAGGCACCCCGCCTGATGGTCCTTTTGATCCTACTCGCTTCACCTCTCCTCACTCCCATATTCCATCTGAGAAGCTGCCTGGAACATCCGGACTCGACGTCCAGGGGGTTGCTGCACAGGCAAATATGAATCAGATAGGACAGGTTGGGGTTTCCGCTGGCGGAATTGGAGTTCAACAATCCGCACCAATACCTTACTTCCATGGTGGCTTGAACTCATCACCCTCGAATGCTTTCGGTCTTCCAGATGCGTCTTCTCACATGATGCAATCGCCCTATTCCTCTCAGATGCACAACACCATGCCTGTCGCGAGCGCTTCACAGTGGTCGTCAAGTACCCAAATGGGTACAATGCAAGGTGTTCCTGGGGGCGATTATCTCTCTACCACCTCCCTGATTACACCTCAACAACAACAACAACAACAACATTATTATCATCATCATCCTAACTTACCAAACCCGTTCGGCGGTCTCGCTTCCACGTCCGCACACCCAGCTCTTGCCTTCAATACGTCACAACCCCAGCGACATGCAACATATCGAACCTCAACGACGATCACGTCTACTGATTCTGGATATCTCCCTTCTTCCTCCGGTCGCGCTCCTAGCCCAACCCAGTACGCAGCAACATCGACCAGCGGGTGTTCGTCCAACTTAAGTATGTATATCCTCATCTCATTCCTATTTTCAAATTCCCGATGTGCGCCATAGGTGGTGAACTCGAAGAGACTGCGGTTAGAGAGAAACAAAGGGAAGCTATAGCACAATATGCTTCTCAGAGTGTCGGTGGCGTTCGAGCTGTGAATCCGGGTGCGTTCATCTTGTAGACTCTTTGGTTCTTCCTGTAGTTATGCCCCCTATGATTAGGCCCTTCATCCGGTTCAGGCCTGATAGTTCACGAAGACGGGGGACGTGTCGAGGTACCCGAGGAACGGCGGGAGGAGATTCCACCGGCGTATGACAGCATAAGGCAAGATAGGTAGGGCCATCCATACACTGTTATCCTCGCTCGACTCCAATATGCGATCATCTTTACCCGGATTTCACGGACGGACACCACATCATCGCCACCTCTTCCACCTCTCGTGAGATGTCGGCCTTGTCTCGACGACGTGAAGGTTATATATGCGAATATCGGCCTCTCCAGTATTGATAAACACCTGAAACATTTGATGTTAACCATATACAGATCTACACAAAGTACTTAGGGCACCGCAGTGGTGATAGGATGGACTTACGGAGCTACTGGTATGGGGCTTGCATACGAACCTGTCGTCCTCTCTTCTGAGGCATGTTGTGGAGTCTTATGGGCTCTCCTCACGGATACAGGGCAGTGTGGTTTTCATCGTCCTGCATACTTCACGCTCCCTTGGTGGATCTAGACCATCAGAAGCTGGTCGATGTAACACCATGCTCTTGATTAATCTCAAGTTAAAATTGTACAGAAGTTCTTCTGAAATGAAGGACTATTTCACGCCATTTCAGATAAACTGTTCTACCGTGTTGGACGCCGAGACAAGCTTTTCACCATGGCGCTTCCCATTTCCAGGCGACTCTCCTGAAGGACGCGCCCTGAACCACTCTATAGAGCTTTCCGATTAATTCGGCGCCCCCGCAACACCCGAACCTCCCTCCAAGTTCAGCGAAGGACTTTTGGCTTGGGTGGATGCTTTAAGCTCTGGAACAACCCGAAAGTGTGGGTTCATCCTCGTTCCGGCTTGTATGTTGTTCTTTCGTCGTCAACGTGTCATGGTTACACTGGCAGGTGATGGTGGTTGTAAACGAAGCCTATGTTCATAAGTATGCATTAGGGTTCTACCACGCTACGATTGAATTGGCCAGAAAATTATATTGCGAAACGTTCATCCCTGCATCCATCAAAACATCAGAACCAATGATCACACCTGTACAACACGCCTCTACATCCAGTGTATCACTGTTCCACATAGGGTCGCTTGGGTTGATCATTAGATTTGGCTAGGCATCCAGTACTTCATCCATTGCATCCGTAATGCGTTGATATCCTTCCTTTCCCTTTCCCTCTCCCTCCCCCGCATCATCTCGTATCCCTTTCCTTTCCTTCAACAATGAGTACATCGCTGATATTTACACTGCCCGTCGTCCAAACTTCATCCTCCACTAGACAAGATCCTACAAGAAGCCCGCCTTCCCCTTCCCCCTCATCCTTTATCACCATCCCCCCGCCACCAATCCCCTCAGTGACGCTTTCACCCCTTCCTTCACCAACACCAACACCATCACCACCATCACCTCTGCCACAACCACCGTCCCCTTCAACCACTGAACCACCGCCAGTTACATCAACCGATGAACCAAGCAGCATCGTGCTTTCAACCCCACAGACAACGATTATCGTTACGTCCATCATGTAAGTATACCCCGTATAGTCTGCACTATTCCTCATTACGAGTCGTGGTCTTTCCTTCACGCATTGGAAATGTGTAGAGTCACCCAGCCCGACGGCGGAGTGATTACTTCCGAGGTACAGACGTCGACCACACTCCCGGCCGGGGCGACGATAGCACCACCCGGAAACAATAACCGGACATCCGCTTCATCCTCCTCAGTACCTCTAGGTGCAATCATTGGTGGCGCTGTTGGCGGTACGTCTAAATGATGCATTCTTCAACACACTGACGCTCATGATCGCTCATCTATAACTTACCGTACCATTCTAAGGCGGCGTTGTCTTGTTGATTCTAGTCTTGTGCGTATTCATGTTAGTACGTCGAAATCGGAGGAAGGACGACGATTTCACCTTTGATGGTGATTTCAACCCAGACCGATTCGCAGCCAACCATTCCTACAATGCATCGTCTACGAAACTCGCGGGTGGAGCTGCTGGATTCGGTGGCGGAGGGCCTCCTCGCCAGCCGAGTCTGAATAAGATGAGAGAGATTGGTGGTGATGATAACATTGGTATGGGCGGACGACCTGGTGCGGCGTTCGGAGGTGGTATGGTAGCGCCTTATGTGGCCGGTGGACAGAATACTCCATCCCCCCATCCATCATCACAGGTTTCGACAGCGTCGTCACCATATCGAACTTATACCCATAACGTACCGCCAGGCGCGGGCGTTCCTCAGAGGCCGCCACCCACCCGAATGGGTACTATGCCTAGTATACCCGTCGGAGGATATCTTCCCCCACAACAGCAGCGACAACAATACTCTCCTCAAAGCTCACCCGAAGCGTATCCTAACCTCCCTAATCCATTCACAGCTGCTGCTGTTACCTCCGATAGACCGCAACCGCAGAGGCAGCAAACATACCCAACTTCCGCGACTCACACCTCATCCGACTCTGGATATCGTCCATCTAGTCCTAGTGGTGCTGGAAGTGCTGCACATTATACGACGACGTCGACCAGTGGTCAATCGTCTGACTATAGTGAGTTTCTTTCGTTCTCATTTCACCAGCCATATTAATCTATATAACAAATAGGCGGTGGATTGAACGAAACGGCAGTAAGAGAGAAACAGAGGGAAGCTATGAGTCGTTACGGACCTCGAAGCGTGGGTGGTACAGGTGTTGTTAACCCAGATTCAGGTAAGTAGTATCATCCTTCCGTACCATCTGAATGGATGCAGACTCGCTGACATCGATTAGGTTCCCCATCACGCCCAGTTGTCGTTCACCAGGATGGCGGTCGGCTTGAACCTACCCAAGAGCATCGAAGTGAATCTGATGAGATTCCACCAACGTATGAGAGTATCCGGCAGGATCGGTAGGTAAGCTGTGTAGATAACGACGGGGACGATTGGCTGGTGGTTTCGTTTGTCTACGCGGTATACATCAAGTATATATCCCGAAAAGTTCGCCCTGTGTATGGGTACTGGGACGGCGCTTTCAGGAAGACTAGAAGACTAGCGGCATAATTGTATGAGTAGAACGACGAACTTTGCTATGTCAACAGAAAGTGGAGCTGCTAAGTCTGCGATGCGATGTCTATGATAGCAGGAGAAGGTCTGTCTGATCGTGAGAGTAATTATGTAATGGGCAGAATATTGTCCAACTATTTGCAAGTCCCTTCCGAAAACCAATCGAAAGTCCAGCGAAACGGCGTCGTGGTCTACCACCTCTCAGAGCCGCCATAGTCGCTGCGTGGACCGTGTCAACCCTGCCTTGCAACTTCCTTCTCTTTGAACTTCCGATGGAACCAGTTCGTCGAGATTCGGTCCTTTGGGTTACCTTGGGATATGGGTTTGCGGGTTTGCCTGGGTATCATACGGTGAACGATACAATTTCATGGACCAGTTGACGTGACTCACGGTTCAAAAGAACTCTGGCCAGCAGCAGGGTACGACGGCCACTGCTGTGACGTCTTTAGAACTGATGCTTTTACCCTCTACCGTCGATACATGGTCACCGTGAATCGCTCCGACTCATCCTGACTCTAGATTACCGCAAGATTACGGTCGACCTTCTGTCATTGGGTGGTCATCATCTGACCAGAATATTGTAACTGATCCGGGTCACTTCACAAGGAACTCCCACAACATGAATCCGAGTCCTCGCACACGCTTTCTTCACGTCCTCTGCCGTCCGTAGGAGTCCTGGCCGATACCTCGTGGATAGTGCCCGCGTACTACTGATGAACTCCTTGCTCTTTCGGTGTGTTTACTGCGCGAAAGACATGCGTTTCAGCCTCGCGGTACTCAAGCCCCCCAGTACGCGATGTTTGCCATTCGCCCCGATATGTGCCAATTTCGAAAGGCCGTTACGTCATCATGAGCGTTCACAGTTCGTGACGTCATGGTCGTCATGCTCCCTAGCTCCTTAGGACGGTATCGTATAAGTATGTGGATTAGTGCGCCAAAAAGCCCCATTGATTAATCGTAACCAATATGTCCTCTCCAAAGCAAGCTCAGTTAAACATGGTGCCCATCATTGACTCGGACGCTCTCCCTGACACGCCAGCCCACGAATGGGCCGAGGGCACTGCTTCGGCTTTACAATCTAAATTATCCTCGGGTTCTTCTGACCAACGCCAGCCAAGTCTCCTGATGAATGCCGGTGTGCTACCAACTACCGACAATGTCGGTGGCCCGCACAAACCGACGATACCGCCTTTTGTTTCCATGGCCTCGTCTGTTTCGACTCCCGGAAACGAAGTCCCTGGTGCTTACCCAAGAGATCGTACCTCGGATGCATCTGGGAACATCAGCAGCGCGGTCGAAACTGTGAAGGGTACGGCCTATGGTATCTATGAATCCGCGAAGCAGTACTTTCCCGCGCAAGACGATGTCCAGCATGCCCTGGAGAATGCTAGCACGACAGCCAAGCAGTATCTGCCAGAAACCGTCGGAGCGTATCTACGTAGGTGTATTCTCTATTTGCGTTGCCATTCCAAATTTCATGCTACGTCTCTCAGCCGGTGGCGCTCAAGTCGCTACGCTGCCATCCGATGAGGTTTACGGAAATATGGGTAAATCGTCTGGTGGTGTGGGTGCCCTGCCTGGAACGCTGTCAGAAACAAGCGTGGCTAAACTACCGGAAGAACGCAAGGTTGAAGGCCTTAATGCAGCCAGTATGGTTACCCTGTCACTCTGATTATCTATCGCTTGCTGACAATGCTGCCGCAGAGCAATTCGGATCTGAATATGCTCGTAAGTTCTCGAGCTCCCTCTCTCGAGTCGTCCCTCTCATTCCAATCTAGGCGAACAAGCGTGGTCGTCTCCAAAACCCCATACCCCATCCACACACACGCCCGCTGGACCTGTTGGTGGTATCGGTAAACTCCCCGGTACAAAATCTGAGACTGGGGTTGCACTGCTTCCGGATGAACGCAATCAGTCTTCGAGGTCTACGGGCGGCGTTGGCGACTTACCTGGTAAACTCAACGAGACTGATGTCCTGCGTCTACCCGAGGAAAAGATCATTGATGGTGATCTCAAGACTTTGCCAATGAGTGAACTCAGTTTTCTCCCTTCAGTACGCTCATCGCTAAACGAAAGACAGATGACCCACAGATTCTGAC
Source organism: Pleurotus citrinopileatus (assembly GCA_017312325.1). Classification (NCBI taxonomy): domain Eukaryota; kingdom Fungi; phylum Basidiomycota; class Agaricomycetes; order Agaricales; family Pleurotaceae; genus Pleurotus; species Pleurotus citrinopileatus. The sequence goes on from BHFW01000002.1 coordinate 56,392, forward strand.
AACCACCAACAAGCACGCTACCTCGAGTCTTCCGCGTTCCCCTAGCCAAGCAGATACACATTGGAGTACCACCGCTCAAGCCGATTCTGATGCTTCGCAAATTACTTTGCCACCTACACCATCAAACGCTACGGTTCTCCCCCCTGCAATCCCCAACTTAGACAGCGACATCGTTGGTGGCGGCGTACTTCTCAAGAAGCGTGATGACCATCAAGGGTTGATCCTACCCAGTGAGGCCCACGATGTTGCCACGTATGAAGCCGTCAAAGCCGCCGGGCTCGAGCCAAAGCCATCAAAACCCACCACCATCGGTCAGAACGACGGCTCGATTTCGCAAGGTGAGCTTAAGCAACGGATTTTGAAGAAATGCGAGGATATGAATCTGGTCGTTATGAAAGATACCAATGATGACGCCGCGGTGAAGTTGGCTACAGGTGGGAGCCACCACCACCATTCACAACACCAAACGGCTGGTCATGAAAAGGAAAGGAGTGTTTCGCTGTCGTCTAGCGGGGTTGGAAAGCCATCGTTTATGGATAAAGTCAAAGGAGAGGCAAAAATAATCTCGGGAAAGCTGGGTAAGAACGAGGAGAAGGTTGAGGAGGGTAAGCGGATGATGGGGAAGTAAGTTTGTATATTAGTTCGGATAACCTGGTTCCTTAAGGGCGAAATATTGGACGGATATTGTACGATACACGAAATATGCATGGGTTACATCCATGACTAGACAATGAGTTGTTATTGGACATATCTCGCCTCGGGAAGCGGCAAGGGCTTAGACAAGGCTTAGAGCCTGAGTAGTATGTTTCGGCATATCCCGATTACATACAAGGAGTCCCCTGTCTCCTCCTGAGGCCCAATGCGGCCGTTGAGGGCGACGCTGGGTCATGTTCGTACGAATAATAAATCCAAAGCGATATGCAAGCTAGAACTATTCCATACAAATAGAACAGACTATGAGCTCGTTACGGATGCTGCGTACTGGCTCAGGGTCTTGAATTCGCGTTCATAAGTAGATACGAATGGTTTGCTATCTCCGCAAAATAGCCTCGACGGAAAAGCCACGTATATTGTATATGCGCTCATTAAGAGAGGCAGTTCCGCTAGCTCCACCCACCCTGATGAAATAAATGGTGCCGCCTCGGGATATACTCAGGGGCAGCATTATAATGTGGGCGCCTCAAGGGCGTCTACCCAAACACACGTAAGTACTTCACCCGCAACCGTCACCAGTTATGGCGATCTGGTGGCCATTGGGACCGATGCTACCCAACTCCGAGACGTCCATTTCGACCCAGCTAGCGAGGCATGTGCGACCGAAGCTGAGGAGAAACCTACCCCACTAAAGGCTATTCGGCCTTCCCTTTTGCTCCCCATTTCTACGACGTTGTGGCCTCTGAAGGCTCTTGTCCCGCCGGCACGTATTACAGCTACGATTCCGACTCGCTTGTACTTTCTTGCGACATTTTGGAGCCAAAGTTACTGCGAAGCGACTTCTTTTGCTGTCCTGACTTCTTGTTGCTACCCGACCCCACTGCGTTTGTCTCTAAAAATGCCTCAAAGTAGCGCAAAATGAGCTCAGGAGAAATCTTCGGTAAATCACTCTGATGTCAGCGTACGGCGACCATACAACCTTATACTCTACTCAATGGCGTCATCAGACCATTCGGCTTAGCCATCCGTGTATTTTTGATCACTAAGGCCACTATCCTGCTGTAGATTGAACGCATGACAGGCGAGACGAGTAAAACCTCGGAGACCAAGTGTTCTAGATTAGCGAGGCGTTCACATGCATTTTGGCCGAAAAATATCCTTCCTCCGTGCTACTGGTTTGACGATAGTATTTTCGTCGCTGTCCCCCACCCTTGGGCGTCGTTTAGCACCTGTGGAGCAAGAAACGCTGACAACGTCCGACCTGGCAACTTCTCCAGTTTCGTGAGGCCAAACGATGTCTTATCCCTGATAACGAGTGCGTATAAAAGGAAGAAGAAACTTGGTAGTGAAGGACATCCTCTCCTCAGCTATCCAACAGTTTCCATTCAAAATGAAAGCCATCCGCGTCGCAGCCTCTGTTGCCCTCTTGGCCCACTCTGTTTCAGCCCATTGTACGCTCGTCTTACGCACCGACACTGTATATTCGCAGCTAAATTTGGGGTTTAGATATCTGGAACACTCTCATCGCTGGATCTACCACCTCAACTGCTGCTGTTCGCCAGCCTATTAACAACTCCCCTGTTCAAGATGTCACTTCCCCTGATATCACTTGCAACGTCTCACCATCGCCCGCGTCTGCTACTGTTCCCGTCGCTGCAGGCAGCACGATCGGCTTCATACTAGACAACACTGTATACCACGCCGGCCCTGCTGCTATCTACCTCGGCCAGGTCCCTTCCGGGCAGACAGCTGCCTCATGGAACGGATCCGGAGCCAACTGGTTCAAGGTAAGATAATGCATTTGAATATGCATAAACACAAAGTTCATGACATTACTTCGGTAGATTGCCGAATGGGGCGCCACTTTCGATCCGTTCACTTTCACCGACTTCAACGTGAACCAGTTGACCACCACTATCCCGTCTAGCGTCCCATCGGGCGATGTAAGTTTCCTCTCCCATTTCACGGTATCCTACCTATTTATCCTGTGCATAGTACCTTGTTCGCATTGAGCAGATCGGTCTCCACGTAGCTGGCTCCCCTCAGTGGTACATCTCTTGCGCGCAGATCACGGTCACTGGTGGTGGTAGCGCAAACCCATCCAAGGTTTCCATTCCTGGATACGTTTCCGCTAGTGGTAAGCAAAGTCTCCTCGGTTATTTACGCTCCACATTCTAACGCTTCTTCCCCGCAACAGACCCCGGCCTCACTGTCAACATCTACAACCCAGTTCCGACAGCTTACACTGTAAGTTTTCCTTCTGTTTGATCGAAGAGCCGATGAGTAACGATGCATTAGGTTCCCGGCCCCGCTCCTTTCACTGGGTGAACGGCGCCATGTTTCACGACCAGGTCCGCCATCTAAATATTGATGTAACAGTATGTAGTATCACCCACGTATCATCCAATCGCAATGGATTGTTACTGTTAAATCCGCATGACAAGAATTCCTATCATTTCCTCCCTTGGCTACCCGAGCCAAGAACCAGCTTGACTTCCGTTTCTCCAAGCAATAACCGTTCCTTGCGCCCGAAATAGATCCGCTCCACAACTCTTCTCCGAGCTGTTGTTGATCAGATTGCATCAGTAAGCGTCGGCCGTCCTTCGGCGGAGGATATGGGATTCACAGCCATATCTTTCTATCGCTTCCACGTGCGTCGGCGGCTTGAAGCAAGTGAGCTGATTGCGCCATATGATCCATCTAGAATTTGCTCGACTTATGCGATATCATGTCCTTTGGAATTGCACAGGTGACCGTACGTGGATATTGGCGCGAGGAGTCAGTGTATCCGAACACAAGAAAGATTGGCATCATGGGTTCAGCAAATATTGGACGAGCTCTCTCGTCCGGCCCTCGGATGGTGCTCGTTTTCCCGCGTGAGCACGAGGATTGGCTACACTCCTCTAGCCAAGCTCGACGCAAGGATATGTCGAATGAATGGTATAAAACGCAGGCGTGCCATTGACCTTGAAGAAGCAAGCAGGATATCCCTCTTCCTTACTCCTAGTTTTCACAAATGAAGTTCTTCACCCTCGGTCTTTTCATTGCAGCTGCTGCTCAAAGCTGCTCAGCTCACTGTGCGCCGAGTTATTTATTCTCTCGAAATTGACACCAACCTTTCCCCTCTTCTAAAGACATCTGGACCACGCTAATCGCTGGCGGCACAACATCCACCGCTGCTGTTCGCCAACCCATCAATAACTCACCCGTCGAGTCCGCAACTTCCGATGCCTTGCGGTGTAACGTCAACCCTGCCCCCGCGTCGCAGACTGTCACCGTCTCCGCTGGGAGTACGATCGGCTTCATTCTGGACAACACACTCTACCATTCAGGTCCTGCTGCAATATACCTAGGGAAGGCTCCTGGACCCGTCGCTAGCTGGGACGGAAGCGGAACCAACTGGTTCAAGGTAATTTCCACATTTTCTAACAACTTGACTCCCGAATAGAGTACATACATATTCAATTATGACCTTCTATATAGATCGCTGAATTTGGCGCTACCTTCAATCCCTTCAAGTTCACCGCCGACGGTGCTAGCCAGTTGACCACCACCATACCCAGCAACGTCCCTTCTGGAGAGGTAAGTCACTCGCCCTCATTTCGGAATCGCACTGACGTTATCAAAGTATCTCGTTCGCATTGAGCAAATCGGCCTTCACGTAGCTGGTGCTCCCCAATGGTACATCTCTTGCGCTCAAATCAACATCACTGGTGGAGGGAGTGGAAATCCTGCCAAGGTTTCCATTCCAGGATACGTCTCTGCTAGCGGTGAGTAGCTACAGCTCTAATACATTTGAACATATGAGCAAAGGGCTGAACCGTCATCACAGATCCTGGTTTGACGGTCAACATATATTACCCTGTTCCCACCTCTTACAGAGTACGTCGAATTTCGGGACACTGACAATTCATTGTTGTGCTAAATGCTTGTACTAGGTCCCTGGCCCTAGCCCATGGAGAGGATAAATGCTCGGGATACTGCAGGCAGATCGGAAGAATAAAATGGCCAAAGGATCCCATCATGACGACGTACCCTAATTTCGTGTGTATACTTACTGGAAAGATGAGCTGAAACCAAGGATATATGAGCGGCCTATGAGCAACAGATTGAAGTGATACATCATAACCAACCTCAAGCCAGAGGTTCCTGAGTCTGATTCGGAGTCAAAGCCAGTGGATTATCCTCTATAAGTCGGACTTGGTCTCTCCATTCGTATTAACAATTACAGACTGGATGGACCGTGTATGCATACTATTTACAGTGTAATGTCTTGAGAAATGAAAATGATACCAGACAGCGATGGTGATGGACCTGGGGAAAACCGTATCAGAATATCCTGAGGTTCCACGTTACTCCTTCAATATAGAGCAACCTCCGTGACTATGCGGAATACAGGAGGGCCATTCATTGATTGTTGGTGGTGGTACGTAATACCTCGAAGGAAGTGAAGACTAGCCAGCTTTATCAATTGTTCGGGGGTGGGGCATATAGTCTACATGGGGCATAAGCCGGGAGGCCATAGTTAGGCGAAAAGAAAGGGAACGTACCTTGAGGCGTTCAAATATAAACATCGCAGCGATGTGCGCGAGCTGGCCATGAGTGAGGTAAGCATGCGAGCACTTGGTGCGAACTCGTGCAAAGAAGCACTGGTTCAACTCCTAAGAGAATGTCAGGTCGCAAATATAGCAGCAGGGCCTACGAAGATGACTCACGTAGATAAGTAATACAATCTCATTTGGGCACGACGGGTTGGATGGTAGGTCAATTGGTAGATCTGCATACTCCAATTTGAAGTTCCTCAGGCCCGCAAGTGTACCGAGGAGGGAGGATCCCCATCTCCTGTCAGGGAGTTTCGCGTAATACTTCGGCCAGAATGGAATATCTATGTAAGCAGGCGTAGCTTCACCAAGCTCAGGGGGGAGGGGGGTCTCTCCTGGATGGATCTGGTGGTTTGGTTTGCCTCAGTTTTGGAGAACGGCGGTTGTACGGAGAGTCTAAGAGCTTTACCTGGACCCAAGCCTCGTGTACGAGATCACGGTGGCTCTTCCCTTTGGGGTATGCATAGCAATCGATGATGGGAAACTATGACGGCGATGTTATTAGTTGGCTAGGGACGAGCGACGGAGAATGCCAACCCAGTGATCCTTGTTAATAGCTCTGGCAGCGCGCACAAGGCTCTCAAATTTCTGAGTGAGGAGGTTAGCGACTGTCCGCGAAGGAGCACTCTGAGTGAAGTAGGCGTACGTCTTGTGGCATGACGGGCGGGGTCTTCGAAAGCGTCTTGGACATTGGTGGAGAGAGATTCTACGGCTGATAAGATATTTATGCTGAGAGCTAATGAGCGATGGAGCAAACGAAGCGTCGCGCTACGCCACACCTTTATAGCTTGATGTGGCACCTAGCCACGAGCAAACGACAATGAGGAGGTTACCACCCATCATGCTGTGGCACCTGCATTGACCTTGGGGGCCAGTGGTTCTGGAGACAATGAATGGGTCCAATTCGGTAGATGGACCCATGGTGTCAGGACGCCTTTGTTACGTCTGAACTATACCTGAAATCTCAGTCTCTTCAACAGCGAAGATGTGAGGTAGAGAGTTTTGGTACAGTAAAACCAGAACGGCGGAAAACGAAAACAAATCAAAAATGCTAGTCCCAATACCCGAATTACTAAACGTGAAAAATGGCAGTTGGACAGGAACTGAAAAATTGAACTTGAGTAAGTCATGATGCATGATGCATGAGGCTCTGTTGATCACGACCACATGCGCGCCTGAACCTTGGAGGTTAAAATGACAGTAGGTCAGCGGAGTACCAATAGATGAAGAGTTCAGTTTACCGAAAATTTTCTCCACAGTCCTCACGTCGATGTGAAGGATGAACGAAAGCTTTGGGAAAGCTAGCACGATGCACAACCAAGAACGCGAAACAACTGTACAAACGACGGTCGTCTGAGCGATTGACCATGCCCGCCCCGTCGTTGCCATCGGCCTGCTTGATGCTTGACCCTACTACGGCGGAATGCGATGAGATTTCAACATGTAGTAGAACCAACGAAGTCTTGCTGTCTCTCCCTGGCTTCTTCTGAATGATATAGTCAGCTTCCTCGGGGCGTTCTTGCTCTTCTCGAGGCTGCACCTGCCGTGCCCATCTTCTCCGATGCAGGAAAGCTGGGATCTTCGACCACATGGTCGGTACTGCCCTCCCTGATGTGTGCTCTGGCTCCAGTGTCGGGTATATTCCATATTCGACAATCTTCTGCTATGAATATCCGGTTCATGTCAAGTTCATGCGGTAGGCCTGGGTACACCGTAGTCAACGTCAACAGCATAAATCACGCACTTTACTTATCTGCTCTGTTTCGACATTGAGATGTCAGACACCACTAACGCGGTCATCAATTCCTACCGCGCACAACCCTTCGCTCGTGCGCCCATCTTCAACAAAAGTGAGCGTCAATAGATAATCAAAGAGGGAATTACGCCAATCGCAGTACGCCGCCACGGTGGCCACTCCGCCGCGCATTACCATCATACCGAAATAACTTACCAACCGGCATAATTCCCGCATCCCCCTGTGTACCCGTGGAGTCGACTTAAAAAAGCGCTTGGAAAGCGTAGATATCTCCAACATCATTTGTTCGATGGACCCGGATTACGACGTTGAGAAGCTTGTGGCTCATCCCCATATCCAAGTCGAGGAGAGGGACGCCTCCCAAAACAATGTCCCCGATTTTGCGAGCTTTCGACATCAGCGCACCAACTCATTCAGCATGTCCAATGGCCCGACCAAGGTGGCGCCAAGAGTCAAACTTCCCGGGGAGTTTAGAACCTTAAGGCTAGCTCACCTTTTATCTCCCCGTCCTTTGATCTCATATGAACTAGTATCCATGTAACTAATACTCAAGATGGCAAAGCCGATTCTTTGGCGAAGCAGGGTCCCAAGAAAGACGTCCTTGGTGAGCCTGACATACCTTATCAGCGTTGACCTCTCCCATGTTAAGCGGTGCAATTCTGTAGACATATCCGAGCTCGAGTGGCATACTCTAAGTCAGGAAGACTTGCTCGTTCGCTGTGGTGTCTCCGACAAGCTTGGTCTAGACGTAGCAATGGCTGCTCGTCGGCTTGCCCGCAATGGTCGCAATGTTATCAGTCCCCCTCCCCGAAACTACCTCAGCATGATTTTAGGCTATATATTTGGAGGTAGATTGATTGTTCTTGCCCGTCGGCTCTTCATCATGACGCTCGCCTACTAGGCTTTGGTTCTTTGCTATTTGTTGCTAGTGTTATCTGTTTCGTCGCTTGGTGAGTCTTACTATTCCCTATCAACGTTTAGTTCTTTTCTAACCGCATCGGGGGCAGGCGGCCCTTAGGAGATCCCGCGCCCTCTGCTGCGAACCTCGCTCTAGCTGTCGTCCTCTTGATCGTCATCGCCATTCAGGCTGCCTTCAATGCCTGGCAAGGTGCTTGTAGCCCCCATCATACCCTCCACCTCCTATCTCACTCACCCTTCGCTAGGATGGTCCACCAGCCGTGTCATGACCTCTATCAAAGACATGCTCCCAAGCGATGTTCTGGTCACCAGAGACGGACAAGCATTCATGTGTGTACTCTATTTTTCTGCTTTCTAGTATCATTGGTACTGAAATTGTCATATCCAGGATCCCAGCCTCTGAACTAGTCTTCGGCGACGTCGTCACCATTTCCCTTGGTAATAAGGTACCTGCGGACATTAGACTCATCAACACATCATCAGATTTGAGGTTCGATCGTTCGGCGCTGACTGGAGAAAGCAACGCAATTCCTGCTAGTGTCGATGCCACGGATCCGAACTGTATGAGACCTATCGCTGTTTTATTCGGCCTCTCACTAACTCATACCTCTTTCCAGTCATGGAAACTCGCAATATGGCACTCCAAGGAACGCTTTGTGTCAGCGGTAGCGGCAAAGGTATCTGTGTCGGCTTAGGCGACTCCACCGTCTTCGGGAGGATTGCAAAGCAAGCCGCGTCCGAGAGTCCAGTTCGAACATCCCTGGAAGTGGAAATCACTCGATTCGTCCTCATCATCGCTTCATTGGCGCTTGCTGTTGCCATTTTCATCGTCAGTGAGTACCGCTTTGCTACGTTTATAGAACGTCACATATTCACCCTGTGACACCAAGTCCTATGGGCTGCCTGGCTTCGCAGAGATCACCCTGACTTCATACCTGTCCCCGTCCTTCTAATCGACTGTGTCTCGGTTGCCGTTGCTTTCATTCCAGGTATGTACCCCCACCTTACTTCGTCAAGCCAACTCAGGTGTCTCTTGCAGAGGGACTTCCCATATGTGTTACCCTCTCTCTTACCGTCATGTGAGCCTTTCATTTCTATCCAATTACAGTTTGTCTCATCCAGGTCCCTTTTAGCGCGGGAGCCATGCGTAAAGCCAACATCCTCTGCAAATCCCTTGCCACCGTTGAATCCCTCGGAGCCGTCAACGTTATAGCGTCCGACAAAACTGGCACTCTGACTCAAAATAAGATGACAGTTTCCGACATTGTCACCTTCAACGGCGAGTACAGCGTTGACGAAGTTATTGACGTGATCAGGGAGAAAGGGGAGGACACACACGCTCTGCACGCTGTCGCTACAACTGCTGCGCTGTGCAATGATGCGGTATTTGATGCGTCAGAAGTGAATGATGAGAAGATTGCTGTTGAGAATAGGAAAGTCAATGGCGATGCAACTGGTCAGTGGTCTCCACCCTCGCTACGCAATTTATTCCTGAATTGCCCCCGAGACACTGGACTCCTGAGATTTGCTGACAATATCCAACCCGTGGACGGCGCTCGGGCCATATGGGCTGAGGTATCCAAAGTTGCCTTCAACTCTAGTACGTCTTGAAACCTCGCATGGGTTCCTTCGCCCTTGTACTGATGTCTTGTATGGCAGAGAACAAATATGCTCTCAAACTGTTCAAACTTCGTGGGGCCACACTCCCAGAGTCATCTAGGACCCTCCCAACAGACAAATTCCAGAGCTCTGACCACCTCCTACTCGTCAAAGGCGTGCGTCTCATCTATCGTCCCTGAATCACTACTTCACGCTAACTCATCATGTAGGCTCCGGATATTCTATCCCGCCGTTGTTCCAAATATATCGACGGTGAAGGTCACATAAGAGAAATTTCACTAGACAAGCTCACCACTATGCTCTCAATCCGCAACGAACTTGCCGGAAGTGGGAAGCGTGTCCTTCTATTAGCTCAGAAAGTCATCCCAGCACATGAGGTAAACAAGGAAGCATTGGCCGATAACAATCGCGCTGAAGAGTATTTGATGACTCTCAACACGGATCTCGTTATCACCGGTCTCGTTGCCCTTGTCGACCCACCTCGTCCAGATACTGCGGAGACGGTTCGTGTCAGTCGAATGGCTGGAATTCGATTTGCTATGGTCACGGGTATGTCTAACGTCTTCGTGCTAGAGTACCACTAATCCACGCATTTTTTTTTCTTTCTAGGCGACTTCCCCTTGACTGCGGTCGCAATCGCCAGACAAGTAGGTATCATCACTACCCGCTCTGAAGATATCAAAGGCGTCCAAGACCTCTCCCCCGATGCCTGCAAACCCGACTCTGACTCCACCAGCACCCTCAATGTGTCCGAATTGAGTAAACCATGTCGAAGCCTCATCCTCAGTGGATCGGATATGATGATAATGAATGACAATCAATGGGAAGAGGCGCTCCAAGTTTGTCTTTATGATCCATGCTCCCGAGGTGAAAATGCGGCTAATATAGTATCTGTATTTCTAGTATGAGGAGCTTGTATTCGCTAGGACGACGCCTCAGCAGAAGCTGCAGATTGTCCGTGCATTCCAGAAGCAGGGATGTACTGTCGCAGTTACAGGGGATGGTGGTTCGTTGCTTTTCCCTTGCCCCTTGTTTCCCCTAATAATTCCCTCGTTGCAGTCAATGATGCTCCCGCACTCAAACAGGCCGACGTAGGTGTCGCTGTTGTAGGTGCTTCCGAAGTCGCGATGGTTAGCCCCCTCTCCCTCCTTTGACGTCGCTATGCCTGAGCCTGTATTGCTCACAGGAAGCCGCCGACTTGATCCTCCTGCATAATTTCTCGGCAATTATCACCGGGATCGAGTACGGCCGTTTATGTTTTGAGAATCTACGCAAGTCTATATTGTATCTACTCCCCGCAGGTACGAGCTTTATGCTTAAAGTCTGAATGTTCTCTTACCCACACTTTGCCTATAAAGGTAGCTTCTCCGAGCTCATGCCGGTGCTACTCAATGTCATATTCGGTATGCACCAGTCTATTCCCTTGCCCAATCATTTCCTATCCTCACGTCATCCTTTGTGAAGGTCTCCCCCAAGCCCTCAGTAGCATCCAAATGATCCTCATCTGCGTCGTCACCGACGTCCTCCCGGCTCTATCTATGGTATACGAGAAACCCGAAGCAGATCTACTCACTCGCAAACCTCGAGATCGGAAGAAAGATCGTTTGGCAGATTGGCGGTTGATTTGCCATGCCTATTTCTTTTTGGGTGTCCTGCAGAGTTTGACTGCCATGACTGCGTATGTTGATCCCGTTCCTATTAATTGTGTTGGTGGTTTGGTTGATGGTTTTTTGGGGGTAACTCTAGTGCCTTTTACTTTGGATTCCAGAAGAACGGTGTTCGGTTCTCTGCGCTTTTCTTGAAGTTTGGCAAGTACGACGATGACCCAGAACTCATTGCCGAGCTCACAAATAAAGCACAGTCAATATGTAAGTATCATTATCTCTCTCTTCTAGCTAGTTCATCTTGAACACCGTCCCTTTCTACCAATAGATTTCTTCAACCTCGTTTTGATGCAATGGTTCAACCTCCTCGCAACACGCACCCGCCGTCTCTCCGTCTTCCAACAAAACCCTTTTATAGGAAAGAGTAGGAATTTATTGCTCTTCCCAGCGATGTTGGCTGCACTCGCGCTTGCTTGGTTCGTTTAATCTTCCCCTTTCACAGAGTTGGATGCTCACCGACCCGGGGATGTACTTAGCTTCTTCTCATACGTCCCATGGTTTCAGAAGATCTTCCTCACGCGCGGGATTAGGGCCGAGTACTTCTTTTTGCCAATGGCGTACGTATCCTCTACCTTTCACCCTGGTTTATTATGCAGAGGCAACGATGCACTTTTCAGGTACGGCTTTGTACTGCTGTTTGCTGACGAAGTGCGCAAGTGGTTGAACAGGAAGTACTCGAGTAGTCCGCTTGCCTGGATCGCCTGGTGATTTGTTGCCATCTTCAATCGTTCTGCTGTGTCATTGCATTTGAATACCGCTGTTTACTCTCGAGCGGCCTGCAATAAATATCCTCGCACAAAGATATAACAAACTTGGAAGTAAACTCATCTAATACCCACCGTCATTAGTTACGTGCTACGACAAATGACATCATGCTCCCACTTCTGCCAATGTTATAAGTATTACCTTGTTCATTTCGCAAAATGTTCAGAATACCTAGCAAAGCACTACACCTTCATAATGAGCTCACCTCAACCGAACCATCCCGAGGCTAAACGAGAGGACGCAGATTATCATGAACACGTCAAGCCCCCACCAGACGATGCACAGAATGCAAAAGGGAAGAGCAAGGAAGATATCGGTGTATGTCAATCACACTCTAACCAGGACATCGTATTGACCGATGCTATCGTTGCAGATCGTTCAAGAACCTGTGGTAAACCCCCAGGCTCGTACACACCCTCTAGCTGGCCCAGGAGCGATGTGGAAGGGTGTCCCATTAGATGAAGAATACCAACGACGCCTAGACGAGAATCCCGATAAACAGCTGACGGCCGGTCATGGGAATGTGATGGATCAAATGGTAGCTGAGGCGGCCGAGGCGAAAGAGCAAGCGTTGAAGGATGAGGGTTGGACGACTCGTGAATACATTTCCTCGGCTGGAGCGAGATTCAAGCGAAACATTCAAGGGCGGAGAAAAATGGTGGCTGGAAAGTTGTTGAAGGATCCGAAGAAGGTGGAAAAAGGGCGGAGAATGGTGGCTGGAGAAGAGGATTATTGGTCAGATTCAGAGTGACATTTGTATACGCTCCTTCAAAGCGGAAGTGTTTGATTTCGATATACAGTAATACATACAGTAATGGTCACAAACGTGAAGTCCAAGAAATGAGAGTACAAGATTATGGTATTAGAAAAGCGTGGTGCATGGTCCAAAGAGACAATAAAGACAACAAGACAGCGATGTGGGTGCGCGAGGGGTAAATATGACGTGAAGGTCGACAGTCGGAGTAGGCACCTAATCTGTTAACTCGCTCACACCTTCGCAGCATAGGCCACAGCCAATACATTCGAGGCAGGCTAGGAACAATGAAAGTAAAGTGAGGAGGATGCGATGGAGAAGAAGAGAGATACATACCGAGACCACCGCAGCATGCGCACAGATAACAAGGGCAGCACAAAGGATTCTCGAACGAACCTGAATGAAGATATCAACAATTAGCGCCGGGAGTTATGGGCATGAACAAAAACAAGCAAAGGGGGAACAAGAATACGCACTGCGACAGCACCAAGCACTCAACATAATAGCCAAAACCAACACAACGAATAATCCCACGAAAATAACAATCAGATACAACTTCCTCCTCGTGAAAGCGCCCTCGTCGTTGGTACCATTGTTTGGTGCACCGGAGGACTGACGTTTGGCGATCGGCGAGGCAGCATCGCGTTTGTCCCCAAAGCCAGACGATGTGGATGAAAGAGAAGAAGCGAGCGAAGATAGGAACGTAGCTGCATCGACTTCTGGTTCGGGGTTGGCTTCGGGTGCAGGGTGTCTTCTGTAGGCTACTATCGTTCCTTCGGGCACACCAACTGGAGGTGAAGGGGCGACTTCAGCAGTTCCATCGCTTCCCACACCCAACCACAATCCCGAACCGTGTCCCGGCCGACTCATGCCCTTCCCTCCAGTACAAAACGACATCCCCATAACCAACACACCGAGTAGCAGAGCGAATGAAACGACGATGGGGAGGAGCACCCGCCTCAATCGTGCTGAATGGCATTTCTGACGGTGAGGGCAAGCTTTGCTACCACATTGCGATTGGTCGAAATCTTCTAGTTGTGCTTGAGGATTGAACCCATCAGCCTTTTCCGAAGTGGCTAATGGGATGTATGGGTTGCTCTTGGCGAGAAAGGGCGGTAATCGTTGTTGCTGGTGAGAGTGGTCGTAAAAGTCAACATGTTCGCCTGAGCTCATCGTGTTATGTGCGGAGGTCGTGGCTTGATCTAGAAGGTGCGTCTAAACGAATGCTCGAGCCTGCTCGACTAGAGGCGCAGTGCAAGGAAGTGGTTGGGAAAGGGAGAAGAACGGAACGTCGACGGACGTTGGTATTTATACTCTTGCTCAACAAGAAGAATGCTGGTTGCGAAGGGAAACATCGGTTGTGACGTACGAGGCGCCGTACAGTGCCAAGACGTGGCAGTGCAGCATGTGGCCTCGGCAGATGGATTGGGACCCTGAAAAGTTAAGTTGGACGTTCGTGGTAGACATGGGCAGTGTTGCGCAGTCAAGATCAAATGCTTAGCTTTGACTTGGAATAAGGAAGCAGACTGCGCAGTATTTCCCTCATCGATGCATGATGGATCTCGCCCCAGACTGGTTTTGAGAGTGGGTCAGTCCGCAGGTTCTTGGTAAAGCGTGGCTCGGTGGGGAGATGAACGTTTGAGCCTATATGGAGCCGGGCTCGGAATACATTCTTCTCACTCACGGCGTGGTAAATGATACACGCTTGACAACGAGGCGTGGACGCAGAGGAGGCCCGGAGGCCGACCTACGGTGCGAACTCCCCGTATGGCGCCAATGGAATGAGAGACAGCGTGAATTGAGATGATGTGGGGAGGAGATGGTTGAGAAAAGCCGACAAAGGACAATGCCATCACAGGCTACAGCGGCTGTATGATGAGAAGAAGTTGATATGTCACATCGCTTGCAGTGGCGAACATCAGGCATCAAAAAATGCGAAGGAGGGCAGGTGGAAATCCGCCAACGAGAATCGGGTTCGACTCGGAAGAGAAGCCGGGGGATGAATCACCATCTACAAGCCGTAAGCGGCCGTGAAGCAACTTGCATGCAAAAGCAGTAACGCATTGCAGCAGCGTCAACAAATCGTGAGTGACTGAGGCGTATGTGCTAGATTTTTCCACATCTCCAAAACCATTCTTTGGTGCAAGAGTCTATCCTACCAAACCATCCTAAAAACCACGGCCCAATTAGCAAGAAACTGGGAAACTGAGCGCAATCCTTAGCACACATATCGTGTCCGTGTGTCCAAGCTTGATTTTGGTCGTCGTCTGTACACTGGACGCGCTGTTATGAGTCTAGAAATCATAAGAGACTGATGGGAGATAGAGTTTCATTGTCATGGAATTGAGTGGTGAGGGGGGGTATGTTCAGTGGATATACCCACCTATCTACCGAAATATGTATATCCCAGCGCCGACAACTTGAAAGCTACGATGGCTAGCTCTTGCTTGGTATATGTGGTACCTGTGAAGTGACCTTCTCTCAAAAGTTATTGCCTGACGGGTCTGGATTCCGTACAGGGTAAGCACCCTTCTTCTGTAGCCTCATTGATGGCAGACGAGCGAATTAGCTGCTGAAACTTCGTTGCGACTTCAAAACAAGCTGATCCTTCCATGGGATGGGGGGGGGACTTTCCAGAGATCAGTCAGGTAAAGCGCTGATTACTTTGAACGTTCCATGCTAAGCTGTTAGGTCGTCCGCGTTTAACGTGAATTTTTCACAGCGGTAACTATTTCTCTATAGCTGACTGAGTATTCAATGAGAAGAAAGAGAGAATCCAAGAAGCTGACCTAAATGTTGCGCCGAGCGACACTTAAGAGGAATTTGATCATCCCTTCTTCAGGCGACGCGATGGGTCACATCACACGTGCCGAGTGTCACGCGCAGCAACCACGGTTCACGGTTCCCTCCCAATTCTTTCTTTCCCAATCCCAGAAAGCGTTCTATACCGTTCAGGGTTGGGGGGAAACATGTCTTTTCCTCCATAGTGATCACTGGCGAGTGCTTGACTTTACGTTATTTATCGAATTGATCTCAAATTAATCCCCGAATTGAATCTATCGCCCTATGCCCATCCTAATAGACATCATCAGACATAGGATGATTACCTTGCTTGAGCAAGGTCTATGAATATACCAAAAGTTGCCTATTTGGGACCTTAGCGTGCACGCGTCTAATCTGCGCGCCTGTCTGAGCCCCTTTCAGGGGTCTATGCAGGTAGGACCATTCATCATGTCCTCTGGAAACACTTTATGTTGGACTGGATGCGCAGATGGCCTAGTGTCGCTCTTATTGTGCTTCAGGTATGTTTCCCTTTTCCTTCAATACTCTTTGTTACCTTATGATAATTTCAGAATGCCTTTGCTTGCACTTCATGTGTCAATATGTAGGATTGACCCGTTCAATATATTTATGATGATGGCTGTCGGTGACTGGCTACTCTTGGTGAGAGTGGTTCTAGAGGTGCAATCCCGTGGCCCTCATCACACAAAAATGATCATCAGTCACTTTGTTACAGGTATATATTTATTGCGACTATGTTCCCTTCATCTTCATCCAATTTGACATGTACAAATCACAACACTCACCCGCCCATTGAAGACTGATTGACATAACACAGGCAACCGGGCATATTGATACTTTCTGGAAGACGGGGGCTCCCAATGTAGAGGCCATCAAGGAGTCTCACTGCGTAGGTGCGTAAAGAGAGGGAGAGGAGTTTGCCAGAATGATCGAATGCAGAACAGACACGTGACTTGCGGATGTCTGGACAGAAAAGGAATTACACACAAGGTGTCCAAAACGTAGTCTGAAGCATTTTTCCATCAGGTTTTCCAAGCAAGGTATTTTTATGTCGCCAGAGGCGGCAGCTAGTTGTACCAGCAAGCCAAGGCTTCCTGAAAGACCATTCAGGAACCGGGGTCTGTCCATGTGCCCCACATCTCGTTATCACATGCCGAGGCAGCCAACCCGACGGTGAATCCGTTTCAGCACAGCTGACCAGCCAGTGAGAAACGCTATACCACACCAGTGATCGATTTACAATGTCTTACCCCTCTTTCTACCCCGCACGCACATCTTGCCAATATGGCAGTAATTACGCCAGGCATCGACTTACTCTTACGTGGTTTATTCGCGTATGTCGTTCCAATCATCCTTAGTGTCTTCGTCCTCGACAGAGTCTCAAACTCACACTTCGATACCTCACTTCCAACTTCTATCCTCGTTCTCTTCGGCCTGCTTGCTTTACCAACATACGCCATTGTCAAAGTAGGCATCTTTGAATTGAAGACAAGGGCCGAGGCGAAGAGGTTAGGTGCTAGATTAATACCAAGGGCAAAAGGCAAATGGCCGGGTAATATCGATATACTGAAGAACTCCTTGTATGCTTTCGAAAACGGATATCCTGGTACACAGGCCGTTGATAGTGCTTGTCCTTGCAATGCTCATCATCCCGTTCTAGGTGATGGTATCGTTGAGCTGACGAGGGACCATGGACCCATCGTTGATTTACATGTGCTTTGGGACTATGCTGTCATCACGACGTGTCCTGAGCATCTTAAGGCCATGCTCGCCACAGACTTTACGAACTTCGAAAAAGGTACGTGCATGTCTGTTTTCCCTTGGTCTGAATCTCATCGTTCCGTTCGAAAAAAGGTCAAAATTTCCGCGCAAACATGCACTCCGTCCTCGGAACAGGCGTCTTCAATTCTGACGGTGAAATGTGGAAATTCCACCGGTCCATGACAAGACCATTCTTCTCCCGTGATCGTATATCTCACTTCGATCTATTCGACCGTCACGCAGATGTCGTCATCAAGAAGATGAAGCAACGCGCCCAGCAAGGACTAGCCATTGATTTCCAGGATCTCATGGGCCGCTTCACATTGGATTCTGCGACGGAGTTCCTCTTCGGCTCGTGTGTACATTCGCTTAAGGGTAGCCTCCCGTACCCGAATAGGATCCGCCCCCCTGGTTTGGCTGAATCACCTATATCGTTCGATCCCGCGTCTGAGGTGGCGGAGAAATTCGCTCATGCATTCCTAGAGGCACAGCGCATCATTGCTGGACGTGAGCGTATGGGGTGGACATGGCCTTTGTCAGAATTTTGGGGGGACAAGACGAAGGAACACATGAATGTAGTTAATGCATTTATTGATCCGATCGTGGCAGAGGCTGTGACGAAGAAAACGACGGACGTAGTTGCGCAGGAAAAGAAGGAGGAGGTCGAGGAAGGCGAGACTTTGCTGGATCATCTAGTTAAGTTTACTTCGGGTGAGTGATCGCCCGTCGCTTCACTGCTCTTGAAATGGTTGATTGGCGTGTTATAGATCCCGTTGTACTCAAGGATGAGACTTTGAACATCATGCTTGCTGGGAGAGATACGGTCTGTCGCCACTTTCGTTTCATTTCGACATCATCTATAACCAACGTTTTTCGCATAGACCGCTGCAACTCTGACGTTCATCATCTATTTCCTCTCTACCCACCCGGAAATCCTGAGCCGCCTTCGAAACGAGATTGTCGAAAAGGTTGGTACCTCCAGGCGACCGACCTACGAAGATATCCGCGAGATGAAGTACCTCAGGGCGGTTATCAACGAAACACTGCGATTATACCCCGTAGTGTAAGCTTCTCTCTCCAAGCTGTCCTCCACAATGACGTTGAATTAGGTTATTTCGCCCATTGTAGCCCGTTCAATGTTCGGACCTCCATCGAAGCCACCGTCTGGCCCTCCCCCGACCCTAACGAGAAGCCGTTGTATATCCCTGCTCAGACAAAGCTGAGCTATTCTGTGATGTTGATGCATAGGCGGAAGGATCTATGGGGGCCTGATGGTGCGTACTTGTTAACCTCCACAAAGATCCCGATCCATCTTGGCTGTTCTATACTTAAATTTTCTTCTTGCCTCCCCATCTTATCACTTACGATCTATCCACATCTTTTTTCCACTTCTTTCCTTCGAGCCTTTCTTCTGAGCTTCGCTGTCCAGCCACTGACCGAATTCAATCACTTTATAAATAGCCGAAGAATTTGATCCTGATCGATTCTTAGACGATCGTCTCAAGAAATACCTCATATCCAATAGCTTCGCTTTCCTCCCTTTCAATGCTGGACCAAGGATATGTCTTGGGCAACAGGTACGTTGTTCTACTTCACCGATTTGAACCGATTTATCCTCCTAAACTGACACGCGCAGTTCGCCTACAACGAAATGTCGTTCATGCTAATCCGGCTTCTGCAATCATTCGATTCGTTCACTTTGGACGAAGATGCTCAGCCTTCTGAGACGAAACCTCATGTGGAATGGAAAGAGGAAGTTGGGACGAGGAAGGGTGTAGAGAAAGTCTATCCGAAAGTTAGTTTAACATTGTATGCCTTTGTGAGTGCTTTTCCTGGATCGCAGTCATTTGAATTATGCTGATGATGCAACTCCCAGGGTGGTTTGTGGATCAAGATGCGCGAAGCTTCTGACTGAAGTACTTTACCCGCTACAGATAAATGTGTTTTTGAGTTGATTTATTGCCCTGCTTTCGGTCAATCCAGGCCTAGAATTTTACATCCTACTACCAACGGATGCTGCGGATTATGACATTTGATGCCGTCGGTCTCTCCGGCTGCGACTAAATTCATCATGACATTGGTGGCCTTGCAGTGGGAATACAACGTTTCGGTATCATAGGTCACTTGTCTGCCAGACCACCAACGCGATTACTAGCAGAAGGAGCGCATCCAGTGCGTCCACAATGGCGATTGCCACACCCGGAATTGACTTTCTAGCTCGCGCGGCTATTTCTTTCCTTCTCCCCATCATTGTCTCCGTCCTAGTTTTCCGGTATGGCACCCTCACAGTTCAGCCCAACTTTAGCAGTTCGATTGGAAGGACGATCTTCGAGATTATTTGCATATTCGGAGGCCTGGGTGCATTCACATGTTTCACTGCGGTGCGAGTTGTTCACTCAGAGTGGAAATTGAGGAGAGATGCTGCCAGGATGGGCGCAAGAGTTATGCCTAGGGATCAAGGGAAATTGCCTGGAAATGTTGATGCCTTGATAACGAGAGTCAAGCAACTATCTGCGTATCCTGGTACGAGCCTGAGTCGCTGGGGTTGGTTTTCTTGCTGAACACTGAGCACAG
The DNA here is from genome assembly GCA_017312325.1 of Pleurotus citrinopileatus. NCBI lineage: Eukaryota > Fungi > Basidiomycota > Agaricomycetes > Agaricales > Pleurotaceae > Pleurotus > Pleurotus citrinopileatus. The sequence continues at coordinate 76,261 of BHFW01000002.1, forward strand.
GAGAGGGGTCTCGCATTCTGGTGGACAAGCTTGGGTCCACCTTCGACTTCAATATCCTATGGAGTCGTTCTATATTCACAGTATCTCCAGAGCACATCAAGATCATCCTTGCGACTGACTTCTCGAACTACGAGAAAGGTCAGTTTAGTCCATTGTCTACTCTCAGAGCCGCGTTACCACTACCACCTTCAGGTCCCGTCCTTCACAATATCTTTGCACCGCTCCTTGGTACAGGCGTGTTTAACTCAGATGGCGAGATGTGGAAATTTCATCGTTCGATGACTCGCCCATTCTTCTCACGCGACCGTATTTCTCACTTCGAAATCTTCGATCGCCATGCTGAGGCCGTCATTGCGAAGATGAAGGAACGCTTGGGCAGTGGGATGGCGCTGGATTTCCAGGATCTAATGGGCCGATTCACTCTCGACTCTGCCTCCGAGTTTTTATTCGGATCCTCGGTGCAATCCCTTGAATGTGATTTGCCGTACCCGTATCATATTTCTCAGAGTGCTGCCTCCCTCCAGAAATCTCCGAGACGTTCTGACAGCACGATGGAGCGATTCAGTCATGCTTTCTTCCAAGCTCAGGAAGTCGTCTCTCGGCGTACTCGTCTCGGTTCCATGTGGCCGCTTCTCGAGATATGGCGGGACGACCTAACAGAGCACAAGAAAGTTGTTGACGCGTTTATCGAACCCATAGTCAAAGAAGCTATCAGAAAGAGGGAAGTGAAGGGGAACTCGGAAACTTCAACAGACATTGGTGAAGATGGGACATTGCTGGATAACCTAGTCAAGTTGACGTCTGGTCAGTGCTTCCCTTGTGAGCGTTACGCGAGGTGCTCACTCTCCCGTACAGATCCTACTATCCTCAAGGACGAGGTTCTAAACATCATGTTAGCCGGGCGCGATACGGTTCGTCCACTCACCAGGTATCTCCCTACCATGTAACTTCTGAGGTACCTTCAGACTGCTTCAACGCTAGCAATCGCAACTTACTTCCTGGCTATGTACCCCGAAGTAACCGCCCGACTGCGAGCCGAGGTGCTAGCCAAGGTGGGTCCTACCCGCCGCCCGACATACGAAGACATTAGAGAGATGAAATTTTTGAGGGCCGTCATCAATGAGACCCTCAGGCTATACCCAATAGTGTACGTTTTCAATTCCTCCACACGTCGTACCACGCTAGATGCTTATATGCCCATAAACATAGTCCCTTCAACATCAGGTTTTCCGTCAATGCAACCACCTGGCCAGCACCTAACCCTGATGACAAACCTTTCTACGTGCCACCTAAGACGAGCATCATATATTCCGTCCTTATGATGCAAAGGCGCAAGGATTTGTGGGGCCCCGATGGTATGATTCTGCACCTTAAAGAAGTGGTGATGACGATTAACCGAGCTCCTTCGTTAAGCGGAGGAATTTGACCCGGATCGTTTCTTGGATGAACGACTGAAGAAGTATCTCATCCAAAACAGCTTCGCCTTCCTTCCTTTCAATGCTGGTCCTCGTATATGCCTCGGTCAACAGGTACGTCGAGATTCACCCTACCGTGCTTCTGTGCCACACGTTGACGGACTTGCTTCGTAGTTTGCATATAACGAAATGTCGTTCATGCTGATCCGGCTCCTACAAAACTTCGATTCATTCAGACTCGATGGGGATGCCCAGCCTCCTTCGACAAAGCCACCCGCACATTGGAAGAACGCCATTGGTTCTCGTCAAGCTACTGAACAATTTTGGCCAACGCTCAACTTTACCCTTCATGCTAAGGTAGGTCTCGATGCAATTCTCTCACCAGGTTGACTGTAGTTACCGATTTGGTGGACTCTAGGGTGGACTATGGTTGAAGGTTCACGAATCTACCGACGCCTAGGAGGCCCTTTCTCCCGTTTTCATCGTACATTCATTGCACAATACAAGCAGTGTATCTCCATTGTGCGATGTTTCCGCCCGAAGTCCGGACGTGCCTTATGCATACCCTTTCTATCTGCTTCCAGTGTTGTTCCCGACGCTCTGCATCTCCGGGCCCAGGATGATTGACCAATGTATCAAATAAGATACCGATACTCGAAGGCACAACGTCAGAAATGACAAAGCTATGTAATGAGAATTAAAAAAGAGACTACAAGCAACCACCGGAGGGGGCGTTAAAGCTTGTAGTTGGATAGTGAACGAAGATAATAAAGATGTCGTGAAAAGGTGGTAAGAATATACTGTCCGATGTCATAAATAGATGGTGAATTAAATATAGAAGTAAAAGTCCATAGGCGAAACATATCATCAAGGAAGAACAAACCCAGCAACACCTTCTTTCTGGTAACCCAATACCGCAGCAGCGTTATTAGCCTCATGAAGCGAGATAGTGTAGAAGTGATCCTTAGAATGCGGATTGTACAACCGATGCAAAGGAATGCTGCCACAAATCTGCGTCTTGTAGATATGCCCCGTAATGCCTTCGCTCTTATACCCAAGCTTATGAACGGCGTTATCACGCTCGTGGACGGAGGTGGTGTAGAAGTGGTCATCGATGCCGTGGTGGTAAAGACGGAAAAGGGGGATAGTGCCCTGTACCGCGTGGGGGAAGACACGACCTTGATGCCCTTCCTTTCCGAAGTGCAGTTTAACCACAGCGTTGGTCATCTCATGAGCGCTTGTTGTGTAGAAATGGTCCGATAGCTTGAAGGCACGTTGGAGGAATATGGATTTCGAACGAGGAGCACAAGCAGGGGTGGTAGGCTTTGCTTTGACTGTGGCTTTCGTGGTCGTAGCTTTGGCTGTAGTCTTAACTGGCTTGGTCGTCGCAGGCTTAGTAGTGACAGGTTTGGTGGCAGCCTTCGTCGAGGTCACTTTGTGGGTATAAACGGGAGGCGAGGAACTCGTCACATGAACCGGAGTCGATGTCGAGACATGCGTAGGCGCCGAAGACGAAGCAACATGCTCAACGACTACTGCTGCAGAGGAAAAAGAAGAGGATGATTCTTGCGATGACGAGGCGGAAGAAGATTCATTCGACGAGGAAGAGGAGGAAGAGGATTCTTCAGAATTAGTCGTAACCTTGCCATCCTGAGCGTGGGATGCGGTGGTCGATGATGAGCTAGAGGCCGAGGCAGCTGCGGATTCCGCGGCCGAGGATGAAGAGGATGAAGAACTGGATGAAGAAGAGGACTCTTCAGACACCGACTTGGATCCATCCGATCCGTGAACTGTGCTGGATGAAGAAGAGGACGATGCAGATGACTGGGCAGCCTCAGCAGCGGAGGAGGATGAGGATGAGTTTGTGGATGATGAGGATGACTCCTTCACAACAGTCTCTGTGTCGTCGGTCCCATGGAAAGTGATGTACGAGGAAGAGCTGGAAGCGGATGATTGGGCGGCCTCAGCGGCTGACGAAGACGAAGACGAGCCAGATGAAGATGAGGACGACTCTTCGACAACGGTCTTTGTCGTCCCGTCTGATCCATGGGTACTGGAGGAAGATGATGAACTAGCCGTGGATGATTGTGCGGCTTCAGAAGAGGACGCCGAAGACGACGAAGAGGAAGAAGTGGATTCTTTCACGACGGACTTATCAGTACCGTAACCGCCGTGAGTGGTCGACGGAGCCGAGCTTGACGAAGCTGATGCTGCATCCGCTGAAGATGAGGGTGAAGAGGAGTTCGAAGAGGAAGAGGATGCGTCAGACTGGCCACTGCTTCCATATGAAGTAGACGAGGATGAACTGGCGGAAGATGCAGCCGCGGCGGCGGATGCAGCTGAAGACGATTTATCCGAGGAAGAGGACGAAGATTCAGTGGAGGTGACCCTCTGCTTGCATGCAGGCCCTTGTTTCACCACCGCCGGAGTAAAGGAAGAGCTAGTGCTTGACGATTCCTTGGGGGCTGCAGCGGAAGCATCGGATTGGTTCGACGAGGATGAGGACGAGGAAGTCTCGTCGGTCTTGGAAGAACCTCCAGCGGAGCCGTACGTGCTGGTGGATGATGAGTAGGAAGATGAAGACGATTCCTCGGACTGGGAGGAGGAAGAGGCGGAAGCGTGTGAAGATGCCGATGAAGATGTAATGCCAGAATCTGCGCAGGTGCAAGCGACAGGCGCCGGCGAAGAAGTAACCTACCAACCACGCTATCAGACAGTTATCCAAGCACAACAGGTGAACCAAGTACAAACCTGGTATGTCCGCTTCTCAAGCCCTGGTGCTGGGAGTGAAGCGACTTGTACAGCCAAGAGGACAGCCGCAAAGAATGCGTAAGAGAACTTCATGTCAAATTTCGAATATAAGAGTGTTTGCTTAGAGAATGACAAATGCCGTGCAGGCGTAGATGTGAAGCCAAAAGAATGAAGCAATCACGAAGGAAGTCTCCTCTTGGGAGAAATTGAGAGAAAGTATGAAAAGAAAGGGGAAAGATATAATGAGGAACACACAACGTATCCAGCATGCTTATATACGGTGATCGCAGATAGGTCCGAGACCAGACACTCTTCAGAGAATCGAGGATGAAGCACTGTGACCCACGAAGCTGGGGCCTCAGAAATCGTAAGCTCAGCCATTTTCCAGAGGTATGTTTGTAATGGGTGTGTCAGTCTGACATTTAGACGACCGTCGTCAACACCTCGGCTCACTTCGGCGGGCCAAGAGAACGTCGGTCCTGGTGCCTACACCGATGAAATCCTGCCTCTGAATAATCGCTCAAAAGCGAACAATAGCGCGAGATGAAATAATCGATGCCGTTGACTCCAGCGATCCATTTCACCGACTCTTCAGATACACTCCACGGTGAAAAACACGGTCGAGACAACTCCTTACGCCAGTATGATGGAAACCATCCAGACAAACGATATACACCCCCCCCCCCCTAACGTGCTGCTCACCTAGAAAGCTAATTCAAGAAGGCTTACAACATATGATATCCCATAAGGGTCGATCGAGAAGTCCTTGACAATCTGACATGGTGGCGGAGATGCAGAATGGGTCGTCAAGGGACAAGAATCAACAGAGCCAGTACGGCGTAGCCGTCAGCGCAAGCATGCAAGACTTTTTGAACCTTGGAGAAGCTCTCCTTAGTTTACAGAACATGGAAAGAAGAGGCAAAATGGGAAGGTTGTGGCGAGTGTTTGGAGTTTGGGGCGGGGGGATGGGCACGTATTCATCCTGACATAATTTATTCCCACAACCGATCTTGGACTTGGTCCTTGTCGGCGCCATTCGCGTCCGCTAACTCTTTGACCAGGACTCTTACTGTGGCGGGAGACAACCGGAAAGGGAAGTGTCGCGTCACACGTAGAGTCACACGAACAGAAGACAGGGGTAAATTGTCCTCTATTCAGCAACACTGCTCCTTAGGTTACAAGAGTATGTACTATATATAAGAAACTACCATAAGAGGAGTGAGTAGACTAAGGAGCGTGATGACGAGTGAGGCAGGCGCTAATGGTACCTAACCGGATTGGGTATGTTTCCGTCACATGTGCCCTCCTGAAGTTGTGAAACAAGTTCATTTGGCAATCTCGGGAGAAGTGTCAACAGAGGGCTCTTTATCTTTGGCAAGAACATCCTCATCCAGGTTGAGGTTAGATAGCTCAGAATCCGGAGCAACGGTAGTGTCGGTGGTGTCACCAATGTCTTCATCAACCAACATATCTACTTCCTTGGAAGTATCTGGACTGATAATCTCCAAGTCCAAATCCATGGGTGAGAGAGCTAAGGATACGGGTGAGAACTTGCACAACGGAGTACTGTTCCTAGTAGCGTAGTGATCAATAGTAGCAGTGTTGAAGATAGTAGCAGATTTGTCAGACTGCTCTGTGGGACTCGCAGGGTACAGAGCAGTGCAGGAATATCTCCTAGGGGAATTATTATGAGAGCCCATAGATTTCAGGATATTGAAGTGAGTGTGAATGTGGGTATGAGCCTGAGGGCTGGAGCTAGAGGTGCTGGCATGAGGGGAGGAAAGGGAGTGAAGGGGACTGGGAAAGGAACCACCATTCTTGTCGAGTAAATTCCCCATCATGCCAAGAAGGACATTCATGAGAATGCCATGGTTCTTTGTGTTCAATACAAACACATTGTTCACCACACCTTTATCCAAGGTTCTACTAACATTCTCCTTTCAACAGGTATCTGGGGGTTACACAAGCTAGATGTGTGATTCCCAGAGGAAGCATTGCCAGAATGCATGTGGAAGCCATGTTTGAGAGGCCTGAGATGCTTGGGAATAATGCCAAGGAAGCGGAGGCCTGGACCATGAAGGTGCATGGTAAAGACTTGGCCAGCAGGGATGTTGAACTTGGAGGTGATTTGTGTCTGTTTACTGTAGAGAGTTGTGAAGGGAATATAGCGGGAAGGGAGTTGGAATGGGGATTTCAACCATCCCTTGATAATACCACAGTTGGCGGTAATGAAGGAAATAACTTTGGTTTTTGTATAAACAGCAGAGCTGTTCAAGTCGAGATCTTTGAGGTAATAAACATTGCCATTTTGGGATAGGTGTTACGAACTGACTCCAGTGTGAAAACTCGGATCCGGAATAAGAAAGGAAGAGAACTATGTGGCTTCAGCAACAAGTAATAGTGCTGCACCCATCAACTAGTCCTTAGTTCAGATTTGGGATGGAGCCAAAGTTGGACAGATATTCAGAGCCGAAGTAAGATGAGGGGTATATTTCCAGGTTCACCACATGTTCAGCTGGAGTTCAGCTGGAGTTCACTGTTCATCTAGAGTTCAGCCCCTGGTTCAGCTGAATTCAGCTGAAGTTCAGCCCAGTTCAGCAAGTTCAGCTTAGTTCAGCTCAGTTCAGTGGGAGTTCAGCTGGAGTTCAGCCAATGGACACCTTCCTATGAAAATCCAACCTAAGCTGTCAATGTCAGCTGAACTTCAACTGAACTTTAACAGAACTCCAATTGAACTCTGACTGAACTCTGACTGAACTCCAATTGAACTCCAACTGAACATGTAAGTATTTTGCTTATTTCTCAATAACTACCTGGACTACTCACATGCCTCTTTCAGGACCATGGATAGAATAGTGTTCCAGACTGTTCTACCAAATTTTACTATTTTCCCACGGTCAGTGAAATTCTCTCACAGTCAGTAATTGAATGATCCAAATCATGTTTTCTCAATAACTAGATTACTAATCACTAATTCCGAGATCAGTTGGATCAATGAATTCACAAAGTTATAGCTAATGGGCATATTTTTCTACTTTTTTAACTTTCTCACGGTTAGTAAAATGTTCCCACTGTAGTGCAGTACCATCCACAGTCCAACTGAACTGGGGGTGAACCATTAGTAAACCAGCTGAACCAGTTTACATTGGATATGGTTCACCCACAGTCCACTCTGGGTTCAACTGGAGATCGCTGTATTCAGCTGGAGGCCAGCTGGAAATGTGGTGAATCAGGAGGTGCTCGATGAGGGGAGAGAGGAGTGGTGAAGTCGAGAGAGCCAAAGTAGTACAAGGGCTGAAGTAAGACAAGGCCAAAGGAGAGTGACTGAGCCAAGTGGTTACACAGGACTCGGAGGAGATGGAAGTAGTCTTGATTTGGGCGAGCGAAGGTCAAGGGGATGGAGGGATGTGAGTTCAGACAAGAAGACCGGAAGCGAGTTTAGAGAGAGTGAATAACATTAATATTTGAACTAAGGAATTACAGTACTGGAACTATGCCTTTATATACTGTAACAAATGTTCAGTCCGAGATAACATGAGGCCAAACATGAGTAACCCAATAGAAAGGAACCAAAGGCAGTGTAAGTATTGTAAGTCCGAGAATATGAACACAAGGCATACCAGTAGGTAAGTAAAAGGTAAGTAGTGTAAGTGTCCTGAATGCGGACTGGAGGGAACCAAACATGTGTTCCAAGTGTAGCCAACTTGGCTGGGGCTGAGGGATTCAAAGGCTAGGAGCCAATAGGATTCATGTGTATCCTAATTTTTGGTCCTATTTTCAACTCTCCTCACTGTGTTACTCAGGAGATTTGGTGGACTGGGATTCTGCCTTAGCATAGGGTTGGCTTGTATTGTTTGTGTGCCACTATATATATACAATTAGGGAATGATAGGAACAGCTTATATGTGCTTCAGAATGTCTTATACTGGTCTCATCCAGCATGCTGCTATAGCAGCCTGCTACTCCAAGTAATGTATCCTATTCATTCATGGGTAGGATAGGCTCAGGGGGTAGGTGGACAGGGATGGAACACATGTCTTCCTCTGATTCGGAATCTGCGTGTAAGGTGTTAGGCAATTCAAGTAATCACATGTCAAATTGTTCTTTGAGGCACCTCCAGTGACGGGCTTGTAATGTGAAGGAATAGTACTATGTTCTGATGGTGTGTTATATTCTGGGCCTCGCCTCTAATCCCTGGGTCATGTGACTGCCCCTATTGGCTCCTAGCCTTTGGATCCCTCAGCCCCAGCCAAGTTGGCTACACTTGGAACACATGTTTGGTTCCCTCCAGTCCGCATTCAGGACACTTACACTACTTACCTTTTACTTACCTACTGGTATGCCTTGTGTTCATATTCTCGGACTTACAATACTTACACTGCCTTTGGTTCCTTTCTATTGGGTTACTCATGTTTGGCCTCATGTTATCTCGGACTGAACATTTGTTACAGTATATAAAGGCATAGTTCCAGTATTGTAATGTTACGGTTTCTTCCATTCCCCTAATTATCATGTGATTACCAGACCCAGACCAATCCAGACCTATCCGCGACTGCAGACTGCAGACTGCGGACATGCCAATGCGGCATGGGCACAGTTATGACATCACAAGCAGCAGTTGTTCCATGGAATGCATGATGGCCTACACATGTTGTATAGTAATCAGTAATTACTCATCGCCTCATGTATATTAGTATTTAAGCCCCCAATCGATGCCGGGAGACGACAAGTTCATTCTCTTAGGATTTCTGCTACATAGTAGGATAAAGCCTTTGTCATCGTCCTTAACCATTCTCTCAGTGTTCCAGTATTCCTGTGGGGTCCACATTTAGTAGCGTCGCCCTAACAGAAGAATGAACTTCTCTTCAACGTCTACCCCAACTCTATCACCATTCCATCCCTACTCAACCTCTACTGCCCCCTTTACTTTGTTCGCGTCCACGACGACTGGATCCCCGGATTCCTTTGGACGCTGTCACTACGTACTCGCTGGTGGATCATCAACATCCCCTTCATTGCTGACCGACTTGTCATTGTACTAGCTCCTGAAGTCCCCCGCATACCACTCTACCCTTGACGTTACCACTTCCTCTGAGGGTAAAGTCCTATTGTCTTTAATCAAAACCTTTAACCCTTTCTTCGCTTTTCTTCAATCCTCGTTTGAGGTGATTGTTTCTTTCATACGGTTCATACTAGACACCCTATGCGGATGACTGTATCTATACTCTAGCGGAGTAACGTTTAGACGACTCTCTGAGTGATACTAAAGGCACAAACCGATCACCGGATAGTGCACAGAGGCTAGGCAAGAGAAAGTAGGCCAGCTCTGTTCGTCCCTCAAGACGGTGGCTAGTTTGCCTCTAGATTAAGCCGACGAACCCCTTCCTCATTGATATCATCTGCTCAGGTGCCAGCATGCACTAGTTTGAAATTTGATATTAATTGACAGGCCTCAAATGCGGATCACCCGGTCTCAGTCCACCCCTAATCATTACCTGCTAGTTCCCAACTCCAGTATCCACACCAAGAGCGGAAGACCTTGACGACTTCTTATGCCGCAGACCCAAGTTCGCAAACCACATCTTGGTTCCCTACGAAGACTCCCCCATCCGCAACTACCTATCAACCATCCACACCGTCACCAGCGTCCTCCCTCTCAGCACATACATTTACTTTGTTAATTTCAATGACTTTGGCAGAGTAAACGAGATCCTCCACGCACTAAACTAAAAAGTCGTCGTTTCAACAAGCAGGAGGATCTGGGCAACAGCAGCCATTGGCCCAACACCCGTATGGAGGAGCGTCATGAGCAACTTCCCGAGCATCCATAAGGGACACCAGCGATCTGCTGGAATGCATGGACAGGATGGAAAACGAAAATCGGAGCATACTCCAGGACATAATAACGCAACTAGCAGAACTACGATGAGAGTCCCGGCCCAACCCAGCATTTATGGAAGCAAATTCACCATCAACAATTCACGCTCCCACTCCCCGAAACCCAAGCCGACAAGGGGGAGGCGGAGGAGGAAGTCCCAACCAGGACCCAGTAACGGGACCTTCACTACCACCCCAAACCCCAGTAGTCAGACTACCCAAACCCCCTAAAATTGGAGACCCAGTCAAATTCAGGGGAGACCGAACCAAATGTTGGGAATTCGTCGAAGATATCAAGATGCATATGTACCTGCAGCAAGGACTATGGCGGAGTGAATACCAAAAAATGATGTATTTGCTGTCATATGTTGAGGCGGACAGCATGAAGGACTGGAGACAAGCAACCATCACCAGGGCTAACAGGGCACTCGGAGGATACATAGAAATCGACACAGGAGACATGCTGTCGAATTTTGAAACCTTCTGCGAGCAATTTGTACACCTGTATGGGGACAGTTGGCATCGACGAAAGGCCAGAGCTATGATTGAGAAAATCAAGCAGGGAGCGAAGCCGATAGAGGAGTATATCGCAGAGTTTGCGGCCTATGAGACCGCATCAGGGTTCCTGGATGATACCCTGGTTCATTTCTTTGAAATGGGTCTTAACAATCAACTGTACCAAAGGATATGGTCCAGTGGGAGGATTGTAGAAGACGAAGCAACTACGCTGCAAGAATGGAAGGAGAATGCTGTCACCTTTGAAAGAAACTGGCAAAGAGGACAAGAACAACCAGGACGATTTGTCACCTGAACAACCACTCGAAACCACCCCCAGCCACGAACCATACCCCAGGTCCAGCAACAGTTCTACCAACCACCCCCGGGACTACCACCCCAACAACAACAGCAACAACAGTGGCGACCAGTGCAGCAACAACAACAACAACCACGACCCCAGCGAGACCCATACGCCATGGATGTAGACAGCACTAACCGGCAGGCCATCCAAGCACGTCGAGGCCCAATACAATGCTACGGATGCGGACAAGCAGGACACATCAGACGCAACTGCCCCAACTGGCAGAGGAACATAAGAGCAGCAGTAATAGAAGAAGCGCCTTTGATCGACCTAGGAGAAAACCCCCAACCAGTGACCACGCCCGGAGAACCGTCTTTTCAGAACGAAAGCTAGATGACGTCAATCCAGCTTTCAATCAATTTTCTACCCTTGTACAATTAGCAGATACCTCCCTATGTAAACCTATATTACCAATAACATTATTCGAAAACCCAAAAAAAAATGAAAAAGTGGGAAGTGACGTACCCAAAAAACCCCAAGAAAAAATATTGTATCGATCCTACACAGAGGAGAATTATGTATCAATGGATATAGCTATAAAAACCCTTGACACCCAGCAGCGATGCACCCCCAAGTCAATGCTCGACTGTGGAGCATCGGATTCATTCATTGATGAAAGCTATGCAAAAAAACAAAAAATAAACTTAATTAAATTATCATACCCAACAGTCATAAAGAATGTGGACGGCACAGACAACCAAGCAGGGAACATTGAGTACAAGGTCCAACTAATGGTATACCACCAGGGGCACCAGGAAAAAATGATCTTCTTTGTAACCAACCTTGGAAGAACGGAGGTTATCATTGGACTTGACTGGCTCAAAAAGCATAACCCGGAAATCGACTAGAAGACAGGGGAGGTAGCCATGACCCGATGCCCTTGGGAATGCCAAATGCCAAGGACAAGAAAACAGAAAAAGAAAGAAAAAAGACGGCAATTCCTACCAACTCTTGAGGAGGAAGATGAACATGAGGAAAGGGAGGAGATGGAGGTTCGAAGATTAGCACCACGAGATATCTCAGTACGAGGGGTCCGCCAGTGGAACAAATGGAGGTGCACGCACATTAGAAGTATGGACAAGTTCACAAATGAGTACTTTGGAATGGTGGCACGCGTAGGAATAAACCGCATGTGGAGAGAACAGGGACTGGACATAGTAGAAGAGGAAACAGACGGCAAGATGCACCTACAAGCTATAGGAAAGTATGACTACGTCATAAGGCATGACAAAGAACGACTGGAAGCGCAAGCCAACCAAAGGGAAGAAGACATGGTGCCCAACTACTACCAAGCATACATGAAGGTCTTCCACTAACGAGATTCGGAGAGAATCCCAATGAGCCGGCCCTGGGATCACAGCATTGAGACCACTTCTGAATTCGAGCCTCGCAGAGCCAAACTCTACCCACTGTCACCAGACGAAGAGAAAGAGCTCAATGAATTCATTGACGAAAACTTGCGAAAAGGATGCATCCAACCTTCGAAGTCGCCACAGTCGTCACCGGTGTTCTTTATCCAAAAGAAAGATGGGAAGAAGCAGCTAGTTCAGGATTACCGCTATCTGAACAAGTTTACAGTAAGAAATGCATATCCTCTACCGCTAATATCCCAACTGGTCAACAAGGTGTCCAAAGCCAAACTGTTCACCAAGATGGATCTCCGCTGGGGCTATCACAACGTCTTAATAAGGGAAGAAGACCGATGGAAAGCAGCATTCAACACCCCAAGAGGCTTATTCGAACTAACAGTCATGTTCTTCGGACTGAATAACTCACCTGCAACATTCCAAGACATGATGAATTCGCTCTTCAAAGACCTTATAGATGAAGGAGTAGTTGCAGTATACCTAGACGACCTCTTGATCTACACAGACGACAATGTGGAGAAACACCAAGAAGTAGTAAGGAGGGTCTTGCAAATCCTGGTGGACAATGATCTATATGTGAAACCAGAGAAATGTGAGTTTGAGGTGCAACGAGTAGACTTCCTAGGTGTAGTAATTGAGAAAGGGCAAGTGACGATGGAGGAGAGCAAAGTGGAAGCAGTAAAACAATGGCCAATACCCCAAAATGTTACGAATGTACAACAATTTCTTGGGTTCAGCAATTACTACCGACGATTTGTGAAAGATTACGCCAAACTAGCACGACCATTGCACGATCTCACCAAGAAAAGTTGTGAATTCACCTGGGGAAATGAACAGCAGGAGGCTTTTAAAGAACTCAAGAAAGCATTCACGAGTGAACCAATGCTAGTGCTACCAGACACAAACCAAGAAATGAAAGTGGAAGCAGACTTGTCAAACTATGCCACGGGAGCGGTTCTATCAATGAAATGCAAAGACAGAAAGTGGAGACCCTGTGCCTACTTGTCAAAAGGATTGAATGAGACTGAAAGGAATTATGATATCCACGACAAAGAAATGCTAGCAGTAATCAGAGCACTGGAGGCATGGCACCATTATCTGGAGGGAAACAAACATCGCTTTGAAATTTGACAGACCATAAAAACCTGGAGTACTTCATGAGCACAAAGAAGCTGAACCGACGACAAGCCAGATGGTCACTATATCTGTCAAGGTTCAATTTTGTCCTAAAGCACATGCCAGGAAAATCCAACATGAAAGCAGATGTCTTGTTGAGATGACCAGACCTTGATCGGGGGGAGGAAGATAATAACATGACACTGCTGAAACCTGAATATTTTGAAATCAAAGCACTACAGCAGGGTCATGTGCTGATCAATGGAGCCGAAACCAAAATTCTAGCTAAGATACGACAAGCAAAGACGTACGACGAAGCGGTAACCAGGATAGTGGAGGAAATGAAGCGATCCCCCACCAAGGTATGGCGAACGGAGGAATGGTCAGAGGAACAAGGGTTGATACTTCACCATGGGAAAGTCTATGTACCCAAGGATGTAGACCTATGGCGAGAAATTGTGAACCTGCACCACAACTCTACGATAGCAGGACACCCAGGCCAATGGAAAACCACAGAACTAGTATCGAGGAATTATTGGTGGCCAGGAATGACTAGGTTCATCGCGGAGTACTGCAAAGGATGTGATAAATGCCAAAGGGATAAGAGTCGTACCCATCAAATACAGGGAAAACTCCAGCCAAATCCAATCCCTACCAAGCCGTGGGCTGACATCTCGGCAGACCTAATAGTAAAGCTCCCGGAATCATTGGGCCATGACTCGATCTTGGTAGTTATCGACCGATTCACCAAAATGGTACACCTGATACCCACACAAGAAGAACTATCTGCATTAGGACTAGCCAAGCTATATTGCGACCATGTATGGAAGAGCTTTGGGCTGCTGGAAACCATCATCTCTGATCCAGGGTCACAATTCACATTGCAAGTAATGAAGGAACTGAATCGATTGCTTGGAATTCAAACCAAACTATCCACAGCCTACCATCCACAGACAGATGGGCAGACAGAGCAAGTCAATTGAGAAGTAGAGACCTACCTATGCATATTTGTCAATCACCGGCAGGACGACTGGGCAGATTGGCTATCGATAGCTGAGTTTGCAATCAACAACAAAGGACAAGCTAGTGCCCAGCAATCTCCCTTCTACTTGAACTATGGACAGCACCCACGAACCGGCTTTGAAGTAACCAAATCATCCAAAATCAAATCTGTTGACCAATTTGCCAAACACATGGCGTCGAACATGGGAAGAAGCTAGAGCTGCTTTAGTCAAAGCAGGGGAAGCCATGAAAATTTATGCCGATCGACATAGAGACGCACTCCCTGAGTACAAGATTGGGGATAAGGCTTACATCTACACTGACAACCTAGCAACGACCTGACCGTCGCGAAAACTCGACCACAAAAAGATTGGTCCGTATGAGATAATGGGGGTACCAACCAAGAATGCTGTTACATTCAAGCTACCCAAAACAGTAAAAATACACCCGACAATTTCTACACATAGGACAGAGCCATACCAACCACCAGAGAAATGAGCCTCCATTGCATTCCGGTCTCGTAACTGCTTCGTTCCCTTTGCTCACGGAGGAACAAGCTTCAGCTTGTCTCCAGGGTTAAATGGTTGGTCTGCCGCAGTCCATGTCTCCCTCATCACAGGGCAGGCAAATAACTTCAAACCCTAGGCACCGCTTGGATGACACGTTGAGATGTACGCCAGGACTTGGCATTTGGTCGCCCATGGTGTAGATATATGGTTTCTTTTACTTTGTATCATGGTATATGTTACCTTTTCGATCACATAACTTCGAGGTGAGCAGGTCAAGGCCCCTTAGGGGCCCGTCGGGTCAACCCGACAAACAATTCTCACCATCGCAATGCAAACTACAATCTGATCTACGCGTTCTCATTGTGTTATCGTCAAATTTTTGCTCGCGCAAATGGCTATAAGCAATCAAGTTTTCTCGATACCTGAATTGCTCTATCATATATTCTCCCATCTGGATTCGAAGGAAATCCAACCAATCGTAACTGTTAGCCAACAATGGTCTTTGAGTGCGCTGGATGTTCTGTGGAGTGATGTCAACGGGTTGTGGCAAGTTTGCCATGTACTTGCTCCGATGAGGGTGATTAGCAACTCAGAATATGTATGTATCTCATTAGTCTGCATTGCTTCTACTCACTTAGCATACCAGTCATTCTCTCGTCCATTGCGACAAGATGATTGGGATCGTTTGGACCGATATGCCAGTCGGATCAAAATTCTTCGGCACTCATGGAAAGCGAAACACCAACTTTCGCCTAGTGTCTTCGACCAACTTGGTCGAACCCGCCCGAGGATCGACATATTCCCAAATCTCCGCCAATTGACTTGGAATTTCCGGCTACTTGACTCGCTCATCTTTCTGCACCCTAGGGTCCGCTTTTTTTCTGTCTTGGTCCCTCAGGACCCTTCAACGACTGTGGACGACTTTAGTCCGTATCTGGCAAGTCGCCTCCCCGATCTGGAGGTCTTGGATATGAGAGCGAATGTGGCCATCAACGGCCTAGAAGAACCCATCATTTCCACTGTGACGAAGCTTTTGGGACTTAGAGATGTTTCTCTATCCATCCCACCAAGCAGTCGCCTTCTGGAGACGTTGTCACTCCTCCCCTTCCTTCGAAGAATCACTCTCAAGCCCTTCATCCTTTCTATCCCAGTCTCCATAGATGTCGCTCTTCAAGAGGATGCATTCCCGTCATTGCGAGAAATCACCCTTTCGTTTTCATATTACGCTTCAACGAAGTTGGTCACTCAAACTCAATTTTCAAATTACTTGACGCACTTTCAGATTGAGTCACCTGTGACAGAGTCTCCCGCAGACCTCACAGAGCTCCTCAACGCCATCTTTGAGCGCAATCGGAACCTAGTTTCCCTGCGCATTACTAGCTCCATGAAAGACCCTCCTCCTAGAAGGGAACTTGTTGACATGCGTAGCCTTCGTCCGATTCTTCAGTGCTCAACGCTGCGTTCGCTGGAAATCACTCATTATCATCCTCTCCAGTTATACCCTGCGGATCTCCAAGAGATCGCGCTGGCATTCCCTCGCATCGAAAACCTCATTCTCAATTGCAGCCCCACGGACAAATCCAGCGGCATTCCGCTTCCTATATCCTCCATAGTCCCATTCGCTTCTAGCTGTCCCCAACTCAGGCGCCTTGGCCTGTTTTTCGACGGCTCCCCAAAGTTCATACCGTCCGAAAAGCCTGAAACAATCTTCCTAAACCTACAAACACTTTGCGTTGGAGATTCGTCCATCTCGAATCCTCGTTCCCTTGCTTCCTTCCTCAGCTACCTGTGCCCGTATGTCACGACTGTGATCACTGGCAACGACTGGATGAAGGATTTTTCGACTTATCTGCCGCGCAGTACCCAACCGTCGAAGGAATGGGAGGAGTTTTCCTCTCTGTTGCCGCTGCTAGCGGAGATAAGGGCAGAAGAAAGGGTATGCATGCGTCGCCACCTCATGCAAATGACTACACGGCTCCCTGAATCGGTAATCGTACGTTTTTTACTTCGCCGCCTTTGAAGGATATACTCTCAGCTTGGGCTTCCTAGGTCTCAGCAAATAAAGATGGGCACTGATTATGCAAACGTAGTAGATATTTGTATGAGTTAACGACTGAACAAAAGTTATAGGCTACAACAGGAGAATTATATCAAAATGTACCATGTTGAAACGAGTTTTGCCTTCTAGGAGCTCAATCGAAGAGCCTCCGCAAGCTGCAATATCTTTTCCGAGTTTCTTGTCATACGCAAAGACAACTCGGCAATCTCTACTCCGATCTTCCTATTCTCCTCCGCGATCTCTCTGAGCTTGATGACAGGGTTATTACTGGGTGTTCGTGGGTTGACGTTCCTGGGTGCCTGCATGTGCTTGGTTGAATTTGTGTTATTTTTAAATACTGCGACCAAGAATTGTAGTGACATTACCTTTGGGGGAGGAATTTCCTCAACCTCATCTTGTATGACGACCTGTTTACGCTAAAGTATTCGTCAGATACTCATGTTCATCTCTGAGTTAGAGTAGAATTACCTTCAGAGTGAGGCTGTCCTCGGTCTCGGTATCTCGACTGACCTTCTGCGGGCGTGCGGCGATGACAGGCGTCCGACGTCTTGATGGTTCGTTTTTAGTCGGCTGCGCCTGAGCCCCCCTCTTCTGAGCATAGGAATGAGAGCACCTCCCCGCCTTCCTTCGCTCACAAGCGTTGCATCTCATGCACCCAGTTCCCCGACAAACAATCATTTTTCGCTTCTTACATGGTTCGCATCGATTATCACCCCGCCAATCCTTGTCTCCAGCTCGCTCGGTGTACGATCCTCTGCTTAAGACGAGGTGGGTGTGCCGGTTGTTATGGAGGTATGTGCATTCCCAGCTCCGTAGGTTGGGGTTGGTTGAAGGAGGCCCTTCAAGTGAACTATCGGAGCTATTGGAGCTATTCTCGTCATCCTAAAAAGTTAGTTAGTCTCGAGAGCGCAGCGCAACGATCAAAGAAGTGTTTCCACCTCGGGTACAATGCTGGTAATACTTGGCTCAAAAAGTGAGCTTGGGGTGAGCCTCGAAGAAGATCGAGTCTGGCGTCTGGACAACTCAACGGCCTGGGGCCTTCCCGATGCCGATGCACACCTTGATTGCCAGGCTGAGGCTATAAGCCGTGCTGTATAAAGATTGTATATGAGTCAAACAATGAAGTGCAGGGTGAAATGAAAGGCTTGCTACCATTACCGCTTGCGACCATGATGGCGACCGATAGATGAAAGCATCCAGTCGTGGATTGACATCAGTGCTTTTTATTCCGGGGGCCCAGGGGGACCCCTAGGGCAAGTCCAAGGGAGTCATGGAGCGCCGTATGGAGAAAGGGGCTGACGGAGGGGGCATCGAAAGAACAAAATACAATCAAATATCTGGATACATTATAGGCAAGTAGGCGAGTAATCATACAAAAAGTTAACATACAGATGGTAAACTGATGGAGAAAAGCCATAGGGTATGATTTTAGGCGGTAACGAGGTTGACGGGGGAACACAATGTCGAAGGTATATCTTCTCCGACCTCTCATCTCAATCATGTCTACACAGGTTGCGCAGTGGACATGGGCCTACCGCCCGGGATTGTCGCCATACTGTCAGGTCTGTACCTACTTGCTCTCGGATCCCACCGCCCATGTAATGGCTCCATCAACGCCCCATTCGCGAATGAAAACAATATACTCAAGACGAGCAACGCGGTCAACGCGATCCATCCTAACCACGCAAACGCCAGCAACGCCGTTAGAAGTCTACATTGATGGAATTGCTGGCAAAAGGAGAGATTTCCCCAGATCGACTATATGGGAACGAAGAGGATAGAATGGGTCGGAATTAGTGTGATTAGCGGTAGGGTGGATGTGAAAAACGTACGCTGGAGATTGCTGCGCCGATAAGCCAAAATAACCACAGGACCGAGAGTCCGAGTAATTCATCTCGGAACAGGGTGATCCATTTATCTTCGATCCTCTTATGAATAACACGTATGCTGGGAAAGAGTGTTAAGTATATAGGAACGACGGCCTCATGGGAAACACGAAAGAAGGGTAAGGGAGATGAAGATGGAAGAGTGGACACAGTGAAGTGAAATGAAGGTAGTGGAATGGGAGGGAAAGTGATTAGGCGGGGAAAAGAGTGACGTACATCCATATACACCACGCCATAGTTATCAACGTGGAGAACAGCAGTTCAGCTATGATAGGGTCTATGTGGGCGTATGCGAGATACGGGGAGGAATACAAGTCTAGTTAGCAAGGAGGATCAACATGGAGATCGGCAATAGGCTGCATACCGTAGAAATCCCGACCATTGTTCAGCGGATCACCACGCGGTAGGTGCGTCGTATAATGCAGTCTAGCGGCACACATGCAAAATAGAATAAAAGAGAATAGGGCCTGTAAAATAACACAACAAAAAGTGGACCCACAATATCAGTGATTCGCGCCAAAGGCCTAGCAACCCACGGATAGTAAACTCACCAAAGTAGAATACAAAGCAATCCTCAAAGGTGGTAAGTCGAACGCCATAACTGCCTATGCCCTCCTGGTGGTAAGAAGCGGTCAACGCAGGGAGAGTCGGACGAGAAGGCTGGAATCGGTGATGAGGTAGGTGAGAGCGATGATAAGGAAGATGTCTAGCAATCTGATCGCGAATTCCGTAGTTCACGAAAGCACGGATAAAGGATTTATCCCGATGAAGGTTTTGAGGAAGGGGTCTTGTCGTATCGATTACGAAGACGAGAGAAGAGAGCAGAGAGGATGAAGATGAAAGGACGAAATACGCAAGCTAGCAAGGTCGGACAAAAAGCGAAAAACGAGGGCAAGTCGTGTGGAAGGGGAGGAAGGGGCTGCGCTGCGGCCCAAGCTATCTTTTATACTTACACCCACTTCGAATTGTGATATGAACGAAATGAACAAGAAACAGGACGCGAGGAAAAAGTCTAAAAGGAATGACAAGGGGCACGAGGTGTTTGTGCGTGCGGACCAGACGGGAGGGAGCTAAAGCCTGCGGACAGAACGGAGACGGAGAGAAAAGGGGTAAGCACACGCAAAACCCATGAGTACGCAAGGAGGAAACGAACCTCGTTGTTGTCATTCTTCACTTCTCATTCTTATATATATATATATACGCGTATCTATCCCTACCCTGATGACCCGTACTCGTGAGCAGATCACCCACCGGCACAACATATCATACGCGGTCGCGCGTTGCCCAGGGTATCATGATAAATGGATTCCACGTACCCAGCCTCCTCATACCTGGGACCAACCAAAGCATGAGGCCCAGAGAATAGGGGAGCTCTGATTAGGGTGTCCTTGACGACTGGACTCCACGTGGCGCCGACGAAGGCCCGGACCTCCGCCGGCTAGGGCCCCGACAGCTCCCGAAGGCGAGAGGCCATGGTCCACGACGCCCAAATGGAAGAACATCAGCAACCGTCAGCACCAACAGCACGTCGGAACCCGCCCACATAAACACAAGTCAGACCATTCAAAGAGAAAAAAGAGTGGATATATATCGTAGTGTGGTAGGGTATGCTAATCCGAGACAATTTAAATTAGAACGTCAAAGTAACGTTCTACTTTTGTTTTGCTTACATATCCGAAATGGACACGTCGTAGGGGGGAAGAGTATACAACCAAGGACAGCCTATTTCACGAATACCTATCGGCTCTATAAAATAAGGGATACGTGGAGGAAGGATCTCTGCAGCCGCAGGCAAGAGTGTGGATGTGGGGCTAAATATCCAAGATTCTCGAGGGTGGAGGCGAGGGGAAAGGGATATGGGGGGATTAGGCAAAACGGAGCAAGCGAACGAAACCAAAAAAACCGGAGTCGACCATAGCCCAAACTCGCGATGTAGCGACAAGGATGAAAGAAAGCGGAATATGTAGGATGCGAGTGGTCCCTTGGTTTGGGATTGGGGGGTACGCGGCGTTGAGGGGATGGGAATAGCGGAAGTCGAGGTTAGTTGCCATAGCGCCAAGAGGAGGACGTGGGTTGGTGGAGGGATGCTTAAGTGTTGTGAAGGGAGGGGGATAGAAAGAAGCTGAACCCTTATTGCGCATGTGCTGAAGCGGGGGGATCATTCATGAAGACGTTATCACCCTTGACGTTGATGAACGAGTACTGCACAAGGAAAAACGCCATCAGCATCCGGATTCCCATGGGTTAAATTTTTAGAGTTGGTGTGAACAATGGAACCGAGAAAGGCACCGGGAACAATGTGGTGACGGGAGAGGGAGAAAACGGAGTCAAAACACACCTCAGCAAGATCCGACGTCGAGTGCTTATTATAGTTCTGATACACCAAATTCGGCTCAGTCATGAATGGCCTCAAGCCAGCCTTCTCCAACATCTCCCACCACTTCAAGAATTCAGGGAACTTCTTTCCCCATACATGAATCTCGAGCTGAAGCTGGCCGAAAGGTAGAGGGAGATCATGTTCGAGGTAGGGCTGGATGAGCGAAGTGAGGGTATCGAATTCCCAGCCTTCTATGTCGACCTTCAAGATGTCAATATGCGAGTGACCTGATGCGAGTAAATGCAATGATGGATGTTGGGAAGGATGGGGTTAGAAGGTATGTATGTGAGAACTAATGTATGGGAATCGTATGGAAGAGATGACATACCGTTAATTTTCATCAAAGTGTTGAGCGTGTACATCTTGGGGTCATCACCTTCACCATGCTTATCCGAACCACCCAAAGCGTAAGGCTTGAAATGAGTACGATGGGTTTGGCTTGAGGGGATCTGAGGCCCAAAGGCATTGACGGAGAAATCGTAACCCCAAACCTCGCAATGTTCCGTGTTATCGAGAAGTTCGGCCTCGAACGAGGATTCGTAATTGATACCTGCATAACGCAAAACCAATTCAGTTCAGTAAGCGAATGAATGTCAGCAAAGCGGACGCACCGATAGAGTAAACAACACAGTCCCGCTTCTTTGCAACCCTTGACAATCCGCAGACCCATTTTCCGCCGTCACCCATAGCGCCGATTCGCTCAACCTCGTGCGGGCAGTTGTAGGAAGCAGGGAAGAAATCCCCTATCACATGGACGTCAAGATGAATAAGCATGGTCG
This sequence comes from Pleurotus citrinopileatus, assembly GCA_017312325.1. Lineage (NCBI taxonomy): Eukaryota > Fungi > Basidiomycota > Agaricomycetes > Agaricales > Pleurotaceae > Pleurotus > Pleurotus citrinopileatus. The sequence goes on from BHFW01000002.1 coordinate 98,258, forward strand.
TAGGAGCGCGCATCACTCACAAACAGTGTACGCTGGCCACGGGTCCTTGTCAGGTGGGAACCTAAAACCCAAAAAGCCATTGTCATCCTGCTGCTCAGTCCGCCGAGAACTCGCGTGCCACGTACATATCTACTTGGTCTGGCGAAGGACCAAACTTGTTGATAAGCTGCTTGCGATCCCTTAGAACCTTGGCGTATATCCTGTCGCTTCTGGCGACGCGAGCTGGGAGGTCATTGTCGGTCGGAATTGTGCTAACGAGTATTTGCTGTTGTGACCCAGACACCGGAGGCAGAGAGTTATACGGGCTGAGCATAAACAGGGTCCCGCATATTACTATGAATACGAAGAGAGAGTATCGGGGATGGCGCTGCCAGACACCAGGCATTGTCGTGACTCTGGTTGAATAGACGACGGGTAGGGTAAGCGATGGTAGTGGAGGTCGTTGCGAGCGACGACGACGACGACGATAGTTGTATGAGGAGCCTCGACAGTTGAATGTGGAGGTGAGGGAGGGAGGGAAAGAGAGTGGATGAGTTTGAGAGAGCCAAGAGCAAATCGTCGCTTTTACTATCAAGGGAACCAATTTTACAACTCCGCGCGCTCAAATCAGATTACGTAATTACAGCCACGTTCTCAGCACTTTTTACCCCGCAGGCCCAAGTTCCTTGATGGCGGCCCTATGCGACTCAGCTTGGGTGTATCAGCAACAGAGCTCCTTCCATTGCCACCGCCGACGACGCGCAGTAATTATCTTGCTCTCGTTGTTGGCTATGCCCTTGGCATTCACTTATGGCACATCGTTAAAGCACTGGTACATGGAGACGCTCCACTTCCAAGAACCTCTAAAATCTGATCAATTGAATCATATCACGTCTACATTGGGAACCCGAAGAGGTTAACATCAATGTTCTAGCAGAGAAAGGAAACGAGCAATGGAGCATACTATTATCCAAGAACTCTCAACCGCGACTTGATTGCGCATCCTGAACTGGTGTCCGACTAACCCAAGGGTTTGAGAGTATTTGACATCTGATGATGCCGCCACGCCCGAGTAAGTATCAGCATCAAAGACTGAAGCAGTCTGATGGGATTTCAGGGATGTCTGATGAAAAAAATTGGGGTGCGTTTTGAGGGTGGAGTCCGTTGCTACAGATTGATGATAAGCACAATCACCTTCGGCTATTGAATATTGACGTTGAGCTCTCCACTGCTATTTACCGTCATATACATATGTAGCATTGACGCTCACGGCTCCTCGGGTACATATTCTGTATCCGAAATGGAACAGGAAGAGGTGAATGAGACTATCCACAGATACTTTCGCTTTCTTTCCTGGTCGACACTGATGCAGACTCTTAGCCTCAATCTCCATCTTGACTTGGTCAGCTCCGGTTCCAAGTTCTCTTTTTGCACGCCACGGAACCTATTGCCCCAGTGAAATGCATTCAGATATGGCCAAGACGACGGATGCCATGGTATAGGACTACCCAGAATGATTCGATGACGTCGTAGATGGTGTGGATTTTGTGGGGTTCGCGCAACAGAAGTTAGACCATTTACATCAGCAAAAAGTGCGTCTCCTGATCATGCTTGGCGGCCGTGGAAAAGCTGACGCGGCATTGTCAGGGGTCATAACGATAATCCTCCGTGATCACTGCGCCTTCATGCTGTCGACCACCGAGCAGTATGGCGGGCGCTGACAGTCTCATTGCCAGTATGGCCTGTTCGTGATCGACGTTGGTCATAGCCTAGACAGCTTGGCGGAATAGATCACGTTGATACTCACCTTACCATTGATTGCAAGGCTGGTGTACTCCTGATCAGCGTTATACCAGGCTGCCAAAGCCCCGGTCATTTTGCTGTCATATTGGCCAGGCGCGAACACCATGAGCCTGTGCTTGCCAGTGGAATTCCAGCCTGGCGGCGGTCTGATCACGTCGGATATTTGGCACGAACACGAACGCCAAATAGAGGTGCGTTTGGAACGTGACCTTCACGCGTCGCGTCGTCGCGACTTTACCATCAGCCACGACCTACTGGGTCAACACATGCGATCAAGCATTCTCGCCCTTATCTGCGCCTTAGCCGTACTCATGGTGCAATGCAACATCTGCCAAAGAACCGATTTCAAGAATCAGTCGACTCTTGCATGGTGGCAAAGGTAAGTCAGATGTTATTGTTTGATATTGCTAATTTACTCTGTGATCGTCGCTAGCCAGATCTTCCCCAAACACGCCGGTGACGCCGAGCCTGGTACTGACCATGATGCGACGATTGAACAAGATTCGGATTCTGAAGACGAGGACGCTCGCCTTGAGAGGCAACGGGCTGCGCGCCGACGCCTGCGCCTGCGCATGGGCGACAACTGGTATGTCCGTGGCTTGCACGTTCGGTTCGTCTTTCGCTAATGGCCAGATACTCTATCAGATGCTATTTGATCCTTGCTTCTTCCTGACCTGTTCATTCTTGTGCTTCTGTTGGCCTTCTCGCTGTTTTTGCTCGACCCTCTCGTCTCTGTGCAACCGACTTGCTTCTAGACTTACGGCACTCAAAACCTATCGCAACTTTCATCGGCGTGGTCCATTCCCTTGATGCTGCTCTCTTCTTGATCTCTCGCTCGTCGAACCTTTTGCTCGCTCTCGGGTTCTCTTAACTGCTATGTGCCTCATTGCTCACTTTCTCACCTTTATATGCTACTGAATACCCTGTATGTATTGACAATGATGATTAATATTGTGTACCATATCATATGGATGCCGCGATGAGGAGCACCTGATGCGAATGTGAGAGCTGCCAACCCCCAAGGTTGTGATCAGTCGTGAGGGAGGTTGACCATGAGCCACAGCCTAACGTGCTACAACAGAAAGCCAAGTTATATCATCCTGATGGTCCGTGACCAGCCGGCTCACATAGACGAAGCTGGCCACTAATATGAAGCATGACAAGGCCCTTCATCATGGCGCCCTCGGTCAGGATGACTCGGCGCTGACCAGGACCATGGACTGCGCGTCAAGGTTGGCCATGTGTGCATCATGTTGACGGCGGTGACCACACATGGTGAGCCTTATAAGGAATTTTGCGGCTTGGCCAGCCATGGTCATGGCCGGACTTTTTCGCTGATGTAGGGGACATAGTCGAAATTAGTGAAGAGATGGGACAACCTCCTGCAAGGATTTCTCGCCGTGCCAAATCAGTCTTTGACTAATGATATTTGCTCCTGCATGCCGTATAGTACCTCCCCCGGTAGCTCAGCTGGAAGAGCGTGAGACTGTAATTGGTTGTACCTTTATCTCAAGGCCACTGGTTCGATCCCGGTCTGGGGGAACAAAATGTTTTGCAGGGCTCGTGATACATCCATCATCTCATCATTGTGTGACTTGGCCTTGAGGCCTCTCTCTAGACTTCGGGGGCCCCAGTATTCTTCCTTTCTCCCTTTCCTTTTGTCCATTTGCCCATGCCCATCTCTTCGGGCATCAAATCAACAAAGCCGAAACGCTCGTAGAGCTTTCTCCCCGGCTCGTCCGCAAGTAAGTTGACGTAGAATCCAGGTTCAGCCGTGGTTTCCAGATGATTCATCAATGCGGCAACCATAACCGTGCCCAGGCCTTTCCGCTGATGGTTCGGAAGAGTTGCGACATCTGCGACGTGAAAGTACCTTTAAGAACATCGAATCAATTAACAAGCAAGACGGACATTATTTCGCACCATCCACCACCAAATATGCGTGCCATCGCAACGATCTCAACTACCTCTGGGTTTGACGGTGAGGAGTGGGTGACATGAACGCCGTACCAAGTACACGCGAGTGCACCTTCTGCCTGTGTTCGAGGAGTGGGCGTCAATCCTGAAGCTGTCCTTAGGTGGACGTAAGCGTCGACTGGCGGTGGGATGTGGTGAAGGACGTAGCCTTCCGGCAGGCGAGGAACGGGAGGCGACATCGTTGGTAGCAACAGGCGCTGACGAGTACGTGCTACAACTGGCGGACCCTGTAACCCCCCTTCGTGACTTTTCCAAACTTGGCAAAGTCACGAAGAAGGGTTTGTTTCTCGGCTGTATCAACTGTAAGATGGGGCAGTAGAGTAGATTTCATGCATAGAAGCTAGCATATCATACGGACAATAGATCATATAAACATGCAAACGACAACAGACTTAGGTCATTTCCTCATAGAGCATCACTCATCACCAATAGCAAGCGAACAAGACAGGCCAACATTCGTTCATTCCGGTGCCAATTGTGTCACAACACGAAGAACAGTGAAGCCCCGCGCGGATTGTTGAGGGTGTAGTTTCAAACCACGAAGGAACAGTCGACGAAGGAAATTCATCGCGATCTCGTCGGACGGAAAGAGTTTCTGTACGCTCATGTGAGTACGGCGTGTCGGTTGATGGCAGAGCAAGACCTACCCGGTATTGCTCATAAACGAGCACCGCAACTGCATACACAAGCTGACCATGCTTCATACGGGCATGCTCGCACTCGACACGAACAAAGTCTGTATAGGGAACTGTGATCACGTTGTCCTTGAAAGCAGATCAGTTTGAATGTGGCTCTGAAAGTCACGAAATCTAACTGACCCAAAGAAGCAGAATGAAACCCTGCCGAATTTCGACTGGCGTATGCTCCCGCATAGGATGGTGGGATTCCATGCCGGAGAGCGCACCGAGGAGCGGGATACCCCACTCTTGCGTGGGACGTCTATTATAGGTACGCGAGTAGAAATTGATTTCTAACTGCATCGATGGTATAGTTGGAAGCTCGGCAGGAGGTCTGGGCGGATCGCCGTGATGGATCTAGCCGTGAAGGTTTAGGTTACCAAATTCGCCGTGGATGGAGAGAAACTGACCTTCAACCATAATTCGTAGATGTACTCGCGATTGAGCTTATGGCATTTAGGACGGCTAAAGCATTCTACCAGAGGAAACTAAGAAGAACATGAGTTAGGTAGGGGCTCGGGATAGCCAGGAAGATCGCGAACCTTGATGTGGCCAGGGGCGAAGATACTCTCAATTTTGCAATAATATTCTCGTCGTTCACTGTTCTTTAGCGAAGCCGTGGCCAAGACGTTGTCAAAATCCTGTACAGGTAGTCAGCTCTCAGTCCGGATAGGAAAGGTAGAAAAGCGTACTTCGGGATTCAGCTTTCTATCAAAAATTGACATGATTTGTTTTGAACCGTGAAGATTTGTTGATGTGAGCTGAGTTGTGATGTTGATGGTACGAGCTGAAGAGCACGCAGGCCTTTATATCTAACTGCCCGGGGACCACAAACGAGTGGCTTCAATGAGAAGTGGCGGACACTTTGGTTCCGCGAATTCGAATTGTGGCCTACGCATTGATTCGCGCCGAGCCTTGTAGACTGTGGTCACTTGCTTAGCAAAGGATACACCATGGAGGCGGGGAGGAGAGTCCACAAAGCTCCCGTGTGTGGGCTGGTCAAAGGAAGGATCACGAGGATGGGCTATGGGTAACAAAGATCCCACCGCCGTATTCGTCCCCATTATGGATACGATACCCAAAGCATACAAGCCCAGAATGATGGCATGGAGCCACTGAAAGTGCGTCCGTTGGCGACTCCCACGAAAAGTGGTCCGCTGTAGCCACTAATGGTGGACGCCAAGACCACATGAGCTGATGAGGACTATGCGTCTTCTTGAGATGAGGGGGCAGTAAGCCAAAGCGGAACCCGGCAGCTGAATATCAGATACTGGAGACTATTTGACCACACTAGATCGTCGTGCGTACGTCCGGAATTGCTGTAGGTCTGGCACTTGAGCACCTCGCAGCGAGCGAGACATGATATATGTACAAAACACTGATCCAGCACACGCCCAGGGGAAGAGGGTTCGGCAATGATCTAGAAAATATCACTGGCACCCCCGGTACCAGACGAGATCTATATCACCTTTAATATTTGTAAGGTTTAACAGGCTACTCACCGCGACTAGTTTCTCCCCGACCACAACACCGCGCATGGAAACTTCATGTCCGTATACGAACATGAATAGGTCAACGCTCGTGCGCTCATGGATAAACACGCGTCAACCAAGGCACTACGCAAACGAAGCACAAAAGTGGTGAATAAGGATGATGTTTGAATTCTGATACTCGGGCGGATTTAGTATTATAACCTAGAAGTAGTTGGATGAGGAATTCCGAATACACCCGCTCATATGCAACAAGCAGAACTGGTCAATGTTCAGTATCCCACGGTCAACCCAGCTTTCCCGAGGTCAAGAAGTGACCCTCATCATTTCAACTCCGCTACGTAGAATCGGACTGAGTTGATGCGCAGGACTCTGGTCTAATTAAAGATACCGTTTGATGCCGCAAGCATTATGCAATGGGGCCCAATAGGTGGATACTAGCTAGACCTCTACTATATGCAGAGGGGTCAATGCAGGGGACCCCGACGTTATGCGCTAACTCTAACAATACGGAGCTAACTCTGTTACTGCCCGTAAGATATAAACGCCGTTGGTCGGCTGTTGGGCCTGGTACTGCAGGCCCCGAATGAACATGTTACGAATATATTTCATCACCTTTTCATCCGAGCCGAATGCCTTCTGTGGGTTGGGGTGAGTAAGGGGAGTTCATCGCCTATGAGTGGCATAATGACACCTACTAGATATAGATCGTATATAACCGTTGCCACTAAATGCGCTAATTGGCCTAACCTGATGCTTCCATGCCCACAATTGATGCGAACGTATTCAACGTGAGGGGCCTTCACAACGTTGTCCTTCAGAACGTAAAATCGATGATAAATACTTAGTGATCCTAAAGACGATCAAACTCACCCAAATGAGCAGAATAAACGCCTTTGGCCACCCCTTTGGAAGAAGGACCGCTGCGTCTTCGCGATGTAATTGAAAGCATTCCATTCCGGAGAGCGAACCAAGGATCGGAACACCCCAGCCGTTCCAGGGAGTGGCTACGTAGGGCTTTAAAGAGAACGGTATGTCTAGTCGTACTGGCGGAGGACTTCCAAGGGCGCGGGGAGGACTGGGTGGGTCGCAGCCATGCTTCTATTACGGCGTAAATATGTCAGCAACGATCATCAGGAATGATCAGAAATGTACCTTGATCCATAATTCGTGAAGGTACTCCCGAGGGTGCTTATGGCATTGGGGACGAAGATAGCATTCCACCAAATGGTACTGAAAGGAAGGCGTAGCTATAGACAAATGGTAGGAGGGAAGGGAAGGGAGGCTACAAACCTTGATCTCCGAGTAGAATATACTTCCAATCTTGCAATAGTAGTCTTGCCGTTCTGTGTTCTGTTCACCCGCCGTGCGAACAAGTGAATTGAAGACCTTAAGGTGAGTCAGTTCAGTGGTGAAAAGCAAGGGGATGGGGAATATGGGAAACATACATCAGGAGGGAGATTTAATCCTAGATTTGTGGACATGATTCTAGCGGGTTATAATCTATGCGAACACGAGTTGTAAGTGGGCTAATATCGTTGTGTGGTGGGTGCAGTGCGTGAACTTTTCGAATTTATAGGTCGACAATCGGTGTGGCTTCGTTCCTAGAGTGGCCAACAATGCTGAGCTTTCAAGCTGTGGCATAAGTTGACCACACCTCTGACCACACCGGACCTTCCTCAAATTCAGAGCCCGATTGTGGGTGTGCACGAAAATGGATTCCAGGTTAGAGTGTTATTTGTTAGTACTGACTTTCGAATAACTCGCGACGCGTCCAGTGGGCATGTATTAATGACCGTGGCTGGATGGGTCAAAATGGAGAGTAAATTTCCGAGTTCGTAGCCTTCGATCCAGATCGAGAGACTGTGGTTTATTGGAGCGATTGCGTGTCAGATCAAGCTGTGGCTCGACGTATCATGATTATGGTCCTGGCTTGACGAGAGAGCTACGAGGCAAGAATCAAGAACGAAGAGCATCCAGCCGTAATCCGCATAGTAATCCAGCACAGTCGTAGGACATGTTATGTGAAACTATCGACACTTGACACCGAGATTCGAGAAATAGGAAGCTTTTTGGCGCAAACTTGAATTTTACCGTGGTGAGACGGATAAACGGAAGAAAAGCCCGAGAGGTCCCACGCTTTGAATGAGACTCCCACGGTCAGCAACTGAAGGAGGTGGCCGTTGGGTGGCCGAAGTGATCCATGAACTTCATCGAACACCTCGAGATGTATTCATTCGTATTTAAAAAGGCCATGAGGCCCAGGAGAGAGCTCTGATGCGGGGGTCTCTACCGTCACATCGATCACATCGGCCACCTTAACAGCGACGGGTCACACAGCGCCTGTCCTTGGCCTGTCCCAACCTAGACTATTCCTTGCCGATGTGATGTGCACGGGGCACATAGAAGTCTTCTCACTCATGTGGGTGAAACTTTGCTGTCTAACTCGTTGACACTGGCCGATCAAACCTTTCTCGCCCATCACCGCTTGATCACAGCAGCCCATAGCCCGGATCGCGAACATGACCTTCCCACCCCCTACATTTTGGCCTTAAGGTCTATGACTAGGCGATTCCAAGGCGATTCCCCACTTGAACATCCTGTACTATAGCCATTGCTACCCCGTCCTTCCAGCAAGGCCGTCGAGACAGATGTCGGCAGGATTACCATCGCTTGACGATACATTCGGTAAGTGGTGCCAGGAACAGTTTCGCAATTGTACCACGTCATTGACGCCTACCGGGGCACTGTGCAGGGGCGGGTTTCATCGGCGCTCTGGTGTCTGGGGTGTAAGCACACTGGCCCTTTTCGGCTGCAATGTGCTAACGCCACTGTCTTCCACAGGCTATACGGAATTACAAACCTCCAGGTCAGAGGCATCCCTGGCCGACCTGTGCTCGATGCTAACATGAAAACTTGGATGGTCAGACGTACTTTTACTACGTCCATTATCCGAATGACGGGGTGGATATCAAGTCTTTGGTTAGCAACACGAGGCTAGTTCCTGCACCGCAGCTGATGTCTCACTATAGGTTGCGACAATCTGGTGAGCCTAGGTTGCTGCTTTCGAAGAGTGAACAGCCGCCTTAAGTTGTGCCATATGCAGGACTCTGGATACCGTCCATTTCGCATTTGGTGTGTATGGGTGGGTACCTTGTGATGTCCAACGGCGTTGACGGTATACGACAGTGTCCCACACCATGTATCACTATCTGGTCAGTCCATTTCGGGTGCGCTTGACGAGGTCGAGGCGCTTACGCTTCTTAGGTCACAAACTATGCAAACCCTTCGGCGTTGGGAGAATCCCATTGGTAAGATCCATAGTCCATGGAACCTGTTCCCTTGCTCACCTGCATACTAGGGCGCTCAATGTATGTCTCTTCGGTTTTGTCGTCATCGGTTATTGATTCGCAATCCCCACAGATATCCGTTTTACTAAATGTGCGGTCAACTCATTTGGTGACCATCCCCCCGAACTCATTTTCTCGCCTAGGTCATTATCGGCATTCTCGCCCAAACGTATGCAATCGTCGAGCTTCCCGATGAAGAATCTAATTGATACGCCTCTAGCTTCTTCACAATTCGTATCTCCCGCCGTGAGATTTCTGTCTTCGCTCCTTAGTACGTTTACTCAGCAACTCCTAGTGTGCAGTACAAAGTATCGCTGGTGGGTTGCCACCTTCATTGTGAGTCTAATCACAGTTCTACCCCACTTCGTCCCCTGAATAGCTCCGAAGGGACTCCTTGTGGTGGCGCATTTCTGTAAGTTATCTATAAATATTCACATCGCAACCCGCAAACTAATCCGATTCAACGTCAAGGCCTGGGAGTTGGTAAGCATCTTGACGCAGTTTCAGCATTTTGGCTTGGCGCTCATGGCTATCCATAGAGACGGTGGTGTTCCTGTAGGTCTCCTACCTTTTCCCTCCGTATGCACCGTTCATCCGGCTTCAAACTAGGTTCATCAAGAAACAGTTTCGTCGCCTACCAGAGATGACAGTAAGCCTTTCTCACCTTTTTCCTATGGTACGACGTCTGACAGTGGCACCAAGCTGATAGCAGCCACCCCATTCGCAATCTTCGCTGTCTTGTCAGACGTCGCCATCGCTGCCGCACTTTGTGTGCTACTTCACGGGAGTCGTACCGGATTTAGGAAGTACGTCGCCGTTACCTCTTGCTCCGTGCCCCCTTGCCTCCCTCTCCACACAATCCTCCATGAGTACTGATTGATTTGCGGAATTACTTAGGACAAACACCATTGTCACACAATTGATAGTGTACGCTATCAATCGATGCATTTTGACATCGTGAGTATATCGCTCTGCCTCCGAGCGGAAACTGATCTACCGGTCCTGTTTGTCATTGTCAATCATCAGAGTTGTTGCTATCATCGAAGTCATCGTGGTGCGTGCATCAGTTCCTGAACTTAAAAATATCCCCTCTGAGCCTTTTGTGTCTGTTGTCGATGTAGTTTGCAGTGATGCCGGAAAGCCTTTGGTTCCTAGCGATTGACTTTGTGATCGGCAAGCGTGAGTAGTACCACCTCGGAAGCGACATCCCCGGGCATCACCTGACCCTTCACCCAATCTAGTATACGCGAACTCACTGCTTGCAACGCTCAATTCAAGGAATTATATTCGTGAGAAAGGGGGGTCTCAAGTTAATTCGGTTGGTTTGTCGGGTTTGGGATTTTCGAGCGGTAGCAGTGGACCAGTGAGTAGGCTTGACCTTCCCTGACCTCCTTCGTCATTGCTTTGCAGGACGATCATATCTTGGGCATACAGGTGGGAGGTCGCTCGGATGATTCCACTAGCTCCCCTTCGCATCATACCGGTTCAAGGGTTTCCGATAAAAAGGTCAGAGTCGCAGTCAGCCTCGCATCGCTACGCTAACTTAAAGCTCTGCACCTGAAGGACATCGTTAGTGCTCTAGCGTGACTTCACTTTCTTGAGGACTTGCCTGTGGTCCCTGGTCCTAGGCTTCAGTTTGCTTGCTCTTCAACCATACCCAATGTCTATTTATGTAACGTTGGTCACGCTCTCGGGCTCTGCATTTGTAGTTTAAAATATTGTAACAATTAGGGTATATATATAATTTATCATTGTTCGATCATCCCCATCTTATATATAAGTAAGGTCTATCTTCAGCTTCAGCTCCAGAAGTATACGGGTTGATGCTATGATTTGTTTACGTGCGCGGCGAAAAAGCATAGCCGCTAAGTGACAATGGCCACGAAGAGCTGGGTTCAATGCCACCGGGCAATTCCGGACACCTAATGCTCCAAACCACTTCTACGTTTAGACATAGACCTACCCTTTCTGGCCATGCAAACATCGACTGCGTCATGGTTGATGCCAATGGTCCGTGCATCCTCGTAAACTCTTGCAGCGACAGAGATGGTATAAAGTCGCCTGAGCAATTCTTTTCTCTTTGTTCCCTTTCTTTCCCCTTAACCTCTCCATTGATACGATGAACGGTCATCCCGACTTCGAATGGCGTGGATATGCGTAAGTCATGGCGCCTGTCTGGTTTTCGATTAGCTTTTTGACAGTATTTTGCCTCTAGCATCCACGACACCGATAAGCATACAGACTTCAAGGTCATCGATTTCAAACCCAAGCAAGCGGGCGATTACGACGTCGATATTAAGATCGAATACTGCGGTGTCTGTGGTTCAGATGTACGACAGTGCTGCTCATTCGTACGCAAGGGTGCTTACTAAAGTCGCTCGGCTGAATAGGTACATACCATTACCGGAGGATGGGGGAAACCGATGCTCGTAAGTGTCTCGGTGAACTGAAAAGGTGTGCTTATATTATCCGGAACGATAATAGCCCGTCATCCCAGGCCACGAGATCGTAGGGACGGTGACTCGCGTTGGACCCAAAGTCAAAGAATTCAAGATCGGTGATAGGGCCGGCGTCGGGTGGGTTGCTATTATGGTGGTCTTTGGGTGAAGGCTAACTCGCTGCTAGCCCTCTCATCTGCTCATGCTTTCAATGCGATCGCTGCAAGACCGACAACGAGCAATAGTTAAGTATTATCATTAGCCGCTTGCGGCGCTTGAATTCTGAAGCATTTATACTTAGCTGCACGAAGACCGTTAGCACCTACAACGACAAGTATCCCAATGCAAGTATTGCCGCCCGTGGATCTAATGGTTGATTAGTTAACCGAGCCTCTCACTTATAGGGGGATATAACCCAAGGGGGTTACTCAACTGGAATACGCGCTCATGAACGCTTCGTGTTCCCTATCCCGGACGCCTTGCCGATGGAACAAGCCGCTCCAATGTTGTGTGCAGGTTTGACCGTCTATTCACCGCTTGTGCGGAACGGAGCCGGGTAAGTGGGTTATGGCGTTCCAAGTGTGACTTTAATAGATAGAGTGCCGCGCCACTAACTCAGAGGATAAATAAGCTGCGCACAGATAAGTCAATGTACAAATGCCGCGCACTAATAAATATAAATCTTGATTTCCCGCGCGCTATGATAACCTAGTAACAATCGTACGCGCGCCCAACATACTGTTGAGTTAGAGATTCTGGGTATTCCCGCGCTGTGATAACTTAGCTCAGTTTCAAACGTTCGAACGTTTGGGGTCAGCTAAACAGTGCACGAAGGCAAGTAACCTGGGGGGAATCAACGAGAGTACAATGGCAAAGGGCTAACATAGCTCACCTTCATTTCCAATGGAGACCCAACTATTTCCCTGACAAATCCTTGTGGGATCAACGAGGAACCACCAGCCAGGACGATCCATGGGCGACTGCATGAAATGAGCACGATGAAGGAGATGTTGGGCGCTCCGCCGGGAGAACGATCACATGATCGCCGGGTTGCCCAAGTCATTCCGACTCGAGCTTTTCTTTTCTTTGTCTTCGACTTTAGCGGCCTCTGCACATCTGAGCCACCGCGAGCGGAGATCGGTCGTTGAGTTCTAAGACCTTAAATAAGGTCTCTATTGTTATACCTTTTACTCTAGATTCCTTATTACAAACTTTGGTGAGTGCTTCTTGCCTCTCTTTGAACATGGTGATGACATTATTTTCACAGAAGAAATGCTCCCTCCATTGTGGATGAAACTCAGAGATTCTCCGGAATGGGATCCTCGTGATCTCAACGTCCTTGATAGGGCACCTATGAAGGGGGCGTTTGATTGGCTACGCGGCCAACGTAACCAGGAGGTAGTGTATCCCTCCTGGAAGGCAAACCTTGTTGCCTCCCTCAGCACAAACAAAACCTGGGTGAGTCCTGCAGTTGTATCTCTACTGAAAAGTACCAATAGTATCATCAGATTTCTAGGATACGCGGCTGCTTGGCCTTTGTGACGGAGGGGATGGACATCCCAGATCAAGCAACGGTTGAGCTCTTTGTTGACGTCATGTGGCTTCGATCGGTGGGGGAGGTGGAGGAAGCTTGGGAACACCTCGTCCAAGCACACTATCTATACCAGGATCTGCCAGTAAGTGAATATTATTAATTGAAACTTGTCGAGGGTCTGACCTAGCTAGATCCCCAGTAAACTTAGCCTTACCGCAGCAGGAGAAGTAGATGAAAACATTGATGAGGATGAATTTGCAGAGCTTCAACTTGTATCCCAGGAAGAATTCTTAGAGACGATATGGGAGGCCAAGCTTCCACCGCAATGGAAATCGTTTATACGGAGCGATCAGAATCTTCAACACCGAGTCTGTGAGCTATGGAAGGAGGTGATTGCTTCCATGTTTGCTTTTAACCACGTAAGTTATTTCTCTAAGTAAGCATATGACAACTGTACTTAAGCAAGCTCAAGGATGTGGATATTGATACTCGGAAGGCAGCAGTTGAGGCAATTCGCCAGATGCGGATTATTCCAAAGCAACTTTGGTCCCAGGATTCTTGGTGTTGTGCCGTCCAGGCAAGGACCTTACCTTTCCCACCTTAACTTCATAGCTAACACAAGGATCATGATGTCTAGTCTACAGGGCTTGCAGCGACCATCTTGGACATATGTTCACCAGACCGACTTCTGCAGATCAACTTCCCTCATCTACTTGAGACATACCGATTTAATGTATGGAGGGAAAGTCTGACACATGTCCTTTTCAACTGGACACCTGAAGAGGTACTCTCAATGCCAGATGGTCAGGAGCCATCCCCATGGGTATGTTTTGAACTTGCTAGATTTGTTGGAGAAGGTCACCAAACTGTCTTGTAGGTGTTTCCCGATGCTAACATTGAGTGTACAGCAGCCAATGTTATCAGATTTATGTCTGAGCATCCTGAGATCATCCCGTCAGCTATGTACCCTTGCTCGGTGTATTGCTTTGTAAGCCTAGATAATTTCATGTCAGCTTGGGAACGATGGATCTGTCCTGTTCTAGGACGGAATCATTTCAAAGTGAGTCTGTCAAGTTCTCAATTCACGGAAGATAGTTGATCATTTTCTCCTAGGTGAACAATGTCCAGATCAACAATCTTCATCGCAGTATTCAAGGTCTAGACCTTGATAGGCTAGAGAAAACCTATCCGCGGTTTGATATTCACCCGAAACTTCGTCTCATCTTGGAGGAAACCAAGAATCTACTTGCTTTTACCAAAAGTCTACGGGCGGCATCCTTTAGAGCACCACCACCTAAATCGAACCCATCTATTCAAACATTGTCAAAAACCCCACCTGTCTCAAAAACTGGACCATCACGTCGGCGCCGCAAGCAAGGGACTGCACCTACAGCAAAGGAAGATTTGCTAGGAACAAAACCTACCTTACCAGGTTCACGTCAACACCTGAAGGAGACTGATGATGGGTTTTCTCTCCCCCCTGGTGGGTTTGTCAACCATTGCAGCCTGTGCAAGGACCGTCCGCCATTGGAATGGTGCACCCGAGTGATCCAGGTGGTGAGGAAGAGCTCAGAGATGGTGAAAGATCTTGAGGGGCATGTGCTCACTTGCGCACCAGAAGGCGATCGGATTATACCTAAGGTAAGTAACATCCCCATATCTCCCTTCTATTATCATTCATTATTTTATTTTAGAACGCTAGTGAAAACCCGATGAAATACTTTAGCCCAATTGATCCTAGCATCAATCTGGTGGCTATTGAACACCGACCAGAAGTTTATGAGCGTTGTCATTCTGACCGAGTCCTTCTTATACATGGAAAAACCCTGGTAAATTGTATTTGTGATTTGATTAAACATTAAGTCCATTGACCATGTTAAACAGGTGGGAGCAGTGTCTTTTAAGGCCTTCTCACAGGAGGTGCTTGAAATTCTTCACAAGCATCACGCATCATGCTCAAAGCTCAATTCTGTGAAGAGAGGAGCTCGGTTTGAGGCGTTCGCATCAGCCTCTAGCAACATGAAGGCATTGGGGTCACGGACCCCACAGGGTGGGCATGCGGGAAGCTATTACGGCCCATATAAAGATATCTCGGGGGCTGATGCAAAGGATATCAGGGCACTTTTCAGCCATGCTCAAGTATGTCCCTCAACTTTGCCTGTTTCATCTGACGTCAAATTGTCAAATCAGGTTCTACATGCTTTGATTGAAGCTGGAAGAAATATATGGTCGCCAGCAACAAAGGCTCTTGCGTCTTCCCATCTCGACATGGGCATTGATCCATATGGGGCTTATGGCTTCAATCTCTATGTCTGTCATAATTATCTTGCACCTCTTCACCGTGACATCGACGACCTTTACATGTCTGTGTGCATGCAGCTTGACAAAATATGCAGGGACAACGAATTCAACTTTGCATATGCTGAGTGGGGGCATTATATCAAGACGATGCCGAATACACTATGGTAAGTTATTATTGATGTTTATATTGGCCTTGTCTCCTAAGACCAATACGGTTAGGCTTTTCCATGGAAAACACCTTCATGGGACCATTATGCCAAGGAAGTCATCATTGCAGCGTACACAGACCTACCACCAGAGTGTTAAGAAACCATACACTGGTGAAGCTGTCCTTGTTCGACGGAGTATGCGTAACATGGCCCAAGCTAACCATCCCGATAACCCTCCCAATAATGCTCCCCCAGCTAATGCCCCTGCTCAGCCAGCTTATGCAGAGCTCAATATCTTACCATACATTCCTGAAGCTCCTCAGCCCCCACTGCCTGACTTCCAGGTGCCAGAAGGTGGGCTTGTGTATATAATGGTGGACCCACTTGTTGCATCCACTGGGTATCATGGCCGCAATGGTGTGCGTAATGCTAGACATGCTCGGAATGCAGCTTGTGTTCGACGTTCATATAGACGCTTGCGTAGATTCTGGACTCCAGATGCTTAGATAGTGTTGGTCTCATTGTATATACGCAATATTATTCACTTTAGTGAAAACGACACAATCTTTCTCAGTAAATGTGGTATGAACAAGATAACAAGTTAACAGACAAGGTAAGATAGTACAGCGATGTTGCAAGCCTACATGCCCCCGATCCTCAAAACTGCAGCAACAGCACCATTTAGTGCATCGTCCTCCCAGTCAAATCCTCCCGTGGCATACAAAGCCTGAATCGCGTTATGCTTACATTGTGGTGTCATACCAGGATGACTAGCATCTCTCAAGGCCACTACACCTGCTGCAATAGCCATCGGCTCCGCTGGACTAAGAATGCGCCGCGCAATAGTCCGGCACCACACTTCCTTCCAGACCTTAATACACTTTGGATGATCATCACAATCATCAAGAGGTTTTGCTTGGATAGGGGGAGGAGTCGCCGCAAGGGTAAGCCGGTAGTGCATGATTTCACCGCGAGCCTTGGCAATTATAGACAAGGTTTTGAGTCCAAGGAATTCAAAGTCTTCATCTGTAAGCGTGTTCCAGCGACAGCGAATTAGAATGCGAACGTTGCTGGTGATCCAGTTCTCAATCCCATATTTAAGGCCAAGGTGAATCATATGTGCGGGAGAGAGGTTGAGTTTCTCTGTTTGTGTTCTTGCGTACTCGAAGGCTACATCTACCATCCAAAGATGGGAGATCTTCAAGATGGCAAGAATAGTATCCTTCTCGAAGGGCCAAGGACGCCAGGCTCTAGTAGACAATTTGTAGCCTAGGCTTGAAGTAAAATAGAACTTAAACTCACTTATGAGTAAGCCAACCAAGAAACACCTCAAGCTCTACTCTAGTCACCCCAGAAATACTGATTGGATTGGAGGGAGTACCCTCGTCTGTGGGACCAGACGCCGGGATGCTGTAAATCGCCTTCAGGGCTTCACTGTATTCTTGAAGGCTGCCCATGTCCAAGGTGAAAACTGACCCCTCTACCTGTTTTTGAGTTAGCAAATACAAGCATGGAAAATTTTGATGGAACATACCTCAAATGACAAAGGTCGGAAGGTTCTGTTGTAAAGTGGATTAGGCGTCAACTTGCGTTCTCCCTTCTGAGTCTGAGTTGAAGGTAGAGTTGAAGGCAGAGTGCTGGACAGCGAAGAGGCTGAGATTGACGTTGATGATAATTGAGACATGTGAGATAATGGTTGATGTGAAGACAATACTCGGTCACTGAACACGAGAAACGTTCAACATAGAAATGTGTTTATACTTGTTGAATGCAAATAAAGAATACTTCCTTCTAAGTTTGGAAATTTGAGAAACCGTTGCACAACAATGTTTCCTCTACTTCCCAATGTTGGTGTACCATGGAGCAGCGACTTAATGCAAATTGTGACCCAGCTAGATGGCATCCATACTCATGCTACAAATGCCCTAGCTCGCAATGGGACAGACACCTTCCGCATGCGCTACCACTATCAAATAGTCATCCAGGATGCAATCCCTCTCATTGACGCAATAAATACACATTTGGGCAGTAACGTAGAGATCTCTCAGTGGTTAGAAGAGGTCGTAGATGTGTTCAAGGGCTTGATTGATCGTTTGCAGAATGCATCCCTCTTTGCAGTTGGCAGGTACGTCAGAAGCTATACAAATCATCGATCACTCACATTGAGCCCCTTCTCATAGCGATACTCCTGGAACCATCCCAGTGAAAGCTGTGACTACTAGGCTTACCGGTAGAAGAGGTCGACCATCCAAAACCATTGATCCCAGTATACTCCAAGAAGCTATCCAGCCCAACCGTAACATTAGCATTACTGAACTTGCTCGCACACTCAATGTCAGCCGTCAAACAGTCTATCGTTCTCTCAAAAGAAATGGTTTTCACAAAGCTTTTACTCCCATCTCCGACAATGATCTTGACACCCTAGTCAACCAGTTCCGAACAAACCATCCTGACTCTGGCATTCGCTATCTTCGAGGGTTTCTTCGTTCCTCCAACATCCGTATCCAGCGATATAGAGCAATACAAGCACTGCGTAGAGTGGATGGTCTAGGGCAGGTTTTGAGAAGACGGCAAAAGATTCGCCGCCGACTATATACTAATCCGCGACCAAATGCAGTGTGGCATATGGATGGCCATCACAAACTCATCCATTGGGGCATTGTAATCCATGGTTGTATTGACGGCTACTCAAGGACGGTAAGCAGTCACTGGCCTTGTACCTTGTAGTTCTATTGATAGTTCCTTAGATCACCAGCATTAAAGCGAGCACCAATAATAGAGCTTCAACGGTTCTCCATATGTTCTTGGATGGCTGTGATCGATATGGAATACCATCACGTGTACGTGGGGATCGAGGGGGTGAGAACCGTGATGTCTCATTGTTCATGGTACTGGTTCGTGGCCCGGAACGATCTAGCTTTACCTGGGGAACATCTACCCATAACACTCGCATTGAACGGCTTTGGAGGGAAGTTGGAGGTCAGTTTGCTCGGGCATGGCGTGCTTTCTTTACTCGGCTTCAGGACTGGCATCAGCTTGATAGAAAGAATCCCCATCATCTTTGGATTCTTCACTATCTCTTTCTTGATTCTATCAACGACGACTGTGAAAGGTTTAGGATAAATTGGAACTCTCATCCTATATCTGGAGAAGGACATGATCAAAGTCCTGATGTATGTTCATCCTTTGGCTCCTTGGCTTGTTAATTCATATATTCTAGGATCTTCGCTTTCTAGGTAGTATTCAGCATGGCATCTACCCTCCTGTGTCCGGAATGGCCCTTCCCACTCAACCCAGTGCAGACGATCCCTGGGAAGATGTTGAGCTAGACATAGCTGAACTCATATCCTCTCCTGCACGATGGGCTTCAGCTGTTGAGGAGACTGATGTTCGTATCCATGCTGTTAAGGCACCCAGGAATATATTGCCATTTAATCAAGATGAGACGGAGAGATTTGGAGAACTCATGGCTAGCTTTCAAGAACAGCACTGGATCCCAGCAGGATATGGTATTCTTCCAGAGGAGTGGACAGCTGATGGGTACCCACCTTTTGAAGTCATTCGATATGGAACTCGTGGTTCAAAGGAATTACATATTTCTCTTCCTGATGAAGTGTGGCGACCTCGTGCTGAGAGGTGGGTTCAAGCTCTTTACTTATATGATGTATGGCGCATCCAGGATGTATAGTAAGTAGTGCTCAATGTTAAACATATCCAGCCAATGCGAGGCCAACATTGTTATTTGTATTATTAGTCAGTTTTGTGAGTGCGCGGGAACAACATTTGAACATTTGAACGTTCATTGATAGACACTCTTCTTTCCACATCACCGGCAATGCATTTCAAGCATATGGAACACCTCAGTTGTACCTAGTTTCTAATTGAATTTCATCTTCCTCCCTCCCTCGTTTTCACTATGATGCAGATTCGAAGCATTTGGCTGACCCGTTCGTGACATGAAGAAATTCGAAGGTGTTTTCTCGGACTTGCATAACCTCAAACCAGGGATCGATGTGTCGCTCGAAGAACCCAAATCACCTTTCCTTGATCTTCTCTTCAAATATCAATGCATTCAAACTTAACTTGCTGGTGCTGGAACCCAACAACAACGAGACACCACTACGCGAGGTTATGCTAACAGACACTCTTTCCACACCACAGGTGATGCCACAGAAAACTTTTGCCATTCAGTTTCCTCCATTCCCGCCGAATCCCCCAGGTGCCAGAATCGTACCTTTTGCCCAATTCCGTGAATGTGGCATCCAGATCGAACTAGGGGTAGGTGATGAGGATGTTAAAATAGATGGGAGAGGTATTCCTACTCTAGAGATGTCTACAAAGCACGATAACGACAAAAGTAAGAGTGAGGTGCGAAAGAGAAGAAAAACCAAGTGGTGGGTCAAGGACAAGGCGGAGGAAGAGAGACACATTCGTGAACATGCTTCCAAGCCCGCAACCAGTAAACTGAGTAATCTTGGGAAGCCTGTTGTGAATGAGTGGTGGAAAGACTGGGAGGATGGCGAATCGCTTTGACGTACCGTCGTCGATATGTAAGTGAGCACCTACAACTTCCATTGAACAATCTAATGTGCTTGTGGTTGTGATTAGCTCCTTGCCCCCGTTTGATTGCATTAGCCAGGCCGTGCAAGACTTTACAAAACATTGACAATGGCCGCCCTCCTCGTTGGGCATTTCGTCTGTGTGCTAGGTTCATTACGCATCTTTTTGCTTGCCCCGAATATCCCCCTTCGTCAACACATTCTCAAGCGAAACTATCATACTTCATCGCTTACGCCCTCCACCGCACAAAGCTGCACCCTTCTGTCACTTTTGCGGCCCCTGTCTTGCTACAGCACCTCAAGGCCCGCTTCCCCACTGCTCACGGCTCCTCGGGCCATCGTCTGTTCATCTCCGTGTTCATGATTGCATCAAAAGTCATATGCGACGATACCTATTCAAACAAGTCGTGGAGTATCGTGGCTCAGGGCATGTTCACGCTTAGGGAGATCAACCAGATGGAGCGCAAGATGTGTAGTTACCCTATCCAACTTTGAAGCCATGGTAAAACACGATTTTCGGGGTCATGGCCCGTTTCTTACCTACTCTCTTCAGCTGGTCTTGAAGCACACTATCAAGGCTGCTCAATCATTGTCCGCAACTCCTGTACCCCCATCTCACACTACAATGACTTCCCCTATCCCCATCGGACAGAGGCAGACGGTGCTGCCAAAGGCTTCCTTCCCCCCTCCTATCAACACCAATGTCTCCCCTTCATACGCTTCCTCCCTGTCGACACCGGAGACTCCCTCGTCTAGCTATTCAACGTCGTCGACACCTGCTTCGGATGCGCTACCAACGCCCCAGAACCACAAATCCCATTTCGTTAAGGTTTTCGACGACTCAATGCTGACACTCACCATCCGCCAGGTTGCAGAGCGGCCTCCTCCCATACACCCACTCAAGGGCAAGATGTTCACTTTCGCTCTTCCCTCGGTCTGGTAGTTCGGGATTTCGTGTTGATTTCATGTCGTTTTGTATCCCTCTATCACCTTATTTGCATTGTACGTATCCACATTCTTGCATTACACATATACACCGTCGGATGGTCATCATTAGACCCACATTCCTTGTATCGTCCTCCTGCATGGTTCTCTGTGAATATACATTTACTCATAAGAAGCCACACCATATCGAAACAGAGGCATGGCGCTCATAAGTCTCGCTGCCCTGACTATATTACATCTTGACTAGGTTTCCCTGTGAACATGATCGTACAGAATGAACATGTGAGCTATTCAATTCTTATCTTTCTAGCATCTTCATTGTTCTGATCTTCTAATCACTTTCTAGGGGCATACTCAACGTTCACCATGGCTGCTATATTATGTATGCCATGCTCTAGGTCATTTCAATTCTGATTCCTTATCTTTTAATATCGTAGGCTAATCTGTGAAGCTAGACAGGTTGCATTCAGGTAAAGCTTTCTGATCTCACCGTCTCTTCACCTCATGAAAGACATGTACACGTCTTAAAGGTCAGACATATGCCCGGACATCTCCAGCTGCTTGGACGATAATCAATAAATAGCAGAGCTTGTTGGTTCGATTTGACCATTCACTTTCTTCCCCTTTCCTTTCCTTTTTGTTTCTTACCCTTCTAACTTACCCTTTTTTGCCATCGCTTTTAGTCGTCACACTCTTTACCTTTGCCATGTCCTCTCACCTACTCCCCAAGCTCAACGTTGCGGCGGCCTCGTCATCTGATGAACATTCCAGCTCTGAGACTGACTTTGATCTTCCCTCTTCACCCCTTGCGAACCGTGTTCAGGCCCATGCTACATCTCTCGCTCATACAATGACGAGGTGGGCGGATAGGCGGTACACGTCCAAGATTTCCAACAACGGTGACCCTGAGACTAGGCAGGTGATACAGAGCCTCATTGGCCAGTCCTTCTCTCCCCGACGTTCAGCCAGCCAGCCATCAGTCATGACTAGTGCCCATCCTGTCCCTCCCCGTTCCTCATCATCAACTTTCAAGTCAGCTCTGGCTGAGACCTCCAAGGGTCTCCGACGACAACCTCAACGTTCTAACATGTCAAAGGTGAAAGCATCAAATCCGAAGGGTGCTGCAAAGCGAACAAGCAGGGTAAGTGCTTGTGCCTACTTCGATCTCTGATTCATACTGATGTTCATTAGTCCAGCCTAGAGTTTAAAGTCGGATCAATCTGTCTCTTGCCTTGGGGTGTCCTAAAGGTGGGTGATTTTTTATCGTTTTAAGCATGTACTCATAGTGTCCTTAGAACAAACCGCCACAAACTAGCTCATTGACTGTTGCTCCCCGATTCCTTTACGTTCTTCCTGATGTCTCATCAAGGAAGCCGACATTGTCCCAACGGGGCGATTTAAGCCACCAAGGGCTCTTTAAAACAAATCCCGAGGGATTTGTATTCTACCGAAATGACACACATGCAGCAGTTACGTCGCGCCTGGAAGATTACTTTGGAACAACAATTTTTGACCTTCTTCCGACACGATTCCCACAATCCGACTGGCTCCTTTGCTCAACACAAGGTCGTTCTGCTGTTGTTCTCCTTCCATATATAGCTCCGAGTGGGGCAAATCTATTTGAGGCAGCCTGCGATGGTAAACGTCGGGCTTTTGATTCGCTCACCCTTTATCTAAGTAAGCAAATTCATTCTTACTTTTGAATACCAGCCTAATTCTGCTCTAGCCACCCGTGTTGAGATCCCCCCTGAAGTTCTGTTATCGTTACTCCCCACAGAGCTGTACGACTCTATCGAGAGTGAGCATGAGGTGCCTGTGGCTTCGTCCTCCAAGGGAAAGCAGGTCGCCTGCACACGTCAACCCAACCCCATGAAAGGCAGGGGCAAGCGGGTCCTGAGTGAGGTCGAGTCTGACTCAGAACCAGGGTCAGACTATATTCGTCCTTCCAAATTGGTCAATCCAAGGTGTAAGTTCTGCACCATATCCTCCTTATCAATGGCTAATTGTTCCTTTATGTCAAATAGCCCCATCCCCGGCACCACGCACCCCAGTCCCTCCACCAGCCCCAAGCCCCATTGATGCCCCTACAGATGACGAAGCAGATGATCTCTCAATGGAGATTGGCTCCTTCAGTCTTGAGGACACCGCTGATAGCCTCTGGTCTACGAAACCTACGTTCAACTTCTAGCGTATTGTTAGTACCTCCATCAATATCCCCAGCTTCTTTCCATGTTCTACCTACTACTAAAGCCCTCATTTAGTCTGTAAGTAGTACTAATGTTCATGTGGATATTGGTCTTGAATGGGTCTTGCAGGTTTTGTAGCGTAATCACACCACCTAATATCATTTTTCCAATATGAATGGTATTATTAGTCAGTTTTGTGAGTGCGCGGGAACGAACTGAGCTAAGTTATCACAGCGCGGGAATACCCAGAATCTCTAACTCAACAGTATGTTGGGCGCGCGTACGATTGTTACTAGGTTATCATAGCGCGCGGGAAATCAAGATTTATATTTATTAGTGCGCGGCATTTGTACATTGACTTATCTGTGCGCAGCTTATTTATCCTCTGAGTTAGTGGCGCGGCACTCTATCTATTAAAGTCACACTTGGAACGCCATAGTGGGTCAATGGATCGTGATGACTTCTCGCCCTCAAGTAAGGGAACAGCCCCGGAAAGAAAGTCGGTGTGGTTGGCGTTGGCGGACTGGGGTAAGTAAACACTGACATTCGTGGCGATTGCGCTGAAGATCACTCCAGCCACTTTGCCATTCAGTTTGCGAAGGCACTTGGCGCTGAGGTCACCGTATTTTCCCATTCTGACAACAAGAAGGTATACTCATTAATTGTCCACCTTGAATCGCGTGCTTGAGCGATCGATTCCGTAGGACGATGCCGTAAAGATGGGGGCTAGTCACTTCGTCAAGACTTCCGATGGGTTTGAAAAGGATATGCAAGGAAAGCTGGACTTGATCATCGTACGTGAATGCGTACCTGGTTTCCTAGCCACACCCTCAGAATGCATCCAGTGTACCGCCGATGTCTCCGATGCCATTCCGTTAACTGAATTGATCACGACGCTCAAGATCCATGGACGACTTGTAATGGTGGCATTGCCGGACGACAAGCTCCCAGCACTTCAATCCACCGGTAGGTTGCGTCAGAAGTCAAGCAATATCTAACAACAACCCTATGCAGATCTCGTCTCAAATGGCGCTCTACTTGGAGGAAGCTTAGCGTGAGGCTGGCCCAGGGTTACACATAATTACATCCTTGCTCACAAGTAGATATCTAGAGGAAGCAAAAAAGAGGCCATCGAGATGCTCAAGCTCGCTGCCGATAAGGGAGTCAAGTCCTGGATTGAAATGATGCCAAGTAAGTTGTCTGCTTCTGCGAGCTTTGATCCTGCTTACAAGGCGAGCAGTGTCTAAGGCCGGAGAAGCGATCCAGAGTGTCAAGGACAACAATGTGAGGTACCGCCACGTCTTGAAGTAAGTGTAGATTCTGTTCTGTTACATTCCCTGCCTCAGCCCCGTCGTAGAGTGGATATTTGAGGATGAGATACAGAAATTAAAGCAAGCGCGTCACCAAGGAACTGCCAGAAGAATCAGACTCTATAGATAGACAAGCAGAATAGGATACCACAGAAATTCAGAGATTTTTCGTGCCTGTGATATTAGACATTTCGCTCGCGGATTCGGCTGATGTAATGTGCACCTTTCACGACTTAAGGGATTGTATTCAAATTACTTGGGCCAGTGGGCCGTTGCATAGCACGGCATGTACGAGCCCGACCCAACTAGATTGCCTCTTCGCCGAGCTTCTACCTTATGTGAATATTGTGTCTCTCCTCCCGCTCTCGATTTCACGCCTCTGGTTTTACTTTACGTTCCATGTTGCCTCCTGCTCGTCGCCTGTGAAGTCGCACATTTCACAGTCATGGTCAAGGGTCTGCTCAGAGCTGCCCGACCCAACTTGCGACCCTTGAAGATTGCCTCTTCGCCGGGCTTCCACTTTATGTGAATATTGTGGATAGTGATGAGGTGACATGGTGTCGTTGTGAAAGGGTTGCACTTTCAAGCTAAGTATATTAAGTGTCCTATATCATTCATCATTCGTACTCCTCTCCGTCGCCTCTCTTTCCCTGCATGCCAGAGTACATCGAGGTGTATGGCTTTTACCAAGTTATACAAGTCTTTATCTCCCACTGTACATCGTCGTCGCTGTCGACGACTGTTCGTGCTATTCTTATTGACGCCACGGATTACGAGAGCGCACGATTGGACGCTAACTCTCGAGCAAAGGCCGAGCTGCCGTTCTCGCTTGGGCCGAAGGACGACGTCCTCCGCGGGCCATCCTCCGGGCAAAATCGTCTATACCCGCCCCTCGATGAACCGCTACGCACCGCTAAGATGTGTCTAGTAGAGACGGTCTTCCACCCTCGCAATGTCATCCTCCGCTTCGTGTTGGGCAATGGAAAGGACCTGTGGATGCAGGTGAGATCAACAGATTTTCGTCATGATCACCACAGATTTACCGCATAATAGGTACAACCTTTGACGCACACCATGGTGCAAATACTATCTAAACCCGAATGGGACGAACATGTCGCATGTGTACCTAAAAGAGTACGTCAGGGTCAACACACCAAGCATATCAATTTTGACACTGGCTTAAGGACCGCAAGTTTAAAGTCGGAGTTGCGCTTGCGTTCGACGACTACGTCATGCTGTTTGCAACATATGATATGGTCTTTAAAGTGAGGGACTCGCAACACATCGCACATGCCTTTAGCTTATATGTATCGATAGGTCTCATATGCTGCAGCACCAGAAGAACTCCCCGCTCGCTTACACACAGATATTTACGACAACTTCGAGACGGCTTTACAAAACATCATTGATTGGATGACAGAACGCAAAGCCAAGTCCTCTCGAAAAGGACTCGCCACCGTGGCCATCCGTCAAGCTAGTGACACGTTCCCGGGTTTTGGTGTCTATTCTGTTCACGAGGCGTTACTACACCGTGCGGGTGCAGTCTCTATCAGTTCTCTCCGGCGCATACCATGCTCACACACCAGCCATGTAGGTGTACCCTCAGATATTACTGAGGAAGAGCTTTTTAGCACCCCATCTCGCACTGCACGCTTCATTGAGGCTATGTATAGCCATGGAGACTTCGCTCGAACCACAGTATGGTGAGTGGATGACTATAGCTTACTTATGGCAAACTTCACTTACAAGAGCCAGGCCGTTCACACGTAAGTATATGCGTAAGCCATCATTCGTTCTGGCTGTGAAAGACAGCCAGCGCAATGACTACTCAGCCCATCTATTTGTTCATGGGCAGGATGTGCTGTCCGTCTCCGAACGCTGGGCGGTGCAGAGTGAGCTTAGACAGGTCTGTCAAACCTACAAATGACCCACCCCTTCCCTACCAATGTTTGTCACCCGTCTAGAAAGCACTGCAGGCAGACGATGCTGTTGAGGAGCATGCCAGCACGCATGGCCCTCGCTTTTCTGGCATCTGTGATGTCTTCGAGCCGACTCTTATTAAAGCTGGTCTGGAAAAGCAACACAATCTTGGTGATTTAATTTTCGGGGGTTGCGATGCATGGCGCCGGCTAGGAGGTTACGAGTCCGGAGTGAAACGAAGGCTCGTCTTTACACCCCAGCCTCATTTCTTGGCATTCGCATTTTCGTGGGATACTTCGTTCTTCCTTCCCATTGGCTGCTTTTCGTTTTTCTGCTTCCCTATTGGCCCACTTTTGTTTGCTTCTTTATTTGCTCATTGGCCATCAGTTCCCACGGGTTCGTTATCTTATCTCTTCTTATTTCTGTCTCGTGTTATCTAATCTAGTCTACTTGTCTTATCGACTTGTAGCTTTTCGTGTTGTGCTCATCGCGTATGCTCTCCACTACCCCTGCTCTTGCGCTTTCTGATACCGCCACCAGCCATAGAAGATTGTGTTGGATGAAGTACGACCCGTCGGAGCATTTTAACTGCCTGTTGCAGTGGTTGTGTGGCGAAACTTCCTTCTGATACCTCATATTGGTTTAACTTCCTAATTTCATCTTTTTCTTCTTCAAATTCTGCCTCTTGTCCTCTGGCGCTGTATACTTTGGTCAGTCCTTGCATTTCAGCTAGATGTTTCCCCTTTGATGAGGGGATGAACTTCACTTCTCTCTTTCTTTGTTAGACATACATAATTTTGTAACACAATTGCCCCCTTACGTGTGATCTAGGGTACTTAGGTAGTTGACAGTTGCACAGCTAGCAATATAGTCTTTCACAAGCTCTCAGTAAGACCCTGGACTCGTACGCCGTGCCGTGGCAGCGGCCACAGCTCCAAGTATGGTCTGGGAGAATAACCCTCTTCGACAATATTTTGCTAGGGAAAAGCAGAGCACTGTGTTTGGGTATTTTTCTCAGGGTGGACACCATCGTACGTTTTTCATACGTTGGCTGCTGTTCAGGCAATGCTGATGTTGTATGTTGCATGTCTACTAAGGCATTCCTGTTATCGATTGTGGGCCATCCACATTTCTCACACCAGAGATCCGAGCAGCAGACCCATTATTCTTATCACGCAAAGACCTTCGTCGTAAACAGGTACGCACCATAATGGTTCTGGTTCGAAATGGCAAGCCGGCTTGGTCCGGGATACCTGTCAAATTGCCGCTTCAGAAACTGGAGAAGAGGAAGAAGAAGAAGAAGAAGCAAGTTACCACTCAGGATGTTAAGGATGTTTGCTGATTGATATCGCAAGCAGGACAGCGCTCTCGGAACGTATGTCCGTCGACACATCAGTTGATGAGGTCAGCGACAATCTTGAACCCGACCCTGATGCAGCCTCGGACCAGCAGCCTTTCCTGCAGATTGCATTACCTGCTGTTCGGGAAAGCAAGTTATTGCGAACTTTAATGCGTACTGAGACTCATGGAGTTGGACCTCTTGATTTCTGTGGTTCAGCCAAGTTTCACAGCGGACGGTGAGCAGGCCAAGCCTTTCTCCAATGACAAGGCTGACAATTTGACAATATAGAATCCTGATCAGTCACAACAGCCCGAATGTCAGTCGCTGGCATCACGCGCGATATGTTCAGGGCCACAACCGGTGGAAGCAGGGCCCACTGACAGGCAAGCGTAAGGTTGCGCTGGAAGGAGACAGAGCTGCGAACAAATACAGCAAGTGTCCCAGTGGTAGTGATGAAGCACCTCCACCTAAGCGGCGCCGACTCAACGCAGACACTCAACTTATGCTCACTAATAGTAATCATATGGTCACCGGGGCTAGGCGCAAGTAGTTGTGTAAAAACATTATTTCAGAAACATTTTGTACGGCGAGATTATATTCATGGTTGCTCGCGAGTCTAAGCTAGGTCGCTCAAAGTGCTAGCCGCTTTTCCCTTTCCCTTTCCCTTCCCCTTTGCCCGGCGTACCGGCTCTGGTTGGTCGGGTGACCCCAGAAGCAAAACCCACTGCACATTGAGGTTGATAGCTGTCCCCACAATAGCACCTTGCTCACGCCGGGCGTATGTAGTCACTGTGTGTGCCACAACAGCCATCGAACCTGGCGTTATGTCAGTGTTGAGTTGAGGAAGTAACTTTTCAAGGTTTGCAAGGTCGGACGACCAGTTTATGTCACGGAATCGACCATCATAGATGGACACTAGAGGGAAAACATGTGAATGAGCATGTATGGCATCGAAGGAGATATAAGCCATAAGCGTATAAGATACCTTCGTCTGTTGGAGCCAGTGTAGTCTTTACATATCCGATGGATGTCGCCGGCGCTGGAGTTAGGGTGGATGGGCTCGGACCGACTGCCTTTATATGAGATGATTGCGTCGACGCTTTACTGGCCTTGTATGGGCTTGCCGGCTGAGACCCTGATTTGGCAGGACCACGCGTCTCAAAAACAAAGACATCGTCCCCCAAGTTACAGTGCACGCTTTTCTCACCAAAAACCATGCAAACCACTGAAATGAAGCGCTCCATGTCTTGAGAGTGCATAATACCAGCGATGTACTTTCTGCCATTGTCTGCAGGTGACTGAAGGCAGCAATCAGTTACGCGAATGGGGACAAGACTGACGATGGCCGCATTGGAATTGCCTGCTGTGAGCAGCCTGCCTTGTCCGCCAGAGGAGTAGGGTGTCTGGCGTCCAGCCAGATTGCGGGGGTCGCTTCGCGCCAGGTGGACCATACGCTGATAGGCTACAAACTCTAAGGCCTTGAAGGCCTTTCTGCCAGATGAAAACAACCATTCGGAACGTTCAGTAGGGGTTTCAGATAGACGACTTGGGACATGGTGTAATGCTGTAACCACACATACTTTGAGTCCATGTTGGGACAATGAATATACCATTCATCAAAAATCATCCTCCCTTCGCCAGCATATTCAGATTTCTTCCATCCAATGAAAGTTCGAGCACTAGGGGTGACTAGTACAGAAGCCAGCGTGGTGAGTTGAAGGGACTTACCCTAAAGGAACAAGGGGGCCGTATATGTGCCTAAGAGATGGCGACTGGATGCTCTCATCGGACACCTCACATTTTGGAGGAAGGACGATGTTTCTAGTTTCATGCCATATCACTTGATGAATCCCAAGAGATCCAATGAACTTACGATGGGGGATACAAGATTGACATCGCATCCGCCTGACCTCCTTCTTCCTGGCTGGGGGTATTGGCCTGAACCGATCTACATGCTGAATTAGCTTAAGTTCAGACTCTGATTCTGAAGTGCGTACTCCTTGACCAAGCCCAAACGCTTTGCCACCTCCCAAGTAGTCAAGTTCTCCTCATCATCACTACTATCTGTCGCTCTGTCTAGAGAATTTTGATTGGAAGGGAGCAAATCAGCAGTGACAATGGTTGCAGTATGTTGACCAGAGTGGCCGGCTTCAGACATAAGCTGTGGTGCCAACGCCATAGCCACTGTTGTAACTATGCGTAGAAGTATACGCGTGTAATTAATGCGAGGTGACTGCGTCCGTCAGTCGAATGGTTAACCCCTGAGTGAGGAGATGAGTGAGTGATAAATGTCTGGGTGATAGGGGCTAATTAGGGGTGCTGCGACGAGTCGCGGAGGACGAGGATAAGACCCGAGGGGTCGAGAAGGAGTCGAGAAGAAAGCGAGAGCGCACGGAAGCGAGGATATAACGGCTCAACTACTCTAGAAGTACGCGGAAGGACGATAAGCGGACGCGATGAATGGAATATAGGCGGAGAGGACGGCGACGACGGACGAGGTAGACGAGAAGTACGCGAGATAGGTTTTTAGACGCGATGAGAACGAGGAGGAGTCGAGTTAATCAGACTTTTTAGAGCAGAAGTAGGGGTAAGAATGTGCTGCCATTTCGTATGGAGTTACATCGGTTTTTATAGCTAAAAAGGGGGGTGTTTGTACATTATTTACAGAGTCCTATTAGGGAGTGATATTAGGGCGGGAGAAGGCACGGAGAAGGGACAGAGAGCCATGAATGGTGGCGCCTAGCAACACGAGTGACGGGTTGATTACTAGCGCGCGAGTCGAGAGACATGGGAAATGTAAGTGAATATATGAGGAATGAAGCGGGAGTGATAAGAGAGTAGCGCCCAATAAGCGCGGGTTGGAGCAGGGGGGTCGAGCTTGGCGCAGCCGACAGCCTGCATATAGGAGAGCGCTGGCATCATTCGAGAGGTGATGTTAGGTGATTGCCGAGGGTTATTAGTGGTTTAACGTTCGCGCGGGAATCGAATTCGATGGGACGGGCTTCATGGAGGACCTGCCGAGTCGAGGTGGGTGTCGAGGTTTGTCGAGGCTGCATAGCTATAGTCGAGTATCGTGACGGAGCGTCGCTAGGGGTATAGGGGATACAGGACCGTCGAGAAGGGCGAGGCAAAGGTGATCCTGGTAGTCTCGTGTGAAGGCCTTAAATCGATGTTATACAGGGGTACACAGGGGTACCACCCCTACACCTCCCGGGGACTCTTAGAAGTTGAGCCACCGTGCTCAACACTGTGAGGCAGACACAAAGTCGAAGTCCGGAGTGGCCGAGTGTGTGGGAAAGGAAGCCAGTTTGTGGGAAAAGAAGAAGCGCCAGACACTGTGATTTCGCTAGGTAATGGAAGCGTACCCTATTTAGGCAAGGAAGCACATGGCAGCGCTTCCATTGTAGTTCAGGCTCCCAGGCTCCAAGTCCACATAAAGTCGCGCGAGGTCGAGCTGAAGATCCCAACTTCCCTTTCCTTCCTACCACCACCATCTCTCCCAAGATGCCTCGCAAATATGCCTCGCTTACCCACTTCGCGGCCTCCTCTCCTGCCGTCAAACTGGAGCTTGTCCGGGATCGTCGCGAGGCCCTGGCCGAACATATGGACGAGCAGCCTTCATTCGAAGGTGAAGACACTGAGAGGTTAGAGAGTTGGTATGAGAGGATCCGTGTGACGTTGGTGAGACTTCCTTCTTGGTAGGGCTTGGTTCCAGGGCTGACAGGACTTTTTAGCACTGGCTATATGGGGCGAAATCCGCGAGCGCGAACGAGCTGGGCCTCGAGTGGCCAGAGGACCTTGATGCAGAGTTAGAGGATGCGCAGAACGCTGCTGACGAGGTGGCCGAAATCCTTCAACAGCTGGAAGAAGCGCAAAGCGATGACAAGAAGATCGAGGAGGAGAAGAACGAGGGCGAGGACGAGGATGAGGACGAGGACGAGGAGGTTCAGGATGTCGAGATGGCAGCCGCTGACGTCCATGATGATGATGGGGAGATTGACGACGTAGACGGCTCCGTCGAGGTCGCTCCGAAAGTCGCGGGCACTCTGCCAAAGGTCTTCGAGGGTCGAAGGGTCTACCCTGTCGTGGAGATCCCTCGGATGATGCCCTCTAACGTACATAATCCGAATATGGGTGCCTTCCGGTGCGATGGTCACCCCAGGTGCGTCAACAAGGTAAGGGTGGTCGAAGGTGACATCGAAGTTACTCGAAGGGAGGGCTCCCGGCTCTGGGAGGGCATACGCGCTTGCGCTTACTGTCGAGAGCGAAGCCTACAATGCATCGGAACCGGATGCTTCCGCTGCAACGTGTGCGACGATAAGAAGGTGAAATGTACGCACTCGAAGTCGTCGAGTGGGGGTACGAGACATGGTGGAAGGAAGCAGTCCGGTCCATCACGGAAAAGGTCGAGGCTCGAGAGCGACGAAGAGATCGTAGAAGAAGTCCCCATTCTGCGCCAACCTCCTCGAGCTGCCAAGGCTCGTACCGGCAAGATTCGGGACGCCCTCAGCGAGATTGAAACGGACGAGGACGACCACATCGTCGTTCGCGCGAAGGGTGTGGGATCCGCGAGAGGCAAGGGGAAGGGGAAAGAGCATCAGGAGGTTGATCCCTTGCTTATGCAGCTGGCGAAAGTCCCAAGGGTAAGTCAACCGACTTAGCATGAATATTACTACGGTCTGAGCGACCTCGTTGTTGAAGGTTTCGAGCCAGGTGTCGATTGAGGCGATGGTGAAGGGCATTCGCGAGATGAGTGGTATCGAAGAGTTGAGCCAGGTCATAAGCGAGAACAGCGCAATCGCCGAGCAGGCAACCGCGACACTGCTCAAGGCTAACACAGCGATTCGGGTTGCAAGTGAACAAATGTCAGCGATGCTAGCTCGCGCCAGCGCAAGGGTTGCTCGGGACCAGGCAATCCGAGACGAGATGAGTCGAGCCGAGGATAAGGGTGAAGGGACAAGTAAAGGCAAAGGGAAGGCGAGGGACGAAGACGAGGGCGAGAGCGAGATTGGTGGGGAGTAGATAGAGATATGGGATATTTTAGTGTTGCTGTATTTCTTTCTTTTTGTACCTTTTGAATGTTTTCTGGGCAAGATGTCATGGTTTCTGGGAAAGCGTTGGCAGAGTGGATGATAAAATGGTAGTGAGTAATGTGATAAAGTATTGGAAGAGAAAGTAAGAAAAGATGGCCAATGGCCTAAGATCAGTGTTCAAGACAGGGGCGAACCCTCGTCAGGTTGGAAAAAATTTTATACTTGAAGGTTACGCGGTCGCAAAGACACAGCAACATCATCAGAGGTATGAAGTAAGTTCTCGTTCTCAGCCGAAGCTTCGGGCGAGACGGAATCGTCACCGGCTGGGGAGGGGGGCTCTTCAACAGAAAGGCCGGGGGGAAGATCTGGAACGGGAAATGTCTTTCGGAGTCGGGGATAGTATGGAATGACGCGAAATGCGGCAAAGCGAAGTGTCGAGATGGAACCGTCGAGTTCGCTGAGAATGTAGGCACCACCCCGTGTACGTCGCACTACTATCATAGGCCCGAGATATCGAGGCTTATGTTTTGCAGACAAATCCGCGTCGCGGACTTTATCTCGCACAAGGACCAGGGCTCCGGGCTTAAAGTCAAAAGACTTAATAGTCCGAGCAAAGCGCCTTTGATAGTCTTCGAGTGATGAGAGGCGATGCTTTAGGACAGCCTCGCGAACCGTGTCCAAATCTTCAGGTCGCTTTTGCAACTGTCTCGCGCGAAACGCGAGGAGCTCGGGCGAGCTGATTGTTGAGTCGGGAGAGGGAACCAGGTAGGTGGCTTCGTGGATATCAAATGGGAAGAGAGGTTCAAGCCCATGCGCGAGGTAATAAGGTGAGTATCCCGTTGCTTTGGAGATCGTGACTCGCTCGGCCCAAAAGACCGCGGGCGCAGCTTCGAGCCATCTTTTCTCGTCGTGATTGACCGTCTTCATCAGAGCTTCTCGAACCTCGCGGTGCCGCCGCTCGACAATACCATTTGCTTGAGAGTTATATGCAGAGATGCGAATGTGGTGGATATTGTACTTCTCTGCTAGATAGTCGAGTGCTTTGACGAAGGGAGTACCATTGTCGGAGACGATCTCTTCGACAGCACCCCATCGGCAGAGGATGTCTTGGAAAATAAAGAGGCCGAGGGTTTCAGCATTTTCGCGACGCAGGGCTCGCCATTCTGGGTAAGCGGTGAGGGCGCATCGAGCTTGTACGAGGTACCGATGCTTGTTGCAAGGAGGCATGAGCATAGTGTCGATGTGGATTCGTCGCATCAGGGAGAGAGGGATGGTAGGCGAAGGTGGTATGTGCAGTTTGAGGTTCGAGCGGACTTGGCATTCATGGCATGTGTTCACATACCAGCGAACGTCATGATCAAGCATCGGCCACCAGAACCGTTCGAGGAGCCGAGTGCGGATCACAAAAATGCCTTTATGCCCTAAGTCGTCATGGGCATATCGAATGAGAGCCAGTCGTCGAGCTTCTTGGATGACGATTTTGTGGTGACCCTGCGGGTCTTTGCGCCAAAGTTTGTTATCACGGAAGAAGAACTTTGCAACCGATCGAGCGAATGCCGGGAGATCCGCCTCAGGTAGCTGTGTCGGTATTTGCCCAGTGCGAAGGTATGACTCGATATGGGTGATACGCGCATCGGCCGCGACAGCGTTGGCTGATCGAGGAATGACAGGATCGTCGGAGCGAGGCTCAACAACGGGTGAGGATTCAGACATGTTCCACACGGAACCAGAATCAGGAGGCGCGAAGCGGGAGCATTTGAAAAGGGGCGAGTCGAGTTTCGGGTAGAGGCTTGGTATCGCCAGGTGGAAGCCACAGGCCTCGTCGATCCAATTATCGACCTCATCACTGACTACAGGGTCCTCGTCAATTCGTCGGCGCCGAGAGAGGCCATCAGGGGCGGTATGCGACTTGGCCGGCACATGTCGAAGTTTAAAGGAAAAGGTGAGGATTGCTGCCACCCATCGATTCATAGCCGCATTAGGGAGGATATCAGGGTTATTGATCATGTCCTTGATGTATTTTGCATCGACTTCAACCACGAGGTTTTGCGCACCTACAAGCCAAATTTTGCAGGACTGAAGGGCACGAAAGAGCCCATAGAGCTCGAGTTTCGCTTGGGAGTAGCGAGACTCTCGATCGTTCCAGGTGATAGAGCCGAAGCGAGAGGGGTATCTCTTGTTGTCATCGCCCACCTGTAAAAGGATGAATCCAACCGCGATAACGGAGGAGTCTACTGCCAAGATAATTTCGCGAGGCGAGCTGTGATCAATAGCGCGAAGTGCAGGGGAAGTCGACGCGAGTTTGCACAGTGTTCTCATAGCTTCAAGCTGTTCATCTCCGAACTCGAAAGGTATATCTTTCTTGGTTAGGAGGACGAGTGGCTTCGCGTGCGTCGCGAAGTCGCGAATGAAAATTCGCATAACCCCGATCGTTCCGAGGAATCCGCGAACTTCTGAAACATCACGAGGGACCGGCCAGTTGGCGATCTTCTGTACTCGCTCGGGATCCGCTTCTCGGCCGGAGTACGAGCAGATATGTCCTACGACAGCAGCCTTCTGGACACAGACCCGGAGCTTGATACCCGAGAAAGTACCACCAAATTTCTTCATCCGATGCACGACGCGATGTAGGTTGCAGAGATGTTCATAGACAAAACGCCGGATGCCTGGGTTGTCGGAGAGGGTCTCGAAACCACCATCGGGGAGCTCGTAGCGAGTGAGGGGGCCCTTAATTGGGCAATCATCCACGTAGGGATCGGTGACATGGGGAATTTCGTCGCGCATGATGAAGACTAAATCGCCGTGCTGTATCTGCATCGAGTTTGTAAAACCCATAGGAATGGTGGTGAGTCGAAGCGCGCCTGAGGGAGATTGGAAAGTAGTAAGGTCGCGAGACCGCTCGTCAAGTTCGCGCTGGTCGAAGCCTACAAAGAGGTCGAGAAGGCCATAGCACGCTCGACCGCCAAATGATTCGGCGTACGTCTCCATCTTGGGCGGTAGCGAGGCATCTTTGATGGTTACGTTATTCAACGGTTGCAGATCGTGAACCAGGCGAAGGGACTTTCCGTCCTTCTTGAGGACACAGAACCACCTCGATCGATAGGATGAACTCGAGGGTTCGTACACCCCGGAGTTGATTTTATCCTTAATGATTCGGACAACTTCATTGTAAATTCCCGGCGGGATGGGCATATTTCGTAGTGCCCAAGGGATGTGCTCGATCGTGGGTATCAGAACAGGGTCGAACCATTCGCGCGAGAACCTCCCTTTTTCGCTTTCGGACCACGCGAAGGCCATTTCTTGATCCCTGATGAGCCAATGGGCGAGCTTGACTTCCTCTTCAGTCATCCACTTATCCGGGTCGATGTCTTGCGCATCATGTCGCTCCTGCGTGTATCTGTTACCGGGAACAAAGTCCGGGGGCTTGGTTGGAAGCGGAGTGAGATCAGAGAGTATGTCAGGGGGTGAGCGGCGGACGGTGCGGTATTGCTCGGGCAGCGTGGTAGCTACGGGCTTGACTCGATTCGCGACTTTCTTGTACACTTTCTTTGTCGAGAGGAATGAGGCGGGAGTCGAGGGGGAGAGGTTTGGAAAATTAGAAGGAGGGTCAAGGGAAGTCAAGGTGGGAGTGAGGGTATAGTCATCGGGCGAAGGAACAATCGCTTCGGGCGAAGAGTCGAGAATGATGTCAAAGGCGGAAGTGTTGCGAAGGAAATCTCCCTGAGCTACATAGACAGATTCCTTGGGAACGTCCTGCACAAAGGGGACCGCGCGACCGGTCGAAGAGTAGGATTAAAGCGACTTGGATAATAAATATACTGGTACAACCGGTTCGAGGCCGTCGTATATGTCATGGATGCTTTTGGAAGGTGGTATAGGGAAATCAGGAGGAATACGAGAAGAGGGGGGATCAGAAGATGGATGAGTCGAGAGGGGTGGAGTGATGGCATTAACAATTGAGGAGGAGTAAGGGAATCGAGAGGAGGGCGAAGACCCGGGCACAATATATATAAAGGAAGAGGCAAGAGGTAGTTGGGTTGAAAAGGAGCTTACGTCTCGCCTCAAAGGTTCCTCGACGCTTGAAAAGGATGAGAGCCGCGCGGAGTCGAGCCGGGAGGAGGGCCACGCCGATGGACGCGTTCGTGGGTCGGCATGAGGACTTGCTCGCCTGAGTTTGGATCAGTTAAAGTGATATCTTGTCGGCCATCTGGATAGTGCCGCGTGACAGCCGAAGTGTAGCAGTGAAATGGTCGACCAAGGAGAACCTCGTAGGGGGCTTTATCGACAATTTGGATCTGAAGGTACAGGTCCATCCCTCCGAGATTGACTTTGACATTCTTCGCGAGCCCAAGCGTGTTATTGGTAGACTGGTTTGCTGACTCCATGCACATACCCTGCGCCAAGTATACGCCCATACCGAGAGATTCCCATATGTCTCGTCGCATAGCGATGATCTGAGACCCTTCATCCAAGATGCACTCGACTCGCCGCGTGTCCTCGAAGACAGGGAAGATCACACGGAGTGGCTGAATATCCTCGGCTACCACCAGCTCGCTTCGCTCCTCAAGCATTAGGGCGAGCGCGGTTTGCTGTTGATACAGAAACTCGGCATCGTAAGTAGGGTCGGAGATAGAGATTGGAGCGACTCCGTTGAAGTTGACGGACGCTAGTTCGGTATCGGTCGAATTAGTTACCGCGTTAACCGCAGCGCCGGAGGCTTCAGTTGAGACGCGTTTTGTCATCGTCAGATCCCTGAACGTTTTTCGCGCGTCGAAGGAAAGGGAGAGTAGCTCGCGAGGTGTGATTGAGAGGGTGGTGTCGAGGGCCCTGTTAATGACACCGGTCGTGAGAGAAGGATCTTCTGCAACCGACTGTAAGCGATACTGAGATCGCGCTGGAAAGGACCCAGTCTCGATTGCTCTGGCAATGGAAGTGTTGGGCAGTGGAGTTGGTGGGACGGGTGGAGGACCGGTTGCGGGTGTTGCGCGAGTCGTAGTTCCTTCGCTCGTTGGTCGCGGTCCCATCGAGCGAGTTACTCGTGTGTTTGCTTCAGCAAACCTGACTTCCTTTTTCTGCGCTACCGCTTTCTTCGACTCGTCCGCTATCTTCTTCAAAAACATCTCCGCAAAGATTTCCTCTTTCTCTTTGGCCGCTAAGTCATACTCCTTTAGATCTTCCTCTGTTTCCTCGATCATATAGCTCGCGACGTAATTTGTAGAGGCTACGCGATCCTGTGGCGCCGTCGCGGCAGGAGGGGGAGGAGGAGGAGGATTCATGTGAGGAGGGATGTCGCGAGTCCCTGCAGGAGGGGGAGGAGGCAGTGGGTTCCGCATCCGGTGATCTATCTGGTCCTTGAAGTACTGGCCTGGAATTGCGCGAGTAATGCGTTCGCCCGATGGCATAACCCATTTCCCTTCCATGTCCTTTGTAACCCATCCTTTGTTATAATACTCGATCGCTTGACGGCAACTCCTCTGACCATGTCCCGATTCACCACAGAAGTGACAGCGCGGCGACCCAAACCCCTGGCCATTTGAGGAGAATCCCGCATTCGGGGTAGCGTAGTAGTTTTGGGGAGGAGGCTGCTGATAATTCTGGGGAGGGGGCTGCTGATATGTCTGCGGAGGTTGCGGAGCGTACTGGTTGTGGTAGGCGGCCGGGGCCGGAAAGACCGGGGGAGCCATTGCTTGCGCGTACTGTTGAGGTGCAAAGGGTTGAGGGGGATACTGGTAAGGAGGCATCGGCTGTTGTCGCGGAAGCATATACTGATGCATAAAGGACATGAGGGTGTTCATGTCAAACGGCTCGGCTTTAACCGTTGAGGCAGCTTCGGGAGAGATGGTGGCGGCAGCCGCTGGAGCTGGCGAAGTAAGTGCAGCGGGCAAAGCGGATCCGAGCACAAAGGTCGCTGCCGCGAATATATCCTCAACAGCGTAGGGGTCATCCGGGTGATGGGCCGTGTCCACAATCGTTAGCCGATTCTTAATGCGAGTTCGCGACGACTCGTCAAACCCGTCGAGATAAACTCGCCCGAGATCGAGATCCGAAATGCGGTTCTTCGATTTGAGCCATTGTGCAGGGACAAGGAACTTTCGATGGTAGTTTCCCAGATCCTCGCGCGACAGCATGGGGACTTGTGACTGCTTCTGGGCGATACGAACGAGATCAGCGGTGGTGTACTTTCGTTCATCGTCAGATCCGGGATAGATCTTATAGATAGCGAGTTTGAAAGCGTCCCAGTTGTCGCCGTTGACCTCCGGTCCTGAGTTTCGCCAAATAGCATATGCGTCGTCTTCGAGGTAGCTGATGGCAGC
The DNA here is from genome assembly GCA_017312325.1 of Pleurotus citrinopileatus. Classification (NCBI taxonomy): domain Eukaryota; kingdom Fungi; phylum Basidiomycota; class Agaricomycetes; order Agaricales; family Pleurotaceae; genus Pleurotus; species Pleurotus citrinopileatus. Next base: position 137,565 of record BHFW01000002.1, read on the forward strand.
AGTAATTTTATCTTTAGCGGTTGCGGTCTCGGGAGCAAGTTGATCAATTTGCTCAAAGAAACGGGTAACGCCTTCGGCTCGACCGCTGAACTTCGGCGCGGATTTTTCGCCAGCTCTGGGAAGTGAGGTCGCCATACGATGAGGTGATACCGGAGGGGCGCGAGTTGATTCTGGGGTTGACGCGGTAACTGAAGATATGGAGTTCGTACTGTCGGGCTGAGGGTTTGCTGGTGGGTTTTCGTATATGGGCGCGAGGATGGTTTCGGGGACGATGCTTTGGTGGTCGCGGACGAGGACTTCTCGATTGCTCGAAAGCGTAATATGCCAGCAGATTGAGTCGGTGGAGACTCGCCACGAGCTAACCGCTTTGCAAGGGTGCCACGAGGTACTCGCGGAGAGGAGGAAGTCGAGGTGGGTAAGAGGTGGCGAGGAAGGAAATAGACGGAGGAGATCTTCCGGGCTATCAGCTCCCGGGGACTCTATGGTGAAAGGATGGGGAAGGTTAGGTGGGGAACCAATTTAAAACCCTCGCGGTGGGCTCCAATATGTAAATATGCGTAGAAGTATACGCGTGTAATTAATGCGAGGTGACTGCGTCCGTCAGTCAAATGGTTAACCCCTGTGTGAGGAGATGAGTGAGTGATAAATGTCTGGGTGATAGGGGCTAATTAGGGGTGCTGCGACGAGTCGCGGAGGACGAGGATAAGACCCGAGGGGTCGAGAAGGAGTCGAGAAGGAAGCGGGAGCGCACGGAAGCGAGGATATAACGGCTCAACTACTCTAGAAGTACGCGGAAGGACGATAAGCGGACGCGATGAATGGAATATAGGCAGAGGGGACGGCGACGACGGACGAGGTAGACGAGAAGCACGCGAGATAGGTTTTAGACGCAACGAGAACGAGGAGGAGTCGAGATAATCAGACTTTTTAGAGCAGAAGTAGGGGTAAAAGTGTGCTGCTATTTTGTATGGAGTTACATAGGTTTTTATAGCTAAGAGGGGTTATGTTTGTACATTATTTACAGTGTCCTGTTAGGGAGTGATATTAGAGCGGGAGAAGGCGCGGAGAGGGGACAGATAGCCATGAATGGTGGCGCCTAGCAACGCGAGTGACGGGTTGATTACTAGCGCGCGAGTCGAGGGACACGAGAAATGTAAGTGAATATATAAGGAATGAAGCGGGAGTGATGAGAGAGTAGCGCCCAATAAGCGCGGGCCGGAGCAGGGGAGTTGAGCTTGGCGCAGCCGACAGCCTGCATATAGGAGAGCGCTGGCGTGATTGGAGAGGTAGTGTTAGGTGATTGCCGAGAGTTATTAGTGGTTTAGCGTTCGCGCGGGAACCGAATTCGATGGGACGGGCTTCATGGGGGACCTGCCGAGTCGAGATGGGTGTCGAGGTTTGTTGAGGCTGCATGGCTATGGTCGAGTATCGTGACGGAGCGTCGCTAGGGGTATAGGGGATACACAACCGTCGAGAGGGGCGAGGCAAAGGTGATCCTGGTAGTCTCGTGTGAAGGCCTTACATCGGAGCACCTCTTGATTCACCATGAAATTACTTGAACTTCAGCTGAATTAGTGAACTTCAGGTGAACTTCAGGTGAACTTTTGATGAACTTTTTGGCTGGGTTCCCTGCTTCAACGTGTTCACTCCAGTTCAGGTATAGTTCACCTGAACCCCATTGAAGCTGAACTTTTGGTAAACTGTTCAGGTGAATTTTCAGCTGAATTTCAGCTGAATTTCAACTGAACACAGTGTTTAAATGAAGGTTTCTAAAATTGAAATTCAGCTAAAGTTCACCTGAACGGAAGCTGAACTTTAGGTGAACTTGAGCATTGAGCAGGTAATATTTGAGCGCTTATGTAAGCGCCCATTTAAGCGCCCTAGATTGAGAAGCATAACTACCAAATAACCTCCTAAATAGCCCCTATCTATATATGGAAGTCGCACATGATGAACCAGTGAGCTGAGCAAAATACAAAAATTTGCTAGGGCCCTTTCTGGACCAATAGGTAGTAGCATACAGCTAGTGATTTAGCTTACTACCACATTACACATTGGTAATAATTATTTAATAATAATAATAAATAATAATAATAACAATACTAATAATCTTTCAAGTATGATCAATAACTACAATCAGCTGAACATGCCCTAAGCTCACCTGAACTTCAGCTGAACATATGACAATCCTGCATTACTAACATTATTCTGAACCTATTAATCATTTGTTTCTTGACTATTACTATCATTAACATTGTTAGGATAAATAATTTAGAAAGTTAATGTAGCAAGGTTTCCTATTCCTGCTACATTAGTTTTTAGCATAATCAATGAGAGTTCAACTGAACCTTAGCTGAACTTTAGCCCATTTTAAAGACAAAAGAGATGAGTCAGAGTTTAGCAAAAGTTCAACTGAAGTTCAGGTGAAGTTCAGCTGTTTCAAAATACTACAATAAGTAAGTCAAAGTTCAGGTAGTTCCAAAAAGTTCACTTGAAGTTCAGCTGAACTTCACCTGAACTTCACTTGGCATCAAATTCAGATGAACATGTTGACTATGACATGTTCAGTTGAACTTTTGTTGAACTTTGTTGAACTTTGCTGAACTTTGTTGAACTTCAGCTGAACTTCAGCTGAACTTCAGCTGAACTTCAGCTGAATTCAACTGAACTTTTGCTGAACTTTGTGGTTCAGCTGAACTTCAAGTGAATTCATGGTGAACCTTAACATAGACTTACATCGATGTTATACAGGGGTACACAGGGGTACCACCCCTACACTATAACACAGCAGCTTTTGAACACCACTCGACTCAACGTCGCATTTGCTGGGTCTTCACAACGCGATGGTGCAGTGTTTTCCTGTTGCATGACTTTTAAATAACATACTGATTCCAATTAAACTGATCGCTACTACGCGCCAGGCCTTTTCCAGAATGATCACTGTCAATGACGATGTCCATTGGCACATTATGTCGTATCTAACTCTATACACCCTTCGCGTCTATGGCACCACGTCATCCACCATCTACTCCTCAGTCAAGGACTACCTCCACCGTGCCTACGACATCGATGCTCTGTTGACTCCATTCATCCCGGTCAACCACATCGCTCTGTTTCGCAACATTCAGCACATGACCAAGACCATCATTGCTGGATCCCTTGCACTGCAATTTATGCAATGCGTTCGGTTTCCATTATCAGACATGGACTTATATGTCCAGACTCACCATGCTCGGCTCATGGCATCGACTCTCGAAACCGCAGGCTGCCGCCTACTTGGTGAGGATGGCAGCATATCTCTGTCAACCTCTGGTGAACACCTTACAGACATGACGACTCAGCGTATTGCATCCATGCTAAATGGGAATGATGGTGACATGTATGACAGTAATGGAACAGTCACTACATATAGCATGAACGGTATCACCACCATCCTCAACTTTCAAAGCAGTACAGGCAGGAAGATCCAGCTTATGGTAACTCTTTGCAGTCCTGTGAAGGTTATTTTGGGGTACCACTCTAGTTTGTGTTTGCTCTCTCGAATTGATAGCCGGTCTACTCAAACTCAGGCTTTCAGCTGCAGTCATGAACTTCATTACCGCAACTCATTGCTATGCACTGTATGGCTGGGAGACCCTTGAATGTGGCGTCTCTTTGTACACCCGCCTTGATGAGAAACACCTCTTCGATGTCTTGGTGAAGTACTCTCGCAGAGGTTGGTCGGCCATCGTGAATGGTAGTGAAGCAGCCGACTTCAACATTTTTCCTCCGGGCCGCCGCAAGGTTGGTGACGCACTCACATGGATAGTCAGGTTGAAGGCTGTGTCTGGACTGCCAAGCATACAGAACATGACTGTATCTGGTGCGGAAGAGAGGACATATGACAACCAAGGCAGTGATACGGAAATTAGGGAGGAGGCCTGGTCTTTGGAGTATTCCTCATGGAGCTACCCCTGTCTCCGAGCGGATGAGCCATTCATCGGCGATGGCGGTTTTGTTATGCTCTAACCCCCCTAGATGTATTCCATATGTTACACTACCGGCCGCCTTGAAGACGACACTACGGCTAGGCCAGGCTGTATATATAGACCTATAGACAACCAAATCTCAACTCTTTATTGCTCAAATCCAAAATGAACGATCAGCCGAAGCTCTCCCCAACTGCCCAACAATTGGAGCAGGTTGCACTTTGCCGGAAAGAAGGGCATCAATGTGGTTGTGAGGAGATTTCTTTGATGGACGTGGCCAAGGTGGGCTCTACATATGCATATACATGTCTGCTTACTTTGCAACTGGCAGACGTTTGATGTCCTGCTTGTCACTGAGCCCGACGGCGCAGGCACACGTAGGATCTGCTTGCAGCCTGAAACCGTGGGCTCGTCTCCGCTTGACGAGCTGGTAGTCCGAGTCACGGGTGTGCTAACCAGACACGACCTACCTCCTCAGTGTCGGCCCATGTATGTGCACCAATTACCATTCCCAGTTGCCAATTTACCCTGCTTACTGCAATTACTATGTAGCAATCCCCTTCATCACTTATACCTCCGCCAGCATGTCTCACTCTCAGGCTTTGGGTCTCCATCTTTCCACACTGCAGTGTCCCAGTTGGCTGCACTGAGCGAAGATCTCGCCAGATTCTTTGAGACTGGCGCCTGGCAAGGGTGGAGTGGTGGCAGCGACACCATTGATGCTAACAGCCGATACTACAGCCCGACTCGATTTGCTGGTGACATCCAACCTGACATTCCCTTTGGAGCTATGGTCGACCCACAAGGTTATCTCGAGCATGGGAAAGATGGACGTTTCATACACACTTGCAACAATGTGGTCGAGTATTACGAGTACTCCGGGCGTCGGTAAGCACTGCTACTGCTACTACCAGTGCCGGATTCATCCTTCATGGAATAGATACACTCCAATGAATCCTCGTCTCTTTCGAGACGGAGATATTGTTGAGGCACATCTCGCATTTATGGCTGTGAAAAGCTCGACAACACATGGCAACAGAGGTTTGAAAGGTGCCTATGTGCCGTCTTACAGGTTGCTGGTTGTTCTGAGAGGGATTACATTAATTGAACGGAGTCAGGCTATGGTGAGAGTCAACCTGCTTCTCAAATCAACCAGCCTCTCAACAATAAGGGCTTCTACTAATAATCTCTCCAGAAGCCAGAATTGAAACGTGTGCCTATTTTAGGTCAACGACGCAAGCTACATGAGCACGAGGAGTTCGAGGAAGATGATATGGAAGTTGAGGTGACAAGTGGCGCCAAGAGGTTAAATTTAGACGTGTAGGATGTTGTCGACTGGTACTGGTACTATTGTAGCCCTTTAAAGAAGCAGGGGGTTGACCTTCTCAAGCATCGACCCTAAATACTTGGCTTGCAAGGCTTTATTGGACGGCACTAAGTGACAGCCAGTCGATATCTTTTTGGTCCAGTGGGTGCAGGGATACCTCCAGAACGAGCACCCACAACGAATGCATTGGGATTGCCGGCATCGGTGCTTAGGAGGTGAAGTCCCATTTAGGGCTCAAGCCGCTACTGGTGATGGGGTTGATTATGAAGTAGTGCTCACCGATTGGTCTGGGAATGTTCCCATAGCTCTGGGTGAGCGTATCCTGGGGTATCAAGCAAGCAAGAAATATCAAAGAGCTCAGCGACAGCTCCCATGCTCCTGAAAGGTTTATTTGGAACCAACATCAGCAAATCCGTGAACTGGCGCCTATTGCCATGTGTGGTCTTTGTCGTCGCATTTTGGGGATTATTGGCGTTTCCGCACTTGGTTCCTTGTTGAACGTCCTTGATCCATGCTCCAATCCTCTGTCTCTACCGACACCCTGAAACAAGGTTTACAACCTCTCCATTTTCATCATGACACACCCTCTCTCTTTCTACTTTGTCATTGGTCGTCCTGACTGAAGTCTTATCAAGGGGTTTCTCACCCCGCCTCTCAGATCAGGTAACGCGATTACAATGATCCCCAAAACATTAACCATCACCTCTATCTGTAGGACAACTCCTCAATACTGACTTCTCATCATCCCTGCTTTTATGGATGAAGACGGCTAAAATGCAGATGTGGGGACTCCAACACGGCGCAACCACGATCTTTTCCGCTTAACCCCGAGTGCAATTCTGATGACTTGCGTCTTACTGAAGAAAAGGTCTTACGATGCTTCGCTAAGTCGCTACTCCCCGTCCCCCTTGATTCTCCCATCCTCCTCATGCCTGGCGCACCCCGCTTTCCTACCCGAGAGGCTGCTCGTGCGCTTGCTGATGAATATGCTTCGAAAGGAAAGGGATGAGCCTTAGCGTGGGTGAGGCCTTATGGATTCTGGACCAGTGCATCGAGATGAAAGGGTGGAAGGGCTGACTTTTGGGGAGAGTGTAATAGCAGAGGTGTCGGACTGGGAGCCTGATGGCGCAAACCCCAAGTACACGGTGCTCATTTGGGGTGGAAGTGCCTGGCGAGTACAAAATAGTACTGTCCAGTGACGAAAGGCGGTTTGGTGAACGGCCGCAAGAACTTCTTGCAGGTAATATGCTGCCCTTCGATCACCGTGGCCAGACTAACACCTCGCAACCTAGGTTTATGTGCCCTCTAGAACATGTATCGTCCTCGCCAAAGTGTAAATTTGAACAAAAGATCCTTAAACATATGGCGTTCACACTCATTTAGTAAAATGCCGCAACGTAGGATTATTCTCACATCCCTTCTTTCCCTCCACCGTCTACCATGGGGGAGCTGATCTTTGACAAGGAAAGGCAAGAGATTTCGAATTCCTCCCAAAGTACTTTACCGGCGCACCTCAATTCCTTGGCTTCTTCGTCGTGCTACAGCTCTCACTATTCTATCATGTGCAGTGTACTATACCTTCGGCCCCCCGAAATTATTGGCAAGCCTCCACAAAGATAAGCCGTTGTTAGTTGGGCATGAGGCAGAGAAACTGTTCCTGTAAGCAAGCATCCCTTACAATCGGACGGAAACGTTTATTGGGGGTCCGCCTGTTCGTCCAGGTCTGTTCCCAACGAAGCCAGTGCAATTATAGCATTGAGGCTTTTTGCTACGAAACCACACTTGGCTGGTTCTGCCCAGGATCTGCAGACCGCCAAAGACTTTCTTGCTGTGCTTCAGCGGGAGCTTGGAATCAAACCACCTGCAGCCGAACCCATCTTCGCTGCTGGTTCACCGGCTTCTCGCCACGCTACTGAATCTATTTCGCGGTTGAAGCGGCCTACAGCATGGATTGATACTTATTTTCCTGTTATGAACACACCTCTTGAGCGTGAGCTTGTTGTCGTCGCCGGGAACGGGACTGTGGTATGGGAAGCCGATTTGGTAGAGGAGGCAGATGCCACAGACCCGGAGGCTCATTTATACGCTGACGCCGTCCCGACTTTTCACGGCTTAAGCCCTGAGGGTACAGTGCAGGGGAAGTTTGTGTACGCAAATTATGGAAATCAGGACGTGCGTACCCGGACAATACGAGCTTACATGCACACTGCTGATGACTATCACCATGTCTAGGATTATAGCGCCCTTGTTAAGCAAGGTATGCCCTTCAGCGGTCCTTCCTACCGGATCTATGACCTCTTTGCGAAGGTGTCAACCTCACAGGCACCATCGTCACTTGTCGATATGGTGGCATATTTCGTGGTCTCAAGGTATGCCAATCCTTGGCTTGATTCTGGGAGTGATCTGACGACCTGTCAGGTCAAGGGCCCCCAAGAACTCGGAGCTGCTGGTGTCGTTATCTACTCGGACCCGCGTGATGATGGGACTGTCACCGAGGAAAATGGATATGAGGCGTAAGTCACAAATATCGCGGCAACGCTTCTCTTACGAATGTCATTTGCGTCCAGTTACCCTCATGGCCCCCTAGAAGCCCTACGTCTGTTCAACGGGGTTCGGTGCAGTATCTATCTATCTACCCAGGTGATCCCACGACACCTGGTTACCCATCGTATGACAACAGTACGCGAACTGAGGGTTCGAATATTCCTAAGATCCCCAGCTTGCCCATATCATGGGCAAATGCAAAAGTGTTGTTAGAAAGTTTAGGAAAGGGGGGCAATTGGGAAGGCATGGAACTCAAACTTGTGAACAAAGGTCGGTGCCTCCCTTTCCGTTTATTTGCTATGGTTGCTATGGCTTCCTTATGCTCACATCTCAAAGTAGAAGATTGTTCACGAGCGTGTGCAACTACAGTATGGGTTAATCGGCTCCACCGAATACGGCGAGGATTTTGCGACGTGGTTGGGTGCGAATGTCGTTGCTTATCTCAACCTAGGTAAGTCTCATCAAAGGTAGCCTTACGTAGCCTTACCTGCCCAGATTCGTCCGTCTCTGGATCAAGGTTCTCAGCCTCCGCATACCCGTTCTTGGCACACCTACTCAAGCAAACTGCTGAGGAGCTCCCCCATCCTACCGAACAGGGGGCGCTCGCTATGGAGTGCTACAGGTGATACGGGGAAAACTATTCGGGAAGAATATAACTTCGGGCGGCGGCCTACGCGATGATTCGCCCACAACCTTTGCATCCATTGGCGTCAACCCACTGGGTTCAGGCAGCGACTACACTGTCTTCTTACAGTGGATCGGCGTAAGACTGCATACATGTCGGCTGTTTACTTGGGTTCTCATCGCAAGTACAGATTCCATGCTCTAACGGAGGATTCGGCTCCACCTTGCATGACCCTGTATATCACTATCACTCGGTCTTCGATTCGGAGAGGTGGCAAGAGCTTTACGGAGATGCGGGCTTTTTCAAACATGTTTGTTTTCTTCCCTGGCGTAATCTGTTGTGAAATTCATAAGCAAGGGATCTAGGTGTCGGTGGCAAAGCATCTCGGACTGCAAACGCTCCGGATCGCCAATTCGATAGTGCTCCCATTCAACACCACGTACTACGTTGAACAGTTAAGTGGCTATCTGGATGCGTGGGTACAATCTTTCATGGTCTTCACCTCTCTTGCTCATCCGCCGAACAGAGCTGAAGACATCGCCGTTTCCCTGTCCATTGACCTTGACGTCTCTCCTCTCAGGACCTCCCTTGAGAAGCTAAGGGTGGCTAGCATCTCCCTTGACTTCGAAAAATTCGCTGCGGAGGAGAACTTCAAGAAATGGCTGGAGAGATTCTTGAAGTGGAGATCAAGACGAACCATTCGGGAGTGGTATAAACATTTGGGTGTCGCTCCAGGCAAATGGCTAGGTGAGTTCCACCCCTCGGTATCGATTAATTGTGCACTGACCCCAGCTTGGTCGCAGGCTATGGAGCAACAACACTTCCTGCCTTGACGGAGTCTCTCACGTTCGAGAAAAACAAGACCCTGGTGGAAACGGAAATACCATGGTATTTCTCCTCTGACGAGATTGCACCGGGTCACCTCTGAACCAGGATCATTGGTGTCTGTGACGGAGAAGATAGCGCCACTTGGGCATGCATATGTTCCATTCTACACCAGTCAAAGCCTTCGTCCAAGGCCAAAAAGTCCCCGCCGCCGCCCGCAACGCAACCCGAGCATAGTACGGCTGAGCCGTTACTGTTGCTTCGTGGTCTAGCCGAAGTTATCCTTTCCGTCTTTCCTCTAGCCCTGTACTTGTTCGCGTATGAGCGTACCTTGGTCCCCATTTACGCATCTGTACCAACAAACTACCTCTTGAAGAAGGCGTTCATCCCTGGGGCTGGCTGCCCTCGTGCCCATCAAATTGAGTAGAATTCACCTGCTCACGTTGTTGTCGGTAGTCCTCGCAGCAGCCCCGAAGGCGACGTACTGGCGGCCGTGGTTACCGCGAGGAAAAAGGAACCCATCTATGGCCCTGCCGCCACACATTTGCTTACGCTCACACCCGTAGCCTATCTGGTAACCGCGACTACGTCAACAATCGGGGTGCGTTTGGCTCGCGATCTCATTCTTTCATGACCCCTTATTCTAGTGATACCAGCTTGCACGAAGTCAAGATGAAAGCTCCAGCCGCCCCATAGCAGCCATTATATGCAGCTTTGCCGCCTCAAGCTTTCTCCAGAGTCAAGTCCCCAAGTTACCATTTATCAGCATCATCACAGATAGTCAAATAGTACGCTAGCTGTTGCGTTCCCCGTTCTGAAATCTCCTATACTACCCCACCCACTCAATGAACCATACCTGCGCCCCGATTTTCCGCTACTCGTACACTCCTCTGTTCAGTCGGTAACCGGTCTCAAGTATTGGTCTTGGATTCGTAAGAATTTATTGAGGAGAGGGAATTCGGAGAAGAAAGGATTGGCCCCTTCAAGCCTTCGACAAGGTTAGTGCCATTGTCGTTTTACTCTCTGGTTTTGTCTTCTCATCATGACATTACTTGATACGCAGTTTCCTCAAACCACTCCGCCTGCACTCTCCTCCCTCGCTATCACATCCGTTGGCGTCAGTCCCGACGTTGAGAAAGGTTTGGCACCGCCTATGTATACCGCGTCATCGAATTTGTCGTTCCCGCGTAAGCCAGTGAAACGTGATCCTGATTCCTTCAATATTTCCACCCTATTGTATTACGGGGGCAGCCGTTGAGGTGCCCAGTGGTAGGACTTCCTTCGTAAGTTCTTCTGTCCCCTTGCAGCCCCGCGACCTGTCTACTCCGACCCCCATTGCAAATGCCTCTACGAGTTCAATGCCCTACATCATCTGTGGAAAGCTTATCCCCTGAAATTGAGGACAGTAACATGACACTATCTATGTATATATATATTTTTCTGGTTGGTCACATTTGTTGACTTAGAGAATGAAAATTTATCAAGATCACACTTTGCAAGTGATGTACCTCAACATTCACCTTGAAGTTTGAACTTAAAGTACCGGTCTGCAGAATATTGTCTGACCTCGCTCTTACCTATGGTATTAGGGGAAGTTCCCACACAGCAAAAACATCGCACCAATTGCAGAGAGACAGGCACTCTACAAAGTTAGGCAAGGAGGCATGGAATATATAGTTTAGTTATTCTATAGCCTTCTCCATGAAGGAATTAACTTAGGCTGACATGCCCCAGCCTGTGGACACTTGTCTACCTTTGGCTCTGGCACATAGCAATAGGGGAACTTCTCACAGCAAAAACATCGCACCAATTGCAGAGAGACAGGCACTCTACAAAGTTAGGCAAGGAGGCATGGAATATATAGTTTAGTTATTCTACAGCCTTCCCCATGAAGGAATTAGCTTAGGCTGTCATGCCCCAGCACTTGTCTACCTTCGGCTCTGGTGCATAGCAATAGGGGAAGTTCCCACACAGCAAAAACATCGCACCAATTGCAGAGAGACAGGCACTCTACAAAGTTAGGCAAGGAGGCATGGAATATATAGTTTAGTTAGTTCACAGCCTTCCCCATGAAGGAATTAACTTAGGCTGTCATGCCCCAGCCTGGAGTGTGCTATCCAATCCGGCTCAGAGTCTTGATGGGGAACTTCCCACACAGCCAAAAACATCGCACTGGCACTGAGAGTATGAAAGGAAATTGCCTTTTCAAGGCAAGAAGAGAAGAGAAGATGGTGGAATAGATAGGCCCAGGTTGGATCGTCCTTGCCAAATGTCCTTGCCAAACAGCAATAGCAATGTGTCAAGACAAAGCGGCCACCAATTGCTAGAACTAGAAATGGACACCAATTCACACGGATACCTACATGGCAATTTTTTTGTCACCGGTTTGTTTGCAGCATCTTCGACGCACAATCAAGTCTCCATGTTCTGGGTTTGGACAATTCTTTTACTATTCTACTTGGGGGGGGCAGTGACGAAAACTGGAACCTTAGAGGTACGTGATAGGCCAGTATCCTGTGTTGGTATTGGGAGTGCAGGTTTGCCAAAAATATGGATAACCAAGTTCTGTGCCAACGACGAGTGTAAACCCAATGCCAACGCCATAACCCACAAATCAACGCATTACACAAACAAAGCCCTATGCATGTATCATGGTCCCACCAATCTAACTTTCAAGCAATCTGCACAAAAACTGTTCTCTGCCAGCGGCTCACAGCATGTTGAGACGGAGATTCTGTCTACATCCCTACTATTATGGTGGGCTATTCTAGACTATTACGATCGGATACAAATAGGTCGCATTGTTTATAAGATAAAGTGTGCACTGAATCGATGCGTAATGCTTAAACACGACTACACAATATACTTATTGGGATGGAAACAGTATTGTTGCCGATTTCGCTTTAAGAGGTTTGAGCTGGGCATCCGCAGAAAAGGGAAGGCTGTATTATGCAAGCAGAAAAGTGCGCAGCCCCTTGAAGGAGGTGGAAGACAAACTTTGTCCAGAGGACAAATCCAGGAAGTTCAAAAATACCTAGTTCCTGGCAGTGCAGAGGTACCTGACGATGCACAAATGCATCTCACAACACTACTTCATTCTTCGGAAGTGGGTGACGTGAAGGGAAACGATAATATCATCGCAATGCTGCCGACAGCCATCCTATTACCAATGTGTAATCAATCTCAGCTGTTGCAACTGGTGCGCATGCATGGTGTTCGGCCGGACAAAGGGAAAGGTGGTCGTGCATCTGTATTCCTGAGACAGAAGCTCGAGGAGCACGAGTGCCATGGGTGCGAAAGTGTCTGTGCATGTTTCCACAAAACCCACCTTGGAGAGAGAAACCCTGAAAATGCAAGGAATGGGTAGTAGCATAAGTATGAGTAAAGCCTGGAACCAGGAACAACACGAGAAGGTTTGCAAGGAAGAGGAGTCGCTTAGGGCTATCAAGCGTTCAATGGTCGACCATCGCTTTCCACCTCCGCCTCCTTCTGATGAGCTGCAGGAGCTTATATGCACGGGTTTTTGCGGGAGGACAGATCCAGAGCAATGGCAAGAGAGTGGATGCATGGTATGTGCCCAACTGAAGCCTAAAAAACGGCTTACATCAGTAGATGAATCCGGACACATTGATATCTCCCTACTACAAAGAAGGGGAATCACCAGAGCTGAACGTCATGTTAGTGATGACAAGGTCAGAGAAGATAAGGGACCTGTGATTCTGACTGAGAGCAATATGATTTGTACTGAATGCGAAGATAGCCTGGCCAAAGGGAAGATGCCCAAGCTTTCACTGGCAAATGGTTTATGGATTGGTAATGTACCCGTGGTGCTGAAACATCTCACGTTTGCAGAGAAACTTCTGATCTCCAAAGTCAGACATAACTCTTGTGTGGTCAAGGTCGCATCTGGGCGCATGAAGATGGCTGCAAATGCAATCATGTTTGCCAATCCTACTGCAAAAGTATATCATGCTCTACCACCTAGTGTAACAGAGCTGAACGAAGTTTTGGCATTTATATTTGTTGGTGACAAGCCTCCCTCGGATGCAGACTATGAAAGAACCCCCATGTTGGTGAGGCGCAATGTTGTTGCTGATGCTCTTCACTGGCTCAAGCTGAATCACACTGACTACTGGGACCTTGAAATCTCACAGACGAATCTGGAACAGTACCCATTAGCAGGAGTACCTGTCAAGGTTGACTATCGACGTAGCATGACAGCAAGCAATGTTGACACCCTGGCCCAAAGTTCCCATGAGGCTGATGAGGACATGGAACAAGGGACAACTGAGGGACCATGCTCATTTAGTGTCTCTAGTTTAACAGGAGCTGAGTATGAGACAATGTCAATTCCAGCACTGCGAGCTGTGGCCTTACAACACCTTACCAGTCAGGGCAAATTTTTAGCTGTTGGTCGGGCATCTCAACCAGAAAGTCTGTACAATAATAGTCAATTATATCCACAGATGTTTCCTTGGCTTTTCCCATATGGACTGGGTGGACTACGAAACAGTGGTATAGATATTCCCATCTCAGAGGCTGTTCATAAACGGTTTCTTCTCATGTACCATGATAAACGATTTCAAACCGATGCAATCTTTCCTATGATTGCTTTCAATCATGAACAAATTAAAGCTGCAACAACGGCCAGCTTCGTTGTTTCAAAGAGGGAATCATTCAATAAGGTAGCAGAGAGAATCAATAGCCTCGACTTGGACACATTGAGCCAGCTGTCACTTAAACTGAAAAACGGTGAAAAAATAGTAGAACCCAGCCTAAGTGAGCAAGCATGTCTCGATGTCCTAGGAGACATTGACCAGATTGGAGGACATGTGCAAGGCTCTGTTACCAGTAAGAAATATATGAGAAATGAAATATGGTCTCTCATGTCGTTTATAGGTGCACCAACTTGGTTTATCACATTCTCCCCAGCCGATGTGATGCATCCATTGTGCATCTACTTTGCAGGAGAGGAAGAGCAATTTGTCCCTGACATACTCCCCAAAGAGGCTAGGCAGCGTGCCATTGCCTTAAACCCTGTTGCAGCTGCAAGATTTTTCAACTACATCTGTGAGGCCTTTATTGAGCATGTCCTTGGTGTTAACATGGACAGGCCTGGATTGTATGGAGAGACATCAGCATACTATGGCACTGTTGAGCAACAAGGCAGGCTTACACTGCATCTTCATTTACTTATCTGGATCCGAGGAAGTTTGTCGCCCCAGGAGATCCGAAATCGTCTCAAAGATGATAAAGGAGACTTCCAGGCTAGCCTATTTTGCTATTTAGAAGGTTGCCATCAAGGAGATTTTATCCATGGCACTATGCAGGATGTACGTGCACGTGTTCCTCTACAACGCAGAGGGGTTGGTGCCTCTACAAGCACACTTATCGACCCAGGCTTTATGGAACTGGAAAGTGAAGGCTACATGCCCCCAACAGAGACACTACCACAGCCCCCTCCTCCATTAACATGCAAACATTGTGGCTACTGTATTGCTTGTGAAAATCGCCTACGCTGGAGGGAAGCCATGAAGCGTGAGGTTGATGATATCTTGCTGCGTTCTAATGTTCACAGTTGTATGGCCTCTAAGCCTGGCTCAAGTCAGCAGTTCAAGGGCTGCATGAATCAAAGTGGGGTTTGCACTGCCCGGTTTCCCAGAACTGTGATAAAAGAAACCTCTGTCACTGAGGATGGACATGTTCATATGAAGAAAATTGAGCCCATGTTAAACACATTCACCCCTTTGGTATCATACCTTCTCAGAGGAAACACTGATGTGACCAGCCTGCTGAGTGGCACTGCAGTCAAAGCGGTGGTCATGTATGTGACAGATTATATTACTAAACAAGGGCTTAAAACATACCAGATATTTGATGCAGTGACAACAACTTTACAGCGGTCACAGTGCAAAGAGGCTTTGCCAGAGAATACAGAGTCTAGTGCGTCAAATGCTCGAAGCATCCTCTTGAAAGTTGTAAATAATCTGACATCACGCTCCGAGATTGGCTCTCCAATGGCTTCCATGTATCTTTTAGGACATCCAGACCATTACACAAGTCATCACTTTGTATCTTTTTGGTGGCGTAGCTTTGTTACTACTATGCTGAGGTCATGTCAGCACAATGGGCTTGACCCTATAGACTCAGAAATGGTTGAGGCAAATGAAGAGATGGTTCAAATAAACAGAGTGGGTAACAATTTTGTTGCGGTCACACAAACAGACGATTATATACATCGACCAGCTGAACTAGAGCATCTGAATGTTTATGAATGGAATCAGATGTGTGTCAAAGAGCCCATTAAGTCCAAAAGCAGGGAGCAAGGTCTGCAAGACAAAGAACACAATAGTGATGTAGATGTTGCTGTAGGTAAAGGGTGCTCAGTAGAGGACATACAGCAAGATCTGACACTACCCAAGTCTCAGAGTCCATTCAGCGAGTATTTTGATTCTAATCAAGATGTTGATTGCCGTCCCTTCACTGGATCATTTAACCAGAGGCACTCAGCTGTGTACCGTTTCAAGGAATCTCATCCTCTGTTCCAAACACATAGAGTCCGATACTATCCAAATCACAAAAACTGGGTGCCAAACTTTATAGGTGGACGACTACCAAGGGCGGATCAAGGTGACAGGGAGTTTTACTGTGCCACAATGCTCACGCTGTTTAAGCCATGGCGCAAAGCTGCAGATCTAAGATCCACAGAGAGCAGCTGGGACAAAGCATTCACCATGCATCACTTCACCAATAGACAGATGGAGTTAATGAAGTTCTTTGGCCTTCGATACGAATGTCTCGATGAAAGGGACGACTACTCAAAAATGATGCATAGCAGCCTCGCACCCATGCCCTATTTAGGGGACAATGATACAGGGGCAAGTGAAAGTGCAGATGCTGGTGCCATGGGAATGGAAGGAGTTAATCCTGATGATATGTTAGAAGCAGCAATACACAGCTATGAAGCTTTGATGGAGATGAATGGCACAGCCCGAGAACATCTGAGAAAAATGGATGAAATAACCAGTGTAGTTGCCAGAACCGGTTGGCTTACAATGCAGCCAATTTCACATCATTTAATTCTGCCAGTAACAAATGGCTGGACACGATTTGCACCAAAGCAATGGTCATTCCATATCAAGACAATGCGAGAGGCTGTAATGGCTATACGCAATGGTTGGCCTAGAACAACAGATAATCAACTCACAGGGACACCACCTGAAGCTCAGAAGGAAGGCAATGTAAGGATATTAACAATGGATGATTTGGAAGCTGAAGTGCAAAAGGCAAACAATAGCAATGCAGCAGTGATACAGAAAGCAAATCAAATTAGCAAGGATCATCAGCTGAACCGGGATCAACAGAGAGCCTATGATATTATAATTAAGCATGCACTGAAGACAGTGCCCATGCAGCATCCTTTGCATATGTATCTGGCTGGCATGGCAGGGACTGGCAAGAGCCAGGTGCTTAAAGCTGTGGCTGCATTCTTTGAATATAGAGGGGAAATGCACCGACTCCTTATCCTTGGGCCAACAGGATCAAGTGCAGCTCTGGTAGGAGGCTCAACATATCATTCTGTTCTTGGCTTCAAAGGTGAAGACAATGAACAAGCCCTGCCTAATAAGCGAGCAATAGCACAGGTCACTACAAGGCTACAAGGTGTTGACTATATTTTCTTGGATGAGATATCCATGGTAAGCTGCCGGGATTTGTGTCGAATCTCCGGTCGCATGGCAGATGCAAGACAGGTTCACAATGTACCTTTTGGGGGTATCAGCATGATTTGTGCAGGAGATTTCCCACAGCTTCCACCAGTTGGTGGCTACCCCTTGTATCATGTGTTCACTGCAGGACAACAAGGAAAAATGTCACGAAGCGAGCAGGAATCAAGAATTGGCAAAGGTATATGGATGCAGTTCACAACTGTTGTAATATTGAAGAAAAATATGAGGCAGAAAACACAAAGCACAGCTGACGCAAAATTTCGTAGAGCCATTAACAACATGCGATATTGTGCTTGTGATGAGGAAGACATTCGCTTCCTGAATTCATTGGTAGCATCAACTGATGGAAGCCAACCCAGTCTAGGAGATACTCAGTTTAGGAATGTTGCTATCATCACAGCTTGGAACTTGCAACGTGATCGCCTAAACATGCTTGGCAGTAGGCGATTTGCAGAGGATTCAAAACAAGAATTGGTAAATTTTTACTCTGTTGATAAGCCTGGCATTTCAGAGGCATCCCGTAAACAAGGGAAAAGCACAGGCCTTCAATTGAGAGGGGGCATATCGGAGGACATACAGCAAGCAATATGGCAATGCACTCCTGCGGAGAGTGAGCATGTACCTGGAGTGCTACCTCTGTGCTGTGGACTTCCTGTGGTATTACGACACAATGAGGCTACTGAGTTATGTATGACTAAGGGACAGGAAGGGACTGTGGTGGACTGGGATGCCAAAACAGATGACAAGGGGAGGCACTATCTTGAAACAGTGTATGTTGAGCTAAGCAATCCTGCTAGGGAAATAAACATTCCAGGACTGCCTAAAAATGTGGTCCCAGTTGTAAAGAGAACCAGCAATGTGCGATGTATGCTTCCAAATGGTAGCAATATCACTCTAAAAAGAACACAAGTCCCTCTACTACCCAATTTCTCTATGACAGACTATGCCTCACAAGGCAAAACAAGACAATTCAATGTAGTGGACCTCCGTAACTGTAAGAACCATCTGTCATTCTATACTTGTCTGTCACGCGGTACTAGCGCAGCAGGAACAATCATCATCCAGGGATTTGATTCTTCCAAAATAACAGGCGGAAGAATGGCCCGCTTTCTGCGAGCTGAGATGCGTGACCTTGAGCAATTGGATGAGGCCACTGCAGCAGGACTGGGGGAGCATACAGTAGGGAAAAAATGGACACGTGATGATGCACTGAAAGCATTGAAAGTTATACAGAACCAGACAAGCATGCAGGACAACACAGCCCAAATGGGGGACAGAGAGGTCTCCACTACTAGCGAGGTCTCCACTACTAGCATGCCACACCCACACAAAGGACATTTAAAAAGAGGGAACCCAGACTCAAGCAAAGAGCAGACAGGTGAAAGTAAAAGGCTTCGAGTAATCAATAGGCCTCCACTAGGACTGCCCTGGGATGGCTCAAACTACAGCTGTGCATATGACGCCTTATTGACCATCCTCATGAAAAGCTGGACAATTGATCCAAACATGTTTGCACCTTTAAATTCAGTCTATGCTCGATGCCTCAGAACACACTTTAAGCGGCATGTTAGAGATGCTGCTACTTTTGTCACCTGTCGAGACAAAGTGCGCCACCTCCTGCACAGCACATATCCAGCACGATTCCCATATGGCCACAGCAATATTGCTGTAGCAGATTTGTATACAACTATGTTCCCAGAAAACTCAGCAATAATCACATATGAATATAAATGCCCCAAGTGCAATGGACGGAGTCACAGTAGATCATGGAATAGGACATCACACGTGGACTCTCATTCAGGAACATCAATACAATTGTGGCTGGCTGCACACTTACAGTATGAGAGAACACAATGTCAGCGATGTGGTGAAATTGAGACACTCAAGTCCAGATTAACAATGATAGATCACACAATGGTATCCTTTATAACGGACGCAAGCCCTTGGTATGCGGAGCAGTGCATAATGATAAACTACGATGGAAAGCAAATAAAACTGGAATTAAGGGGGATCGTGTACTGGAGCAACATGCATTTTACAAGTATGATAGTTGATCAAGAGGGTGCGATCTGGTATCATGATGGTATATCAACAGGAACAGAGTGTGCACTAATAGCGGAATCAGAGGAGTACAGTGAGGCAACTCTCCGGCAACGTCTTGCACCGGCCGGGGTGCCTGCGCTCGCGATCTACTGTGCCAGCTTTGTCAGGAACGAGGACCGAGGTGGGTCGGACCTCGGCACAGCGGCAGGATAAGGGTCTTTGTCCAAATGAGCAAATACAAGTAAACAATCGGCGGCCAATGACAGCGCAAGTTACCAGCGCTAGGGAGGAAAGGAACCAATGAGAAGGTTGATTACAT
The DNA here is from genome assembly GCA_017312325.1 of Pleurotus citrinopileatus. Taxonomy (NCBI): domain Eukaryota; kingdom Fungi; phylum Basidiomycota; class Agaricomycetes; order Agaricales; family Pleurotaceae; genus Pleurotus; species Pleurotus citrinopileatus. Next base: position 156,943 of record BHFW01000002.1, read on the forward strand.
AAACACGGTAGGAAACAAGGGCGAGAAGGGGGTAAAAACGAGCCTTCACTTCATTCCGGTCTCGTAACAGGCCTGGTCGAAACACGGAACAGTTTTAAAAAGAGGTATGCATTCATGTTTACAGCAACACCAGTGATTGGTTTGCTTCTTCGTTCAGCGAGCGACTTATCCTCTCCAGGGCCTTGGGCCGGGGACCTGACGGGAAACTTTAGCACAGATAGCAGCGGGATCTCTTGGACTTACGGTGTACGAAGTGGGGGTGGGGAAGTAGATGTTGACGGTCAATCCAGGATCTATAACGACAGTTTGATTCGCTTTTAGAAGACTGTCCTGATGTAACTTACCGCTAGCGGAAACATAGCCTGGAATGGACACCTTGGGAGGGTTACCACCTCCTCCACCAGTGATGCTAATTTGAGCGCAGGAGATGTACCATTGGGGAGCACCGGCAACGTGAAGTCCAATTTGCTCAATTCGGACGAGATACTATAGTAGAGTGAGATGACGCAGAGGAGCAGGGGCGAATATCTAACCTCTCCTGAGGGCACTCCGTTGGGGATGGTAGTGGTCAGTTGGCTGACACCCTCAGGAATGAATTTGAAGGGGTTGAAGGTGGCGCCGAACTCGGCGATCTACAACGTGGAAATGTCATGACCATCTTGATGAACTTGTCTCAAGCAGCCTACCTTGAACCAATTGGCACCACTTCCGTCCCAGCTCGCGACGGAGCTGGGAGCCTTGCCGAGGTAGATAGCAGCAGGACCAGCGTGGTAGATGGTATTGTCCAAGATAAAGCCAATCGTGCTGCCTGCCGAGACAGAAACAGTCTGCGTGGCTGATGAAGGATTTACATTGCAACGCAAGGCATCGGAAGAAGCAGATTCGACGGGCGAGTTATTGACAGGCTGGCGAACGGCTGCGCTGGATGTTGTCCCACCAGCAATGAGTGTAGACCAGATGTCTAAAGGGGCAATATGAGTGAAATTTCTTTGACTCGATGATTTGAATGAACGCACAGTGGGCCGAGCAGCTTTGGACAGCTGCAACAATGAAGAGGGCGAGAGAGAACTTCATGTTGTCTGACAAGTAAAGCCTAGGAGCGAGGAAAAGAGATGCCTGCTTGTGTCTTCATCATCAGATGTTCGTCGTAATTTATACCCTCCATACAATATAATCCATTGAGCTTGGCTTTGCACGCTAGGATGGATTGCAACCAATTACCGTCCTCTAACGGAGAATTAGTGTAGCAATATGGGCTTAGTAGATCATAGACGAGCCTTCTTACTTTCTGGATACACCGACAACGATTGTTCTATTAATGGCGAAATAGATCTACCGGACAGCTGTAGAGGCGCGGGGGACAAGAGACTAGTGAGCAATTTCTAATTGGATCACATGGCACAATTTACTCACTTCGGTTCAGGGCTCTGACACACGCGCGAATACTCGAAGATAGCTTATTCCGCGGAAAGGTAGGATGCTTGCGCTATCCTGGTGCTGAGTGGTGCAACACAATCCTTCCCGGAGTTGAAGTGACTTTTGGAGCGGATCTACGTCGGGTGTAGGAGACGGTTGTAGCGTGGAGAATACTGTGTTCTTGGCCGTGTGTTCGAAGGAGCCAAGGAAGGATACGAGAAGTCTTCTTGTCATCCTGAGTCAACGAAAAGGTTGGCTCGGACGACTCGGAACATGGAGGATCGTATACGAAAGAGGTTGATGCTATGAGTCCTGCCGGTAGATCAAAAGATAGCGGTCCCATCCAGGAAGCAGTTTACTACAGGAGCTGCGGAGTTGAAGAGAGACACTAGGAGGGTCACGGTCGCGAGAAGAGAAGGAAGAGCCAATTGTATAGCGCCAAAGGAAATGGCAAGCGCCCAAGCACAGCAACAGAGCCGACCTAAGCCTCGAGGTTATGTATCAGTGACAAGTAGAAAGGAACGGTGAGTTACACATTGGTTCTTCCACCCCTTGCATGTAGGGGAGAACCAGGCTGCGAAGATATCAGCGACAAAAGAACGAAGCCCGTTTCTTTTACTGATTATTAAAGGCTACGAGTGAGTACAATTTCTAGCTGAAACACCATTAGTCCCTGCTATTCTGTGACGCGGCGCCTTTTACCCTTCTATATATGGTAGTAATACTCCGACTCTGTCTTGTTATGTCCCATCTGAAGTTTATGGTTGTTTGACTCTCTACTCTACCGTATAAATACCTCGTAGATGCTGTATGTATTGGGAGAGTCCTCTGGAATCCTACGGTTTATACCTATCAGCATTCACGACTGACTCGACTCCCCCTCTCGTCTCCTCGTTCTCGTGTCACACTACCGTGCTCTTCACGCTAGTGTTACATATTTTTGATAGTCCCAACCGTCTACTCCGTTCCCCACACCCCCCTCAAACACTTCGCCACTGGTCACCTCAGATAGGCCCTCTGAGACTCCTCGGCACCAACTGTTGCGCATGCACCTTCCACATGACGAGGTAGTCATATCGTAATCCAGATGATGCGAGTATGGCAACATCCTTAGTCACTCCGCAGTCTGCAGTAGAACATTATAGAATAATGTTAGTAATCCTACGGACCACAATGTGGGTCAACGACTGCGGAACTATTATTAGATAGATTTCTTGTAGTATATAAAGAGGCCCAAGTCTCCTACAATAAATCAGTGCTCTACCCAGAGAACTACCTAAGTGTGTGCCTCAAGCAAGTAGCTACGTACTAGCTTTATCCAGCCAGTGAGTAGACTATGCTCTAGTCTTTCACTCAGTGCCGCTCAGTTCTCCCCGGTTCACGGGTTGAGGACAGATGCCGCTTCAACACCAACCTCCACAACCACTAACAAAAAAATAAATCCCCGAAAACAAACCCCATAACCCTACAAAGAAAAATTTGACATGTCTCGTTACCCCTTGCGCAACAGATCTCAAAGCTCGGTGACCCACGTACCGGATACCGTTGAGTCCGAGCTTTCCCCAATTTTATCTAACAGTGTTTCAGCACCACAATCTCCGACCCTGGCCTCTGCACGCCTAATTGAGTGCTTGTATTCTGACGTTCTGGCTGCACGCGTACCTGGAGCAAATTGGAGCGCACCAGAAGCCTCGCAGGTCCCTCATGGTGAGGGAAGTCCTTGAGTGTTAGCCCCCAACTCTGGGGATGAACTTGCTCATGAGAGCAACCCAGTCTTCACAGATATGGCAATGGCTGGAGGGTCTAGCGCCATCCCTGAAGAAGTAGGGCAGGGACCTTGGATTAAGGTCAATAAGTTTAACCGTTGTTCACATAGTACATCGTCGCTAGACAGACATGCCAATGTACTTAGCCCCGAAAGGAATATAGCAATTGATTCTGCTTACCAAGCTATGAACACTCCTCTGAGAGAAAATTGGAATCAGTGAACTGCGAGAATTAGTACCACTGATATCCGAAGTGAATCAACTGACCTTCAACCTGGTCCTTCCAACAAGGGAAAGGGAGTTGATCCTGGAAACTGGGGAAATGTCCATCTGGAAAATGATGATATTAGTCCTGAAGCCCAAGCCCAAGCTTTAGCAATGTGGAAAGCACTAAAGAATGCCGCTGTAAGAGATACCGTGCCACAAATTGATCCTGACGCTTCTGCAAAACATCCGAGTACTGATGCTATGGTCGAGCAACTCCAGCAACAGTTGGATGAACTCGAGGCCAAAAACCAGTGCTTGCATAACCTAAACCATCAGTCTTGAACACCTGTTACGGAGGGCATTCGAAATATGGTGGAGAAGGCTGCCAACCCAACTAGAAAGAAATCTAGAACCAAGGTGGATGAAACCAACAACAAGGGGTACTTACCTTGCAATCAAATTCCACCTGACAGCTTCATTGGCCGTGCCCTGAAGGATTTATCGAAGCATGGCCGACACCACAAGCACCATGGTTCAGATGATGACAGCTCAAGTAGTTCATCAAATGATCTGTCGAGCTCAAGCAGTAATTCATCTCTGTCTGGTTCATTGTCAGATAGCAAAAGGCATGGTTGTAAGTGTTGTAAGCACCATTCAAAGCACCATTGTAGCCGCCGGTCTAAGGATCTGCTGTTAAAACCAATTCCACCGAAAAGGTACAACGGTGAACCTAATCTCACCAACCTCCATCGGTTTATCTCGGAAACTACTTCGTACTGCAAGCAAGGTTGTGTAAGTCTGAAATATTGGGTGCAAACGGTGTCTGCATTTCTTGATGGCCCTGCATATGAAGTTTGGGCCCATCAGGGTGCATTTTGTGGCAATACGTGGACACTATCGGATCTGATGTTCGCGATCATTGATAATTACTTCCCAAGCAATTTCCAAGAGCGTGCACGTCGTGATGTTGACAATTTTGTCCAAGGACGTAGTGCTGTCAAGGAATATGCTGTGTCCCTGAAACTAAAAATGGATGTTGTTGGCACTATCAGTACTTAGGAACAGGTGGTAAAACTGTGGAATGGATTACAAACCTCCATTTGTGCAGAGTTGTATCGTGAGAAACTCAATCCCAACACATCATCATGGGATGAGGTTGTCGCCGCTGCTGAGATGCTTGAACTGGTCAAAAATGTGCGCTATGGCTGTACCAATTCTTTCGCCACTAGTCATTCAGAGGAAAAGAGGAGTGAGAGTGACCCTAATGTTTGCCGTGATCAATCCCGAAATGGAACTAGGTCATCCCGATTTAGAAGTGATCACAAGGGTGACTATAGGGGTCCTGGACCTTCAAGTCAATCTGATCACTCACGACATTTGAACCCTCATGCAAACTTTGGTGGTCATCAGAACAATGGCAACAGTGTCAAACCTAGTACTCAACTTTCCGCTAAGGAGCTGGATGAGCTACGTAAGGCTGGAAAATGCTTTAGGTGTAAGAAGGAAGGCCACATGTCGAAAGAATGTCCTACCACAAACCTCGTACCATCCTCTGGTGGAAGCAAACCTCCTGGATTACCTTCACATGCTGTTGAAATTGATTTCAAGGCGCACGAAGACCTCTACCAGCCTGACAAAGTACTCCATGAGCTTGAACTTAGTGCCATGAATTTTGTCCTGCCCGAGACCTATACTCAGCCTGGACCCACCATATACCCCGGTGAAACAACAGAAGACATACTTACTCATCTGGGAATGCCATTAAGCATGCTTGATGGAATCACTAGTGAAGTCACCCCGCAGGATATCCTCTACTGCAAGGGTAATGTGTGGATCAGAGGGTCCTGAGCATCCATACACAAGGATGTCTTACCTGAAACCCCGTTCCCCCCTTCCCCTGAACACTGTATGCATGTTGACATGACTCAGTACAAGTATCGGATGGGTGATGATGGTGATCTTGATGCCCTAATTGATGCAGGGTGCAATATTCCATTGAAGCTTTGCAGTTGGGAACGCCGGTGGAACCCGATTGGCGATCATGCTCTGCTTGTACAGACTGAGACTGAGTGTCTTAGAGACATCGGTAGAGGTATTGGCTACCCCAAAGACTCTGATTTCCTTGACTATGAATACCCGAAAGATTGGTATCGAGGGATTGTTGATTTCCGCTTCATGGTGACTCGCATCTCTGCAACTGATGTGGTTATCCAGGACCACTGGCAGGAGGATCGGGAGACCTACCTTGAATACTACAGGCTCTGGGAACCTGACTTTGAAATTGCGCAATGGTATGCACTGAAATGCTGTGAATACTTTGGCTTACTGGACATTCTTGCATGTCATTGCGTCCTTGATCCACCACTGGATATACTCGCCGAAGCTGCAATGATTCACCTAGCGAGCAATACACCGTACATTGGCAACAAAGGCATTAATGTTGATGCACCAAACACCAGGTTTCATGTATGGTGTGAAAAAGAGATTGATGCAGAAACATACTTCGTTCAAGATGAGTACCGGCACTTCAAGTGCTCTATCTCTCGTACCTTACTAGCCAAAACAAAGCTTAACCTAGCACGTTGGTACAGTAAAGCGCTCACTTGTAAAACAGCCGAATTCTATCGAAAGCTAAATGAGCTTGAGCATATGGAAGGTTATGGTCTTAACCTACTCTTTGACAAAGTAGCCCCACCCCTGGAACGTCAGGAGGCCCCTCCTATTGACCTTTATTCGCAAATTCAGTTTGACAAAACTGGGGAAATGATTTCGGTCATTGAAATCAATGGGCAGCAGGTTGAGCGAGGCACTTACCCCGCCATTAAACGAAATGCCGCCTTAACCAGGGACGCATCGTGCATAGTCCCTAAACCAGTGATTGTAACTGTACAGATTGATGGCCATCCCGCACGAGCTTTGATTGACTCAGGTTTGTTAGGAGACTTCCTATCGACAACACTTGTTGAGCAGCTTGGTCTTCGGAAAATTGAGCTACAAACTCCATTAGCATTGCAACTTGCGGTACAAGGTTCCCACTCTAAGATTAACTTTGGTTGCAGGGCTCACCTGGCATATCAAGATTCAAAAACCGAACAATACTTCAACGTTGCAAATATTGCTAGCTATGATGTCATTTTGGGCACGCTGTTAGGGCGACGCGTAATGTGGACCCCACAAGAAATAACGAGCAAGTAGTTTGTATAGAGAAAACAAGTAGTCGACGGACTTCACGTAGTTACACGGAGTATCCTAAGAGAACAAGCTTATTGTTACTCTACTAAACGGCTGCTACTTATACTACTGTCCATGAGGCTCCCTAGTAAGCTCTCGTGACTAAGGCTGAGTAAGGAGACGGCGACGTGCAGCAGTCATTCCATGGAATGATGACCAATCCTGATGTCATGGCTGCGCATTGACTGCGGACACAAGGTGGTGACGTGCTCATTACCAATCCCTTACGCATCCTCGTGATCCCTGATCACCTGCTCTTAGGGGCTTAAGATAAAATAAAAAGTCGAACCATAACATCACCCCCCTTTTAAGGCCCGACAACTCCCGTTGGCGCTTACCATTCTTTCCTTCGCACTTCTTCGTCTACATGGCTACTGAGGGGTTCCGCGACAATGCATCTAACGATGCTCAACCCGGCCGGGCGTTTGCCATCGCTTTGGGCGTGTTTGCTCTCTTGGTGGCCGCTGCGGCGGTTGCGTGTGGTTTCTTCCTGGGCCGTCGGTACGTGTTTCACAGATAGGCGTGGGTGGTGATATTCTGTGTTAAACTCTTTGAAGGCGAGCCCGTCAAACACCACCCGAGACAATCTCCTTGGGGCCGCCCCATTTTGCTCATGGAACTGAGCCAACTTCCGTGGTGCGTGTTTAAGATTCTCTTCCGGTTCCCAGGTGTCGTGCTCACTACCGTACCCTTCCCACCTGACTTTATACACCAGACGTCCTCGGTCTAGCTTTGAGGCTAGTACTTCTTGCACCACGTATTCTTCAGCATTGTTCACTCGGACCGGGGGTGGCGGCTGGACTTGCTGCCCGGGTATTGTCGGCATTACATACTTCTCAGTCCTGTGCGTAGATACGGTTGGGTGTATTTTGAATGTTTTCGGCAACTGGAGCGTGATGGCGTTTCGGCTGGGGATTCCCACCACCTTGTAAGGGCCAAATTTTTTATGATCTAGCTTTCGCGAGGGTCGGGTGGTGGCCAGGTTGTCTGCCATGACATAGGCTTTGTCGCCCACCTGGTAATTGGGGGCTTCATCCAAATGTCGGTCCGCGTACTTCTTCATCTCTTCCCCTGCCTTGGTTAGTGCTGCCTTGGATTCCGTCCAAGACTCCCTCATTCGCTGTCCAAACTCCTCCGCTGCCTCGATCTTGCTATGTCGCAGGGGTTCGGTTCCCATTCGTGGATGTCGTCCATAGTTTAGGAAGAAGGGGCTGTACCTCGCGCTAGTCTGCACTTTGTTGTTCAATGTGAATTCGCAGATGGCTAGCCACTCTGCCCAGTCGTCCTGTCGGTAGTTTACAAACATTCGCAAGTACGCCTCTACCTCCCTATTGGCTCGCTCCGTTTGTCCATTGGTTTGTGGGTGATACGCCGTGGATAGCCTGGTCTCAATTCCCATCAGGTCGTTCAGTTCCTTCATCAACTTTGATGCGAACTGGGGGCCTCGGTCCGATATGATGGTTTTTGGCCAACCGTATTGCCGGAATACATGGTCTCGATACAGCCTTGCCAAGCCTAGTGAGGAGATCGTTTCGTTGGTTGGTATTAGTCGTACCATTTTCGTGAATCAATCCACCACTACAAAGATGGAGTCGTATCCCATGGATTCCGGTAACTTGACTATGAGGTCTGCTGATATGTTGGTCCAGGGTTCGCTTGGAATGGGATTGGGTTGTAGTGGTCCTTGTAATTGGTGAGTGCGTGGCTTAGCTCTTTGGCATTGATCACATCCTTTGACATAGTTCGCGATAAAGATTGTCATCCCAGGCCACCAATAGTTGCGCGCTACCAGTTCCGTGGTCTTCCATCTCCCTGGGTGTCCCGCAAGTGGCGAGTCGTGATGGACCTTTACTAACTCTCTTCTAAGGTCTATGTCTTTGGGTACGTAGACTTTTCCATGATGAAGTATTAGTCCCTGTTCCTCAGACCATTCTTCTGACCTCAGCACCTTGGTTGGGGATCGCTTTAACTCTTCCACCGCTTTAGCTACCGCTTCGTCATATTCTTTGGCTTGTCGGATTCTGGTTAGCAGCTTCGCTTCTGTTCCCTCAATCAGCACGTGGCCCTGCTGCAGCGCTCGGATTTCAAAAAATTCTGGTTTCAACAATGTCATATTGTTGTCTTCCTCCCCTCGATCAAGGTCTGGTCGTCTCGACAAGACATCTGCCTTCATGTTTGACTTTCCCGGTGTGTGTTTCAATATGAAGTTGAAGCGGGACAGGTACAGCGACCATCTTGCTTGTCGTCGGTTTAACTTCTTGGTGGTCATGAAGTATTCCAGGTTTTTGTGATCTGTCCAGATTTCGAAACGGTGGTGGTTGCCTTCCAGATAATGTCTCCATGTTTCAAGCGCTCGGATGATGGCTAGCATTTCTTTGTCGTGGATGTCGTAGTTTCGTTCCGTTTCCGACAGTCCCTTTGATAGATATGCGCAGGGCCTCCATTTTTCATCCTTGCATTTCATTGACAGAACCGCTCCTGTGGCATAGTTAGAGGAGTCTGCCTCGATCTTCATTTCCCTATCTGTGTCTGGTAGCACCAGGATCGGCTCTTCCGTAAAGGCTTGCTTCAGGTTTGTGAAAGCTTCCTCTGCTTTGGGTCCCCAGTCAAATTCCTGGTCTTTGCGAGTTAAGTCATGTAGCGGTCTTGCCATTTTCGCGAAGTCCTTTATGAACCGTCGATAGTAGTTTCCGAATCCTAGGAATTGCTGCACGTTGGTTACATTCTTTGGTCTTGGCCAGGTTCTAACCGCTTCGATCTTGCTTGACTCCATCTTGGCCACCCCATCTTTGATGACCACTCCTAGGAACTCAACTTCCTTAGCTTCAAAGGCGCACTTCTCCGGTTTTACATAGAGGTCATTCTCTAGTAGTCTTTCTAGTACCCTTCGTACCACCCGTCTGTGTTCATTTACGTCGTCGTCCGTATAGATCAGTATGTCGTCCAGGTAGATGACCACCACTCCCTCGTCAATCAGGTCTTTGAACAAGGTGTTCATCATCGCTTGGAAGGTGGCCGGGGAGTTATTAAGTCCAAAGAACATGACTGTTGGTTCGAATAGCCCCCTTGGGGTATTGAAGGCTGCCTTCCATCTGTCTTCTTCTTTGATTAACACGTTGTGGTAGCCCCACCTCAGGTCCATTTTGGTGAACAGCTTGGCCTTTGATACCTTATCTACCAATTGCGATATCAAAGGCAATGGATAGGCGTTCCGCACCGTGTACCTGTTTAGGTGTCGGTAGTCCTGGACCAGACGCTTCTTTCCATCCTTCTTCTGAATGAAGAACACCGGTGACGATTGAGGGGACTTCGAGGGTTGGATATACCCTTTCCTTAGATTGTCGTCAATGAACTCATTCAACTCCTTCTCTTCGTCTGGAGACAGCGCGTAGAGCTTGGCTCTTCTTGGTTCGAAGTCCGGTGTGGTTTCAATGGCGTGATCCCACGGTCTGTGTATTGGGATACGCTCTGAATCCCGTTTCCTAAACACTTTCATGTACTCTCGATAGTACTCGGGCACCATCTCATCCTCCGTCTTCCTTTCGTCTGCTGAAATCTTTTCCTTGTTATGTTCCACTACGTAATCATATTTTCCTACTGCTCTGATGTACATGTCTCCTTCCGATTCCTCTTCCGCTACTTCCATGCCCATGCCCCTCCACATGTGATTGATGCGCATGCGGGCTACTTGTTCAAAGTAATCGTTGGTAATCTGATCCAGGTGTCTGATGTGGGTCGATCTGATCTTCTTCCACTGTCGCACCCCTGCTATCGAGATATCGCGGGCTTCCAGGAAGGGGGTGTTTCTGGGTTCGGCTTCATCCTGCTCTTCTTCCTGTTCTTCCTCCTCCAGGGTCGGGAGGTCCTGTCGTCTTTTATCTTTTTTTCTCTGTTTCCTCATCTTTGGCATTCGGCATTCTCGTGGGCAGCGCGTCATTTCCACTTCTCCTGTCTTCCAGTCGATCTCAGGATTGTGCTTTTTTAGCCAGTCCAGTCCTATGACTATGTCCATCTTTCCCAGCTGGGTTACGAAGAAGGTCATTTTTTCCTGGTGGTCTGCGAAATACATCATTAGATCTACTTTGTATTCCACGACTCCTGCTCTGTTGTGGGTGCCATCAACGTTGTGGACTGCACAGGGGTATGACAGCTTGGTGGTGTTGATTCCCTGCTTCTGTACATAATCCTGGCTGATGAATGAGTCCGATGCTCCACAGTCCAGCATTGACTCTGGATTCGTTCGCAACTGAGTGTCCAGGGTTCTAACTGATAGATCTAGCGGCACATAATTTTCCTCAGTGAATGATCGATATAGGATTTTCGTTTCTGGCGTCTTAGGTTTTTCTTTGTCAGGGATCGCAAAAGTCACATGTTTTTTTCTTTTTATAGATACATCTTTACTATCGACTAGCGAAGTGTCCGGGTTGCTGACAAGAATAGAAAATTTGTTTCAAGAGTTCAGGCCGACGCCTCCTGACCCTCTTCGATAAAATCCCGCTCTCGTTCCTTTCCTTTCGTCGTTTGTTGTTCTTGCTGCTCCTTCTCCAGCGTGGTTTGTGTGGCGTACGCCAGGAGGTCCGCATGGGAGATTCTTTTGGGCTTCCGTGGATATGGGCAATCATAGGAAATATGGCCCATCTGGTTGCAGTTGTAACATTTTCTATTGTCCGCTCGGATAGGCCCCCTCCTCGTTCGATCTACATCCATGGCCTGTGGGTCTCGTGGTGCCGGGGGCTGGGCTTGCAGTGTCAGGGACTGGCGAATTCTTTGTTGTAGCTCCTGGTACGTTTCCCGCCTTCTATTATCGTTTCGGGGTGTCGTTCGTTGGTGAGTCTGTCCTCCCGCTACCATTTTTCCAAAGGCTTGGTCCTTTCGCCATTCCAGCTCCATCTTCATGGCCTTGTCTTTGGCTGCTTGCAGCGTACGTGGCGCGTCGCCCGTGGTATTCACCTTTGTTCGAGTTTGTGGCTTCAACCCTCTCATGAAGTTCATAAGGAGGGCCTCGTCTCCTAGATGACTAGCGTGTTCGTAGGCCGTGAAGTTGGCGATATATTTTTCCAGGTTATCGCTTCCCTGCACCATGGTCTGCAGCTTCATCTGGGCCGTGCTCTTCGGGTCGGCATCCCCGTACAGGGCAATGAAAAAGTCTTTGAACCCCATCCAATGGGCCAGGGTTGGATCCCCTATTGAACCTCCGTTTCTCACGAGGTTGTACATTTCAATGGCTGCCAACTTCCAGGCCTCCATTTGTTCTCCTTCAATATACGACAAGGCGAACATCATTTTATCACTTTCTACCGCGAACTTTTGCGGGTGCACTGTGAAGTGCATCTCACACTCCGCCAAGAAGGTGCGAGCTTGGGACCTGGTCCCAGAAAATTTCTTTGGAGGATCTAGCTTTGGTCCTCTCTCCCTGTCTCCTTTTCGTTCGATCTGGGCCTTCAGGTCGTCTACTTGTCTTTCCGTCGCTTCTAGTCGTGCTACTAGCTCCCTGACCATGACGTTCAGGATCTGGAGCTGTTGTGATTCTGTGGGCTGGGGTTCGTCGATGTTGGTGCTGGTTCCAGCCATGGCTGTTTCTTCGGTGTCAGTCATTTCAGTTAAGGGCTTTTAGGATTTCGGTTATCCTGGACTGGTCGTTGAAATTGACAATGTAGATGTAGGTGCCGAGGGGGTAGACTCCAGTTACCGAGTGGATGGTTGAGAGGAAGTTTCGAATGGGGGAATCTTCGTAGGGGACCAAAATGTGGCTCGCGAATTCTGGTCTGCGGCGTAGGAAGTCGTCGAGATCTTCTGCCCCACCCTTTGTGTGAATACTGGAGTTGGGAACTAGGAGGTAATGGTTGGGGGTGGATTGGGAGCGGGTGACTCGCATTCGGAGCCTGTCAATCAATATCGAATTTCAAACTAGTGCACGCCGGCACCTGAGCAGACGATATTGATGAGGAAGGGGTTTATCGGAACTGGAAACGGACTAGCCACCGTCTTGCTGGACAAACAGAGCCGGCCTACTTTTCCTTGCCTAGCCTCTGCGCACTATCCGGTGATCGGTTTGTGCCTTTAGTACCACTCAGAGAGTCGTCTAAACGTTACTCCACTAGAGTGTTGGTACCGTTGTCCCAGTAGGGTGTCTAGTATGAATTAAATGAAAAAGACAATCACCTCAATTGAGGATCAGGGAAAGGACGAAGAAAGGTTAAAAGGGTGAAGAAAATAGTAGGACTTTACTCTCAGAGGAAGTGGTAACGACGAGGGTAAAGTGGTACGCGGGGGACTTCGGGTGCTAGCACGATAACGAGCCGGTCGGTGATGAAGGGAATGTTAACGATCCACCAGCGAGTTTGTAGTGATAACGTCCAGAGGAATCCGTGGACCCAGTTGTCGTGGACGCGGACGAAGTAGAGACGACGGTAGAGATTGAGTATGGATGGAATGATGTTAGAGGTTGGGGTAGACGTTGAGGGGAAGCTTGTTCTTCTGTTAGGGCGACGCGTAACGTGGACCCCACAAGAAATAACGAGCAAGTAGTTTGTATAGAGAAAACGAGTAGTCGACGGACTTCACGTAGTTACACGGAGTATCCTAAGAGAACAAGCTTATTGTTACTCTACTAAACGGCTGCTACTTATACTACTGTCCATGAGGCTCCCTAGTAAGCTCTCGTGACTAAGGCTGAGTAAGGAGACGGCGACGTGCAGCAGTCATTCCATGGAATGATGACCAATCCTGATGTCATGGCTGCGCATTGACTGCGGACACAAGGTGGTGACGTGCTCATTACCAATCCCTTACGCATCCTCGTGATCCCTGATCACCTGCTCTTAGGGGCTTAAGATAAAATAAAAAGTCGAACCATAACACACGCCATGGCTCTACCAACACCAAGTTACCTTGGGCATTAACCCTGCCCGTGTTGTCCTTGGGCCAAATGACCCCCAGCCCCTGAAGGGGCCAGGGGTATCCAAACTCGCTTCCCGTTCAATGATAATGGCTGAAGAAAATCTGGAAAAGGCCAGAGAGATGCTTAGAGATTATGCCAAACCAATCTGCAAGACAGCCGCAGAAACCCCCTTACCTCCATTATGCGCTATCAACCACACAATCCCATTAATCGATGAGAACAAAGTCTACACTTGGTGTCCGTCCTGATGCCCCAAGCCTCTTTGCGCCCAATGGCAGGAAAAGTGGTCTGCATACACAGCCTCAGGTAGGTGGAGGGTTACTAATGCCCATAACACTGTCCCCATGTTACTGATTTACAAACCTGGGACAGATCGTCTACGAACTGTATTTGATCTACGTGAGCGCAACGCCAACACTCAGAAAATGACTTCCCCCTTACCCAATATTGAAGGTATCCTCAGGCGTGTGGCAAAACACAAATACGTGACTTCACTTGATGGCTGCGACACCTACGAGCAGATCCAAATCATCCCTGAACACGTGGAACGCACAGTGGTAACCACCCCTAATGGGAATATTGTGAGTGAAGTCCTTCAGCAGGGTGATTGTAATGGCCCTGCCACTTACCAGTCTCTGATGAATCACATTTTTTCGCCATACCTAGGGGACTTCCTGGACTCCTACTTAGACAACCTCTACATCTGTTCAGATACCCTTGAGGATCATATTCGCCATGTAAAGTTAGTAATTGACGTGCTTAAACGTGAAAAACTTTACCTATCTGAAAAGAAAATGAAATTCCTTGTAAGCAAACTGAATGTCCTTGGACACCTTGTTGACCGGGAAGGAATCCGAATGGATCCTACAAAGGTAAACTCCATTCTAAAGTGGAAAACCCCTACCAATCATGATCTCCTTCGCGGCTTTCTGGGAGCAGTAGGCTATCTTGCTGATAATGTTGAGGGTGTACGCATTCCTATGGGGATCCTGTCATCATTAACAGGGGACAGTGTTCCCTTCTGATGGGAATTCACACATCAGCGTGCCTTTGAAGATGTTAAAACCAAGGTACATACCTGGCGAAATCACCACCGAAGGCCTCTTGATTACAACAAGGATGCGCCGCAGATTTGGCTGATTACTGACGGCTGCGTAACCGGTATCTCAGGTGTGGTTGCTCAAGGAGAAGACTGGCGCAACGCTAGCGTTGCTGCATTCTACTCTGCTAAATTAAGCCCAGCCCAACAGAATTATGTCGTACACGAAATTGAATTTCTGGCTGGTGTAGAGTCGATGCTGCGGCACCGGGATATTCTACAGGGAGCTAAATTCAAGTGGCTCACGGATCACAAAGGCTTAATCCACTTACTAGAGCAAAAGAACTTGTCAGCTCGACAGTCGAGGTGGATGGAGAAGATTGGGGAGTTCGACTTCCAGCCAGTCTATATCCCTGGTGTGGAGAACATCTTGAGTGATGCTCTGTCTCGAATCTACTCAAACGATGCAATGGGAACCGTTCGCGCCGCCAGTGAGTACACCTACCATGATGTCGTGGAGGGAAAGGATGATGTGACAGCTACCTGCGCCGCCATGCCCATACTCGTGGGATTAGAAGCTATGATGGCTTCGAAAAGTACACGATTGACAGACGTAAGTGCTGCAGCACCTGGCGAGGCACCCAGGGTCAAATTGAGCGCGGAGTTTGCTAAACGTATGGCCTCAAAACGTTTCGTTCTCCATGGTCCTGTACAACGAAAGGAGGGCAGGAGTACCAGTAGCAACACAAATGCACCTAACCCACCTGAAAAAGAGTGTATTACCATCCATATTCCAGCTCGAAATCGTGCAGCCAATACTGAAGGTTCAAACTCAGCGTGGGTTACATCCAGTCCAAACACAGACAAATCAGCGCCCATACATCCAGCATCAACTTCTGTTGACGCACCCACACCCACGGATAACCTTCCTCCTCCTCCCCCTCCCTCCCTCATGGATGCGGTTGCATTTGGCACAGAGGGCATAACAGTGTCTGACGAAATACGTAATCGCTACTCCAATGATACAACTTTCAAGAACATCATGGCACGACCTGATGAATTCCGCAACTTCAAGGTTGTCAACGGGCTTCTTTACCTGAATAACAAAGGGCGATTGGCCCTTTGCATTCCGAAAATCTTAGTCAATGGATGAAACGTCCGCGAAATCATGATTGCGGAAGCCCATTCCCTCCTTGCACACTTAGGGGTGGCTAAGACTCTGGATTACCTTCGAGACCATGTATGGTGAAAGGAAATAGTACGTGACACACAGCTTTATTGTGACACATGCATGACTTGTAAACGTAGCAAGCCCAACAATCAGTGCCCGTTTGGCCTTCTAAACCCACTCCCTGTCGCCGATCAGCCCTGGGACTCCATCGGTATTGACTTCATTGGCCCACTACCTGAGTCTAAGGATCGTAATGCATCCTATGATTCAATCACGGTTGTTATCGATTTATTAACCGCTATGGTGCATCTAGTACCTAGTCGCTCAAATTATACAGCCTGACATGTAGCGGAACTCGTGTTTACCGAGGTATACAAACACCATGGACTCCCCCGCTCTATTGTCAGTGATCGCAATGTTCTATTTACCAGCCGTTTTTGGAAGCGACTACACGAGCTAATTGGCACCCAGCTACGCATGTCCAGCACATATCATCCACAGTCAGACAGTTCAACCAAACAAGCAAATCGAACCATCACCCAAATGATATGCCAGTGTATCAACCCCAACCAGAGGGACTGGGTATCCAAACTCCCTGCCATCGAATTTGCTATTAACCTAGCTTGCTCTGACTCCACTGGTTTCTCCCCCTTCTTCCTCAACACCAGACGCATGCCTCGTTCCTTTATTTGGGACTCCACCAAACACACCGAATTTCCTGGTGTTCGCACCTTTGCTCAACAGCTGAAAATTGCTGTTATGTCAGCTCACGATTCAATCTTAGCTGCGCGCGTTAAACAAACTCGGTCCGCCAATAACCACCGACGCCGTGCGCCATTTGCCGTTGACGATTTGGTCTATTTATCCACCAAGAACATTAGGTTTCCCAAGGGACTCGTGAGGAAGTTCCTCCCCAAGTATATTGGGCCATACCGAGTCCTTACCAACTTCGGGAACAAAACCTATCGACTCGAACTTCCCCCACACCTAAAGCAACAAGGCCTCCATGATTCATTCCATGCATCATTGCTTCGTATTCATGTCCCTAACAATGACCGGCTTTTCCCCGGCCGTCTAGACACTCAAGTCTTTGAAATTGACGAGCAGGACCCTGAATGGGCAAGCACCTCTTGATTCACCATGAAATTACTTGAACTTCAGCTGAATTAGTGAACTTCAGGTGAACTTCAGATGAACTTTTGATAAACTCTTTGGCTGGGTTCCCTGCTTCAACTTGTTCACTCCAGTTCAGGTATAGTTCACCTGAACACTATTGAAGCTGAACTTTTGGTAAACTGTTCAGGTGAATTTTCAGCTGAAATTCAGCTGAATTTCAACTGAACACAGTGTTTGAATGAAGGTTTCTAAAATTGAAATTCAGCAAAAGTTCACCTGAACAGAAGCTGAACTTTAGGTGAACTTGGGCATTGAGCAGGTAATATCTGGGCGCTTACATAAGCGCTCGTTTAAGCGCCCTGGATTGAGAAGAATAACTACCAAATAACTTCCTAAATAGCCCCTATCCATATATGGAAGTCACACATGATAAACCAGTGAGCTGAGCAAAATACAAAAATTTGCTAGGGCCCTTTCTGGACCAATAAGTAGTAGCATACAGCTAGTGATTTAGCTTACTACCACATTACACATTGGGATTAATTATGTAATAATAATAATAATAATAATAATAATAATAACCTTTCAAGTATGATCAATAACAACAATCAGCTGAACATGCCCTAAGCTCACCTGAACTTCAGCTGAACATATGACAATCCTGCATTACTAACATTATTGTGAACCTGTTAATCATTTGTTTCTTAACTATTAATATCATTAACATTGTCAGGATAAATAATTTAGAAAGTTAATGTAGCAAGGTTTCCTATTTCTGCTACATTAGTTTTCAGCATAATCAATAAGAGTTCAACTGAACCTTAGCTGAACTTTAGCCCATTTTAAAGATCAAAGAGATGAGTCAGAGTTTAGCAAAAGTTCAACTGGATTCAGGTGAAGTTCAGGTGAAGTTCAGCTGTTTCAAAATACTACAATAAATGAGTCAAAGTTCAGGTAGTTCAAAAAACTTCACTTGAAGTTCAGCTGAACTTCACCTGAACTTCACTTGGCATCAAATTCAGATGAACATGTTGACTATGACATGTTCAGTTGAACTTTTGTTGAACTTTGTTGAACTTTGCTGAACTTTGCTGAACTTCAGCTGAATTCAACTGAACTTTTGCTGAACTTTATGGTTCAGCTGAACTTCAAGTGAATTCATGGTGAACCTTAACATAGACGAATGGGCTGTCAATGAGATCCTGTCTCACTCCGGCAAAGGTAGAAACTCTACCTTTGAAATTAGGTGGAAATCAGGTGACGCCACTTGGCTCCCTTATACCCAGGTCTCCCATCTTCAAGCCCTCCAATCGTACTTTGACCTCCAGGGGATCTCCGACATCTCTGCCCCCTGACCCCCAAATCTCCTCCTTCTCTCTCCACTTCTTGCCTACCACCCCTTCCCTCTCCATTCACTCTCATTTAAGCTCGCCATCCACTTCCTCAACTTTCCAATACCGCCCTTCACATCACCACCTCTCCGCCCACTGTTGCCCTCTCTTCGCTTTGCCTCAACCCCGAATTATCATGCAGAACGACATCGTATCCATTGCCCCCGCCCAACTACCACGTTCAACGATGCCATGATCGATGTACAATCCACTACCCCCTCTGCCGAAACCAACTCCACTCCCTCCACTAAGGATTTCGCCTCCTTCGGGATGCTACCCACCACAGATCCCAAGCCCAAGCCTTCTAATAAGAAGCCATCCCCTCGCTCCCGCCTTCGCGCTCGCAACCACCGTGTCACCGCGGGGTCCTCCCACTTACCCTCTGCTGCCGAAACCGCTGGTGTTACTAACGAAGCGCTGGCCTTCTATACCCTCCACCAAAAATGGGAAGTTGAACGCTACAAGCACCTTTATCACTCCTCCCGCCCTACCAACTCCCGCGGAGGATCCCCCAAGCCCACTTAATGGGATATTTGGATTTGCGAACAAGTTCTACTTGTTCGGGAGGGCATATGTGACACGGCGCCTTTTACCCTTCTATATATGGTAGTAATACTCCGACTCTGTCTTGTTATGTCCCATCTGAAGTTTATGGTTGTTTGACTCTCTACTCTACCGTATAAATACCTCGTAGATGCTGTATGTATCGGGAGAGTCCTCTGGAATCCTACGGTTTATACCTATCAGCATTCGCGACCGACTCGACTCCCCCTCTCGTCTCCTCATTCTCGTGTCACACTACCGTGCTCTTCGCGCTAGTGTTACATATTCATAGTGCTTAAGGTCGATGCCTATATCAAAAGACAGACCCTGTAAATTGAATAAATGAAGGGAAGCTCTTTGATCAAGTCCCAAACGTGAGGTGAAAGTAAGCATAGCCTTAGCCTCTTCATGGTAAGACATATGATAGTAAATTGAGAGGAACTGGTTATAGTCAAGAGGTTCACCAGATGTGGGGTCGACTTGATCCTCCATCCTTGGAAGTACGCGAATATAACCGAACACTGGATCGTTGAGAATCGATCCAACGACAACCCGGGTGGCGTAGTTGATTGAACCGAACGAAGCGAGGTCACGGGGATCTCGATATGAGAAGAGGAAGGAAGCAATATATCGGATCAGCTCTTCAGGCAACTTATCGAAATATGTTTGGTGAGTGGCGGGGGGGTGCGACTGCTCCGCAACATCGCCTAATATGAGCCCAAAGCTCAGATAGTTCAGCTTCGCCGCCAACTTCATCACGACCTCCGTACCAAGGGTCCACACATGAGTAGGATGGCGAGGAGGGAGGAAATCCAATGCTGGTGTGTGGGTGAATGTGCCGCCATTGTCCATGTCAATTTTGACAACAACGCAATGGAATACTGAAGAAAGGACAGCGTAAATGCGGCCTTCTTTTGATAGACCACGGATATGTTCCACAAGCATGCCGATCGAAGCGCGAAGAGTGAGTTCGTCGTCGAGGTTTGAGGCGGCCTTGATACAGAGATTTGGATTCACCCAAAAGATCTCGGAGTCTTGAGTTTCGTACACGCTATCAACTGAGAAGTCGAATTGAACTTCACCCAAACAGCGAAACATTGGAATTAAGGCAAAAAGGGCAAATTTAACAGCGGCCTCTTTGGCAAAATGTGGTAATCTTGGTATACGCTCGACCTGGGATGCAATGAGCAGGGATGCGAAGGTGTTGTTTTGTGCCAATTTCCAAGCAACCATTCCAAAGACTTGAGTGCGAACTAGATCTGCCTTTGTGACCTCCCCGTCGAAGCCCAATAACGAGTCGAAAGGGGTTTTAGTCGAGTCGAGGAATCCGGGGACGAGAAACGATTCATATACCGCCAATGCTCTGTCGTCGCAAGGTGGTGGCGGTATCTCGACATATTTATGCTCTATCGGCATGCTCGGATTCGTCGTATAGTGTCCGAACCAATCCTTTTCCACGGCTTCAAGGAACACTTCTCGCGATGGCATACAGTCAAGCCGAAACATGGGGTACCCATCCATCCAAAAGATCTCATTATCGAGATCAATTTCATAGATATATTCCTCATGCGTAGGTAGGGACTTGCGATTCGGCTTGAGGTCAGGATGGTCATACTCTTCGCGGCGTTGTTCCAACCAGATGCGGTAAGCCTCGGGGTCTTTGGGTACACTCGAGATGATTTTTACTCCGAGGCCGTCATGGTACCCATCATAGTCGTAATAGAGACAGAAGAAGCGTTTTTTATGCCTGTACACGCTATAATGACACGACACATGTAAGGGGCTAATCCAAGGCTGGGAACAAATCTAGCTTACCTGCAACCACCCATATTTCTAGAGGAATATGAAGCGGGATCAGAGATTGCCTTTCTGCAATCAACAAGCTGGAACAGGAACGGTGGAACAAAGTTAGCCTCCGTAACGTCACGCCTTCGGCGTCATACACCCGACACAAAGCTCCTATTCAAATAACATCGACGGCGTTCGATGGAACGATTGGCTACATGTATGATAAATTTTCGCGTCAAATTCCATATCCAAATCTCCACCTAGACGCAATGTATCTAACGTGAATTTTTCACTCAATTCCAGTAGCGACACTCAGCAAAATGGGAGTGGATATATGATAAGTTGGGTGCTTGTAAATGAACGTAAAAGACAAATAGATTCGCAAGCATTGGCGAAGACGACCAAACAGGGAGATAGCACACCTACATAGTAAATGTGAAACTAACTGCGGGGCCCGATATAAATAGTAAAGAGGATATCCTGCAAATTAAATATGTGAAGTAAAGTACGAGTACGATGTCTCCACGGAGGTGCCGTGCAAATTACCCTCCTGGCCTTCTGGCGGTAAGCTCTGGAATCAGCAGTTAAACAAAACCCATCAAACGTCGGAACACTGAGAATTGATCCAACCACAGCTCGGGTGACATCGTTGATCATACCGAACGAAATGAGGGCGCAAACATCTTGGCCTGGGAATAGGAACAAAGCAATATGTCGCACCAGCTCGACAGGTAGCTTGTCAAGATGTGTTCGTTGGCTGGTGGGAGTATGCAAGGGTTTCGGAATGTTGCCGCAAATGATATCAAACGAGAGATGGTCGAATTTGACCGCTAACTTCACCAAGGCTACCATACCCGCCGTCCAAGGGTCAGTGGAATGGCGGGGAAGGAAAAACTCCAAGGCAGGTGTATGGGTGAATTTTGATGAGAACGCAATGGAATAATGACGATATGACTCCGTACGCAGTACCCTCTTTTGCTAAGGCACGAATATGGTTTACAAGCGTGCCAATCGAGGCGTGTAGAGTGGCTTCGTCGTCGAGATGGGTCGCAGCCATGACGCAAAGATATGGATTCACCCACCGGATCTTGGACTTCTGGTCTTCATAAACGGCATCAACCGAGAATGCCATGTGGTCCAAGAAATCTCGAAACATTGGGAGCAAGCCGAAAAGTGCAAGTTTGACAGCGGCTTCGCTAACAAAATCATGAGCAACGGATTGTCGGCGCACAACTTGAGATGAGAGGAGGGGTAATAGGAACTTGGACTTTTGGGCCAAGTCCCAAACAACCATTGCAAGGACTTGAAGTCGAGAACTCTCTGTCCTTGTGAGATCCTCGTTAACATCTAGTAACTTGAAAGGGGTGATGTTCGAGCCGAGGGATTCGGGATTAACGAGGGATCTATAAGTAGCCAAGGCCTTGTCGTCACAGGGCGGAGGGGGTATCCTGGCGCATTGGTGCTCTATTGGCATGTTCGGCTTTGTGGTGCAGTGTCCAGAATCGTCCTCCACTAAAACTTCTAAGAACATCGTAGGGGACGGCATGCAGTCGAGGCGGAATAAGGGGTACTCGTTCATCCAAAATACTTCGTTGTCCAGGTCAATTTCGTAGACATACTCGATCCACAGATCCAACCCTGGTGGATCATCGTGGACCTCGATGTTGGGGTCATCCTTGTTGTCGTATTCCTCGCGGGTGTGTTCCAACCAGGCGCGGTAGTCCTTAGGATCGCGAGGGATGCTTGCAACGAGTTCAGCACCAAGACCCGAGGGATAAGTGTCCCAATTGTGGTAGATCCAGAAGTACTTTGATTTATGCCTATACACTCTGAAATATAATGATCAGATATGTAAGTGACGTTCGGAGGAGAAAATGCATTTTGACTTACGCGTATCCACGGGTGCCCATATTTTCAGAGTGAGAAGCGGTTGATGTGCCACTGGCCGAGTTACAGAATTTGTTATGATGGTGATGAGTGGCGCACAAATATTTATATTGGACACGACCCACTGTCTTGCTATCACGTGTTCGTGACACAATGTTCGTCACGCAGGCTGCTTACCGGCGGGCTTTCGTATCATTCAAACAAAGCGTTTCAATATGACCAGTTACAACACTAACAACGCTATCAGTACGCAATAATAGGTTTGTTGGAAGCTTACTGGCCTGCTTGTGTTGACGACGACAACGAATACGGGTTGAAAAGGACACGGAGGAGGTGGAGGGAAGAGCGCGAATCCACGGGCGACGACGCTATTGTTGATGCCCTCCTGAGCCTCCTTCTATACCTACCCTCCCTCCCCGCCTTCCATACTCAACTAAGGTGTGCATAATCCGACTCGTCCACTAATCACAAACTTATCCAAGTGTAGCGGGAGAGAATATGAAGTTATCGGTGCTGAGAGGAGGAAGACCTGTCAGAGTAATGCTAGATTCTGATTTTCACCACCCTCATAAGTCCAATGGGCAGTTTCGTGGTGGCATTGCGTTGAGCAAAGTGTCAGCCCAGTGTTGGGGTAGGTTAACAACAGCTTCAATGAGTTGATATTGTCGACTAAAATCGGACCAACTTTAGCCTTAGTTGATACACTTAGCATTCCCCAAGACCCGTACCATGCCGCGCGGCGCGATGGTCCCACCTGCAAGTATCGGGATACCCTCTGTACTATTCCACGGATCCTCTAACGCTGTTCGTGGTGAATCACCTCAAGACAACGTCCTCCACTAGTCCCCATAGTTGTTGGGAACGGCGACCTCTAATATGAAATCAGCCAGGCAGATTTAATGTCATAGGCAAGTCATGGGGTACCGTGCATACACTTGGATAACTTTCGAAGCTCCCCGCCCGGATGAACACCCGGACCGGTTGACGTGTGTTCGCTTCTTTGATTCAGATATATAAACGACATACGAGCTGAACGACATTCCATTCAGTCTACGGCCCTACATGCTCCTCGCCGCTCTCTTCCTTACCGCATTAGTATCTGCATTGACACCTCCGGGACCTTGGGATGAATTTAATTTCGCTCCTCATTCAAAGACAGTTTATCCCGCCGCTGTCCGAGGTACAAATGGCTCTGTTGCAAACGCACTGCGCCTCGTGAATAACAAGGGTAGTGCCACGCTCAACGACGCCGGTTCATGGATTGTACTCGATTTTGGCGTTGAAGTGCGCGTTCTTCTCGCCTTTTTTTCATTGAATGAATGCCTTCTCACTGATTGTGATGCAGGTCGGTGGATTGATCTCCATAAACTTCGACTCCGTCAGCTCTTCATCTTCTGTGTCGCTCTCTTTTACCGAATCCCCATTGTTCATACGACCTGACGCTTCCGATGATTCATCTTTTCCCTCGGCCAGCACCACATATGATGGAATTCTACGCCTCCAAGCGCCCTTGCAGCGTGGACTTTGGCAACAACCCTCTCCCACATTGCGAGGCGGATTTCGCTTTCTCACCATCGTAAACCGCGCCGATGCAGCAGTCACGATCTCGAACATATCTTGCGCAATCTCATTTATGCCTCATGTCGCGGACTTGAGAAAGTATGCTGGTTATTTCTTTGCAGAAGACCCGGTTTTCGAAGACAAGAACTTCTTGACCAAAGGTTTGTCTCTTCATGTAAGAGGTGTGAATACCTTACTGAGGAATATCCAGTTTGGTATGCCGGTGCCTATACAATCCAAACCAATACCGTGCCGCTAAACACAGGCCGAAAGGTTCCCTTTGCCCCAGCAGGAAGTTTGTGCCTTCTTGCTACCGTTATGACCGCCGTCTGATATCCGTTTCATAGCGTGGTTCAACAATGCTTCGCTTGGTGTTGCTGGACCGATAATAGTGGATGGTGCCAAGCGTGATAGGTGAGTAGGCGCAAAAGTCGACGGTTGATGGCAATGGCGATGACTGATTTCACATTATCTTTGTAGAGCCGTGTGGCCAGGTACGCGTACGGTTTTCCACTCAACGCATTTTTGCAGACTTCGTACCCAGGTGATATGGGCATCGCCGTCCCCAGCCAATTCGTCTCAACGAATGACTTGATACCCACACGAAATGCCCTCTCCACAATGTTCGCGGCTATCAACCCGTCGACTGGTGCCCTACCCGAGTCCGGCCCGCCTTTAAGCCAGCAAGGCTCCGATACGTATCATGCATGGACACTCATCGGCACATGTGAGCAAGGCTTCCGTTCTTCTACGATCTTGATGTTTGCGTGACCAGCTTCGCGATCTGGATGCTCATTTTTCCTGATATAGATAATTACTTCCTATATACGGGCGACGTTGAGTGGCTGCAAACCATCTGGGCGAATTATACGAAGGCGGTAGCATTTTTGGAACGAAAAGTAGATCGGAGTATTGGGTTGATGAATGTCACCGGTTTGCGAGACTGGGCACGAATTGGTGGTGGAGGGATCAATTCGGCAGGCAACGCGCTCCTGTACAGAGTAAGCCCCTTTCGTTCAAGTTGTCCTTATCCCCTTGACGTTGTGATTTCAAGGTGTTGGTCACAGCATCCGAGCTCGCGGCTCACCTGAACTCTTCAACTCTCTCGACCGCATACGCCAACAATGCCACCAGCATCAAATCGAAATTCAACCAAGTCTTTTGGCTGCCAAACGCTGGCATGTACAAAGATAACCAAACAACAACTTTATGCCCTCAAGACGCCAATTCGTTTGCTGTCGTATTCAACTTGACCGACTCTGTGGAGAAGGGAGTCAGCATAAGCCAGGGCCTCAAGAAGAATTGGAATAGCCTAGGATCCGTTGCACCTGAATTACCGCACACCATATCGCCGTTCATTGGTGGTTTCGAAGTAAGCGCCTTGAGATTCTGTGTTAGCCCTGAGTATTGAGTGATTGTTCTTCAGCTCCAGGCGCATTTTATCGCAGGGAATGATGATCTTGCTATGGACCTTCTACGCCGAGAATGGGGGTACATGCTCTACACGAACTTGAGCGTGCAATCAACACTCCTTGAAGGATACAACTCGGATGGCAGCATAGGGTACGTCGGGATTCCTGTTTTTAGAACGATGAAAGCTAAAACGGGGTCAATGGTAGATATCGTGGAGATCGCGGATACAACAGTGATCCAGCCTACGTCTCACATGCCCATGGCTGGTCTGCGGGACCAACCTCGGCCCTCACGATCTTCGTCCTTGGCCTATCCGTCACGTCACCCAAGGGAGCAACATGGGCTTTCGCACCTCACCTTAGTGGACTAAATGCTGCAGAAGGGCAGTTCGAAACGCCTCTCGGAACATTTTCCGCAAAATGGACGTTGGACGAAGATTTCAATGCTGTGGTTGATACCCCAGTTGGAACGAAGGGCAGAATAACGATCCCGTTTGCAGGGAGGGTCACTGTTGATGGAAAAGAGGTGATCACTTCGGGGAGAGAGCTTAGTGTATCTGGAGGACATAATATCATTGTCGTCAAGGGAAAACCCTTAGCTGAGTCTACCTGAGTCTTCCATGTATCGTCGTGAATCAATTCCTCTGACCCTCACTCATCGTTCGCTCCATCAATCGGAACTCCCGAAGACCGGATGAGGAGGATGCGGACATGCAACTTGGTTGTTCGTAAACACGTCATCGGTGACAAGGCGATTCGATGGTGGAGACTGAGACGTCCGACCTTGATTAATTAAGATAATTTCAATCCGGAAGCGACGGTCATGGTAGTAGTTGAAGATTTGAAGCCCGAAGGCGGGGCTCACCCTCTGGTCTCATCAATCACCTACCTGTTCAATCTATACTATGAGATACCAGTACGCGTAGTCGAGGTTGATTCCCAAGGCTGAATAGCAACTGACACTTCTGGATAGGTTTATCAACTCTAAGGAGCTTCATGCTTGGGTTGTGGTAAAGCGTATTTGAAGCTATTATCGATCACCCGCTCATATAGCGCTCTTCATATCCATGTACAAAGCTTGTCCCCATGGATATGCTAACCTTGGCCTTGGCGCGATGTATTTTCCGGGTTTCAACTTGCTTGAAGAATAAAGTCAATGAATAGAGTCAGCATCGAGATTGGCGACGCGGTTTGATTATCATTCAAGTCATATGGACGTGGTACGCCCCTTACAATCGTTTGCAGCAACTCGTACTTCAGTCGTCTATTTTTATATCATAAAGGCGGAGGAGACATCACGATCTATCAATAGGACAGGTTCTAGTGGGATGTCAGTGGAATGGAACAGTTATTGCGGGGGATTTAAAGGACTGCACAGCTACGCAGCTGCATAGATATACTGAGAGCGGAAATGGGATAAGGAGCGCGCTTTTCTTTCTTACTTCCTGGGGGAACGATAAATTCACCATAATGGGCTCCCGGAGGCGCCCCCGCCCCCCACTGCACTTGGTGCATGATGCATTGATGATCCAGTTGCTCATTCCCTAGATACGCTCACTACTGAGAGTGGCCCTTAATCCGCATGTCTTCTGAGCTTCTTTAGTATGCACAAGCCGCCCTCGGAATGTCTCGACCTTCATTCGTAGCCCATGTCAAGCTTCTCTATATGCAGACATTAACACCTGCATTTACGGGTCTCTTTTCTATAATGACTAATAGCTTGCCTTTGGCGACGCCACGCACAAAGCAGAGCACTCTCTTGCTACGATATCTTGCCCAAGTTTGCTTTGTCCCTTACAACCAACTGTAGGAGGCCTCCTATATGATAGGGACCTCACTATATTTCCTTTGCGAACTCGGTAACTTGGTAGGCTAGGCCCGCCACCCAAAAGGAATAACGTGAATGAAGGAGAAGCGACAGGCTCTATAGTATTAGTCCCTACTACACAGCGGCGCTGTTCTGTATACCCATGACCAGCTGCTTCTTCGCCTGCGATCAGGCGTAACAGCATGTACCACGGCTTCTGTATGTAAGTCTATACCTTCCATCTTGTGGGCTCTACCTCCTCCGAGAAATTTGGGTCCGTAGCATGGGAAGCGTAGTAACTAAAATGAATGTCTATCGATGGGATCGGCCCAGTATCCTGGCACCACAGGAAGTCCTACCCGTATCAGGCATCAATGCATCAAGCTTCAAGGCGATTGTTGTCAATAGCCGAGCCGAGAAGAAGCTGCCCGTTGTTGAGATGGGAGTATGCCTTGCGAATGCCTAGTCACAGATTCACGAGTCGGTGAGGCCCCGTCCATGATACTTCCATCTTCAACTGCTCACAAGAAATATCAATCAAGTGAACGTCTTTTCCCCAATACGCTGATTTCATATCCGCAATGTGTAGCGTGCGCAGACATTTGATCCCGCGTTGTGTTATGGAAGCGGTGATCCGAGACTGTCCGTGGCACCTTACAAGTACCGTTGCTGGCATTGTCGAACGTGCTTGTGCTATTCTGAGGCGGGGAAACTACGGTCGTAAACTGATTTATCCAGAAATACAGGACAAAATCTGATGGGTTGATCCATTTTGGGCGATGAAAGTTTCAGGGAGCGATCCGGCTATATGAGTAGTTTGTGACGTCGATGTACCCAAATATCCAACTCGTCGCCCAGACCCTCTTCCAATCCTTCTTATCCTTCTACCACCACCATCTCCTCCTTGTACTCATATAATTATTCTGTATAATCTGTATTCCTTCCCTATGAGCTCGTTTCGAAACCACCGAATCGTCATTGCATCGTTATTCCTACCCAAGACCGCTGTGCTGGGCGACTCAGGCCCATCTACTCCAGAGAAACAACTCCGTGACCCACCATCGCTGGCAATACCTCCCTCTGCCTTTAGAAATGCCGTCGAGAAGTCGAAACCAACCCAGACGAGGCCCAAGGCATCTGCACCTCGAACGCGCTCAAGTAGTGTCGCCAATGCGTTAGCGGCAAGCTTACCGGGGCCGCTCAAGAGTATTGTGGAGGATCTTCAGGGAAAGGTGCGTAGCTTAGCTGCCAGAACCCGCCAGGGGATGAGCTGGATTCATCTGAGACATCTTACAGTCAAGGAACGTCACGCCAGCTGCGCTCTCTCCTGCGCAGGAGAAAGCCAATCCGTTTCTCAAGGCAGTGCGTGCGGCTGCAAATGCCCTTCCGACCGACGGAATAGAATCTCCGGATGATACCACCAAACCATCGCCTCCCCACCGGAAGCACCAGACGACTCACAACGACTACGGTCACAACCCCGCTCGTATCCAGAGGAAGGGCTCCAGGTCATCTTCTCGGAGACCTCCCAGCGAGTCCGACATGAACCTGACGAACGGACGCACTGTCTCTTACTGGCATGCGGAACTAAACTCTCACTGCAATGGTGGGCTGAAAAACGCTGTCCAGAGCGTCGAAGGCAGGATGCGGAAGAAGGTCTGGGTTGGGACGCTCGGAACTGTGACCGACTCATTCAACGAGCCTCTGCGTGATGACATCAATCGGAGAATGTTGTTGGACTGTGAAAGTATACCAGTGTGGATTCCGGATGCCGAGTTCGAGAGTTGTTATGACGAGTTCTGTCATCAGGTATGTCACTTCCACCATGATGTCGTTCGTATCTCATCGGCCGCTTAGGTGTTGTGGCCGTGTCTTCACTATGCCGTCCCCGATGCACCCAAAACAAAATTATTTTATGAATCAGCCTCATTCAAACAATACGAAGCCGTTAATAAACGATTTGCAGACACTATCATCGAAAACTACCAAGACGGCGACATCAGTAAGCCCATATCTCCCCGTCGTGTCCATCCCAACCATAGCCACCTCTCCTAGTTTGGATAAACGACTATCACCTCATGCTAGTCCCCGCGATGCTCCGCGCTTCCCCCCAAATCCCCCCTCATGCTCCGATAGGCTTCTTCATGCACGTAGCCTTCCCTTCTTCAGAGATATTCCGGTGTCTCTCCGTTCGCCAGGCCCTGCTCAAGGGGCTTCTTGGTGCGGACCTAGTGGGGTTCCAGACCGCGTCCTACGCCCGTCACTTCCGGCAGACTGTAAGTCGGATAATGGCTTACGAGGCTCTGCCGAAGGGTATCGAGATTAAGGAAGGAGAGGAGGGTCCAGGGAGTCGAGGCCGATTTGTTGATGTCGGTGTTTTCCCGATGGGAATTGATGTCAGACAGCTCAGGGAGAAGATGTGAGTTGATCGTCGACGTGTGACTGATTCTGTCAGATGGCTGACAGCGTGTTTTTTTTTCAGTGAAGACCCGGAGGTTGCTGAATGGATTCAGGTATTGAGGCAACGTTACGCAGGGATGAAGATGATCGTCGGACGGGACAAGTTGGACGAAGTCCAGGTACGTATGGCAGTTCTCAGCTGGAGGTCCAACTGACCGTTGTCCATAGGGTGTGCGCCATAAGATCCAGGCTTTTGAGATGTTCTTAGAGAAGTATCCAGAGTTCCAGCAGAAGGTGTGCTCAACTCCTGGCATCGTATCATTATCCCTAATCCCTTTATTATAGGTTGTTTTGATCCAAGTTGCCTTACAAACGACCGAATCCAACGAGCTTGCTGGCGGCGTTGCAGACGTTGTATCACACATCAACTCCCGATTTTCGACACTCACATGGCAGCCTGTCGTCTTCCTCCACACCCAGGATCTCACATTTACTCAGTATCTTGCGCTGCTCAGTGTAGCTGATGCGTTCTTAGTGACCAGTCTGAGGGAGGGTATGGCTTTGAGGTCAGTTCGCATCCACGATCTTCATATAAAGTCACCGAGTGTCGTTTGTTTTAAGGACCCATGAGTATGTTGAATGCCAGGAAGGTCGTTATAGACCACTCATCCTCAGCGAGGTCAGTTTCTCCTTCCACTCTCTCGTTGATGTAGCCACTTATGCCGCGATTCTCAGTTCACGGGCTCGTATAGCTATAGCGGCTTCCGGTCTTGTATTGCTATCAACCCATGGGATACTCGTGGTACTGCGAATGCTATCAATCAAGCCCTAACTATGGACGACGAGGAAGCCAAGTCTCGTTGGCTGGTATGTACCATCGCTTTTACTGCGTTTTATCATCCTCAGTCCGAACGTGGTTGCAGGATCTCCACAACCACGTCACTACCCAAACCGCTCAGACCTTTGTGAATTCCTTCCTCACGCGTTGTATACGCGCGAATACGGAGCACGTTCAAGGTGACCTCATGGATGTTCCCCAGCTTGATGTCGCTCGTACCCTTCCCCGGTACAAGCATTCACAAAAGCGCCTCATCCTCATAGACCTCGAGGGGACACTCTGGCATCGTGACATTTCCCGGGAAAGCTTACAGAGCAGGGCGTTTAACCCTCCGTTCGAGGTGTTTGAGCTGCTGGCCAAGCTTGCCGACGACAAGCGGAACGAAGTGTGGTTATTGAGCGGACTTCCGATCAAAGATATGCTTGATCAGATCGCCGAAAAGGTACCCAAGATCGGTATCGTGTACGCCCTTCTTCTACTTCGCGTGGTCAGAGTATGATTAAGCCCATCCTATTTCTTGCAGAGCGGAAAACGGATGCTTCATCAGGCCTCGACCGATAAGAGGACTCAAGTCTGCATGGATCAATATGGTGTTGAACTTCAACCTCACGTGGAAGAGTTCTTGCTTGGAAATCCTCCAATATGTACGTATAGTCTTCTTGTCATGATGAACACTGCTGAAGTCATTTTCCTAGTTCACCGAGCGCACTCCTGGCGCTTTCATTGAGGAAAGAGAGGCCTCTGTCGTTTGGCGGTTCTGGAACGGTCCTGCTACGGACAGTCCAGATCGTCAATGGGCTCGTCGTCAAGCCGCAGAAGCTCAAAACCATATCTTTGATAGGCGAGGTCTTTCTTCGTATCTCATGTTCAGATTTCTCACATGTACTGCTCATCGGTTTAGCCTCGGTGAACGATATGGCCTACGCATCATCCCTGGGAATAACAGCTTCCTCGTTCTTCCTAACAATATCTCGAGATCGACTGCGGTTGGTGCAATTTTGCATCCTGGTGGCCCCGCGCATTCTCCGTTGGCTATTCAGGCTGCTTGGATGACGCCTGACATAATGGAGGAAACCGTCGGTGTGGATATTGATTGCATCTTGGCCGTTAGTGGAGACGAAAAGCTTTTGAGAAGATTGAATGACGTCGATAATTCCGAGACGGTATCGACGAGTGGTAAGAGTACCGATGCCAAATGGCAACTGGATGCAACGGTAGCTTTGAAGACCCTGTGGCAGTTCGCCAATGTTAACTCCCCGTGATGATGTTTTGGACACCTTACACTTGGCTGACAGCAGACAACGTCAAACAGACACAAGTACTTATTTGTTTCCCTCCTGTAGATTGTCAGTACATATACATTAGGTTTAGGTGTACAACCCCCTTCTCATGATCAATTACTCAGTGCCCTTGGTACGCATCGTCGAGAGTTAGATGAAAGCTCACCTATGCAAAGTGTGAGCGTCGGCGCGTCATCTCTACGCCAGATGAATGGGCAAATGATAGTGCGCTGGGCTTTTGAGCTCTAACGGAAGCTTCTTGTATCCTTTCGGAGGAAAGACAAGCAAGGCGAACGGCCTCAAACACGAATTTTTCCAGAGTTAGGTATTCTGTGGCTTCCATAGTCTGAGTGCGGTCTGTGAGGTGATAGGTCGCATGGAAGATACAACCTCACCTTTCGTATCGCATTAACAGATGCTACGTAGCCAACTACATCTTGATCGTTGGCGTTGGCGGTGGAGCTTTCGACGAAGGTAATGTTCACAACGACACACTGCCTTGCCTCCCTCTCAGGTGGATTGACGCCGATTATCACATACAGAGCCATATCCTTCACTGATACCCTCTTGTTGGTGCCAGGAAAGGTTACATCTACCTCGAAACCACCAGCCGACAAGATCATCTTTGGCAGCCCAATGATCATCCTAACCTCAACCGCCGCATCGCCTGCGAGTGTGAACGCTTCCTTGCTGACGGCATGAGCGAGCTCGTCCACCGACGCAAAGGAAGCAGATTCAGATTGCGCAAGGCGAGTTATCGACTTCGTAAGGTGCCCATAGTGAACTGAATCGGACACATCGTCGGAAAATCCAGCACGATCAAGGAAAAGTGGATTCAAGTGAAGATAGACGCTGATGATGACTTGCTGTGGTTTGGAGCGCCCCCAGCAATCCTTGCCAACTATTGCGGAGAGTTGGAGTGAGTCAATGAAAACCTGATCCGAAGCCATCGAATTCCGGAGCGAGAGTTAAGAAGTATTACGAGTCCAGAGTGCAAGTGACTTTGGAGCATTAAGGGGTTAGGAGAGTTTCCCCTGACCCTCTCCTTTGAGTAGGGTTTACGCATTGCGGCTCCTTCTGATCATGAAAGCATGTCTCATCTCAAGCATAAAAGGTGTATTTTTGCAGTAGACAGCTCAGTAGTAATCCGAGGCCTGTCATACGGCCTCAGTAGAGATTAGGATGCACCATTGTTGTCGTCTTGCGTTGTTCTCGGAATACGATGAAGGACTGCCCTCTGCTGAAATTTTGATAGGCACTCTGCCCCCACTGAG
This sequence comes from Pleurotus citrinopileatus, assembly GCA_017312325.1. Taxonomy (NCBI): domain Eukaryota; kingdom Fungi; phylum Basidiomycota; class Agaricomycetes; order Agaricales; family Pleurotaceae; genus Pleurotus; species Pleurotus citrinopileatus. Next base: position 189,970 of record BHFW01000002.1, read on the forward strand.
ACAGGCCAATCTACTGAACTGGAGACAGTTACAGAAATTCGTTGTGAAGCCAAACCCAAAGGGTAGTGCCGATACACACGGCTAACTCTGTATTAATAGCTGAGGGTTGAGACAATTGATATTGCATGCCAATCAACGGCTCACCTGCGCCGAATATCACAGCGGCACAAACGACGCGTTCAGAGTGCCTTACACTTGCCGAGAGAGAAACAGCGCCTTGCCAACGTTGAGACTCTCTTAAAAGCGTTAAGATGAGGTGGGTGTAAGCAACTCACCTCCCAATCTCAATTTCATATCTCGGAAATGGAACCCTCTCAAGCTCTGCTATTCCAGCCCATCAAAGTAGGGCGCATGTCTCTACAGACTCGCATCGTGTTGGCTCCAATGACGCGTTACAGAGCGTCCAAGGAGCATGTGCCTCTTCTCCCTGTCGTTCCGGAGTTCTACCAGCAACGAGCGAGTACGCCTGGTACTCTGTTGATCACAGAGGGTACCTTGATTGCCTCGAAAGCCGGTGGAATCGAATGCATGCCTGGTATCTGGTCCGATGAACAAATCAGTGTTTGGAAAGAGGTAAAGATATGTCACGCTTACAGAGGAAACAATAATCATAGTCGGGATAGGTGACCGGGGCTGTACACGATAAAGGCTCATTCATCTATATGCAGCTCGCTGCCCTCGGCCGCATCGCTCACCCAGAGGTTCTTGCCAAAGAGACCCATCCATATGTCTCCGCGTCGGATGTACCTCTTAGAACCCGCCCTGAGCCCCCTCCGAGGCCTCTTACCACTGTTGAAATTGACGAATATATGAAACTTTACGCAATGGCAGCATCCAACGCCATTAAACGAGCGGGTTTCGACGGTGTTGAAGTACACTGTGCCTTTGGCGGGCTCGTCGACCAGTTCCTTCAGGATAAAACTAATAGGAGAACAGATGGCTATGGAGGGAGCATTGAGGGGCGATCTCGCTTCGCATTGGAAGTATTGGAGGCCGTGGTAAAAGAGATTGGGGCGGACCGTACTGCGTTTCGCATCAGTCCTTGGTCACGGGTGCAAGAGATGTGCATGGACGACCCAAAGCCAACGTACTCATACCTGGTATCTCAAATTCGGGAGAGGTTTACAGACCTCTCATATTTACACGTTATCGAGCCACGGTTGGAAGTTGATGCCCCTACCGTGGAATCCGAGGAGAACGACTTCATTCGCGAGCTATGGTCGCCGAGACCTTATATACTAACCGGCGCGACGACGAAGGATTCCGCAATAGCAGCTGCCGAGAAAGGAGACATCGTCGCTGTGGCCAGACATTTTTCGTCGAACGTAAGTACTTAGAGTCGCCTCAGAAGGTTGACGCATTTGACAATTCCGCCACAGCCCGACCTACCCCTACGTTGGAGGAACAATTACCCCACGACGCCGTACAACCCTGCAGCGTTGTTCACTCCGAACGATCCCAGTGGCAAGGGCTACACAGACTTCCCTTTCTATAGCCAACAAGCTGAATAATAAAGAACGGGTTGGAGTAAGGAACTCACTATCAGTTGGTTGGATTGTTATAGGATAATATTGGGTAGTAGTTACGGTGCTATCCATATGAATACGACTATTTTTGTAGATTTCTGGATGTTGAAGGACTTAGAGGTAGAACCGCAGGGTTGGACGAGACATCATGAATCTTGATCCTACCTAAATTCCTACATAACCGCGGGACCCTGGATGGGAAGGTAAGTAATCCGCTAACGCCACCTACGCTTATTCAGAACATTGTCAAAGATGAATAATGCGCCGACGGATGTACGCTCGACTAACAATCTGGACCAACCTAGCGCCCGAAGCTTGCAGACAACATTTCACACGTAAATCAAGACACTGACTAACAGTGGGATACTGACCAACCCCGATTTTATGGCATTTGTTAGCAAAGATGCGCCAATACTTAATCTGTAGAGGGGCAAGACGGAAATAGCAAGTGTCGCAGTCAGCTGGCCCAGGAAGCACGGCTACGGGTATGTGAGGTACGCTTTCGCCATTGGGTACGAAGATGACACCTTCGTGGGTCTGACTAAGCTCAGTAGCTAATATATAACCAAGGGTCCAGCAACATTGAAGATAACATACGAACACTCACACATAGCAATCAAGCAAAGCAATGGCCACCGCAGCAGTTCTCTCCCCACACGACGTCCCTACCACTCTCAACTACCTGGGTCCGAAGACCGACGACAACCAAGTTCCATTCAATATCGTCTACGAGGTCCCCGAAGGCGTCCCCAAGACGAACATTCAGTCTGAATCTCATGACGTCATTGTCCACGACGTTCGAGGCAAGGAAGATACGGTCTCCCTCGATAAGACCGGTTTCCAGTTTGTGAAGCACGTAAGCGAGGAGAAAGAGTTTGTGGATGAGGAGGCAATCAAGACTCGGTACTATAAGGAGGTAGAAGATCTTTTGAAGAAGGAAACCGGGGCTAAGAGGGTGTTCATTTTTGACCACACCATCCGGTAGGTAGAAATGGTCTTGACTGGAGGGCCTCATAGTAACTCTTTCGCCCGTGTTAGACGCAACTACGACACGACGCAGACTGGCCCTCAAGCTGGTCTACGCGGCCCTGTGGTAAGCAAAAGCCTGGTGCAAATATCTGAATGAAAAGGTGCTTACCTTACATCGTAGCAACGGGTCCACATCGACCAGACTTATGTCGCCAGCGTTAACCGTGTCCGCTACCACCTCAAGGACGAGGCCGATCGCCTCCTAAAGTCACGCGTTCGGCTTATCAATGTCTGGCGCCCCATTGGAAACCCGGTCGCCCACCACCCACTCGGAGTGGCGGACTTCTTCTCGCTTAACCGAGAGAAAGATCTCGTATCTACAAGGCACGTATACCCGGATCGCGAAGGGTACACCTTCAGTGTGAAGTACAACCCCGAGCACCGTTGGTATTATCTGTCGAACCAGACGCCGGAGGAGGTTACCCTTATCAAGTGTTTCGACTCGGATGAGGATAAGGCAAGGTTGACGCCTCATTCCGCATTCCATGACAAGTCTAGTCCCGCGTCAGCTCCTCCAAGGCAGTCTATTGAAGTCAGAGCCCTGGTCTTCGACGCTGAGTAGATGAAGTATGGTCATCCTCAGTATCCGCGTAGAATTTAGCTCGGTTGGAAATGTATTTGGTAATGTGCTCCCCGCGTCGAAATCTGAGGTTGACGTTTACCCCTATTGGTTTCTGACATAAGAAGGGGTGCCATCGAAACTTTGGAAATTGCCCTGGTAGAGCCTAAGGCCAGTTCTTTGTTGTAGTGGGATAGGAACATTGTGAGGTCAGGACTCCGCCTTTAATTTGGATACGAACTTGGTTATACCGCGAAATGGCAACATACCGGGGCGCTATCGACGCGGAGGAAAGAGCTTAGAGAATCATTCCTTCCCAAAACTCGGATTCTCCGTTGAACTCAGCGCCTGATTGATGATTCTGGTTGATATTCCCACAATCAGAAGAATTATCCCACTGTCAAAGAGAAGTCAAAGCCTTCCAACTACCCCTGAGTCGTGTGCATTTGAATAAAATATGTTCTACGTGGATTTTTACTCCCATCTTTGGTCCCGTCGATGCTCTGGGAGCGAATTTGGTGGCGTCGCTCGGTTTCACGTTCAAATTAGAACGTAGTTTCAAAGTAGGTAAAGATATTCGGCCTCAACGATTGAGACACCGATGAATATGAAACGGAAAGGTTAGAAGTACGGTACACTTCAAAGCTACACACTAATGGACCCCGTTTCATCCCCTACGTCTTCATTCTCAAATTCAAGATCAACGTCGTTGTCATCCTCAAGTTCATCATCCTCATCATCGTCAAAAGGGTGGCCAAGCCTGAACTTGATGCGTTGTATTTTGAACAAATAAACCCTTGGACACTGCCCGTAGGGTCGCCGCGGATTGAGTTCGAAGTTGCGGATGTCCCCAACTGCGTCAAGGGTAACGAAGGTCTCGGCGTAAAGTCGCGAGCGATTCACTTTGTCACGGGCAGGGGCAACCTCATCGAGTCCATCAGTGGGTACGTTTGATATGGATAGAAGTCGGCAGTCATTGAAGGATGGGATCGCAAGAAATGGAGTAACCGCGGCCTTGACAGCCGCACTCTGAAGTCCGAATGAAAGCAGGTCAATGGGAGATGATAAGAAGGAAGCAATGTGCTTGACCATCTCTTCGGGAAGCTTGGCGAAATGTGTTGAGACATCAGCATGAGGGTGAAATGGTTCCGCTAGATTGCTATTACTAATCAGGTCATCGAATAGCGTATGGTCGAACTTTGAAGCAAGCCTTAGGACGGCCGTAAGTCCAGGAGTGGACGGAGTACGGGGGTAGCGCGACGGAATGAAGTCCAAGGCGGGCGTGTGGATAAATGTTCCGCCTGCGGTCATATCAACCTTGACGAGTACGCAATGAAACACCGAACACAGCACGCCAAATACAGCTCCATCTTTAGACAGCCCATGGATGCACTCGACGAGATCCCCGATGGAGGCTTTCAGAGTAGTTTCGTCATCCAGGTTGACGCCAGCTTTGATGCAGACGTTCGGCTTGATCCAAAAGTTGTTGGAATCGGTTTTAGACTTCTGGTAATTGGAGTCGATCGATGCCTTGATGTCCTTGCTAAAAAGGAAGGGGTGGAGTGCGAGGAGGACAAGCTTAACAGCTGCTTCCTTGGCGAAAGACAGGGAAGTGGAAGGCTCGCATTCAACCTGAGAGGCGAAGATGGGGGAAGCGAACGAGTCGCTGCTCATTAGGTGTCCAACGATCACCTCTAGGACCCGGAGGCGAAGGCGGTCAGACTGAGAGAGTTCTTCGTCGATGCCCAGCAAATCGTGGACAGCAACACCAGAATGAGGGAGCTGAGGAGTGATAGAGGAGCAGTATATATTAAGGGCACTATCGGAACAAGGGGGCAGCGAGACCGGAAGATATTTGTATTCGACGGGCATTTCTGGCTTTGTGGTGAACCGACCGTAGTGATCCTTGGTCAGAAAGTCAACGAAATCTTCGGTAGGCGGCATGTGATCGAGACGGAACATGGGATACCCATTGATCCAGAATGTCTCGGTATCGAGGTCGATCTCGTAGACGTACTCGATCATTATATCTGGAAGTGGTCTGCGATGTGCAATATCTTTGCCTGCATCCGCCGGGTCATACTCTTGACGGAGGCGCTCCAGCCAGGTTTGATACGCTTCTCTCTCTCGGGGAACACTTGAGACAACCTGATATCCGAGACCTCGAGGGTAGGAATCGCAGTGGTTATATCTGTAAAAGAAGCGTCCCTTCCGGCTGTATACGCTGGCGGATATTATCATTAGGTGGAGAGACGATGAAGGGGGAGGCAAGGAGACAGCTTACATGTAACCTCGTGTACCCATTATGATTGATGCGAGGGGGATTCGGAATGTTGTTTGCAGGCAGATATGTATACCTCTACCTTGCCAAGGTCTCTCACGAATTTTTGCTGAGGTTCCCAAGGTCTCGAGTCATTCTGAATCACTAGAAGGACAAAGTATGTAATTAAGTGATATGTGAATAAAGAAGCGAAGCAACCCTAATCCCCGCGCGTGTTTGATACACAAAGAAGGAACCCGCTATAAGCCTTCACCGAAGACATGGTTCAAGATGGCTTGTTCATGATAATGCACGTCCATAACTAGTTGAATGCTCCGGCCAAGTTACAAGGCATCGAGTTCCGCGAAAAAAAAAATCACCGGGTAACTTGGGTTTGTAAGTAGTCCCAGCTTTGCAAGTACAAGAAGCGCCGTGCGATGATTCTGAGAGATTGGATGTGGCGTTTATATACGGAGACGTAAGTACTGTTGATAGATCGGGCTGATAAGATAAGATGAGCACCAGAAGAGCTGTTGAGTCCATTGCACTGTTACATTAGTGTTTACAGAAGTCCAGTACACCGTTCGACGGCAAACCAATGCTACGCATCATACCGAGCAGCGTATACATATTGGGAGTCCTTCGACTCATCTATCTTCACAGGATGATAGTTCGTTGTCATACGTGTGGTAGGTCCTTTCCGAGCTCTCCCACCTCGGGAGACAAAGACATAGAAACCGAGTCCAGTCATGACCAACATCAAGGCTATATTCCCTGCGAGTAAGCCTATAATGATGGGTGCGTACTTGTTGAGGAGGATTGAAGCCGATGGGTCACTGTCGACTTTGCTCCCATCAGCGGCGAGAACGCGCCCGACAGTCGCGTCCGAGTTAGCAGGGGAGCAAGGATTTGATACGGGCGTTTTCCCTTTCGACGCAGGATCAACGGGTGGTGTTTTATCCTTCGCAGTGGGGCCTTTCGCCGCTTGATCTCCTACCTCAGACTTGCCTTGCGAGACAGGGGCATCCGACTTGGTCTTTGAGGCGGGATCAGCTGGTCGGGCTATAGGGTCTTTCGAGTTGGCCTTGTTCTTGGTGGAGGACTCGGGGGCGCCAGGCTTGGACTTCGTTGCTGGCCCATCGCTGTCAGTCTCTGAAGACGCCGGATGGTTGGAAGCGAGATTCTTCGGATCGGGAGCATCCTTATCCTTAGAAGATGGCGAAGCGGGCGCAGGTTTCTTGTCAGCTGGATCGGACTGGGATTTGCTCTTCGCTCCCTCCATGGCCTCGTCGTATTTCTGGGTGAACGTCTTCGGTGGGTCATTCGTTTGTTTGTTCTTCGCGGCCTCCATCGCCTCTTTGTACGCATCGATAATTGCCTTGTCTTTACCAGCAACTTTCGGACCCGACTTAGCCGCTTCCATCGCCTCTTTGTACGCATCGATAATTGCCTTGTCTTTACCAGCAACTTTTGGACCCGATTTAGCCGCTTCCATCGCCTCTTTGTACGCCGCAATAACTGCCTTGTCTTTCCCGGCGACTTCTGGACCCGGCTTCGCCGAAGGACCATTTGGCGTATTGCCCTTTTCACCCGCCAATACTTTGACTGCCCCATCCCCTCCAACGTTCGACGACGGATTGCCCATGGTATATTTCGTTGTAGAACCATCAACACTACCGGTCTTCCCGCTCGATGCTACGTGCACTGGGATGCCCGAAGATCCTTCCTTCGTAGACGATGAGGCTGCTGAAACTGGCTTATCAGCCGCTGGCTTCGCGTTGCCACCATTCAACCCATGACTCTTATTACTCGTCGCCACCCGGACCGGACCAGCAGATCCAGCCTTCGAGGACACTGAATCGGGAGAGACTGGCTTGTCTGTTGCGGGTTTCACGGTACCATCGTTACCATTACCAGCTTTCCCACTTGAAGCCACTTGGATTGGGACCTTCGCCGCTCCTCCCTCCTTTGTCGATGACGAAACGGGAGATACGGGTTTATCAGCTGCTGGCTTTGCGTTGGCACTTCCTAATCCACCGTTCTTATTGCCCGTCGCGACTTGCACAGGTCCACTAGTCCCCGTCTTCGAAGATGACGCGAGGCCAGGAGAAACAGGCTTGTCTGCGGCTGGTTTCGCATCAGCTCCACTCAATCCGTTGCTCTTGTTACTCGTCGCCACTTGTATTGGCCCGCCCGAGCTAGCTTTGGAGGAAGTTGAGCCGGCAGGAGATACGGGCCGATCCATGGCTGGTTTCGCCGCAGCGCCGTCGTTACCCGCCTTGTTGCTTGTCGCAACCTGAACTGGGCTAGTGGATGCTCCCTCTTTCGTGGATGACGCGGCTGGCTTCGCATTCCCACCACCTTCGCCACCGTTGCCGCCAAAGTTACTTGCCTTGTTACTCGTCGCGACTTGGACCGGTCCATTGCCTATTCCTCCCTCTTTATTCGACGAAGCCGCTTGGGAAACGGCCTTGGCCATCGCGGGCTTCGCCGTAGCGTCGCTGGAACCCCCATTCTTCAGTTCTGGCTTTGCAGACGTTGCAGACAACAAGACGGGCCTGTCTAACGATGGGTTTGTGTTTGCAGGGAGATTGGGAGATCCGACTTTGTTTGATAACGTGTTACCTCCTGCGACCTTGGATGAGGAAGCTACAACGCCCGGGGTTGCTTGAGGCGAACGGCCGAAGAGATGTGGTGACTTGTTCAAAGTGAGCCATAATAATATTGATACAATGTCGTACACTCACACGAGCATCAAAGTCGGCGTAATTTGGGGATAACAACGCAAGTGTAAAGGAACATCCGAGAAGAATAGAAACATCCAAAGATATCTGTAGCCTCATCGAAGAAGGGGAGAGAATGCTAGACGAGTATTGAGAGACAGTGCGAGAGGTGGTGGGGGATGGAGAAGAAGTGAGACAGACATGGCTTTGCCTCAAGGTGGCCTGTGGAATGAACCTGACAATGAGACTGCACGGAGTTGCCTGTTGGCTGTGCAATTGTATTCAGTCGATAGAGAGATTCAAGGTTTGACCGTTTCTAGTCACTTGCGGCGACCCTCCGCAAGGGACCTCCAAAATTGTTTGCGTCGTGTGCGTCAACTGCTACCGCAGAATCAATTTAACAAACATGAAGGTTATGAAGGTGTCGCCACAAAGGTTGGAAAAAGCAATGTGACGATTGATTTCTGTTACAACATCAGAGGGACCATCGAGTCCTGCGAGTCCTGTGATTAGCAGAGGAGAGATTTCAGAATGCTTCAACTTGGAAGTAGAGTGCATGGAGTAAAATTGAGTTGAGAAGCTTCGAATTGTCAACCAGAAGACGCTTATCTAATCTAATCTTATCAGGAGGTTATACGAGAATAGTATATCATGGTGTTGGATACAGTGACTGTTGTGTATAATGAGGAGGTGGCTGATCGATGCGTAGTAGTAGTAGTAGTAGTAGTAGTAGTAGTAGTAGTAGTAACAATGGAAAGGAAGATATATCTTTGAGATATCTGCCAGTGAGGTCAAGCACCGGGCCGGGATACTCTGACTCTCTTCCCCGGCCGATACTCGTCGTCATCGTCCTCTAGGTCCGGGCGAGTGTTGGAGTTTGGACGCTTAACAGCGGAGATTCGTCGTTGTGCGACTTCTGCTTTATGCAACGACATTTGGTCCTGTGCAGAGTCGTTCTTGGGCCATTCGTGGGCTCGATCCTTGAGGGCGGCACGGAATATTAAGGCCGCCTGCTTGTGAGGCTGCAGCAGAGAGATATATTTCAGGGAGTTGGTAGGCTCTTCTTCAGGCTCGGGAAATCCGGCGTCATCCACCACTGCAACTGTATCCATAGGAGGGGCCTGCGACGGGGCGATGTGGTTCTCGCCGGGTTTTCCCGTGGCCGCACTAATCGCTTGAACCCACTGCAACAGCAACATGCGGAATTTAGTCAGAAATCCATCCAAGGGCGCGCAAACGAATGCGAAGGCTGTTCCATTAACATCCCCCGATAAAATTAGTGTGTTCTTCTCGTAGCCTCCAAGGGCAGATGTCCCCGTCAAATGGTATCGTTGAAACAATGTCGTCACGACGGTGCCGAGATTATGGAAGTGATTGTGTCCAAGATAGTGGAGAGCAAGATAAAAGATCACCCAGAAGAAGGACTCAATGTCATCATGCACTGTGTGAAGCTTCTCCGGCGCTTTCAACAAAGCTGCAGACATGAACGGCCAGGTGCCCTAAGAGTAGGTACGAATCTTAGCAGTAGAGTACATTAGAGGAGTGAGGCATATTGTTCGTTCAAGTGTGCGTGCAGCTTCCTCGAGCTTATCGACATCCCTAGCAAGGTCCCAGTCAATGAGAAGCCCTCTCTTCTCATCCAATGACATCAAGATATTCCCGGCACTAATATCACGATGTAATATCTTGCACTTCTCGAAGGCTTGCTGGTGAGCTAGTCATGCTAATTTAGGATAACGAACCGTGGTTAGAAAGGTTAATACTCACCGCAAAAAGCGAAATAAACGGCATTCAACATCTTCTGCGAGCTTGTAAACTGCGAAAGTGGTTTTCCTAGTTCTTCCACCACAAATCTTATATGTGTCCTTTGATCCATCTGTACCCTGCCTACTCGCCAAGGTGCGGTCGCAAAATCGCTCGAAAGGGTAACTTGTCCAAGATCTCCGCCACAAACGAACGTAGGGATGTATTCGACTCCATTCGCCTTCAGTTTCCGAAGTGTATCCACTTCGGGAGTCACGGACAATGCACGCCACTGTTCCTTCAAGAACATCGGCTTGGAGTACTTATCATCCGGGTCCCCTGTTGCCTTGACCTCTATCGCTGGGTATCCACGGGTAGCTCGCCCGAACGGTGAGGAGGGTTCAGCCAGGGCCCCCCATACAAGGAAATGGCGAGTGGCTTGATCTCCCTCTCCAGGTACCTCCATCTTGAAAACAGGTCGTTCAACTTGCGGCGCCCAGGTGGCCAAACGCGCTTTCGCCTCTCTTGTCTCCGCCTCGTCCGCGATCGATACCGTTGGGTCAAATCCTTGACCCGTTGCATCAAGGCACGAGAAGCGCCAAAGAAATTCAATCAGAGGCCGACAGTTTTTGACGCAATCGAAGCGTTCAGTGACAATAACACCAGAGCGATCCCAGCGAAGGATGCGGATGTACGGATGGAAGATATACAGCATAAAGTAATGAGTTCGGTGTTGTCGAGAACACGCATTATTCGCATATTTCGAGAGCTGCCCTCGTGTATGAGAGGCGTCATAGGATACGACTTCGAAGGGGGCCGCTAGAGCATCATCCTCATCCTCATCCTCGAGCGCCTCGAGCGTTTCGGCATCGGGCCTGTCGCAAAAGATATCGGCTCGCTCTGTCTTACACTCACCGCTGAATAGTCCGACCCCCATATCGTTTGGGTGATTGTCTTTGACTTTGTAGAACTGTAGATCGGGCTTGAATTTCGATCCGGCGTTGGGGTTGGGATCAGAGTGATGTGAGCTGTCGACCAACACTAAATCCGGGAACAAAGGTCCCCTTTTCCCATCTCCGTTCACTAGCTTCTCCTGTTAAGAGAGTAAGCAAGCATGTATCTTGAAGATTTGAAAGAGACGTACAAGGTGTTTATACAAGTCTCGCTCTCGCTTCACCTTTTTCTTGGAGAAAGAACTCTTTTGCTCGAATTCGAATGGTTTGACGCTGCTTGGAAGAGGCATGCACCGCTCATAGAAGATGGGAATTGGACATGGTCCAACCCAATGGCCTTTCGTTGCTTGAGTCATGATTTGCCGACTTGCTTGGGCTTTGCGTGGTTCTGCGGGACAAGGGGTGGCGTAGGTTTACAGACCTTGTAGGCAATGAGGGCTCATGAGATATGACAAACGCAGTGATCTAATATATACATGTGATCAGAATGGGTAGAGACGTTGATTGAGCCTTGGACGAATTAATGGAGACATACCGTGAAATATGTTCAGCGCAAAATCAAGCTCGAAACGTCAAAGCTGGCCCGCCAGGCTAGGTAAGGGTTCAAGTTACAAGTATGAATGAATTACCAAACTAGGAATCTAATTAGTGGCGATCGCCGTCACGTGGTCGTGTTTTGATTCCTGACAGGGATCTTGCAAGTTCAAGCATCGTTGTGCAAGTCGAGTAGAGCAGCTTCATAGTTGAAATTTCGGACCCCAGAGGTTCAGAAAATAAGGAAAGCATAAACGGCCAAAGTGTACATTAGAGACACGGAAGATGCGAAACGACAACATAGGATATACCGGACTAGCTAGTATGTAAAACCATACAATCTAGGTAGAAACGTGCTGATCCACTCCAAGTTGACCACCTTGCGCTTTTGCCCTAGCCGCAGCCTCTAGCTCGCTAAACGTGCCGCTCTTGAGGCACATGCTGCGGAAGATACCATTTTCTTTTTGTATCAGGCTATAAGGAGTGTCGAATTCGGCAATCTGAAACACGGGTGAGTGGGTTGTGTGGTACAGCGTACATGAATGTGACGAAGCGTTCGAATATTTACCTTCCCTTTATCCAAGACAATGAGGCGATCGTAGTCAATAACAGTTCGCAAACGATGGGCGACTGGGTAGTTTACGGAAGTCAGCAGGCCACAGTATGGCACGGGAAAAGGGGGCGCACTCGTCAACAGAAGTGAGTCGTTGAATTCTTCTCGTATAGTGGCTTGAATCTTCGCATCAGTAGCGAAGTCGATACTACTCGTGGCCTCGTCCAGAATGATCACAGAGCTCCTGCGCAATAAAGCCCGCGCCATGGCGATGAGCTGGCGTTGACCTTGCGAAAAATTCGTTCCACCAGCGGAGACCTGTGTGTCCAACGATATTGTAGTCTTGGTATCTGTGTCCGTCATTGTGGTGGAAATTGAAGGAGAGCGTCCTCCACCCTCAGCACCCTCGTGAATAGATGGCGCCCGAGAGCCCTCTCGGGAAGTTCGGCGGGAGGCATGCGTGCTTTGACTGAGTAAATGGACGCGGTAGAGGACATCTAGGCATTCACTATCGGTATGCTCCTCTATAGAGACCACGCGAAGTTAAGATTAGACCTCAGCAGCCACCAGGGGACACCTACCAAAGGGATCTAGATTTTCGCGCAAGGTCCCAGAGAAGAGGGTAGCATCCTAACATAATCCAGTAAGGACAAGTGGTCAACTCAAGGGAGGAGTTCATCATACCTGCGGGATGAAGGTCTATAGGAGGGGATCAGAGGAGTTGATAAGTGGCCAAGGAGGAGAACGTACCAGTCGAGAGCGCAAATCGTAGATACCGATCTGGGAGATATCAATCCCGTCTATTAAAATCCGCCCGCTAGCAGGGTCCACCTAAAAAGACCTTGAGCTCCAAGGCATCAAACAAGGGTCATCAGACGTACGAAACGAAGGATACTCATAGCGAGTGTAGACTTGCCGCTGCCTAATATGGCGTCTCAGAACTAGGTAGACCTACGAAAGGACAGTTGGACTAACCGGTGCGCCCAAGCAATCCAATACGTTCCTTGGAATTGAGGCTGAAGGAAACATCATGCAAGACTGGAGGGAGCTCCGGGGAATATTTAACGACAAGGTTTTCGACTTGAACAAGCGCATCCTTAGTTGTGCTCGAAGGCCAGTACGCAGGGGGTCGATGGCTTTCAATGATCGCGGGGGGCTCTTGTGGTAACTCCAAGTATTCCACGATACGTTCAACAGAGCTGAAGCAAGAGTTCAGCAGGGTCATAGAGGGAGGATGGGTAAAGATTCCATACTTGAGATCCAATTCCAGGGCGGTATACATACGGCAAACCCAGTAAACGCTCATCGTGAAGGTCATGGACGACGTGATACATAAGCCAGCTAAGCCAGCATCGGAGATGGAAAGGGCAAAGAGAGTAGTGATTAACACAATGACATCTCCGAGGGCATCGAAATTGAGGAGTAGCCACCGGTTAGTCATCCAGAAGGAATACCACATCTACGGCGTACATAAGAGATGGGTCTCGTAAGAGGTAATGGTTGGGCTTACCTTCGTGGTCAAGTCGATTTTCCGATGGAGATTATCAAGGAACCTGTTCTCGGCCGAAAACGCTCTGACGGTGACGATGCCTTCGAGAACCTCTCCGAAGTCGGAGAAAATGGGAGATCTGGAGTTGGACTCCATTCGTCTCAAATCACGGCCAGTGTTCAAATAGCCGAGCGCGAGTTGGTAGTAGGCCGCACCTATCAGGAAAGCCGGGATCAAGAAGAGAGGGAAAACCACACTAGGGATGTCGTCATTAGTATTACTATGCGGCTCCGGTAAGATGTCCTCCAACTCACCCAACAGTCAAAATGGAGGCCAGGAGGGTCGCCATGGAAGAGTTCACCGATTGGAGGGAGCTGGCCAACGACATATCGATCGTCTCAATATCCTACACAGCGGTTCAGCATGACAACTTGGCACGGCTTTCGAAAACTCACCTTTCCAAAGCGATTCAACATCCGTCCCTGTGGGGTAGTATCTATGAGAGAGAGAGAGACAGATAAGAGCACGTCGTGAGGTACAATTATGCCACATACCGTGGAAGCGGAAAGTAGCGCGCACAACTGTCTCCAGGAGGGCCTTGAATAGTTTCCGCGAAGCTCTCAGGGCGCCAGTGTACTGAACGATGACGGAGAGAACGCTGGCAAGGGCGTTGGCCAAGCCAATGGAGGCATAAATGGCAACATAGAACATGGGGTGTTCATAAGCGCTCGGAAGAGTGAAGGTAGACGCCCAGTTGGAGGGATCATTCCGATGAATATAGTGGACATGTACAGGCCCATGGCCCTCCTTGCCTAGCTCGTGGTCCGGCCTATAGAAAGATTGATAAAGGAAGGCTATGGAACTGCCCTTAGAGTAGGCTTTGCCCCAAACCTAGCAGATTTCGAGTTAACTTCACATTTAGCTGGGAGATGGGCTTGAACATTACGTTAATCCATATCTTCTCCGAGACACCGAGCAATTCGTGCACGAGAAGCAAAAGGGCAAGTATGACCCAGATCCAATACGCCCTAGTGCAATGGGGTGTGACTGGTGTCACTAGACAACGGTGGGTTGTGACTCACGAAGCTTTGAGATACCCATTGTACACGGACCATCGTACACCTCCTGTTTCCCTGTGCTCGTCCTGGACTAATTTGCGGGGCTTCTTATCTCCGGCCGGCTTATCGGCGTCTTCATCAGCCGCTATGGCTGCAGCATCATGAGCGGCCTCATGAGCAGCGGCCTCTTCTTCGTGTGCTTCTACCGAGGCGTCGTGCGTGATATCATCAAGAATACCTTGTTCTCTGAGTTCCTTGACCGTCCCATGTGTATCAACACGCCCATCGAGCATGCGGATTAGGTAAAAAGTACCAGGAAGCACTAGCTCGACATGGTGCGTAACGAGGACCTAAGAAAGAAGTTAGAAAACTGCAATGTCCGAGGTAGTTGCTCGCTTACAACCGTGCGATTCGCTAGGAGAGGGCCACGGAACAGCTTCTCGAACAGGACTCGTGCGGTATGACTATCCTACATTCGAGTTAGACGAAGGCAGCTATAGACTCCTTCGGAATGGTACTTACTACTGCAGAAAGAGGGTCATCCAGGAGTACATACTTCGTCCGAGCATATACAGCACGAGCAAGCGCAACTCTAAGAGGGTTTGTTAACTGATGGAAGTTGAAGTTGGAAAATACGTCAATCTCTACACACCTTGCTTTCTGGCCTCCAGACAAGCTCACGCCTCTACAAGGCTTATAAGCAGAATCGTTGCGATGAAAAAAGATGACTTACCGGGCTCCGATCTCAGTATTGTCTCCATCCTCAAAGACATCTAAGTCGGTCTTCAGAGCGCAGCATTCGATCACGGCGTTGTATCGGTCTTCCTCAAACGGATAGCCAAACAGAATATTGTCCTTGATAGACTGATGTCGCAACCAAGGCATTTGAGCAGCATACGAAATGCTGTGCATCAAACCATGTTCATCGACCTTAGACGGATTCTTCGACATGATTATCTTTCCTTTGAGCAGAGTCATCTCGCCAAGGAGAGCCATCTAGGAAAGCGCCAGTAAGGCCGGATTAGTGAAGCCATGTAATGAGATTCGGGCGCTTACAAGCAGCGCCGTCTTGCCGCTGGCAGTAGGGCCAGTGACAACCGACAATTGGCCTTCCGGGAACCTAACAGAGATATCCCGAAGCTGGAAATAATGGTCCAGCGGCTCACCCTCAGCCGCTGCACCAGTGCTGGCAGAGTCACCGATGATAGTATCGGACTCATCAGCGGGACTCGGGGTTCTGGTTCCATCGGTTTTGGTTGTCTTATCAGTATCCTGCTGGTTTTCGCTTTTCTCCTCGACTTCGTTCCACTTGAAAGTGGCGTTATCCAAGCCTAAGCCTTCATCTTCATCGCCAGGGAGGTATGGCTCCGAACGTTCGGGCTTCTTGAGGGAGGACACTTGCTCTGTAACCTCATCTTCGTCGAGATAAGTAGCAATGCGTTGTAGCGCGACCATGGTCTAGATAGCGGGGTAAGCAAGACAACTGACCAGCCAA
The DNA here is from genome assembly GCA_017312325.1 of Pleurotus citrinopileatus. Taxonomy (NCBI): domain Eukaryota; kingdom Fungi; phylum Basidiomycota; class Agaricomycetes; order Agaricales; family Pleurotaceae; genus Pleurotus; species Pleurotus citrinopileatus. The sequence continues at coordinate 205,892 of BHFW01000002.1, forward strand.
GCCTCTTGCGCACTCACTTGCAGAATTTGGATGATCCAAGTGGGAATAACATTAAGTGGTTGGCGGATCATATTAAATAAGGCGATTGACTATGAGTAGCAGGATGATTGAGCAGGCAACCAGGTGAGGTAATAAGTAAGGATACTCACTGTAAAGGCAACACTGATTGTCAACTCCTTACCCTGTACAACGTACACCAAGAAGGAAATGATCGAGATAAGGATGGGTGAACAATTCCAGAGGAGGAAGAAGAAGACAGTGTTGATACGAGCTATAGAGTGGATGGGCTTTATGAAGAAGGTCTGTGAGGAATAGAAAAAAACCAAACCTTTGATTAACCATTTAATTTCCTGGCCTCTAGCTTCGAGCGCTCGTCCGATCCAACGATCTTCCCAAGCGAAGAATTTGATGAACTTGATCTGTAGGACAGGCGTCAGACTGACGAAGTATTAATAGGGAAAGCATACACACCGCCCCAATGAGTTCGTTAACAACTGCCATGCGCCTATCTTTCGCAGCAAGGAAGCCCTTCTGTATACGAATACTGCGCTTCGCGATGAAGCTGTTCAAAGGCCAACCAGCAATAAGGACGATAAAGCCTGCGAAGGCCGACCATCCAAGCAGCCTAGACGGGAGAATGAGTTGACGTGGAAGTGACGTAGATGGACACGAACTGGTAAAGGAAGATGGATCCTATCAAGATTTCGAAAGGCGCTAAAGGACATGTTAATCAAACGGCAGGCAAGGCTGAGGGGAAGTGAACTTCACCTCCATAGATGAAGTACATAGAGGACACAGTCATGGATATCTAGGGCGATTTGCGTCATAATACGACCATGGACAAACACACGGTAGACGAACCCTGTTGGCGTCACCAGCCATAAGATTGACGATTTTTCCAACGTCCGCACCTGCCTTGGGGTCATCCGCTTTTGCTCCTTTCGCTACTTGCCGGTCAGTATCACTTTCATCGTCAAAAGGCACGCTGCTCACTTGGAGTGATCCCAGCTTTCTTGTCCGCTGCCTCCTTGGCTTTCTCCTTGTCAATAATCCCCGAGAAATCTTTGCGCTTCAGGGACTTATCGTAGATGGACGCCATAAGCTCGGAGCGTATCCGAGTGCATGCCCGACGTCCAAACCAGAGATGCTGCAGGTCCACTTGAGATTTCAAAAGCGCACATATGAAGGCTAGGAACGCGTAGATATATGCGTTGGCCCGTAGTTCGGGAGTTTGATTGTCGGAGTCAATGATATCCAGGATACGTCTGGAACAGACGTTACTCAGGCATTGCGAAAGAGACGGTTGGAACGTACTTCATGAAGAATGGCGCGGAATAGTTCAGAACAGCGCTGACAATTGTCAGTAAGAAGTCGAGGATGAGGTCGAGGGAGTTCGAGTTGAAGAGCCTCCGGAGCAGAGTAGATCCACTATCCGCTACGAGTCAGTACGCGCGCTATCCAGGCGATGAGCATTACTAACCGGGTAGCACTGAACTTGATGAATACAGGTCGCGAGCGCAGAGTCGGGCTGAGGTCCCAGACATCCTTTTCATTCAATGTCTCGGAGCGACCCTAGAGACCGCCTTGTGAAGAGTAGCACAATTGATTGAGGCAACCAAACACTCACCTTCTTCACCAAAGGATAGATCCAGTAGAACGAAATCCAGCCCCATAGCGACGAGTAATCCTCATAACTGACCGTAACCCCAATATCCTCGTTCTTGACCAGTTTACTTGGTACGCCCAATGGCATGCTGCACACGACCACCAACAGAACCCCGACCGAAACAATGTTCAAGCCCATTGCCACGGAAACCCATACGGGCAGCGAGGGGTTTCCAAGAACTTGGTGGTCGTATATGGCTCCCGCAGCGGTAAGTACACCGCCAGAGAATTGGATCAGGTATAGAACGAAAAGATCCATGGGAGCGGTGGTGGTTGGGTGGAAAACGGGTCGGACAGTCGCATAGAGCCACGAAACGGCGAGAAGCAGAGAAGCAATGCCTATCCAAGGTCTTTCTAAGTTGTCGATAATGCGATACGAACCTTCAGCCATCCAGAACAACGTCTGCAAAAGTCCAACGAACACCAACACAACCGTACGCCATAGGGGGGTCTTGCTATCACTGTCCAGCTCGTTCCCGACGTCTCCCTCACCATCTACAAGTCCTTTCGTCTCGTTTGCGTGTTCTACGCTGAGGGCCTCCGCTTCGCTGACTGTCAAGAATGTCTTGAAGGGTTTGGCGATAATTGACAAAGCTTTCCGAAGCGGTCGCGGTTTTGGCAGTCCCGCAACCACCAACGCTATCACGAATGCCGCGGGCGCTATGGCACTCCATGTAGCTCGAACACATGGATTCCTGAAGTCCGCCGGGCCCGCGTCGTCGCAGAGACGCATTTCGGGACAATCGAAGTTGAGGAATAAGCTGATATCAAGGTCTTCCTCGACTGTGGGACCCTATACAGGAGATCTAAAATAGACGTGCGCACGCATGGCGAGCTCAGGGTCCACGGTCCGACGCAAATATGGATCTTCTCAGAAGGGAGTAGGCTGTGCACACTGCAATTCCCAGGTCAGTAACAAGAGTTTGCTCAGGACAGGCCAGTCCCAAGTGCCGGACCGTGCACATTTCGCCTGACAGTAGGAACGGGAGTCAATTGTAGAATAAGAATACATTGGACCTATCTACTACAGAGAGTTAGTTATACGTAAATGATATCATGATCATGGTTGTGGTCTACAAGCACCCTTGTAGGTAGGAACTAAACTCAGGAATATGTGCTATGTACCCCTTGAGGGTTATAGGAACGTAATCGGATGCTAGCCAGTGTAGCGTAGTATTGCCTAGAGAAATCGACGGAAAATGAGTATGGGAATGAGGAATGGAGTGTTCGTAACAGGACGTGAGCTAGTAAACCTATGCTAGTACTTAATGATAAGGAGAATGATGACTACCTACTACAATTGATAATGGAAAAATCATGCAAAGTGTGGAACTGGAGACATGGTGTCGTGGTGAATATGACGAGGGGAATGGTCAACCTGACGGTGGGGGAAGGCACTGCAGAAGGCCCAGAGATCTAACCAAAAGTGAAAGCCAGCGTCTAGCGTCTAGCAACACGTTTCCGATCCCGACCATCCTCCTCTACGTCCATCGCTTCCGCAGGATGTACGGCATTCTGATTCTGATGCAATGATGCGTGGTTGCGCGAGCTCCGCGTCCTCCGCCGTGTACTTGAGCTGACGCTTGTGGGGTGACTCGGAGGTGGCATTGCGCCGGAAGCGGGAGAAGGGGATATCGACAGCGGAGACGAGGCTGAATCTAGCATCACCATCATCGCATGTCTACGCTTAGTACCCACTAGCGGCAGTGGTTCGATGTTCGCCGCTGAGGGAGAGGCAAGGGAGAATCGTTCCCCTTGAGAAGTCTCGGAGGCCTCTTTGGCACGAAGCTTAGAGGCCTTCACGGGGGTCTGTGGGGGCTGCATTGTTCGGGCAGTGGTGGGTGGCGGCAGCGAGGGGGCCGAGGATGAGCCGGGGGGCAGCGACCCAGGAAACGGCTAGTAATTTCATAATAAGGAAGAAAGACAAAGGTTGAAGGCCACTAGCGCACCTGTGAAGCCACAACAGAGGCAACCGTACTGGGGGCTTTCGGCGTCATCGCTGATGGTCGGACCACCCTATCCCGCTCCTTCTCTCTCTCATCGTCTTCGTCCTCCTCCTCCTCTCGCGACTTTATTGCCTGAAGCCTTGCCTCAATCCAGTCCATGACCTTCCCAATCGACATGCCATCGTCGGGTCCAGCACCGCCTGATGCATCGATGCCACCCACCGAGACACCTTGCTGAATCATCGTTAGGAGATCCTGACAAGCTGACGAGTATCCCGCATTGTATGCCCGTTTGGACGCATTTCGAGACGACCTATAAAACGTCGTAATGCTCAGTGCGGCGGCTGTAATGCGCAACGTCAGCACCATCGAACTCGATGAGATTACTGAAGCAGACCTTTGAAGTCGCTCATAAGTTCCTTCTCCGCATTCTGATACGCTGTCGGTAGTGAGCTAGCGAGGGTGTTGAGATTGAGGGATTCCATGAAAGTCAAGAAGAAAGAGGTGAATTTCCAGGATCCACGGACACAGGTCAAAATTAGGACCATTACGTAAGCTGCATTCTTGTCTTATCTTATCATTGACTGTAACCACTACAATGGGAACCGCGTGTCCACCACACAGATAAAAGTCAGATGTGACATGGTCAAACTAATCCAGAGCAACCACAGCGTCATACAAGCACTCATGATCATCGAGAGAGCAGGATGAAGGCTTTCACGTTGTACTCAAGGCTATGCCTTGACACAGACCGAGTCCGTGTGCAGTATAGAGGCAAGCAAGGCCCCTACGCCGATCTTGCCTGTACCCCATTTGATTTCCCCGAGAAGTAGGTCTACATTTCGGTGAAGGAGGGTCGGTCTTGGAAAGAAAACGGGTCTTTACAAAAATCATGCATTCTCAAACGAAATACGGCATAGTGTTCTAGGTGGCGCGTTCAGTCTATGACCCACGAGGAAATATAGTGACATCTACTCACCATTCTACGTGTTTGCATCCCCTTATCCCTTTCGTTCTCCTCTGCAGCTCCATACACCTTGAACGTCTTCTCCCCATTCTCGTGTATCGTCAGTATCGATGCCATATTGCCACATCGATAGCAGTAGTTCGGCGCTGACCAGACGGTCACGAGTTGCTCGTCAAACATATACTTGTAACCCTCTTGAACTAGTTGGTGAGCACGGGCGATCAGGCGCAGTGAATTGACGTGGTTGAACTATGATCGTGTCGCATATTAGTGGATATGGACACAGCATGGAGGAGGCCAACCTCCTGAGTTACGTTGCCCCCGAACAGCCAGCCTGCGCCACGCGGACTGACCGCCCAGTTATCAATATCGTCTGGGTCTGACCACATGAGATCTATGCGGACAGAGTCAGCTTCGAGCGTGGTCGGCAGAAAGTACGGGCGCACCACAGAAAGCTCCTTCATGTGGTATCTCTTGAGCTCGTGATAGAACCCGTATCTGATCCAAAGTCCGTATTTCGGGTGATAAACCTCCGTGCACACATAACGACTCGCCGTCTATTGTCTTTGGGAGAATGAGATGTTGTTTGCAGGATTATGTCGTTGGTGCTTACAGCTGCGATATTGAGGAAATCGAACACGTTACAGCACGCCTTCCAAACCGTAGCCGTTCCGTATTTTTGCTGGCACTCATCTTCGGGCCCATGAGCCCAGTGTCGTAAGCGTAACTGGTCGTCTCACCATAAAACCCATACACCTGCGTTATCTGTCTACTCTCATGGTTTCCACGCAACAGTGTTACTTTGTCCGGATATCTGAGCGACTCCATATGGATTTGATGGCAGTATGACAAGGTTTCGTGTCGTACCTAGCTTTGAGGACGAACAAAAGCGAGACCGTTTCTAGACTATAATGTCCCCGGTCGACAAAATCGCCCTGATGAGAACTAAGCAATTCCCAATCGCAAAGCACGCATCACATACGTGCCATGAATATATAGCTTGTATCCGGAGGCATACCCCCTTTCCTCAATAGCTCGAGCAGGTCCCAGAACTGGCCGTGGATATCACCGCAAATGGTCACTGGACTAGAAACGGGTTGGATATTCGATTCTTCCATCAAGATCGTGCGCACAAGTTCGCAGAGAGTTTTCATATCCGTTTCTGAAAGATGCTGGCAGTTCATGAGCAGTTCTATCCATTTATCGAGGTCGGTGTGGGACATGATGGTGAAATGGCAAGAGTTTCGTGGGCGCTTATGTAAATGCAGACTTCAAGCGAAACTTCAGTAGATAAGATTACGACGGAAAATGCATCCAAACTTCAAAGCGACATGCGAGATAAGCAAAATAAACTATACGACGTGGTAGGTCCTTGCGGGATTAAGAGTGCGCTACTTGGCGAGTTCACGCTCGGCATTAGCGAAGTGGTCGTGCCACCAAACCCACTCTTCAGGATATTTCTCGTAGAAGACCTGACAATCATGGCAACGGATAAAGTATGCGGTCGAAGCCACGCCAAAATTGAGTATCTCACTAATCAACGGCGGTTCAGTATGATTGGTTGAGGAGACATTCGAGCAAGAAAGGTTACGCACAACTCAGGCAGCGTCTCACCGACGGGTTCAATGCTGTCTGTGGGTAGACAGTCTTCACAAAAGGCCAGGGGGCACGTACGACATCTGAGCACCTTGATAAGGCGATGTCCGAGCACCCAAGACTGAGTAAACTGCGCGCACCTGAACAACATCCCGCCAGCTTCTTGTGCCTTCCTGTAGCAATGGGAGCATTCATGTTGGCTACACCTTATTGACCCTTTGATTTGAGTGGACTTCAAGCCGGCACATTCAGCATGGAAGACTGGATGTGATAAGGTGAGTTGACGAGTAAGGGATGTACGGTTCCACTAACCGCGTGGGCAGGCTGCGCAGAGGATGACTTCCCCGCCATCATGACAATGAATACAATTGTCCTCCGATTCGAACTGTGCCTTCTTCCGCTTCGCAGGAGGAGGGACTGCCGCAGGCTAAAGACAGCGTGATTAACTGACCGGCGGTATCAGCCGCATTGCACATACTGTTGAATCCACAGGTTCGACGATGAAGGGCATCCCTCCTATCCAAACAGTCCGATCATTCCGTCCCCGCTTCTGCAGTTCCCTCCATTCATTGGCGATAGTCTTGTTATCCATACGGTGAACAAGTTGCCCATCAAATAACCGTGCAGATACTTGGGCGACGCCACTCAGCAACCTCTTTTCCTCTTCTTCGACGTCTTCAAGTAGCTTCGCTTCATCCACAATTTCCTCTCGTTTAACCTCGCAACCACCTATATTCACGTCCACGTTAAGCTCATTCTTAATCTTGGCATCCCTGGTTCGCCCGGAAGAGCGAGAATACTCAAGAATCTCGTCAATACCAGCAGCAAGGAACTGCGTAAGATTCATCCCACTCTCTCCCGAGGTGGCGAGTACGCTAGATCCCTTACGGAGGATATCGAGGAGCTCTGACGAACCTAGGCTGGGACCCGATGACGATGACGAGTCGCTGGACCCCATTACCTTGAATGACAAGAAGAGTTTGCGACGGAGACGATCAAGCATTTGATCTTCCACGCTGCCACGGCAGATTAAACGATACACTTTCACAGTCTTCGTCTGCCCTATCCTGTGTGCGCGAGCAATTGCTTGAAGGTCATTCTATCAGGACGCTTCATTGTGAGCTTCGGGAGTATGAAGAAGAGGAAGAACTCGCCTGGGGATTCCAATCAGAGTCACACATGATGACGTGTGTTGCCTTCGTCAAGTTGATCCCTTGGTTTTCGACGTCAATCTCATGTCACAAGAGGCGAGGGTTAATTAAGCACCTAGACCACCAGCCTTCGTTGAGATGAGATAGACCTGATATGCTGCAAAACATTAGGTTCTTAGCTTTCAGGAGGACAAGAGTAAAGCTTACGGGAAACGTCCTGCTGAAACTGGAGCCAGGCCCTTAGCGCCTGCACAGCAGACTTTCTGAGAAGCACTTACTAGCCTGATGTCCAGGGCACGACGAGGGCGTTTTGTTTGACCATCAAGTCGTGCGTAGCGTATTGATCTCAGAGCCATGAAATCTTCCAACACGTCGAGCATGCTATCAGAAGAGTCAGTCAAGAATAGCAAGAGAAGGCAAAGCTCTATACCCCGTCCATTGCTATGATAAATTGCCATTTGAGCAAGGCTGTGTAAGACCGAAGGGATAAGGTCACCACTCACAGAGAAGATGAGAACCCGTTCTCCCTTTGGAAGAATATCTGTAAGAAGCTTGTCGATGACAGTCAACTTGGCCGACGCAGCGACAACATGTTCGCCGATATAATAGGGCTCGGGCTCTGCGTTGGGCAGTAGGTAAGGACTAGTGTAAAAGCTTGGTTCATAACTGTACTAATGGATTGACAAAGCACGTACTGGTCACAGACCTTCCTTAGTTGAAGGAGGAGATTCATCAACTTCATCCACTCTGAAGGTAGCAGTGTCAGCAAATTGACCTCTGGAAAGAATACGCAATGCGTACTATTGTTTCCTTCAACCGAGGTACTCTGACTAATCAGCTGTTGGATGACTTCGTGTCGGCCATCGTTAGTAACGCTCGACGACTCGGTCTCCTCCTTGTCCACCTTCTCACTGCCGGCCATTGCACTCCCAAAGACCTCACGTAGATCTGGAGCGGTCAATTTCGTAAGTAATCGATAAGTCCAGAAACGCTGGGCTTCAGACATGGGGATGAACACTGTTAGCTCTTCTCTTGGCGGGACGCTCATCTCAACAGTTGCCTTTGTGCGTCGTAGCATGATGACGGAGAGCAAATTCTTGGCAGCGGTTAGGAAGGGTATTGAGTAGCTTCCCTTGGCGAGGTCGAAGGACTCATGGAAAATGCGTTCGGAGGCCTGGGTGAATACGACGGGGTAGAGCCAGTGTAATAGGCTCCAAAGCTCAACCATATTGTTCTGTAGCGGCGTGCCTGTGAGTACTAGGAGGCGTTGAGTAGTTTTCAACATATATCGTGCTGTTCCTTACGAAGTCTATGCAGACAGCCTAGACCCTGGAGTTTGTGAGAAACGTTCGTCTCGTTGTTCTTGATTTTATGGCCTTCATCTAAGACACAATAAGTCCAACGACGGCTCTTGAGCCAGTTATCTTCGGCGACGTAGGTGTCGTACGTAGTAAGTAGGATATCAAAGGATTCCTGGCCACGTAAGACGGCCTCTTTTAGACGAGCGCGCTCCGAGACGACTCCATGGAAGCGGACGATACGAAATGAAGGTAACCAACGGGCAGCCTCAGCCTCCCATGAGGATAGGACGGAAAGAGGACAGATGACAAGATGGGGATCTTGAGAACCAGGGGAACATTCCCGTACATAGGCGAAGAGGGATAGGGTTTGGAGTGTTTTTCCTAGACCCATCCTAATGAATATAAGGCGACAATCTCCAGCAGGTTATGAACCATCGGGCACTCACTCGTCTCCGAGAATGCAGTTCATCCCTGCGCATAGTAGAAGCTTAGATGAGAGCAGGCCTAGCACCTCCGATTCGTTGACACACTGACCATTATGATACATGTATGCCAGAAACGACAATCCATGGAGCTATAGAAACATAAGTCGTCGGAAGTACTCGAATAAGCCAGCCATGTGCATACCTGGTACTCCTTCATAAATCCGCCCTTGATGAGAGCCGGCTGCGTCTCAAGCTCGTGCAGAGGAGTAAATGACGCGTGCTTATCGACATCACTGGCGATATTCGCCAAAATATTCGAAGAGGAGGGCAGTAGGGGTGCGAACAGATGTCTGTGATGGTTTAACCAGACTTTTCTTGCCAATTCAAATACGTCGCGTCTTACACGGGTAGCAGCCGTACTCTAAGACAAGAAATCATTGTATGTCACGGTGAAGGGTTCCAGGGCTCCCTACCGCCTTCTGGTCTTCAAGTTTGATCTTCTTGACGATGGTGATCGAGTTGGTAGCTGTATTCTGTGTCCTTGAAGACGACAGGGCTCGTTTTCTCCGAGGTAGAGCTCTTTCGCTTATATTGACAGGTTTGGGTTGCCGCGACGACCGACGAAGAGGCAGGGCGTTCTGGTCATCTGGTCGGATTTTCTGAGGCGGGTGATAGTAGAAGTCTTGGGAAACAAGAGGCGCAGACAGACAGTCCAGTTCGTCTGACGAGCCGGGTTCATTCTCAACCTTGACGACAGGTGACATAGTGGCAGAAGCAGAAGATGAAGAAGTCCCACCAGAGTCTGAAGCTTGACCAGGGTGGCATTGGGCGAGTTTAGGGCAGGTCGCTACGCGTCGAAGGCCCCTGTATGGGTGCGTCTATCAAAGCGCTTCTTTGAGCGCCCAACCTCCTGCCCTTATCTGTTCCTCCGTCTTCCCACTCACGTCTCCCGCTGTAGCATCTGGCTATCTGGGCTGGAATTTGAAAATATCAGGCATTGCATGAATGTGACGTTGGGGTTGTTGACAAAAGGCTCGTCGATGAATTGATGAACCCTCACGCTCACGGCTTCCTCGTTTCATCGGGTTGGGTCGACCACAATGCGAAGCATATTCCTCACGGCCACGGGGAGCGATGTGCTTGATCTATAGAGCCACCGAATAGAACATGAGGTGAGTATACCAATATCTTGACACGGCGTCCCATGTTGTTTGACCTGAGCACAGCTCTCCGAGATCCATCGCTCGCCAGACCTCAGGTCAAGTGTCAGCACGACTAAAGGCTTCCCCTTCCAGCGTACTGTCTGAGGCTTCGCCAATCTCAGCATACATTCTTATTGCGTATACTTGCTTGGCTTTAGGGTCTTTTTCTGGATTTTATACTAACTATTTTGCACGACGAAATTGTGCGGGCGGTTCCAGTGAATCACGACCACGTGATGACATTCGCCACTATATTGGATTAATTTCATTCGTAGTCGTAACTTCATCCACTACCACTATCTGACTCGACCGAGTGGCGTCCAGAAACCTACTGTGCGCTGCTGGCTGCAAGTGCCTTTGAATCATTTCGTATATACGATTCAGCTTGATTTTGCGCTGAACATATTTCACGGTATGTCCCCATTAATCCGCCCAAGGTTCAATCAAGGTCTCTACCCATTCTGATCACATGGTAGAGCGTTCCAAGATACCCAAAGTATATATATTAGATCACTGCGTTTGTCATATCTCATGAACCCTCATTGCCTACAAGGTCTGTAAGCCTACGCCACCCCTTGTCCCGCAGAACCACGCAAAGCCCAAGCAAGTCGGCAAATCATGGCTCAAGCAACGGGGGGCCATTGGGTTGGACCATGTCCAATTCCCATCTTCTATGAGCGGTGCATGCCTCTTCCAAGCAGCGTCAAACCATTCGAATTCGAGCAAAAGAGTTCTTTCTCCAAGAAAAAGGTGAAGCGAGAGCGAGACTTGTATAAACACCTTGTACGTCTCTTTCAAATCTTCAAGATACATGCTTGCTTACTCTCTTCACAGGAGAAGCTAGTGAACGGAGATGGGAAAAGGGGACCTTTGTTCCCGGATTTAGTGTTGGTCGACAGCTCACATCACTCTGATCCCAACCCCAACGCCGGATCGAAATTCAAGCCCGATCTACAGTTCTACAAAGTCAAAGACAATCACCCAAACGATATGGGGGTCGGACTATTCAGCGGTGAGTGTAAGACAGAGCGAGCCGATATCTTTTGCGACAGGCCCGATGCCGAAACGCTCGAGGATGAGGATGAGGATGATGCTCTAGCGGCCCCCTTCGAAGTCGTATCCTATGACGCCTCTCATACACGAGGGCAGCTCTCGAAATATGCGAATAATGCGTGTTCTCGACAACACCGAACTCATTACTTTATGCTGTATATCTTCCATCCGTACATCCGCATCCTTCGCTGGGATCGCTCTGGTGTTATTGTCACTGAACGCTTCGACTACGTCAAAGACTGCCGGCCTCTGATTGAATTTCTTTGGCGCTTCTCGTGCTTTGATGCAACGGGTCAAGGCTTTGACCCAACGGTATCTATTGCGGACGAGGCGGAGACAAGAGAGGCGAAAGCGCGTCTGGCCACCTGGGCGCCGCAAGTTGAGCGACCTGTTTTCAAGATGGAAGTACCTGGAGAGGGAGAGCAAGCCAATCGCCATTTCCTTGTATGGGGAGCGCTGGCTGAACCCTCCTCACCGTTTGGACGAGCTACCCGTGGATACCCAGCGATAGAGGTCAAGGCAACAGGGGACCCGGATGATAAGTACTCCAAGCCGATGTTCTTGAAGGAACAGTGGCGTGCATTGTCCGTGACTCCCGAAGTGGATACACTTCGGAAACTGAAGGCGAATGGAGTCGAATACATCCCTACGTTCGTCTGTGGCGGAGATCTTGGTCAGGTTACCCTATCGAGCGAGTTTGCGATCGCACCTTGGCGAGTAGGCAGGGTACAGGTGGATCAACGGACACATACAAGATTTGTGGTGGAGGAAGTTGGAAAGCCTCTTTGGCATTTCACAAGCTCGAAGAGAATGTTGTGTGCCGTTTATTTTGCTTTCTGTGGTGAGTATCAATGTTCATCCACCTTTCCGAGTCTATACTAGAATTACTATTAGCCCACCAGCAAGCATTTGAGAAATGCCAGATATTACACCGTGACATAAGTGCCGGGAATATCTTGATGTCATTGGATGAGAGGAGGGGGTTTCTGATTGACTGGGACCTTGCTAGGGATGTCGATACACACACGCTTGAGCCAACGGTGTGTTCGAAGTTCCATAGGTACTCTGTTGCGAGGATCCTGACCTCCCCTTAGGGTACTTGGCCGTTCATGTCTGCCGCCTTATTCAGAGAGCCTTCTAGACTCCACACGGTTTTTGATGACATCGAGTCCTTCTTTTGGGTGATCTTGTTTCACGCTCTCTGCTATCTTCAGCACAATCATCTCCACGATCTCCCCTTCATCAGGACAGAGCTCTTTGAACGATTCGATGTCGTCGGGAGTGAGGTCACTGGTGGCACCGCGAAGGCCTTATTGTTGGCGACAGGGACCTACATGGACCCGCAAGTCCAGTTCACTTCCAGACCTCTGGATGGATTCTTATCTGAATACCGTGATCTGTTGCAACTATGGGTTGTCGCAATTGAGGCAGCCAACAGAGCGAACGCCGGAAGCGACCAGATTGCTCAAATGCAAGCTGACCCCATAGATATAGAGCAGGCGGACACAGACGTGGACGATATCGAGTTTCCCGACCCCACAGATAATCCGCCCAGAAAACCCACCATCAACCCACCCGAAGCTACATCCATGGAGGAGCCTCACAAGCAGATCGCCTATATATTCCGTACCGCCCTCAAGGATCGAGCCCACGAGTGGCCCAAGAACGACTCCGCGACAGATCATATGCAAATGCATAAGGAAGAAATCACACAACCAAGCTCCGTCACTCGTCCAGACCCAGTGGAAGATATCGACGAGGATCGACCGAGAAAGAAAGCCAGAGTATGCCGATCCAGCGATTGACATTATATCTGTGAAGATGGATGCGAAGAAACCCCAGTATGTAAGGGCTGATTGGTACGATTGGATACCATTAGAGTAGACGTTGCTTCAGAGCTCGGTAAACACTCGCGTATCAGTCGTATCGTCGTATCGGTGTCACTCTGGTTGTGGGCGCTTCTTGTTCCTAACTCGTCATGTCAGCTAATCTGTTTCTGATGCGGAGATCTGAGAATTCAATGAGGCTTCGAAGGACGTCGTCATTGTTGAACGTTATATATTAATGTGCGTCTCCCCCTGCTGTAAATGCCCAATTGGAGGGCAGATTTTGATAGAGGGGATTAGTATCTCCCGGATTGCCATCTACATTTTGCGCTCTCGAGCTCCTTCTTAGCCCCTTCTCAACTCCTCTAATCCCCTCCTATAGACCTTCTGATCATCCCGCAAGTATGATGAACCCTTCTCTTGAGTTGACCTCTTCTCCTTGATGAATTATGACAGGACGCTACGCCCTTCTCCCCGTGCGAGAATCTAAATCCTGCCGGTAAGTGTCCCCTGATGGCTGAGGAGGCCTAATCTTACCTTTATGTGGTCTTCATACATACCGATAGCGAATGCCTAGGCGTCCATTGACTCCGTCAAAGTGGCAACTACGATTGCCCCATTGCACAGGGCGCAAGACACCAAAGTCGAGACATAAATCCATGAATAATGTGCGATCCTTATCTAGTGTATGATCCACAGATTGCGGGTCCTTGCATATGGTCAAAATTTAATGATTTGGTGAGTATTAGGTGTATTTGGGCCATTACTAGATTGCTACCTAGCTCCTTTGACCAGTAAACTGGGAGGAAGCATCGGACCACTATTGAACATGTCGGTGAACTATCCCACTGGTAAAGGAGGATAAAATATCCCCTGCACCCTGTGTTTTCTTGGACAAAGGAAAAGCAAATATCTATTCTCTTTGTTACACCCATATAAGCCGTACCACACAACCCACTCACCCGTGTTTCAGATCGCCGAATTCGACGCTCCCTACAGCCTAATACAAAAAGAAAATGATATCTTCCGCAGCATGTGCCTCAAGAGCGGTACATTTGGCTAGCTAGAGACTGCGGCTAGGGTAACTAGGCGCAAGGTGATCAACTTGTAGAAGATCAGCACGTTTCTCCTTAGATTTCATGGTGCTGTAAACTTCCTACCCTTCGCCTATATACTAGCTAGTATGATATATCCTGTATCGTCGCTTCGCGTTTTCCGTGTCCCTAATGTATACATTTATCGGTCATACCCACCCATCCCCTGAGTCTTATTATGGTGTTTTACTCGACTTGCACAACGGAACGACGCTTGACTCTACGCGACCCACACATTTTCACCGAAAGGAAAAGGGGCGTATTTCTTTGCACATTCCCCTCTGGTGAAAACTCTCGGGCCACGCAGTGTGATCATGCACGATCCCTGTGGCCACTGGTCAGAAGTCAAAACGCGACCACGTGACGGCGATCGCCGCTAATTAGATTCCCACTTTGGTAATTCATTCGTACTTGTAACTTGAACCACTACCACCACCTTCAACTGACTCGACACTGTGGCATCTGGAAATTAAACTGTGCGTCTTCGGCCACAAGGATCTTGAATCCAGTTTGAGCTAACAATGGATAGGATCTACTGTGGCTTTACTTACGCTGAACATATATAACGCGGTGGTATGTCCCGTCAATCTGGTCAACGTTTCTACTCATTCTGACCAACATGGCAGATCCTCCTAAGACACCACCGCCTCCTCCTCAGAAATTACAGGCCACTGCATCTGCAGTATCTCAAACCCCAGTCGCTTTCAAGGTCTCTAGCACTGCACCACATCAAGCGCAACCACTTAAAGCGTCGTCGGCCCGAGAAATCATGGCTCACGAAACGAAAGGCCGCTGGATTGGCCCGTGTCCAATTCCCGTCTTCTTCGAACGGTGCATGCCTCTTCCAAACGGAGCCGAACCAATCGACTTCACGGAAAAGAATTACTTCAGTAAGAAAAAGGTGAAGCGTGAGCGAGACTTGTACAAACACCTTGTACGTCTGTTTCAACTCTTCAACATACCTGCTTGCTTACTCCATTAATAGAAGAAGCTGGTGAACGGAGACGGGAGACGGGAACCTCTATTCCCGGATTTGGTGTTGGTCGACAGCTCAAATCACTCTGATCCCAACTCCAACGCTGGATCGAAATTCAAGCCCGATTTACAGTTCTACAAACCCAGCGCTGTGAAAGACAACCGCCCCAACGACATGAGTGCCGGGCTATTCAGCGGCGAAGGTAAGCTTAACCGAGCTGATATATTCTGCGACCAGCCCAAGGCCGAAGCACTCGAGGCGATCGGGGGTGATCCTCTAGCAGCCCCCTTCGAAGTCACGTCAGATAATGGCTCTGATACGCGAGGGCAGCTCTCTACATACGCCAGTGAGGCATGCTCTCGACAGCACCGAACCCATTACTTCATGCTGTATATCTTCCATCCGTGCATCCGCATCCTTCGCTGGGATCGCTCTGGTGTTATTGTCACTGAACGCTTCGACTACGTCAAAGACTGCCGGCCTCTGATTGAATTTATTTGGCGCTTCTCGTGCCTTGATGCAACGGGTCAAGGCTTTGACCCAACGGTATCGATCGCGGACGAGGCGGAGGCCAGAGAGGCGAAAGGGCGTTTAGCCAACTGGGCGCCGCAAGTTGAGCGACCTGTTTTCAAGATGGAGGTACCTGGAGAGGGAGAGCAAGCCACTCGCCATTTCCTTGTATGGGGAGCGCTGGCTGAACCCTCCTCACCGTTTGGACGAGCTACCCGTGGATACCCAGCGATAGAGGTCAAGGCAACAGGGGACCCGGATGATAAGTACTCCAAGCCGATGTTCTTGAAGGAACAGTGGCGTGCATTGTCCGTGACTCCCGAAGTGGATACACTTCGGAAACTGAAGGCGAATGGAGTCGAATACATCCCTACGTTCGTGTGTGGCGGAGATCTTGGACAAGTTACCCTTTCGAGCGAGTTTGCGACCGCACCATGGCGAGTAGGCAAGGTACAGGTGGACCAAAGGACACATACAAGATTTGTGGTGGAGGAAGTTGGAAAACCTCTTTGGCATTTCACAAGCTCGAAGAGAATGTTGTATGCCGTTTATTTTGCTTTCTGCGGTGAGTATCAGTCTTCGTCTACCCTTCCGATCCTAAATTGGAATTGCTAGCCCATCAGCAAGCATTCGAGAAGTGCGGGGTATTACATCGAGATATTAGCGCCGGGAATATCTTGATGTCATTGGATGAGACCAGGGGGTTTCTCATTGACTGGGACCTTGCTAGGGATATCGATCAGCTCGAGGAAGCTGCACGCACGCTTGAACGAACGGTACGTTATGACTTCTATTGTGTGCTCTGCTGCGAGGATTCTTAAACCACTTAGGGCACTTGGCCGTTCATGTCTGTAGCCTTGCTGAAGGAGCGTTCTAAGCTCCACACGGTATTCGACGATATCGAGTCCTTCTTTTGGGTGATCTTGTTTCACGCTCTCTGCTATCTTCAGCACAATCATCTCCACGATCTCCCCTCCATCAGGACAGAGCTCTTTGAACGATTCGATATCGTCGGGAGTGATGTCACTGGTGGTACTTCGAAGGAATTATTGTTGGCGAAAGAGAGCTACAAGAAACCGCGATTCCAGTTTGCTTCCAGACCTCTGGATGGATTCCTATCTGAGTATCGCAATCGGCTGCATCTATGGGTTGACGCAATTGAGGCAACCGATCCGGTAGAAGCCGGAAGCGACCAGATTGCTGAAGTACAAGCCGGCCCCGTGGAAACAGAGCCAGCAGGCGCAGAGGTGTATGATATCGCGTTTCCCGATTCCACGGATGACCTGGCCCTCAGACCCACCATCAACCCACCCGAAGCTACGGCTCTAGAGAAGCCTCACACGCAGATCGCTTGCATATTCCGTACCGCCCTCAGGGATCGAGCTCACGAATGGCCCAAGAATGACTCAGCACAGAGTCAAATGTCGTTTCATAAAGCAGAAGTCGCACGAGGCCGAATATCTGCCGTCAAGCGTCCAAGCTCCGCTCGTCCACAACCAGTGAACGATGACGACGAGTATCGACCGGGGAAGAAGTTCAGAGTATCACGGCCCGGTGCTTGACTACACTTTCAGACCTCTCAATTTTCTCGCTACTACTACTACGTAATCAACTAGCTTCCAACTCCCTAGACCCGGGACACTCGATTGTATCATACACTTCATGCATAATTGTCCAACGACCAAAGTTGATACGTTATCATATGGACTACTTAGGGAGTTCTCATTCGGGGATCCCAATGTATACGAAGGTGATGTCGAGCACATACCATCAATAGGTTTTGATTACAAAATGAGGGTATATGTATAAGTCTATTGATACCAGTGTTCGCGTAAGCGTTTGCGCTGAACCATAGGCCTAGTTATTATAATAGCAGTGGCCAACGCCACCACCGTAACAACGAGCTGTCCTTTATTGAAGGTCTCGCTCAACACATCAAAAGTGTTTGAAGGTGCAACGCGGGTGAAGAACAGATCCAGGCCATACGCTAGGACCAGCGACGTTGATTCCAAAAGGGCAGGGGCAGTTATGATTTTTCGTATGTTTGCGACCTGTAAGAAATGCAGTTTAGAGAGGTACACGGCGCGGCGTAGACAATCCACATACCTCGTAGTTATGGGACAGTGTTCGGCGTGAATCATCAGGCAATAGGGGGTCATAAGAGATAAGGAATTCTTCTTGCTCCTCAGCTGTTACCTTGCGATTAGGCCGGCGGGGGTCAAGTAGACGGCGGGGAACCGATAATATTTTGTTGTTCTTCGTAGCCACTGCATACCGATGTTAGACAAGCTAAATCGGGATCAGCATGAAGGAGTTACATATGAGGTCTTTCGAGGTGATCCCGAACTTCGTCGACGTCGCCGCCAGCGCTGTCACGCCATGCGGGAAGATATAAGATCGTTCATAAGCAGTTAGATCTAATAGATCAGCGGAGAACGCAGATACTTCAGAGCTTCATCAACGTTAGCAATCTTGAAGTATAAGCAGGGTCAAACCAACACCGACCTCCTAGTTTTAGCGTCCACTTCCGAGCCTTCATAAAGTTCGACCGAAACCATCCGGTAACCCTTGCTCCGCCCAGCGCCATGGAAGTCACTGTCATAGTAATGATACGAAAGCCAATTCTCCACCAAGGAAACGTGGATATCACACGGGCCGGCATGAGATGGAATATTAGTGTGATGGATTACACTACCCTTGGCAGCATCCACCAAGTATATCCCACAGCTCGATGGCAGGGAAGCCTTCGACGCAGTCAACAAAACGAATAACCTAGGATTGAGGTACTTGTAAAGCGTCGTGCGATTGCCCAAGACTTTTCCAAAAGAGGCAATAGGGCCTTTCGAAGTGGAGATGATGGACTGGATGTCTTCGCTGGGAGGGATAGACAAGGTCCAAGTAGAGTGAGCGACGTAACGATCGCTGAGGTCTGAGTTGATCACAGCTTGGTGACCGACAAGACGACGCTGGCCCTCTATGGTGACACGGAGTGGGAAGTGGAGGGACGACGCAGCCTTGGTAAACGCGGCTGAGCTAGCTGCGGTATCAGGATATAGATAAACCTAGAGGGGAGGTCAAGTTACGCGTTTGAGTGAGGAGGAAATGGGAAATACCTGGAGAAATTCGTCCAGGAGTACAATCACTTTGGAATGGCCTTGTAGCATAAAGGAATCGACTAGCGGGCCTGATATGACGTCAACGCCTTCCAAGACATCCTTGTCATCTTCGCTGGCCACATTGCCGCCAGTAGAGGCATCAATGTGGTACACCACGGTATCAATCAAGGACTAGAATGCTCTGCGATGAGTTCGAAGTCGGAGGGATCAGATGAGGATTCTCACATTGTGCGACCGTCTCTGAGTCACCAAAACAACCTGAGGTAGCTCTCCATCGTTAACAGTCTGTGTGACATATAACTTCACGGGCATGATACTTCCCCCCGTTTCAGCCGCCCAACCAAGACCAAGCATTCGACTCCATAGGATTTCGCCGTTGCTTAAATCGATGCCGAAAACTTTGCTATACGGCGTAGCGGCAACAATGACCTGCCTGAATCCAAATGCATCCCGCGACAGTTTCCCACTAGGGTCGTCTGCACCAATAGCAGCGGACGAGGCGGACGCATAGGAACCAGTTGCGAAGCGCTTGATGAACTTCGATGCGTATTGAGGGAAATTCTATAAAGAGGAAGATCAATAAAGTGCGGAAACATCGGGGAGTAAACATACTTGTGCCTCTACGATCTGTCGTTGCAAGCGCTGCGAGAACGTCTCGCTCTCTCTGGGAACGTGCGAGGCATCAACCTTTTCAGGTAGCTCGACAAACTCGGCCACAGCAACCGTAGCAAGAGATTCCTCACGCGTCCATTGCAGGTCACTTTGCTGGAACAGCTGGATGGCTCCAGTGGTGCTCGTGATGACTAATCGAGAGACAACTGTCAGGGCTCGGGGGTTGACACAGTCAAGAGCAATCTAACATTGGGGCTATGAACAAAGAGCTAGATCCGGGGGAGGGTACGAACGTACATGAGCGAGGACTCCGTGCGTTTGTGTGTCGAAGGGAACCGTGAAAGCGGTCATCACGCCATCACCCAGATGCCCGGTGTAGACATCCACAGCTACTTGCTAGCACTCGGTTAGCCACGCAATAGCCAAAAGTGTATCAACGGAACATACTTTCAGGACATGCGACCACCGCGCCCGAGCAATATACGGCTGGCCATTCTTATCAAGCCCTCCTGCAAACAGTGAATCCGCATGGCTGCTACCCTGGATTGGACACGGAGATCAGGCTCGGTATACAGTCATGCGGGCGAGGTCACTAACCGCGGCGGAAAACTCCCAGATAGACTTGAATGCCGATCCGTCCGCCTCCAGTTTAAATATCCGACTCGAGCCATCGGCCTTGACGCCAACAAATCGGCCGTGGTCACTCAGCCCAATATCGACGATACGCTGGTACGCGGAGCCTTTGATGGTGGCGACACTTGATTTCAAGTCTGGCGTTAGAGCCATAGATTTCAGAGAGCCCTGCTCCAGCCAAACCACACGAGCCGCCGCGTTCGATTGGGATTCCGGCGAATGTCGAATCACCAGCAAGTCGTGAAGACCGTCGGCGATAGACGAGCTTACCTCCGAAGACTTGATGACGGCGCCGGTCTCAGAGGACAGGACGGCAATGCGTAGTTTGTGGGAATGGGGAAGTTTCGAGAGACCGACCACATAGACGTGTGTCGCCACCACAATCACTTTGGAATATACAGCCAAGGCCCTATTGCAATGTGCTTGGTGCGGATAGTGGCATATGAATGGAAGACGCTTACGCAGGATCGGGGGAGGTCCAGCTCCACTTCAAGGACCCGGACATATCGACGGCCTGCAGAGTACGGCCATTGTTCAGAACATAGAGTGCCGGCGTGCCAGTTCGTGAATCCTTTGCGAACTCCACGGACGTGCCTAGGTAGCTTGGTTCGAGTAGTTCTCCTAGTGAGGGATCATGCAACCGCCGCTCCAGTATCAAGCTGCCGTTCAGAGCGTCGAACGCCCGAAAAGTTGCGCCTCCAGGTCCAGATAAACTTGTCACAACTTTCGTGGTCTCTCGTCAGCGATGCAGTCTCGTATTCAACGGATGGTTCACCAACTATTCTCGTGCGCGTGGAAACTGGCCACCGAATCCCCCTCGTCATACAGGTATCTCCAGGCTGTGGCAAAGACTCAGAGCAGGTATTTGCTTGCATTCGTTGATACACTCACCTAACGTCCCATTTGATGGCTCTATAGCACCTAGCACGTTGCTCCCCGTCGCCGTGAGGACCACACTTTGCGTGGTATCCGACCCAACTCGATGAAACACCGGTGCCGTGGCGGAGGACTGCGTGAGGGGTACGCCAATAAGCCTTTTGTGCCAGTCAACGACGCCAACGTCGGATTCGTGTAATGCCCATGATATTTGAGTGAAAACCCCCAAAAACAAAAGAAAGAAAGCTGTCATTCAGCGATGGGGACGTCGTCAGACGAGAGTTGGGCCTGGCGCTCAATTAGAGCGCTTTCTTAGGCAAAACGCTGGATCAGTTGGATCCTCTCAAGCAAAAAGAGTACGACCTGAATACATACTGACCACCGCAGGGGTCGAACCTGCAATCTCCTGATTCGTAGTCAGACGCGATGCCATTTCGCCAGGCGGCCAACGAGGGCACAGGTACCGGAGGTCGATATTTCAGAAAATGTTCGAAGTTGTTGGATGGCTCAGATAAGTGTAAGGTAAGGTACATCAGACGAACGATAATGCTTTCAAGTCCGTTGTACAAATGTTTACAGAGTCCAGGATTAGAGTCCAATGCCATGCATCATACCGAGCATGTACATATTGAGAGTCCTTCGACTCATCCATCCTTAAAGGATAATGGTTAGTTGTCGTACGTGTGGTAGGGTCGCTGAGACCTTCATTCTTCGATATCAGTCCATTCGCCGGCCAGACCTTCCTGACAGCGAGATGGGTTTATCTAACGATGGTTTCGTGTTCGTGAGGGATCCAGCTTTGTTCGAAAACGCCAGAAGTTGCGTGAGGCGTGCGTCTGAGTAGACGCGGTGACTTGGTCGAAGTGAGCCTCAATGTGCCTTTGATGCAATGTTGTACTTACATGAGCACCAAGGCCGGGCCGTAATTTGGAAATACCAACGCAAAAGTAGGATTACATCCAAGAAGGATGCGAATCTCTGTGACTTCATCGGGAAAGGGGCCGAACGCCCAGTTATTACTGAGAGACATTGCGCGAGGTGGTGGGGGATGGAGAGAATTGTGAGATGGACATGCGTTCTTCGCTCGAGGTGGTCCGTTCAATGAACCTGACAATCAACTGATTTGGGGGGAAGAGTCGAGGTGTCATATGCGTGGCCGAATATTTCTAGCGCTTTGCGGCGTCCCTCCGCAAGGGACCTCCTTTGTCTGCCTTGTCAACTGCATACCACAGAAATACAAAAATATGGAAGTGATTGACTCTTGCTGTTAGCAGGTTCATCTTATCAGCATCTTATCATATCATCTCATCTTATCAGCTCGGTAAGGCATGGAGTATGATACGATTGAGTTTCCGGGTCCGAATAATGAGGTTGGTAGCTAATTGATTGCGTAGTAGTAGTAGTAGTAGTAGTAGTAGTAGTACGGTAGCAAGAAAATTTAGATGTCGTCAAGTGTAGTCAAGCACCGGGCCGTGATACTCTGAACTTCTTCCCCGGTTGGTACTCGTCGTCATCGTTCACTGGTTGCGGACGAGTGGAGCTTGGACGCTTGACGGCAGATATTTGGCCTCGTGCGACCACTGCTTTGTGCAACGACATTTGATCCAGTGCTGAGTCATCCTTGGGCCATTCGTGAGCTCGGTCTTTGATGGCAGTACGGAATATATAGGCGATCTGTGTGTGAGGCTCCTCCAGGGAAGTAGCTTCGGATGCGTTGATGACGGGTTTGACAGCGGGCTTATGTGAGGGATCGGGGAACTCGGTATCTTCCAGCTCTGGGTTCGCCTTCTCTGTATCGACGGCAGCTGCTTGGACTTGTTCGATCCGATTGTCTCTGGCCTTCTGTAGTTTTCTTGCCTGCAACGCTTCAACCCACCGATGCAGAAGCTCGCGCCATTCGGATAAGAATGCATCCAAAGGTCCACAAGCAAACTGGAATGGCGGTTCCCTGAAGGTCCCATTTAATATCAATGAATCCTTCGCAGTCCCACCCGTGACCTCACTCCCAACGATATGGAATCGTTCAAAGAGTTCTGTCCTGATGATGGGAAGGTCGCGAAGATGATTGTGTTGAAGATAGCAGAGAGCGTGGAACAGGATCACCCAAAAGAAGGACTCGATGTCGTCAAATACCGTATGGAGCTTAGAACGCTCCCTCAACAGGGCTGCGGACATGAACGGCCAAGTACCCTAAGATGTGTTGAGAATCTTCGCGACCGAGTACACAACAGGAGTTGAAACATACTGTTCTCTCAAGCGTGCGGGCAGCTTCCTCAAGCTGATCAATATCCCTAGCAAAGTCCCAGTCAATCAGAAACCCCCTCCTCTCATCCAATGACATCAAGATATTCCCGGCACTGATATCACGATGTAATATGCTGCACTTCTCGAATGCTTGCTGGTGAGCTAGTTATGCCGACTTAGGATAACGAACGGTGGATAAAAACGTTGATACTCACCGCGAAAAGCAAAATAAACGGCATTCAACATCTTCTTCGAGCTTGTAAATTGCGAAAGAGGTTTTCCAACTTCCTCCACCACAAACCTTGTATGTGTCCTTTGATCCACCTGTACCTTGCCTACTCGCCATGGTGCGGTCGCAAACTCGCTCGAAAGGGTGACTTGTCCAAGATCTCCGCCACACACGAACGTAGGGATGTATTCGACTCCATTCGCCTTCAGTTTCCGAAGTGTATCCACTTCGGGAGTCACGGACAATGCACGCCACTGTTCCTTCAAGAACATCGGCTTGGAGTACTTATCATCCGGGTCCCCTGTTGCCTTGACCTCTATCGCTGGGTATCCACGGGTAGCTCGTCCAAACGGTGAGGAGGGTTCAGCCAGCGCTCCCCATACAAGGAAATGGCGATTGGCTTGCTCTCCCTCTCCAGGTACTTCCATCTTGAAAACAGGTCGCTCAACTTGCGGCGCCCAGGTGGCCAGACGCGCTTTCGCCTCTCTTGTCTCCGCCTCGTCCGCAATAGATACCGTTGGGTCAAATCCTTGACCCGTTGCATCAAGGCACGAGAAGCGCCAAAGAAATTCAATCAGAGGCCGGCAGTCTTTGACGTAGTCGAAGCGTTCAGTGACAATGACACCAGAGCGATCCCAGCGAAGGATGCGGATGCACGGATGGAAGATATATAGCATGAAGTAATGGGTTCGGTGCTGTCGAGAGCATGCCTCACTGGCGTATGTAGAGAGCTGCCCTCGCGTATCAGAGCCATTATCTGACGTGACTTCGAAGGGGGCTGCTAGAGGATCACCCCCGATCGCCTCGAGTGCTTCGGCCTTGGGCTGGTCGCAAAATATATCAGCTCGGTTAAGCTTACCCTCGCCGCTGAATAGCCCGGCACTCATGTCGTTGGGGCGGTTGTCTTTCACAGCGCTGGGTTTGTAGAACTGTAAATCGGGCTTGAATTTCGATCCAGCGTTGGAGTTGGGATCAGAGTGATTTGAGCTGTCGACCAACACCAAATCCGGGAATAGAGGTTCCCGTCTCCCGTCTCCGTTAACCAGCTTCTTCTATTAATGGAGTAAGCAAGCAGATATGTTGAAGATTTGAAACAGACGTACAAGGTGTTTATACAAGTCTCGCTCACGCTTCACCTTTTTCTTACTGAAGTAATTCTTTTCCGTGAAGTCGATTGGTTCGGCTCCGTTTGGAAGAGGCATGCACCGTTCGAAGAAGACGGGAATTGGACACGGGCCAATCCAGCGGCCTTTCGTTTCGTGAGCCATGATTTCTCGGGCCGACGACGCTTTAAGTGGTTGCGCTTGATGTGGTGCAGTGCTAGAGACCTTGAAAGCGACTGGGGTTTGAGATACTGCAGATGCAGTGGCCTGTAATTTCTGAGGAGGAGGCGGTGGTGTCTTAGGAGGATCTGCCATGTTGGTCAGAATGAGTAGAAACGTTGACCAGATTGACGGGACATACCACCGCGTTATATATGTTCAGCGTAAGTAAAGCCACAGTAGATCCTATCCATTGTTAGCTCAAACTGGATTCAAGATCCTTGTGGCCGAAGACGCACAGTTTAATTTCCAGATGCCACAGTGTCGAGTCAGTTGAAGGTGGTGGTAGTGGTTCAAGTTACAAGTACGAATGAATTACCAAAGTGGGAATCTAATTAGCGGCGATCGCCGTCACGTGGTCGCGTTTTGACTTCTTACCAGTGGCCACAGGGATCGTGCATGATCACACTGCGTGGCCCGAGAGTTTTTACCAGAGGGGAACGTGCAAAGAAATACGCCCCTTTTCCTTTCGGTGAAAATGTGTGGGTCGCGTAGAGTCAAGCGTCGTTCCGTTGTGCAAGTCGAGTAAAACACCATAATAAGACTCAGGGGATGGGTGGTTATGACCGATAAATGTATACATTAGGGACACGGAAAACGCGAAGCGACGATACAGGATATATCATACTAGCTAGTATATAGGCGAAGGGTCGGAAGTTTACAGCACCATGAAATCTAAGGAGAAACGTGCTGATCTTCTACGAGTTGATCACCTTGCGCCTCTGCCCTAGCCGCAGCCTCTAGCTCGCCCAACGTACCGCTCTTTAGGCACATGCTGCGGAAGATACCATTTTCTTTTCCTATCAGGCTGTAAGGAGTGTCGAATTCTGCGATCTGAAACACGAGTGAGTGGGTTGTGTGGTACAGTGTACATGAATGTGACGAAGCGTTCGAATATTTACCTTTTATGACCTTTCCTTTATCCAAGACAATGAGGCGATCGTAGTCAATAACGGTTCGCAAACGATGGGCGACTGAGTAGTTTACGGAAGTCAGTAGGCCACAGTATGGCACGGGAAAAGGGGACGCACTCATCAACAAAAGTGAGTCGTTGAATTCTTCTCGCATAGTTGCTTGAATCTTCGTATCAGTAGCAAAGTCGATGCTATTCGTGGCCTCATTCAGAATAATCAGAGCTCCTTGGCAATAGAGCACGCGCCATGGCGATGAGCTGTCGTTGACCATGCGAATGATTCGTTCCGACATGTGGCGACCTGCCATGCGTGGCCTTGGTATCTGCGCCCGTCATTTTGGTGGAATTGAAGGAGAGCGTCCGCCACCCTCAGTACCGTCGTGAATAGATGGCGCCCGAGATCCTTCCCTGCATGTTCGGCGGGAGGCATGGCCCCTGGTCCTCAAGATCCCCATTGTCATCTGTCCTCTTTCCGTCCTATCCTCATGGGCGGCTGAGGCGATCGCCGTCACGTGGACGTGTTTTCTGACCAGCCACAGAAATCCTGCAATAACCCAAGCAGTCCATCATGATGCTATATTTACTTTGGTCTCACATTTCAATACAGGTGTTACTACACATTGGCTCTATCATGCAAAGCTATGGCAAATCTTCTCGTCCCCCTTCAGATGCGAAAACTCTGCCTGAGCTCTGACTCGTTTCTCAACTTCAGGAGTCCACTGTAGTACCCATGTTAGCGAATTCCTCCTTAGCAACAGGATCTTACCTGAGCAACCTCCTCGGCCCTTCCCCAGTCGATGAGAGTGGGGTCAGTACCAGCTGCATCCCACAGGATGTTTCCTGGTTGGATATCGGTGTGAAGGACGTGGTATTTGTCACTATAGACAAGCTGTTAGTTCTACATCGGATGCAAAGGCGTTCAAAAGCGGCTTACACATAGACCTTAGCCTCGCGAATGATCAAAGGAATCAAGGTCTTTTTTACTTCGGCTTCACATCCCGCAATGTCTCCTTTCTTCATATACTTCTCTGCGAGATTCTTCCAGAATGCGGTTCCTGTGGAATCGACTTTTCCAGTGACTCCGTGGAAGACAATGAACTGGCGGCCTTCGTATTTGCCTTCAGCGAGCAGCTGGTCTGTCTTTCCGAGCCACTTGATCTCTGAAGCGAAGGTCTCCGCTGGGGCTGAGTGTATATGTAAGTAAATGCATGAGAAGTCAGTGATAAGACGCTTAAATACTCTTTCCAGTCTTCGCGTAGGCAGTGACATCCTTTCCGGTGGATGGATCAGGCCAGCCACCGTCGACCTGGTAAGTGATTGCTGAATTGCCTTGTTGTCCGACCTGAGTGATACTTCTCTTGACGTTGCCCAGAGTCAGCTCTGCTTTGCCTAGTTATATCCATCCATAGTCAGCTATGTGGCCCAAGTCACCGAAGAGGCGAGATACTTACCACATGAGGGATCGAACGCCCGTTTTCCCTTTCTCCCGATGGGACAGGAGGCTCCTTTAGGAGACCCCTTTTGGGCAGGTTTCTTCGTCCCGGATTTCGTGGCTTGATTACCGACTTTCTTCGGACCTGGCCTTTTGGCCTCTGTCTTCTTGGTCGCTGTCTTCTTGGACGAGGGTCTCCCGGTGCCCTTGTTCTTGGGTTTCGCCGCTCCCCCCTTTTTCTTGCCTTGTGTCGTCTCCTGCTCCTGTGAGTCACGTCCCTCGAATACGTTGATATCGTGCTAATGAATAAGATAATTGTCAGATTTCTCCCACATCAAGGGAAAGTGATGCCGTCACTTACCCCGCTGGATGCGCCGTGGTTAGCAGCAAGCTCTCGCAAGGCAAGATCGGAATCTTCGTATTTGTGAGCCTCCACGATGTCATCACGAGTGTCGACAACCGGTGAAGCAACGGACACAGCCAGAATGCAAGCCAGAGCAACGGAAGCACTGAGAGCTCGTCGTAAGTTCATGGTGAGAAGTTCGGCTGTTGGCTCGTTGGTTGAAGGTGCGATGGATGAGGATGGACTAATATCCTCTCATTTTATGTTGCTCATTCATCAGCCTGGGGCTCATCGTCTCCATTCATGCGACATGAAGCTAACACTGGCAAGGTATGAGGCCATTCGCTTTGGAGGAAGGATGAGTATCAATCGTTTACTCTGCTCCACAAATTCCATTCATGCTAAGTATTACTGACTAGGGAGATTCGCCATAGACCGGTGACTCACCGGCTTCTAGTAACTGAACGCAAAGTTCACTCATACCACCTCTGGAACTACGTGTCAGAGACTCATCGGGCACTTAGCTGGGTATCAGAACGCGCTAACCAGACGCGGAACGGTTTCTTGCAGTTCGGTATCCCTCTGTATATACCTTAGCCCCCTGACTGTGGCTCCGACCATCTTCTAGGCACAACGCTGGTGCTACGCCCCAACTATGGCGTTTGCATTGGAAGGCGGGGTCTTTACTGTTGTATGGAACAAGTACGATAGGTCAGAATCATCCAGGCTCCGATGACATCGCTGTTTCCTTCGCTGCGATTGGCAAATCAGGACCACCTAAACGACCTCAAGTGTTGTTGAGCAGGTACATGCGCTGACGATGAAAGGGAGGAAAAGAAAGTACATGGCGGACATATTGTGACATGGAATTAATCATCTTGATACGGCTGTGTCCATCAGTGTCTCTGAAACGGTAACCTATGGAGGG
The DNA here is from genome assembly GCA_017312325.1 of Pleurotus citrinopileatus. NCBI lineage: Eukaryota > Fungi > Basidiomycota > Agaricomycetes > Agaricales > Pleurotaceae > Pleurotus > Pleurotus citrinopileatus. The sequence goes on from BHFW01000002.1 coordinate 234,252, forward strand.
TGGCCCAGCCAATATACCGGAACCATTTCGCCGGATGCAAACACAGAGATTGAATCGTCAGCAAAGGAGTAGGTGATCTGCAGGAGAATCTGAGAGACTGGGCAGGAACGCCCAGGCCATGGCGTCGCAAGAAACGAAGAGTTACAACGTTTAGGTGTAAGCCGTGGTTCAAATTTAAATTTACGGATTACGAAGCTCTGGACATGCAGCTTCCGAGTCAACCGGTGACCTGTGCTTCCTAGGCAAATCATTAGAACCTAGAACGAAGTCAAGCTCAACAACGACGCACCCCTCTTCCGGGCACACAATATACACAATAGTCCCATCTAGGCACTGCTGTTTACGCTTTATCCCACCCAGCGGCCCAGTCCCAATCCTCAGGCCGTCGAAAGAATACCGGCCACCACATCGACTCACGATACCATCGTCCATATTCCCTCGGCACACTAACTTGGTAATCAACGTGTTGTAAATCTGGAAACATCTTGAAACACTGCATGGCGACATGCGAAGTAGATCCGCTCTCAGGGCAAACCCCAGAACCACCGAGGTTGATTGAGCGTAACTTTGGGGCTTTGTCTTTGAGGGCTCTGAAGTGACGAAGCATGCTCATTGGCGACTGATCCGGGTTCATAACCTGTTAGCAAGGTTATATGACTATGTAGCTGTCACTGACCTCGTCAGTCGACAAATCTAAACACAGTAGCTCGGGCATACGCGCCGCAAACTCGAATATAATGTCCAACTTTCCGAAACACGAGAAGACCTTGACGTCGTCGAATATGTTCTCTGGATGTGTTGCGTATTCACGGGCGACAGTCCGGACTTTTAAATGGGTGATATGTCGACCAGGTACAATCTGATTGACCACTCGATGGTCTGTTTCCAGGACCCGGAGATGGGGAATGGTTGTTGGGAGGATCGGTAGGAATCCAAGTTTGGGGAGAAGGAGCCGCTGGATGTTGGTTTGCGTAGTCAAGAACTGGAGGAACAAAGACGGTAATAATGGGATACTATGGTATCGGAGTGCATTGAGCAAAAACGGGATATCCCCGATAAAGATTGGCGAGTCATCGACCATGATCCCGGTACAGATTATTGATAGGTCCTTCAGATTCACAAGCTTAGTGAGGATTCGGCCGATGAGGAGTATTACAGGGGAAGGAGGGGAGTTTGGCGATCCATAGATGAAGGGGGTAGTGATAGCTAGTTCTTCGACGAACCGTGCGAGCCTGTCTTTGGATGCGATGATTCTATCTAGGAGGTTCTCGAGCTTTGCTTGAAGATCGTCTTCATCGGTATGATCTACGAGGCGTATGGCACGGTAAAAGAGCTGTTCAGCTTCCGTATGGACACTCCTGGACACGAAAAGTAATGAGTAAAGGGTGGGTCCGTCACTGCACTGTCTGATAACATGATAGATGAGTTCGACGGGGAGTTGGGGCATTACTGTGAGTACTCCCGATAGCTGGGGCGCCTGAAGAGTGGCATCAAACCTGTTGCACGCGGATGAAATGCCACGCTCGTATCATCAGATCACAGGCTTAGCCCCGTGCACGGGGAATCCGGGGCGAACGTTGACGTTGATCGATTACCTATTGTACATGTTGCACGACAGTTTGTGATGATGATGGGGATTCATATAAACCGGGGTACATGCCAGGATGCATCAACAGGTGGAACTTTTCTTCCCTCTTCCTGCTCTCTTCGTTGTAGCCCTAACCAAATCGATGTCAGTCTGTAGGTCTGGCGTCTCGTCCCCATACATGGCATCCAGAATGACTCGCTTCTCCATCCACTTCTCGCATTCCGCTTCATCTCCTAGCGCCATGTAAATACAAGCAAGATGATGGAGGATCTTCCCGTATGCAGGGTGTGCCTCTTGCCCTTCAGATTCCACCAATTCGAGCAGCTGGAGCGTTGGTTTCAAGAGTAAGTCGTCGGGCAAGGGTGGATTGGAACACCATTTCAATATTGCAGGGACGTTGTTCTGAACGGCGTTAAGCTTGGTTAAGAATGACTTGGGCGAGGCGCAGGCTTTGCATTTGCATGTGATCCTATAGCCTTTCAAGGTGTTTTTGCGTTCGGCGTAAGTGTCGGGGAGGGCGAAGTAGGACGTGGTGATTTCCTCTCCCTTGGCTATGTGCCTAAGGGCATAGCATTGGCGGGAAATGGAAGCAGGGTCCCATGTTGTAAGGGTGTTCGGGCTGCAGCTGGGAAGAAGTCAGCGCTGTGGCGGGGTGAGCGCGATTAATATTGCACATACCTATGGTTGATTCGTGATAGATTGTTGAAGACGGCGGTGTATGGCACTTTACGTTCTGAGAGCAACATTGATTAGGCGGGCGCAATTGGCTGCAAACATACATACAACCGTACCTGGGGCGCCATTAACGAACTGGACCCCATATCCGTTCGTCCTCAGCCTCCCATGCAGTGGACCACTCATTCCCTCGTCCGAGTGGCAATCATGCAGCGCCATATATTGCAGCTTCGCCCTCGGAGTCATCCGATTGAACGCCGTCTCGATGGCTTGCTCCTCGAAATCCATACCCTGCCGCACCATCCTCTTATCGGATGCTTCAGAGGATGTCTTCGGCGCCCTAGACCCCACCTTGGCTTTACCCATGACAGCAGCAATTGAAATAATCAAAGGCCGCTCGCTCGCGATCATCTCCCCGAACTTAAAATCGCGTGTGGCTATCATTCCCAGCCCCATTCCCTCCACCTCCCTGATCTCGAACCCACCCCACGATCGAGGGCGGGGGACAGGTTGCGGATAGCCTGGTGCGTTAATGAAGAGGGCCTTGTCATGCATAGAGAGGAATATGCATTCAGTTTGTCCGTCGATGAATTCCAAAAAGTGTCCGGATTGAGGTTGGGTGGAGAAGATGCGTGTACCCTTCTCAATAGCAGCGTTCGAAGGCGCAGATGTTGGATCAATCGGCAGTATGGAATAAGTGAGCGTTGTGGCTTCCTCTAGGACGGGGTCAGACAAGTGTTAGCCAAACCACCAGGGGTCCAGTTACGCACTTCCAGCAGCGCTTTCTTTCTCGGCAGCAGCATTGATCCTGTCGACTTCTTCCTGAAAGCTAGGATGGAAGTTGGGCACTTTCTTCCCATCGGGAGCAGTCTTTTGCTTGGATGGCTGGGTATGACCAGAGATAGCCGCGGCTTGGGACAGTCTTTCGACGAAGTCTGAGACTGAAGGGGGATCAGATGGCCGCAGGCACGAGAAAGATTCATGTAATACGCACAGGTGTTGGCAAGCTCTTCGTTATCAATCGTAGCCATCACTCTGTCGAAAATGTGCTTATTGGCCGGAGATGTGAACGGATTCTGGTCCGGCACAGTCTCACGGCTCCCTGCGCAAAGATGAGCAGAAATCCAAAGCTGAGGGAAGAAGAATGGGCTTGCCACTGGCAGAATCGTTAGACAACACGTTCGACGACATCGTGAAGAGGGTATCGACTCATCCTATCACCTCTCTCCTTATATGGAGAACAATGGAGTGATCCCATGATGCCGAGAGGTTCTCGAAGCGAAGCTTAATTCGATTCCCATCCAACCCGTGACGCCAAATGACTTCGATGGGAAGGCGAAGATTAGTGCTACTCAATAAGTCCTGGGTGTGCAAGTTGCAGTCGAATAAAGGGGTAAATGTGCTTGACAGCTGTCATCGGAGTTTAAAGCTCGCTCGCTCGTCGCTGTTCCGCACGATGAGCAGCAACTCTTATCCCCTCGTCGCACCTCCTTGCCATGCTATTCGAGTTCTCAATCTCAGCTGATATGTCCAAGCAACATCAGATATAAAATATATTGCTACCTGAGAGACTAGACTACAACTGCTGAAGCCAAAACGGGAAGCTATGGTTTGAAGGGAGCTATATACAGGTTTGTGTACAAGTCCATTACAGTAAAATGGCAGAATGGATAAGTGCGGCATACATGATATCTTTTTGATCCAGAGGTCGAGATTTCAACCCAGCCTTGAATCAAATTGTTTTGTCATTCTTGGAAAGCCCTCGTGTGGAATGTTGCAGAATAGCCATTGGGATCACTATATGCAGCACTGACTGTACAAGTTCAGACACTAATGTAGCTACTCATCGTGCGGAACAGCGACGAGCAAGTGAGCTTTAAACTCCGATGACAGCTGTCAAGCACATTTACCCCTTTATTCGACTGCAACTTGCACACCAGGACTTATTGAGTAGCACTATTGATTCGGCGAATGGTTTCAAAAAAAGGTTATACGGGGACTTCCGGAAGCGCACAGCATCCCCACCTGAGTCATAAAGAGCTTAAACTATGTCGAAGTTGGACACAAAAGAGAATATTTGGGATCCAAGAGGCTATTGACGAGCCTTTCAAAGCTAACGGGCTCTGTACACAGAGTGAGTTCAATGGGCACGTACGTCGCAAAGTGGACACAAACCATCCCCTAGCGTCCAGCATCCAGGAATATCGAATTTCAGAAGGAAAATGCGTCGATCCTAGCAGTTCGGTCTGAAGTTTGCGTGAGGCATGAGTTTTATTGACCACTGGCAGCTTCATTGCATATACGTACATTATTTGGCCTGAAATAGCTGTACAGTCGTTAAAGGACTTGTTCACCAGGAGATAAACTGTCTGCTGAGCATCTTCATCCAACGGCGTATCGTTGTCAATCTCAACTTCCCTCCTGGTCCGGACGGCTGTGCCACAAAAACACAGAGAACGGCCTTGCTCTGCCCTGGGTTATTCATGCTAGATTGCGTAAGCTTTAAGCAGAGGCTGTAAACGAACAAAGAACTGCGGGCGAGGTGAGTAACGAAGTGGGTTAAGTTCACTTACCTGTACGTGAGGTCCTTTTGGCCCGTGGTGACAGTAGCTATGTCTACGGACCATTCCTGATCTCGGGCACTGTACATGAGGGAAGCTCAGTGGAGTGCTTTCAATGAAAAGGTCGCAGCACAAGTCCAGTGAATAAGAGACACCGAACATCGCAAGGGTAATATAAGATGTGATAAATGGACTCGCTATAGACTCACCAGGAGATTCTGTAACATCCGTATAGGTTCTCGTATATAACGGGGATAGATCAATTCACAGAGAACCTCAGCAGCGGCCGGCTACTGAGCATCTCGACCCAACGGCATATCGCCCTTGTTGATTGATCGCTGGCGATCCCGGCTCCGTTCCAGGTTCTAACGATTAATCGAGTAGACGAGCCGAGAGAATGCGGGTGCCAGCGGGTTCAGACCAGTGGGCGAAACAGAGAGTTCATGGAGGAGACAAGACATGGCTCCATTCTGTCTTCGACTGATTGACAAATTCACGAAGGTGGGTGGTGACGAAGAGGATTCGTACGGGCGCAGGCGGGGTTGCATACATACTTCACCGAGTGGAGCTCTTCTTCTCCCTTCCCGCCTTCTTCGTCGGGGCCCTAACGACAGCAATGTCAGCCAGAATCGGTGCCGGGTCATAACAATTCATCTCATCCTAGAGCATCCGTTTCGTCTCCCAGCGCCACGTAAAGACACGCCAGGTGACAGAGTAGCCTCCTGGATGCAGGGCGTCCCTCTTGCCCTTCAGACTCCCCCAATTTAAGCAACTGGAGCGTCGATGTCAGGACTCGTAGGTCATTGGGCAAGGATGTGTCGGAGGACCATTTCGCAGGGACATTGTTTCCAATGGCGTTGAGCTTGGCTTAGAAGAACCGTGGCGATGCACAGGCTTTGCAATGGCAAGCAATCCCATAACCTTTCAAGGAGCTCCTGCGACTGGTGCAGGCGGAGGAGAGACCCATAGGCACCGTGGAGATTTCCTCTCCTTTGGCAATGGGCCTTAGTGCATGGCGCGAGCGTGAAAGAGACACAGGGCGCCACGTTGTAATGGCGTTAGGATTACAACTGAGAGGGTGTTGGCACTATAAGAAACTGAGTGCGACAAGCCCGATAGCACATACTTATGATTGATTCGTGAATGACTGTTGAATACGGCGGAGACACCGGATACCTGTATCCGTTCATCCTGAGTCTCCCGCATAGCGGGGATGCATATGGGTCGCACAACCGAAGTTCCGCTCCTTCCCTGTAAGAGATACACTCGCCAAGCATCAACCTCTTGCGGCTCAGTCTGCATATTCCCTCTCCTTTGCCTGACACTGTCGTTGAATTGGTCAAGACACTCTAGGTGAATCCAAAACATCTTCAAAGGTCGTGCAGCTCTTCAGCGAAGCTGTAAGGTTGAACGATTAAGAAGAAAGAAGAGTAATTCATAAGGCCTTGCTCAGCCAGTGTCATGGATACCTAGCTGGTTCGGAGTGCGGGTTGAACATCGAGGACTTGACGAGGACGCGCGACGGTAGCTGGGTTAACTTTAAACGTTAAACTGTTAATTCTTCACGCGCTCAGCGCTCATGCGATACCGCCCCGAAGTGAGCGAACTTCGTCCTACCTTTCCACCACGAGAAACGGGACCCGCTTATCCTAACCAATTTTCAGAAGAATATTGGCTTTTAATAGCCCTTCCCGCACCGTTGACGAGCCCCGTATTTCGCCGGGTGTACAGCCGTCCTCGTAAAGTGGATAGCGCTGGATGACGGCGAGGTGGATGGGTTGAATACAGTACGGTGCGTCCCGGCAATGCGACCTACTTGATGCATGGTATGCTAATGCGATGGTTTGCATTTTTGTGGCTCAGATGGGGTTCCGGTGTGCTTCCGGAACCCGTTCGAAATCAGGTTGTCAGGTTGTCCTCATTGCTCATGGCGACATTCAGTCTCATCCGTACCAGCATAAATTATACAAACATACACTTCGTGTAAGTGATTTACAAATGTCTGCATAACTTTGGTGGTGCAACTCTATGCGGACCCATCAGTCGAACCATCTAGACAAATACTTCACCACTTGGGACTCTTCTTTTCCCCTGCCCCAACGCTCGTACGTCCCATCAGGCAAACTGATTTCGAGAATGCTCAGTGCGGGAAAGCATTCGAAGCATTTACGAGCATTCTCAGACCTCCGAATAGAGTCGAACAGTACGATGCGTAGGTGGCGGAGGCTGTTTAACTCCATAGTCACCACTTCTTCAATGAAGTCGTCAATATCCACGTCCTGTCAGTGGTTAGTCTTCAATTTTGGCTACGTTTGAATTGCACTCACTCTGGATAATCTCAACTCGAGTGATTCTATTCCAGTCATATATGACGCAAGGCGGACGATCCCCTTTGAGAATCCATACAGCAAAGACAGCTGTATCTTCCCGAGTTCCTCCACGATTAACTCTGCGCCTCGAGTCACCTCGTCAACTTCGCGTGTCCCCAAGCTACCAATGTGCAAGTGGGTTATGTTTCGTCCTCGGAGGATGTCGATTGCATAATGAAGCGTTGTTTCCAAGGTACGCAAGTGGGGAAGCGCCATTGGAGACAGGCACAGCGGTTCATTGAGGCACGTCAGCCTTAGATCCTCCAGCCGCTCCTGCGCCTCGAGGAATTTGATCAGCTTCGGGTGATTAAAGAAATAGATTTCATGACACCAGCCGAACCGCTTCAAACTCGTGCGAAACTGCCCACTGAACAGCGATGCGAAGACTTTATCCAATGATTTCCCGTCGAAGTCTAGAGTAGCCAACACAAAGATGTCAAGGTTCAAATGGTCGAGGATACGAGCAAGGCAGTCTTCTTTCCCAGCCATGGTATCGCGAATAAGGTCGATGTAGAGGGCCTTAACGTGTTGCGCAAGGTGCTTATTGCTCGCTATAGTTTCATAGAACGATTGCAAACGCCAATCCAAAAGCGGCGAACTATAGCTGGGTACATCCTCAAAGCGGACACTCCGATACAAGACAGGTTCCACAAGATGGTACAGGGTCTTGCAAGTCCTGGAGAGATCGCATAGAGTCTCTCGGTCGCGGTCGGCCTCGAGAACCTTCACGATCATGCTCATAAGCTCCGTAGGGAGCCTGCGGGATTGCGGGCGCGCCATGGTGGAGGGTGGTGTCGGGAGACGATGTGAAGGTGAGAGATTAACTGAAGTTCTTTGTGGCTATTTATATGGACCACAGGACCATTGTTCGGCACAGGTGTTAGACCACAAGTAAATGCCGTGCTCCATGGCGACCTGGGGTCCCTCTTGTCATCCTCAACATCGTATACGACCTAAGTAAGTAAACGCTACATCGTCTCTCAGAATCTACTCTGCGTTTCGAAGTGTCAAGTTGCTCTCCCTCACAAATGCAGTCCCCCGTTTTGCGCCAGGAGTCTTTCAGGGAGCGCAGGAGCGCCCACTCGCGCAAATAGTAACTAGTTACTCCCAATGATGCTCAAATTTAACGCCCTCGATACACCAGATAACTACACACGCAATGTCTCTATCCTGCGAAGTTGTGGCAAATCTTCTCATCTCCTTTCAGATGTGAAAACTCGGCTTGAGCTCTGACTTGTTTCTCAACATCGGCGCTCCACTTTAGGATCAACATCAGCGAAAACGTTTCCCTCTCATTGTGGAGAAATCTCACCTGAGCAACCTCATTGGCTCTTCCCCAATCAATGAGAGTAGGATCAGTACCAGCCGCATCCCACAGGATGTTTCCTGGTTGGATATCGGTGTGCAGGACCTGGAATTTCTCCCTATAATTCCCTATCAGCTATTTGTACAGCGGAGATACTCGAGGACGACTTACACATAGACCTTGGCCTCGCGGATAATCAAGGGGATCAAGCTCTTCTTGACTTCGGCCTCACAGCCAGCTATGTCCCCTTTCATCATGAACTTCTCAGCGAGGCTCTTCCAATAAGCGGTACCCGTGATATCAACCTTCCCAGTGACTCCGTGGAAGACGATGAACTGGCGGCCTTCGTATTTGCCTTCGGCGAGCAGCTGGTCTGTCTTTCCGAGCCACTTGATTTCTGAAGCGAAGGTCTCCGCCGGGGCTGAGTGAATATGTAAGCAAATGTCTGAATAGTCTGTGCTAAGATGTTAACGTACTTTTCCCAGTTTTGGCGTATGCGGTGACATCCTTCCCGGTGGATGGATCGGGCCAGCCACCGTCAACCTTGTAAGTAATCGCCGAGTTGCCTTGTTGTCCGACCTGGGTGATTCCTCTCTTCACACCGCCTAGAGTAAGCTCCGCTTTGCCTGGGGTCGTAAATCAGCTGAGTCGTCTCTGCACTACTCATCAAACACTCACCACAGGAGGTATCAAACGCTCGTTTACCCTTTCCGCCTTTGCCTCTGATGGGACACGAGGCTCCGTTAGCAGGAGGTTTTTGGTTGGCAGGCTTCGTCCCAGGCTTCGTAGGTCGATTACCGGGTTTCTTCGGCGACGGTTTCTTTGTACCTGGCCTCTTGCTAGCAGGTTTCTTGGGCGAAGGTTTCTTAGCATTCGGCTTCTTGGGCGCAGGCTTCCTTGTGGCGGGCTTCTTTGGGGCGGGCTTCTTTGCAGCGGGCTTTTTGGCCGCCGGTTTCTTCACTGCTGGTTTCCTCGCCGGTGCCTTGGCAGCAGGCTTCTTTTTCGGCGCCGCTTTCTGTTTCTGAGGAGCACGTCTCTCGTGTATGTTGAAGTCATACTAAGGAAATCGTCAGATGGGTTCACAACTAAAGGGGATGTAACTTACTGCCCTAGGCACACCGTAGCTAGCCGCAAGCTCGCGCAATTGCAAGGCAAGATCGAAATCGTCGTAATTGCGAGCCTCGATGACATCAAAGCCTTCGTCGTCCGGTTCGGCGATCGGAGAAGCGTACACGGCTAGCACGCAAGCTAGCACAACGGAATTACCGAGAATTCGTCGCAAGTTCATGGTGGGAGATATTCGTTAACAAGGGAACGATACGAAGGAAGAGGGATGAGGAGGGTGGACCGGCCACTTGCTCTGGGGGAAAAGATAGAAGATGAGGATCAACCTGAGGTTCGAAGATTCAGCTGGGCACCCTATTTATACCCCAAAGCTTGCAGAGCGATTATCCTTGGCGCAATAGCCTGTAGCGGTTTCAGCGGCTTAGTGGGCATGGGATAACACGGTTGTGCTCAGAGGCCTACCTGCACATGATTTTCAGATCTTCATTTGCAATGAATACCGACTGATCGCGTCGCGCAATGCATTGCCTCGAAACTAACGAAACCTCCGCAGTCACTCGATTTGTCTATCTTTTGCCCAATCATTGAACTGGCAGGCCAGGCGTGTCCTATCTGTTGGCTTGGCAGGTGGTGCACATGTACATACCCATGCCCTGCTTTTGGAACTGACGACGCTCGCTCCCCGAGCAATGGTTTCATCACCTCGTCGCTCGAACGATGACTCCCATAACCACTTATAGCACATGGTAAACTGATGCTGCAAACAGGCATGGATCATTGTCCGTTTTCCACAACATCGCCTGCGATGGCCCAGCTTGGATATATACCCACAGCATGAAAAGTGGGTCTGAAATCCTACCGCGCCTCGAGTAAGGGGTAGCTTGAATTAGACTGATTGAATATTGTATGGTCCTTGGCGCGTCAAACGAACAAACGAACAAACACGGTGAGCGCTTGAGCTCCGAAAGCGACTTTGGTAACCATCAAACGCCTGTTGATCATCGACCATCTACTTAGCCCCTGAAGGCCTCACCATAGTTCCTTGTTCATGTTTCTTCTAGATTCATTTTGCTTGATATAAAATGTCGGGTCCTAGCAACGAACCGTTTTACACCGAGCTTGAAGACGTGTATGGTAGACATTCGTGTTTCTTTCTTCTTAAGAGATTTACCGACATGTCCTGACCCAGAGGATTACGGAACCGAATCCGAATCTGAGCCCGGAACTTCTGAGTACAACGAAGAGCAAGAGGGCGATGGCGAGCAAGAAGACCAACCGACATTACCTGAAGACGCAGCTGCCGAGAGGGCCATAGAGGACGACTTCGAGTCAGAGCTCTGTCTTCAACCAAATTCGTGGCTACCTACCTACCTTACTGTTTCTTTAGTCGATTGGTGCAGAACGTGCGAACGAGCGACCGTGCAACAAGTGTTGGATTGACGAAGGATTGGGACTTTGCCATAGAAGACCAAGAAGCAGAGTTCAAGGATGATCTGAGGGCAGCTTCCGGTATCGGAAGACCTCGTCGAAAGGTGTGTCTTTCTTGCGTTATCTTTATTAGACGTACTTCTGAATTTGTGCAGAGAAATAGAACCGAAGGACCGGTGTTGTCGCCCGAGGTCCGTGCGCTCCTCGGCGAAGGGAACCAGGCATATGTGGACTGTAATACCTCCGAAGCCATCAGAATAATGCAAGAAGTTATTCGGATAGAACCTAGAGCCCCATCTGCATGGACGGTCTTAGCTCAGTGCTATGATGACCTCAAGGAAAACCAAAAAGCTCTTCAGCTTCGTATTATGGCGGCCCATTTGAGGCATGATGCGGATGAATGGGATAGGTTAGCGAGACAATCGAGGTGAGCAATGACGCCAATGTAAATCCGTATACACGAAGATTCGATGTGCTACAGGGATTTGGGGTATAATCAGCAAGCACTTTACTGTTATCGTAAGGTTAACAAACTCGATCCATCCAACATACACGCCTTTTGGGACCTTGCAACACTCGCCAAAGAACTTGGAGACTTCAAACTCGCACGAAATGCGTTTCTTGCAATTCTAAACCGGTATCCTCACGATCTCAATGTTTTAAGCGAGTTGCGCACAATTTTAATTGAGTTATCCGAACTTGTTCTCTGTGCCTCGCTTTTCCAAGAAGCCTTCGACCACTTTATGGTGCTCCACCCAACAGGCAGAGGTCGCGATCCTTCTACTGGTGGCGATGTGGCCGGAGGTGGATTTGGGTTGATGGAGATTCTTGTCTTGGCTGATCTATACAATACCCTTGAAGACTATGAACAGGCGGTGGGCGTCATTGGGAAAGGCTGCAGGTGGCTACAAGGGCGTTCTGAACAGAAATATTGGGATGTTTGCATGGACGACAGAGAATTTGACATTCCAGACGAGGAAGGTCATAGCTCGGTAGTGGGAAGAAATGGCGAGCCCTGGCCTGGGTGCTATCCTCTGGACGTCAACGCCCGCCATCGACTTTGCATCTCTAGATTAAGAATGGGAGACATTGAAGAGGGGAAGGTAGCATAGACATATATTCCCCTTATTGACGCCTGTCTAACACGTTTGGCGTAGATGCACGCGAACATCGTTCTCGCCGAAGACGTCCTCGACTACGCTCCTCTGTTTGGAGAGATCGCAGATGTCTACTTTGAACGTGAGATGTATGCCGATGCCAAACCTGTCTATGAACTGCTTGGTTCGGGGGCTGCTGTGGGTGCTGCCTTGTTCGTTCGTGACAAGTACTCAAGGGTTAGTGCATATTGCAGACCAGTAGCCTGTATATCCTCCTACAGACCGCCGCGTGCTTCCGCATGCTAGGAGAATTGCGAGAAGCCGCAGAAGTCTATGAGCATAGTAAGCTATAATTTTCTCTGCCTCTACCTCGAGTAGTTTACCTAGTTCTTCGCAGTCTGTGAGGCCGATCCTACGAACAACGATGTGAAGATGAAACTGGCCTCCATCTACGAGCTGATGGATGAACCACGGAAAGCCTTGACTCTGGTTTATGAAGGTAAATGCGCAGCTCCCGCTTCCCCCCATCCTGGTGACCATTTCGTATATCAGTCATCGACTCCCGCAAACGACGACCAGCTGGGCGAGATGGTACCAGTGGTGGTACGGCGCCAGTCCCCCAAGCAGGATCCTCCCTTTTCGCCGAAGAAAAGAAAAAGAAGAGTGGACAAGCCCAACGCAAGCTCACCCTCGCCCAACTTAAGGAGCTTGAAGCTGAGAAAGAGAAACAGGTGATAGCCGGATATCGGCGGCTAATGGAACTTTGGCCAGACATGATGAAGCAGGAAGGAGCCGATGGACAAGCAGTTGCAGAGAAAGAATGGCTCGAAGAAGCCGGGAAGCTTGTGGACACGTTTAGGGAGACTAGGAATTTGTTTGCTGCATCAAGAGTGCGCTTTCTCTCTCTGTCCCTCTACTGAGATTGCTCAATTATCTTATCTAGCAATATCGCGGCATGTTCCCAAGAATACGGGCAGGCGTAAGCACGGAAGATGACGAAGAGAGAATGGCCTCTCGGCTTCATTTGGATCTTGGCAAGCACTCGTCATTCCTTGTAGCATACCTATCTGACCTGGGGACAGAACGCGACACAATATTGAAGAAAAGCGCGAAAGGGGGCTCGACGAAGGGGGATCTGACGACCTTTAGAGGTGTGTCATTCGATGATTGGTTGAACATTTTCATGCAGGTGAATCATACTTCCTCTGTGTCCGATCGCCCCCTGATCTTCATTCCGCTTAGTATGCGTTTCTGCTCACGAGGCGGGGCGACTACGAGCTTGCCGAAGAGATTCTTCGACATATTCTTTTATCCAGTCCGTTTCAAGATCGCAAATATCAAGATACACTTCGTTTATCTCTGATCAGTGAGTGCGTTTCCGCTCGTCGACCTCGCCATTGTTAACGTTTTCTCCCAGCATGCGCTATCTATAACCACAGATACGATACCATCGTAGAGCAGTGCAGGAAACTGATTACTGCGTATCAGTTCAATAATGAGCCGTTCCGGCTTATGCTTGTCTCGCTGGCGAGCGGGTTGCGGCCCACGGATGCCTTCATTACGTCTACCCTGCAGAAGGCAATGCTGAGGGAGGTAAAGCTGTGGGATGCCACTATATCCCATCCAGAGGCCATGAAATATGTCTCAGTAAGCAAGCGTTGGGCTTCGACAGCACTTGGCAAAAATGGCGATGACATCGTCGGAGATGACGATGCTGATGAAGGTGGTGATGGGGGCCCTACTCCCCAAGCTGATGTAGAAAGTTCCACGGCTATGCAATCTGGTAAAGCCGTGCCGAAGCTCCCTACAAAGCCCAATGCAATCCTCCCCACGATCTATGGACAACTATGCATCTGCGCGAAAAGCTATCAGAGCGCCATTTGTAAGCCAATGTCTATCTCCTAGTTGCATACTTAACAATGTTTTCCGCAGTCTATTTATTGATCGCCTATGATCACTGTCCAAACGACCCCATGATTTGTTTGTGTCTTGGTATCGCGTCGTTCGGACGTGCTATGCAGCGACAGGCAGACAACAGACATCATCTCATCGCCCAGGTTAGTGTAGCCATTGTACCTTGAAGCATTGCCGTCCTTACTGGGCTGTAGGGAATGGCATTTCTTACCCGCTACCGCCAGTTCAGAGGTGGCCTTTCAACGACTCCTGAGCAGCTGGAAGAGATTGAGTACAATTTTGGGCGAGCATTTCATCAACTTGGTATTTGTGTCCCTATGTCTAGAACCACCCCATCCTCATACCCCTAGGTTTGTACTCTCTCGCAGTACGGCACTATGAGAAAGTACTTGAGTTAGCCAGCAATCAACCACCTACTGTGAGCCGCGTAACTCTCCTTCAGTTTCAGTTGACGAGCGTCGTTACCCCTAGGATGCCAGCGTTGCAAAGGAGGCTGCTTATAATTTAGCTCTTATATTTGTATTAACGGGCGCTACCCCCATGGCGGACTCTTTGTGCAGGCACTGGTTGTCAATTTGACGGATGTAGAGGAACGTTGAATGAGTACTTCCATACATCGGCGGAGGAGTTCGAGTATAGGTAAAGCTCAATTCAATTCGTATATGATATATGATCTATCGGTAGGCATGATGCAAAGTTGCGTGGCTATTTCTCCATCTTAGCGAGTGGAATCTCCGCTCCTGATCGTGGCCCTCCTCACGTCGTCCATGTCAATGGCAGCCTGAACCAAAGAACGAATCATGCCATGCATCTCATCCAAAACCAGTCCTTTCTTCATCCACTTCTTGCCTTCGTCGTTGTCACCTAGCGCCACGTAAATGCATGCCAGATGATGGATCAACCTCCTGTATGCCGGATGTCCTTCTTGTCCCTCGGATTCCGCCAATTCGAGCAAGTGGAGCGTCGGCTTCAGGAGGAGATCGTCGGGCAGGGATGGGTTGGAGCACCATTTCAATATCGCAGGGACGTTGGACTGAACGGCGTTGAGCTTGGTTAAGAATGAATTTGGAGAAGCGCAGGCTTCGCATTTGCATGTGATATTGTAGCCTTTTAATTTAACTTCACGTTCGGAATATAAGGTGCTGAGGACCATGTAGGTTGTGGTAATTTCCTCTCCTTTGGCGATCGGTCTCAAGGCGTAACACTGGCGGGAAAGGGATGCGGGGTCCCATGATGTAGTAGTATTTGGGCTGCAGCTAAAAGAAACCAAGGTAAGGAGTGATAGCAAGGAGGGTAGTAGGATAGCGTGCGTACCTGTGATTAATACGCGAAAGGTCGTTGAAAACAGCGGTGTACGGTACTTTATGCTCTGAGAAGAACGAACGTTTGTCAACACAAGGCGCAAGGTGCGTATATCAATAGGATGAGCCTACCTGGACTACCATGAGCAAAATTAATAACATAACCATTTGTCCTCAATCGTCCAAACAGCGGGCCACTCGTTTCTTCATCCGAGTGGCAATCATGCAACGCCATATACTGCTGTTGCATTATTTCGGGCATCCGAATGAAGGCTTGTTGAATGATTTGCTCCTCGGCATCCATACCCTCCCGTACGTGTTCCTGATAGGCTGCTATATCGTCTTTGGAGAACGACGGCGATGGCGAATGGCGCCAGACCCCAGCCGTTGAAATGAGCAAAGCCCGCTCACTCGCGATCATCTCCCCAAACGCAATGTCACGCGTAGCCACCATCCCCAAACCCTTCCCCTCTACCTCCCTGATATCGTACGCACCGCCCACTGGTGGGCGCGGAATAGGCTGCGGGTAGCCAGGTGCGGCAAGGAGGAGGGCCTTATCTTCCATGGATGCGAGCACACATTCAACCTGACCGTCGATCAGTTCGGAAGGATGTCCGGTTTGAGGTTGGGTGGAGACAAGGCGCCCTATATGGATAGTCCCGCCGGAGTCGTTTCGCACAGGCTCGCTTGGGGCAGTAGCCGGGTCGATTGGCAGCGGGGCGTAAGCCAACGATGAGGTTTTACCCGAGGTGAGCCTTTCCCTCTCTCGAGCAGCATTCGCTTCGTCAACCATTGCCAGAAAATCAGGATCAAACTCCACTGCTCTCTGCCCTGGAACAGTGTTCGACATGGGTGGCGTGGAATGATGATCGACGGTAGCTTCCAACATTCTTGCGAGGAAGTCTGCGACTAATAAAGAGTAAGATACAAAAGACACTGAAAGGCTGTTGTATACGCACAAATCCTAGGAAGCTCTCCGTCATCCACTTCGTCGGGAACGGTCTCAGGAGTTCGCTCCCTTTGATTCTGAGGGGGTTCACGGTTACCTACGCGCGCTGGTAAGTTAAGGGCCCCCAAGGTAGAGAGAGGTATGGTCATACCATTGGCATGACGGCTACGGTTGTCTACACGAGCGAGTCAGCGAAGACCCCCAAGGGAGAGGCAAAGACTTACTCTTGGCACGGCGACGACGGGACGCGTTTGGCATCTTCGGATTGTAGTCGTAACGGGTGTTGCAGAGGGGGTGAATATAAGTCGTCCTTCCACGCTCAGCTAGCGCACCCTTTTATCCGTATTGCATGTGGTGTGGGACAATGCAACCGCTAGGACGCACGGCCACAAACAACTCCAGTGGCTCAAAGTCATAGTTTAGATTGCTCATGACTCAGAAGGACCACAAGGGCAGATGGCATTGGCCAAGCGTTCCATGTGAGGAAAAGAACACCTTTAACTTTGCGAAATCGAGAAACTGCGGTGAAAAATTGTTGAGGGAGGCCTTGACCACCATTATAAACCGTAACCTGCAAAAGGTGTTTCACTTTTGCTTTGCTCGTCTGTAACCAATCTAAAAGAGGGACATCAGCTCCACTTCTTCCTCGCGGAGGAGAAACCTGACTCACGGAATGAACCTTGAAGCTTGTTTGGAAGATCGGGAGCCAGTACAGAGTACTTCCATCTCCCTAGCGAGTTATAATGACAAAGTTGGTCGAATCTGCCTTGGCCAGCGACTGGCCCTTCCTATAGGAGAGCATCCGTCAATTTGGATGGATGCCTAGACCGAACAAGAAACATTACTTGGAATCTTTGAATCCTCCTAGGCTTTGTCAGAACTAGGGCTCCGGCTCATCGGGATGTAGAGGTGTGGGCCCCATTGACATCCCCGCCGAAGAAACCGAGCGCATTGCGAAGGTTCTTTCATTGGTAGTACCCGCCTGTTGACGGCTTCTTGACGGATACGGGGGCCATCCTTCTTATTCGTGGCTGACAGCGATACTTATCCAGCCCACTTCTAGCCGCCGCCGATTGAACCAGGCTTCCTTATTTGCAGTTTCGTGTTGTGCCTTTTCAGGAACTTGGCATGTACGGTGTTCCACGAAGCTGCTCGTCTGACATATACTGTGGGTGTCTTGGTCAGTGTGAACTTGGGAGGTTTCGCTTGACCTGGCACTTGCCTGGTACACACCCTTTGTCCCACGAACGACTACCTCCACAACGCCTGGGTGCGCCCCTCACCAAAATCCCCATTGGCAAATCCTACTAACACCGACAGCACCCTTTCGGCTACTGAGTCGCGTAGAATTGACTTCATCGCATCATCATCGGTGTAAGGGAGCAAATACTGAACATCGCAGACCTTGTCCAACTCTTCATTGAAGGTTGGTCGGTCTAGCTGCCTATGGCGAGGCTCAATCTTCCTTCTTCATATTAAGAGGCCCGGGGATGTTGCCTCTATTAAGCGTAGTTTCGAATAGGTTCGAGAAGGGCGCTATGATCAAGTACTAGCTCGGGGCTGTCGCTCATTGGCGCTAAACGTACACATCAACCCTCGCCATGCCATGCCGCTCACTCCTCGACACTGCAGTCCGATTTTTAACACCAACCTAACCGGATCCATATATCCTTCTAGGACTCCATTTAACCCCACTTTTGGGTCCAAAAAGTCCTATGGGCAGCCCGAAGACCTTCGCCCTCCTCGAACATCCTAAGCAAGATCTCTGGGAGGTAAGTATATTCTGGGAGGGTCCCGTCGTTCACAATCGCTCTGAAGTTCATTGAAAACAACCATACGCTACTGAGCTTTGCGTGAACTCGCTGACCGATTTGGTTTGCTCTAAATTGGTTCTTGTTTATTTGTAGTTTCCGGTTACTTATGTCTCTCTTTCAAGGAAACTATTTACTGATTGACACGCCCACCGCGAGCACCGCCTGTGGCCACGTCAAGCCCCTTCTCATAAGGTCTCTAGGGCTGCCTTGCACCTCTTTTCCCCTCTCGACCGTCCTAAAAGAACAAGGTCGCCATGCTCTCGATTTGGTATCTGCTTTGATACTTATAAGTACGGGTCGTAAATGATCATGATCCCAACTTTGGCGACATCCTACGATTAAACTTACCCTTTCACCGCAAGACCTCACCTTGCTCGATGTCAACGACCTGCGGTAGGTACTCCTCCATAACGCCCTCTTTCGCGCGGGGTGTTATGCAAGATATAACTCGGCAAGCCTTGCACACTTGCTTATGCCCTTCTTGCAGACAACCACCACCCCGATCTCCCATCCCTACAAAAGTGGAACTGTATCGACCTACCCCCCAGCGAGACCCCTACGAATACCCAATTTCTAAAGAACGACTCCATGATGGACACTGATTGCCATGATATGATCATCCTCATGGATTGTGACAACTCAGGTGACATACTCCCCGATGCTTCCTGTAATGCTATCATGGGTGGCGTGAACAATGCGGAGGCCATGGATATAGCCGAAGATGATCCCTGCAACAGTGCCGGCGACTACAGCCCCTTGACCTCTCTGGATTTGTTGTCACTACCGAACAAAAGTACGTCTTAATCAGTGTGCTGTCTGATGGAGACTCTGATTATTCGCCCCCACTCCCCTCATCACTGGGCGTAGGTCCGAGTCCTGTTCTCTCAGATACTAGCGAGCTCTTGTGGCCCTCCGGCGAGTCAGGGGAACGCCCAGTTTACGAATCCCAGCTGAAGGAATGACCGACGAAGGATTCGCCAGGGTTATCCTCTCATGTTGATTACCTCGCCTTCCTTGGCTTATTTATATCTCATTCTTCTATCCTGGGTATGTCTTGTCCAATCCTCAGTTCAATTTCCGTGTCCATGGACAACACGGCCGAGAGACTTTTTGATCTTCCAACGATGACTGTTCGCGGGGGCATGATATCAGCCAAGACACATCCATCGGCGCCTGACCTCCATCCAGCATCCGAAGAATACTCGGAGCAGGCTCAAGGAAAAACAATATCCCCGCAATTAACAAGTCTCCTCGTATTACGGTATATTAACGGAACATCTATTTTTCCACAGCTACCATAACCATCTTTACGACCGCATAATTTTCCCTGGTTATAAACTCAAAGACTATGGAGGCATTTTTGCGGCAACCCTCAGTCGTTTGTACCTAACGCAAAATGCGTCTTTCTCTCACACTAGCGTTCGTTGCAGCTGGAATCAGTCGGGTTGCTGGGCATGGTTACCTCGCTTCAGCAACTCTAGACGGTGTCACATATCCTGGCTGGGCCCCGTTCTCAGATCCGTAAGTATACATAATTGCGTCCTTCTTCCCGATGTCCACTCATCCAATAACTTTCGCGATTGCATCAGTTACATCTCACCCCTCCCCATCAGAGGTAAATTTCTGAATACCTTCTTTAGTAATCATCACTAACACCCCGCCATAGTTGAACGCGTCATTGAAGATAACGGACCCGTCACCGACGTCAACTCTCCGGATATTACATGCAACAGAGGTGGCAACGTCCCCACAACCGCTTTCGCGACCGTCACTGCTGGATCCCAAGTCAAATGTTCGTAACATCTTCAATCCTTCTCCATCTCCTTGCTGACCTTGAAACCGACGACAGTCCAATGGGACCAGTGGGGAAGCTCCCACTCCGGCCCTGTCATGACATACATGGCTAAGTGTCCCAACGGTTGCGCAAACTTCAAGGGGGACACCGGAACTCCCTGGTTTAAAATCGATCACTTTGGATGGGACCCAACATTAACACCCGCCTGGGGTTCCGTACGTTTAAACATCTGCATAAGTAATCATCAAATCACTCTAACCGTTTCATGTATGCCATTGTAGGACCGTCTGGCTGCTCAGGGCGCTAGCTGGACCGTGACTATCCCTTCCAGCATTTCAAACGGCGAATACCTTCTGATAAGTTTTCTTTCATTCTTGATGCTTGCATCTTTGGCTTATATCGCTTTCGCCCTGATCACAGGCATGAAATTCTCGGATTGCATGTGGCTCATGCCGTGGGCGGTGCTCAAGTATGGTTCCTTCCCTACGCATCTTCATACTCAACCAATTAATCTTCCCCTATAGTTCTACCCTCATTGCGTCCAAGTCAAAGTAACCGGCGGAGGATCCGCTAACCCCTCAGGCGTAGCTCTTCCCGGTGATTACGATCCGTATGAATCGTGCGTTGCCTTTAGCTTTTGTGATACGCGATGGACTTCAATCTAATCTGTGCGCTTCATCCAGTGGTATCCTCACCCAACTTTGGTGGTTCTCTGCATCGAACTCCAGTGCTTCATACACAATTCCAGGGGGACCTGTTTGGTCGGGTTAACGGGATTTGGCTGAAGTAAAGATATATGATATAAATAAGATATAAATATTGTGTAAAGATTCTTATAAGCCTCTTGAATTGGATACATTTGGTCGATGCAAACTGACAAGTCTCTGTTAGTATATCGGTTAGTACACGCGCCTGTCATTGTCTTTCCAATCCTGACCGCGCGAAAGCTGGGTTCGACTCCCAGACAGAGAGCTAACACGTTGATATGTGAGCTCAACTACGATTTTATTTTAGGCTCGCCTGCTAACGCAGGCCAAACCTGAATTGGCTCCCTACCTAAGCCCCTGGCTCTGGTGCAATGCACCATTTGGTGGTTGGGATACACAGTCTACACCCTTTTTCTCACCAATATTGCCGTGATACCACGCAAAATGATCAATAGCTCTGAAACTAACCTACCACCGACTTTTGGCTGAGTCTGAGTCATCAGGGTAGTTTCCCTAGTCAACATAGAGTGAGGATATCTCTAGTATGTCGTAGGGCAATGGACGGTTGTTTGGATGAGAATGCCATTGTCTCTACGATACGTGGTGCCCTCCATACCATCACGGATCGAAACGCTAACATAAAATATCTTCAGAAGGCAGCCATTCAGACTCCGTAGCTAAGTGGTTATAGCATGCGATTGCAGTGAGCAGCCTCACCATCGCAGGGTCCCGTGTTCAAATCACGACGGGGTCTCCAATTTTTTCTCCTTTTGGCTTGCCAGAGCTTGTTACGCCTTCTGGTCCAAACAACCGCCTTGTCGGACTCAATCCGCCACACCTTCAACTCTACTTCCATGTTTCGTGCAGCGTTGCGCCCGGTACGTTCGATTCTTTTCTCGATAGAGAACTAGGGGACTTTATATTTAAAACTGAAACAATACTTTGCCCTCTATAGCGGCGCATTGCTTTGGCTGCAGCCACCGGGGTAGCCCTAAGCAGCACCCCTTCTTCAGAGCGAGAGAAGGTGAGCCCAAATTTCATTTCCACGACGACAAATCTTCATGGGTGACCGATGAACGCTTTTAGCTTCCAATATACCCGCTCACGGCACCCGAAATACTACTGGTTGAGGAATCGTCCTTCTTGGAAACACATATCGGCGTAGCTCGGAAGGCCGTTACACAGGCGTACCGAGACGGGTACGCGCAGGTTCAGGGCGTCGTGTCGAAGTGGATAGGGATTGAACATGCTGTTGAACGTGCGTATGGTGCTTTATGACATGAAGTAATGGTATTAACCTCGAATTGTTACCGTGTAGACCGAGTCAAATCCATAATCGCGCCAAATGAGCCTCTGACTCCGGGATTGCTTTACGTAGGTATATCGACGCTCACAGGTTCCATTATCACTCGCAATCGCGGCCTAGCGACACGCTTCGTCCTCCCCCCGCTCCTCTTCGTCCTCTCACTGAACCACTTCCTCCCTGCGACGTCGCACAACCTCACATCCTATCTCTCTGACCTAGAAGATACCTACCTGCCCACGGTAGCCGAAAAACATAACATTGCAAACGCGCATACGAGGATGACATGGGAGCGGATTAAGGAGTCTACAGAGAGCGGTAGGGAGAGTGTGAAACACAGCGTTGAAGGTGCAGTTGAGTGGGTCCAAGGACAGACGGGTTTGAAGATTAGAGAGACGTTGGGGTGGGGTGAAGGGGAGGTGAAGAAAGGTCAAGCTGTTGTGAGAGAAGCAATCAAGGCTGCTGAACAGAAGGCTGTGGAAGTTCAGGCTGTTGTAGAGAAAAAGGCTGAGGATGTGAAGGTGGCAGTTGAGAAAAAGATAGAGTGAGCCATCTAGAGAATTCATCACCAACATCTTACTATGGCTACCTGGGTTCGAATGCATTGCTGGTTCCCTTGCCGAGTTGCTCAGCTGTTTGAGAGGGGCTGATGTCTACCACCCTCCCGTCTTGGAGGCTGCAATCACGGTCTCAGGTAAGTCGAAAAGCTGTATTGAATGGTCTCTCTCATACCATTCGGCATCCGTACCGTGCCCACATACCTCTCATACCAGCACCCACGGACAGGGAATTAAGCGACTGTAGCCTTGTTGCTTCGCTTCTACTTGCCTACGACACGCAGTCGCGGTTGATATAGACGAGATATGGTATGGCATAAAAGGCTTCTTGTAACCACCGCGGCACCGCCTACGCTAGTAATCATCGTATTCTGCTTTTGTTCTCCTTCGGCGTAACCATTGCAATCCCAGCGTCATCATATACCCCGGTAGTAACTCAGGAGCTGTCGGATGATGCAGCATAAATGATCAAGGCATGGGCAAGGCATGGGGCGGAAGCAATGATCGTACATACCTTTGATCATACTATGGGCGCCTACTGATGGATGCACTCCGGCACTCCGTTTCATTCTTGACCACCATCTCCCCGGCGCTGTGCAGCCATCAAGCCCGCTGTACACCGCCCGATTCTCAATTCTTGTATTTATACTCATAAATCACCACTATATCTGTTCTGCTGCCGGGTAGCATCTATCGTTTTTGATTTCGTGTTAGTTGGCTTTCAAGCTTCAAGGTTCGGAAAAGGTGAGTATCGACCCACGCATGGAAACTATCAATAGCAGCGTCAGATGGGCGTGGGCTGACTGATGGTCATTTGCCGTTATTAATGCAGGTTGGCCTATAATAAGCACATACTCCGGTTTCCCCCCACCACCAGCCAACCGCCGCCGGGCATTTGGGTAGATAAAATACCCCTCTCTCACACACATCTCTCTGTCATTCAAAGGAGTTCTCGAGAGATTACATAAATAAGAACTTCCTCCTTTCCCTGGGACTATCATCACCATGTCCTCAGGGTTAACGTCGACGGCGACGACGACAACGGCAACTGGGGGTTCATCGGAGATAGTGACCACCACTTCGGTGCCAACGGGGAGCTTCTCGACGCCTACCCTTTCTTCGCCGACCAGAGATCCCGGCCCTCTCCCACCAAACAATGGTCCTCCAGGGATCGCCACTTCCGCTTCATTGTACCTGTATACGTTCCTAGGTGCGTCCATTCTCGCTCAGCAGACGGTCCAAACTTCTGATCGTCGGTTTACTTCACCTTTCGATGACTCTCCGATGCTTCGTCATTCGTACTGCGGCACGATTTCCACGCCGTCCACCAACGTTCACGGGTTCCTTTCAACGATATCCAGCTACCCTCGTCCTCCTCCTAGGCGTTTCCTCTGCCATCGTAGTCCGTTCACTGATTCTCCGAAGACGACACCGTCGGCTCATCGAAGAAGCTATACGGAATGGCACATGGGTGCCCCCCGCATCGTCATCTCGACCCCGCGTTGATCTCTCCAAGAAACCAAAGATGTACGAGGCTTATGTAGCGAAACCTGGCTCGGGTTACCCAGGGGATTCATTGGCGATGAGCGAGCATGTTGATTGGGAAGGAATTGCTGTGAGTCCCTTTGATCTCCGTAGTCCTCAGTCCATCTGCCTCGCATCCAACAATGCTGCCGTTGTCCCGCTGACTAACCGACGCATTGTGCTAAAAATAAACTCATTTGTCTCAACACCGAGCCTCGAGTCTTCCCTCTTTCGTTCAGGCCTTGTCCCTCTGTGTGCACAGGACTGACTTTACTATCAACCATGCTTAATTTGTTTCCATGCTGATATTCTATCTAGCCCTTCTCAGCAATATACACACCACCGCCGTCGGACATCCGCGCGAACGTATCCACTTCAACATCCGATCCGGCTACCGCTTCATCCGCCAACTCCAACACCAACATCAGCAACACCACTTCCCAGGTGTCATCACGGCTCTCACGATTTGTACCACCATTTTTACGGCGCTCAGCGAGGACATCGTCTTCCAACAATAATAATAACAGCAACCTTGGTTCTACGAATACTACTAGGGGAAATGACAATGGGAGTGGGAGTAGCGGGGATCGGGAAAGCGAGAAGATGCCTGTTGTGAAGCAGTTAGAAAAGAACGGCAAGGTTCAGGTCGCAGTTTTGGTTGCCATGCCTGCACCACCCAATACTTCGAATTCCTCTTCTTCGTCCTTGCAACATCTCTCACTTCCACTATCCTCGTCGATATCCCCGCCCTCCGAGTCATCATCTCACCCGCTAGCACCACCAACCTCACAGCCCCGACCACTACATGCTGACGAGGAAGAAGAGCTTCCCCATATAGAAGTTGGAGTGGCTCTTGTGCCTATATTGGGGGATGAGGATGATAGAGCAAGCGCCGGTGGAAGTAGTAACGGTATAGACTCTGCGGCGAGCAAAAGAAACTCTGGTAGCGAGAGGAGCACGAGTGACGATGATGCACGAGGAGCAGGTAGGATTGTATGATCAGCTTTCTCCCGTCCCACCCTACACGCAGCACACTTCGTTTTGTTCGACAGGGGTTTCTTGGTTAAAGGTAGTCTTTATTCGTTTTGTACCGGCACATGTAATACTTTCACATTCGCCGTACTTGCATCAAGTTACGACGTAGCGGCAGCTCTTCTTATCGCTCTATCGGCCCCCCACTTGATGCGTGGCTGGTGAATGTATTACCTCGTGTAGGTGTATATGTCGACTGCGCAAACTCACGGTGGATTGAATGGAGCCGGGTGCAATGCCCGTATGCCATCCGTTCTTCTATCTGCATCTGATCTCAGCGCTGTAGGAACCGTTGAGAAGAACAAGGCGATTCAAGGAGAATCGTTACGGCCCCTAACATACCCGATCAGGGGCTCGGGGAGCTTCCAGCGCTGGAAAAGCAGCCTGAGGCGCTTCGCATTTAAACTACAGATTTTGCCGCCGTCGAACGGTTGCCGACGATACCACAGGAATGCACAGATCACTTATTCTTGTGGATCTGCCTCAAATCTGTTCCCCCAAATCCCTCGGCCTTATGACCCAAAGGGCTGTACGAGGTAGATCTTGAGAAATTTCTGTGACACTGTCTATCTACCGGGTCAGCGTCTGACTCCCCTCAGGCTCGCTGATTCAGAAGAGGCTGTGTTTGGAGTTTCTCATGACATCGATGAAGAAGGCAAGTATTAATATACTTATATTCTCAAAACGAAAGGCCGAAAATCTATATCTCAAACGGTCCTAGCGCTGGCTTTCAATCGGTCTGAATATGAGGCTGTTTGTTGTGCATGAGGTGAGCTACACTTCTAAAGTGAACGCGCGTGACTGACCTAGCCTTGGTATTTGGCACACGGTTGGTACCATACCATTCATCGGTCGGTCGCCCGGTCTGGCCACCGGGTAGCTCAATATCGTAGTTAGTGATCAGATAGGCCATGAGCAATTTGAGCTCTAAAGTTGCTAGATACCGGCCAGGCTATATAATCAATCAGTAGTGCGTATTTCTCTTGCGAAAGGGAACCTACACTTTGACCCCAGCTCGTCAGAACCGTTGACACTTATAGTCAGACCATCAAACTCACCAGGTGTGTTTTCCCCTTCCGAAGGTTAAATAAGTTGCACTTGATGCTGTCATGGATGTAACCTTCTCGGATTTACAAAATCGGAAGCCGTCGAATGCAGATGCGTTTCGGTAGTAACAGTCATCCATGTGAATGGCCGCAAGTGGTGCAGCGACTGTGGTCCCAACGGGGACATGAGTGCCGTCGGAAAATTGACATGATTGCAGAACCTTGCGTATCATGATGACTAGGGGATTGG
This sequence comes from Pleurotus citrinopileatus, assembly GCA_017312325.1. Lineage (NCBI taxonomy): Eukaryota > Fungi > Basidiomycota > Agaricomycetes > Agaricales > Pleurotaceae > Pleurotus > Pleurotus citrinopileatus. Next base: position 260,533 of record BHFW01000002.1, read on the forward strand.
ATTCAGGTATGCACTCGTTGATAAAGCGGTTTGAATAACTTACTTGCGCCGATCGGGCTATAACGCTGACACTCCTGCATGAAACTATCTAACTTAACCATTCGGTCGATACCGTCCTTACACCAGCCATCCTTTGCTACCACTTCGGCTATCTCTTGACGCAGAGGCTGTACATATTCCCGCTTCTCAGCGATGTGGTAGAGAGCGTGCGTAAAGGTCTGTAGGCGGGGATGTCAGTTCGTGCGACAAGTATTACCATCATGCCTACTAACCATTGCAGTCGTATGAAGAGAGGCAAATATTAGATGTAAAATGCGGACTGTGACTCCACGATCGGTGCGTTCATCGGGAGGTGCTGCCTGCAAGATCCAGGTTAACATGTCATGCTAACGGTTGCATCAGCAAATTATTCATTATCGATGCGTTACTTGACGGACCTGTGGTTCTTCCTTACGCAGTTGTATAGAAGGCTGAAGTAACTCCGTTGCTCGCTCTATAAATGCCGGTATGCGTGTCAGATACCTCAAGGCTATTCTTCACAAAGACACGTCAGCCAGGCGCCATTTGGAACATCTAAGTAAGGTCTCTTACGGTTTTACGCTATCAGGGACCGCGTAGAGGATATAGCCTGCTTTCACCACCTCGACGGTGAAATCCATTGATAATCGGCAGAGCTCAGCCTCGTTTTGCGCTATAAACAGCCACGTCAACCTCCAATATGACGCAAAACTAATGCACTAGCAATGTACGAACGCGTGAATGTTCCTAGGGCTCGATTAGCCATGCGAGCCACTGCCTCCAGAACAAAAGGAAGTGCGTGGACGTCTAATATAACAGGTAAGTAACTCCATAATACGTACCGAGAGTGGGGTTGCATTACTTGTGGTCGCCTGACTGATGGTCTCATTACAGGTCTTTGTGATCTCCTCGTGTAGCAGGGGAAACACGCGTTGCAAATCGCGGTTCAACTAAAAATGCCAAGGGTTGGATCCAAGGGTTAGGAGCATTTCATCAGTGGGGATACCTTCGACAATAGCAATTGACCATGGAATGGGTTCCCAAGAACTTGCGACCCGAAGATCCATTTTGATTGAGTGAGCTTCAACAGTAGGCTGAATTAATATAATCAATGGGACGCGATCAAGGCTCACCTCATCAACCGCGGCATAGAACGAGAATTGATGCTCGGGTATCGTCAGTAGCTCATCCAGATAATTTCCGCTGACAAGCAACAACTCGTTTCGTAGTTGTGGAACTTTGAATAGGCTACCCGCCCACTGTTGAAAACTGGTCACTTCGAAGTAGTCAGTTAGGCAAACGTAAATGATACCTTGTGATATCCCTCAGCGATCATGACATGGCTTCGGAAGGGTGTCATCAAAGCGTATATCCAAGGTCGTAAGGGTCCGTTCCCTGCCACAGACGGCACACTCTTCAAAGCCGACGATGCAATGCCTCCTGAAAGGTACCTCGAGGCCAAGATGATACCGAAGACGATACCGACCGAGCATGATAGAAGCATGAGTGACTGGTCGTTCGCCAGGTCGCATAGGGGATGGACATGCATATTTGAGGAAGTAGCTCATGTACAGTGGTGTATTTATACTGAAACCGCGACATGACTCCTGAAATCCTGGGGGAATCAATGATCACTTCCCATGCCCAGCTAGTACAAGGTAGTACTGCTTCCGTGGGATTTGACGACTGGCACTTCGAGAATGCCTCCGGGGATATATGCAATAAGTGCTGGCGATGCTCTGAGACGCAGCCAACATGAGCCAATAATGCAGTTGAAAGCTGTGCTCCGGAGAAATCGGCCGGGATTGACGGAGACCGTTGGATCGAAACTGCTTCTTAAGTACTTATGCATTATGTATAGCACTACAGAGTTTTGGGTGGGGTAGAGAGGCTGGAGCCACCGAGCACTAGTGCTATCTTTACCTGTTCAGATATGCATGTAAACTCCGTCCATGTATCAGATGCAACAGTGACACAACGATAAGAGGTAACCTTCTTGATAGTCCAATACAGTATCAGCTTTACTAGGGTATAAGATGTGCTCCGCTATAGTCTCCACCTCGCCTTTATTAGATCTGACGCACGCTCCGCGAAAAAGTAGATAGGCGCTATGGATAACTTGAGTCAGATCCCACCCATAGAACGATCGTGAGAGGGTACATTGCTCACCCTGTGGATGTCCGCTGGGCTGGCGGGGCTAAATGCAGGCGCTTCAATACACGCAAATGGTCAAACACCCGACATCATAAGATCACTCACTAACACAGATGCATCGACGATGCGTAGTCCAGAGATGCCCTTCACAGTTAGATCCGGATCTACTACCCCATACGTGGCTTTCTTGGGCGACATTGAGCAACTGCCGGCGGGATGAAATATGGATGCTGTGGAGTTCCTGATATGAGCGTCGAGTTGTGCGTCGGTCTTAGCATTGGCAAGAGTGTCGATTGGTGAAAGAACATAGTCCTTCCACACTGGAGCTGACAAAAATCTCGAGGCGCTTCTCACTGCCTCTCGCATGACCGCCAAATCTAAAGGGTCTGTCAGCAAGGCTGGATCAATCAGGGGAGCATCAAAGGGGTTGTTAGAAGACAGTCGAACGGAGCCACCTAGGGTGCCGTGAATACAGGTCTAATCAACGCTTGGGAGGCTCAATCAAGATTCTCACGAGATACAGGAGACAGGACTACTGTGACCATGCTGATATAGTGCCCGGGAGGTGGAGGAGGCGTATCTTTAGTCCAACTATTCTGAGGTAGGCTTGAGAAACGGTGACCGAGCAGGCCGACAGATGCTACTCACCACGGGGATGATCTCAAAATGGGGGCTATTTGGCCCGGGACTAGGGTCTCCGCGGGCACGAAGGAGGGGATAGTTCTTCGGAAGTCGAGACCAGATTATCTGATTGCCAAGAATAGTTTGAACGAAACGTCCTGTCCTGTTCGTCATCCATTCTGCCATCATTTCTGCAGGTAGCGCAGGGTTTTGCGAAATATTGTCATCCGTGTCGTTCGAGCTGACCCGCCATATGTTGAACGTGTTTGCTTGATCGTGTAGATTCCGACCGACGTCGGGCAGATGGACCAACGAAGTTATGTTTAATCCTGCTAAATACCGACGGTCACCAATCCCGGAATGGAGTAGTATGACAGGGGTCCCGATAGCACCGGCTGTGATGATAGGATGAGCTCCGCCCTGCGCAACTGTCCACGGACGTACCCGAAAGAACAACTTCCTTTGTGGCCTTGAGACTAAACTTTGGCCCTGAACATTACATAAACACATTAGTTGGGGCTTTGTGCATATCTCAGACAGACGAGTAGTTACTGACCTCCTACTTCGTGAACGAACTCAACGCCTCGGAACGTTGGGACTCTCCCATGTCTGAGGGGCGTGGCAGGTACAGCCCGAGTGACTTGCGCGTTAAGTAATACATGGAGATTTGGTCGAGCCAGAATATCAGGGGAAAGGTAAGCGGTCGCAGAGCTGCTACGTGCCCCGTGACTATCGATAGAAGACTGTAACCAGCCTGGGGAGTCGTTCAACAAGTCCTGCGACAGCGTATAAATGTACACTGACCAACTCCTAACGGCCTGCCAGCATTCATATCTTGTAAAAAAGGAAACTCTCCTCGTAATTGGCTCGTAGTTTCAATAACCCTGTCATCGATTGATTGAGAGAAGCCAGGCAAAGATACGGCGACATTGCCTCTCCGATTGTGGAAAAGGGGGTTATATTGACCCCTAGTGTCATGGCGATCAGCAGGCTCGGTCCATCTTTCGCTCTGCGAGCCTCGTTGAGCGCTGGCCACAGCGAATTCGTGCGGAAACATACCTTAAGCATATATTTTTGCATTTGGCCCCAAGACCAGCCGGGATCTCCACTTAATTTCGCATAGCGATCAAAGTCCTCCGAGGAGCCCCTGGTGTAAAACATGAAATCTGACACAAATGATGAGGGCGAGGGACACTTGCGAATGGGGCACTCACTCAAGGAGCTACTACCGCCGAGCATACGGCCGCGTGTATAAACAGCGACCTTGTTATTAATGGCGGTCTGAGGCACCGTCAGATATTTCCTAATCATAAAGGGGTCGCTTCTAGGGAAACCATGGCCAGATCAGACGGACTCACCAGTCACGCTCAGTGAACACTAGATTGTTGCATAGGAAGGGCACAGTCGCGTCTGTTACATTAATATTCCTATGCAAACGCCCTCGGTACTAAAGCCAGAAGGAATTGATCTGAATACTCACGACCCTCCGGCTTCCAAGACCAGCACCCTCGTCCGTTTATTCTCGGTCAAGCGGTTGGCAACCACCAAGCCAGCGGTCCCACCTTCAACATGTCAAATACCCGTTGGAGGAGGATGGACAATAGCCTACCTCCTACGATGATGAAGTCGTACGTAGAATTCGGGAGTTGACGAACATCACTGAATAATGCGGCAAAAACAGATGGGAGGGTGCACAAGAGAAGCCAAAAAAGGGTGAGATGGCGCATGAGGAGTGAGATAATCCGAGACCTTCCCAGGCGGATCAACTCGCTATGTAGCTTTTCTGCGCCAAGTTTGAGGATGAAAGGAATGGAAGACTTTCGGCTGCACAGTTAAATAACTTTGGATCATCAACGTGTGAATGTGCATCGATGGGTATTGTGCCTGATGTTTACTCAGGCAAGTGCGTAAACAGTAAGATTTGGCCACCGTTTCATCAGTCGCAACTTGGCAAGGTGGGGTTTGTGTAGTGGCGGTCGGCTGATGGAACCACCAGCCCTGAGAAGAACATCTCCGAATAAAGGTGCTGAGGGCGTCTCTTCTCGGCTTGGTGAATAAGCGTCCATATGGTTTCGTAGTAAAAGAAGCCCTGGAAGTCGTGCGACTACCTCAAAGGGGGACATACGAGCACGTAGTAGGATTCTCTATTGCGAGATATGCAAGTTGAGCGTGTACTAGAATCTCGCAGGGTGGAAGGTCCTTGTCGGCGTTTCAGCATCCGTTGGATATCGCGTGTGAAGCTTCCCAAGCTAGATCAATATCGGAAGGCGGAGGGATTTCGGGAGAGGAAAACATCTGACAGGGATGGGGCATACCCATACGGCGAACTGTTGGCATATCAACGTCAAAGACTCTCCGAGTTCATTTAGGATTGCCTTTGGAGCGAGACACCCTTATCGTACGTGGCATGGTCACTAGTACATTGGTGATCGTACACACAGACTTTGCGGCAAGATTGGCTAATGTTACCTTCGGGATGATACACCGTATGATGAAGATAAATACACACTTCCTGATCGATCCTTCTGGAAATCTGCGCAAATTTTAGGGGGAGCGGTCTTCAACGAAGCTTGTTGGCCGCTTAGAGGAAAGGTCGCGCTGTAAACAGGAGGGATGCCTCAGCAAGAGCCAAACGGAGTCACTGCGGCGGTACATACTAGATCAATAGAGCCGGTTCGAGTCTCAGTGGAGACGTGTACCCCTTGCGTGAAAGCGATCTCCTTGTCCGTGCCCCGAGACTGTAGTTGACTGCGGAAAGTATGGAACTGAAGTGTATTGGAATCCAAGGACGCTCCTTCTGGGGGTGCAACCCGTCTACGACCGTTCAAAGCCACAAGGAGCACGTTGGTGTACCTAGGGGAATAATCAGAATAAGGTGCGATAGGTGATCTTTATGACATACAATCTAGGGAGGATGTATTCCCTGTGAGGTGGTAAGGTTAATTCATAAATTCATAAAAGGAGTGATAGATGAAGGAAACTCACGGTGCTACATGATATGCTTTGTCCTCCCAGCGAAGATAAAGAGCGAGCTCAGCCACAGCGACGAGAGCTGTGCTGTGGGTTGTGAACAGTCAGCTATGCGGCGGTCATAATCGGCTGCCAGTAAACTTACATAGCTATTCAGTCGAAAGGGGAAAGTCAAATGTAAGTATGAGGGGATAAAGTTTAAAGGATAACGTTACCTCTAAGGTACGAACTCACATCAGTAACTTCGCGACTATCGGAGTACGTAACGAGCTTACCCAGTCTCGACTGTGTTTATGATGAGCCTGTTCATCAAAGATTCCGTTCTCTTGAAAGGGGCGTTCCTGCGTATATCGGCAAGCTGAAATCGTGCGTGAACGTTTAGAGGGGGAAGAGGCGCAAATGCGGCGGTACTCACAATGTGAACCATTGACACCGCGATCATGACATCGCAGGCAAAACTTCCTGCTAACCACACCTACTCGCATGAGCACCATAAGTCATATGAACATCGTGGACGACTAACCCCGATAACGTCGGTCAATGGATGGAGCATGAGAGAAGCGAGATCCATGCTGAAGAACTAACAAGCAAGGGCATAAGACGGAAGCAGAGACACCCATCGACCGCAGCGAACCTTAATAGAAACGGCGAATCCAGCTGCGCATTGCATCATTGCAGTCTGCAGAAGGGGGTTTAGAGTAACGTTGGGAAAGTGATTGAATGAGACTCACACCAACGATGAGCGAACAAACTACGAGCGTGACTTTGTTCTTCCTAAGAGTCCATATCCGCCTGCCAGAGCTAAGCGTGGACGATTAACTAGTCAAGTAATGTGAACTCACCACGCAAAAAAGATTTGTACAGTCATGGCAGCTAATCCAGGTAAGCTATCGTCGTTGGCATGATATACTATGACTCACTGAAGCCATTGAAACATGGCAGGATGATGCCCATCCATGGAGTCTCCATCAACGCGTTTGGATCCCCCCAACCTCTGACCAAGCTACCCCAAGAAAGCGATGTGACGAAAACTTGGGACACTGAGTCTACTATCAGGAGCCCATATACTATGATAGACAAAGTCAGTCCGGGAGTTGATCAAGTCAGGAGTGTGATTACCGATGGCTTTGATGTACATGCGATCGGTGCTATGTTGCGTATCATAGTAGTTGTCTGTGAGAAGTTGTTCAGCATGTGGAGGGCGGGGTGAGGCCGGCTCGTGTACGTACAAACTTGTATGAGCAGACCACCATACAAACCCCAGCTCAATATGAGGCCAACGAACTACGGAGGATGGATGAATGAGAGCGCAAGCTCGGCCACGGGATACTTACCACAGGGCCCAATCTGCAGCGGTACGCGTTAGCACAAAGCTGCTCAACGACCCAATGTGCTGTGAGTGCTTACACGTGGGTAATTGTCGACATCGACTGAGATAGCGGGGTGAGGGGAAAGGTTGGGTAGAAAGGTCGGCGTTACAGAATCAGCTCTGGGTAATATGTAGACGATGGGGCTGCGTTTAGCCGAATAGTTCCCATCAGGCAGGTAAGAGTGTAACAGAAGAGGATGCTTCATCTGAAGGACGTTTGCTATTAGTTAGGGCCAATGGAGCATGGATAAACGCGATGGCGTGAGAATGCTAATGGCGTCTTCGCCTTCCAACTCTGGATGCCACCAACCTTGTTGGTTTTGGGAAACAAGTGACAACGGCCCTCGGACAACACCGCATTCTGGCAGTGATGTTCCCGATTGGCAAGAGTGCACACCCGACACCCCCAGTCTGTCACATCAAAGCACCATGTGGCATGTGGATCAACTTGAACACTTAGCCAGGCAGTTCCTCCGCTGGAGGTTTCATGTCGAACAATGGGCGCTTTGACAAAGTGTAAGAATGTTCGAAGTTTTACTACTGATTTCATGTTCCTCGACAACTCGACGTGGAAAGAAGGCGAAAGATAATAGATTCCCACATCAATATCGTAACGCCCTTGGTGAAGCTCGTCCAATCGTGCCAGCGGATGCACACGGCATGGGAGATTTGAACTATTTGGAGAAATGCGCGGATTTGGTGGCCTTCAACCGTGGGACCGCAATCAGGAAGTAACGCGCCACAGTCCCAGTTGAAACACCGACCATCGCTGTATACGCTGACAGCTTCGCGAAGCTCCTGACTGGTTGTATGGCAGTATATGCCATTCCGTGATCTTGGCTGGATCTGGTGCTTCGAATATGCACCAAGTTCTCAAAAAGCTTTCGTCCAAGTCCTTGCATCAATGCCGGTAGAATGGTTCGTAATGGTCTGCTGATTGTATTAACGAAGGCATCGGACATGCTGTCAATTCCGAAGCTCAAAAGCCTCTCCAATGCCGCTCAGAGGATCCTGCATCTTCTTGGTATCATCTGATCTCACAAACACTTATCAGTCAATGTTCACTGATACGTGGAGTCTCATCCTCATGCCCCGCTGCTCTCGGACCTTCTAATCTACACTTCAAAAGGGTGGCGAAGGAGGCGAGTTAGCCATTGTCCTCATGTCCCCAATTAAGAGTTTCGATTATGTCGTGATCGGAGGGGGAACAGCTGGCTTAGTCGTCGCTTCGCGATTAACGGAGAACCCGGCTACTACCGTCTGCGTCCTCGAAGCGGGAGGAGACATCTCTGATGAGTTAGAAGTTCGGATTCCTGGTAAGTGGTACGCCTATGTTCCTTGTGAAGTGCGACCTACCCTCAGTCAAGGTCTATACTTCAAGAACTTTGGCAAGCCTAACCATGATTGGGCGTTCTCCTCCGCTCCGCAAAAGGCCGCCAATGATCGTTCCATCTATCTTCCGAGGTACGCATGTGCTACCATGATTCATCGCTGCCACAGAATCACACCGCCGAAATCTCCAGAGGCAAGAGTTTGGGCGGCTCTAGTAATGTAAGTCCAGGAATCAATTAATCAAGTTTCATACACGATCATCTAACAGCTGGATTCACCACACTTCTAGTTGAACTTAATGAATCTTGGGCGGTGAGTACAGTCAGGCCAAGTTACGTCTTACCACCTCACAGCTGCCTAGCGCCCCGCCACATGAGTATAACGGTTAGTCGATGCTCATCTCACCGTCCTGGCCTCTAATTTGCGCCGAAAATGTAGCCCTAGAAGCCCTTGGCTGCAAGGATTGGAACTAAAATACCTTTCTGAAGTACTTCAGGAAGGTACATCATTGAATTGAACGTCCTTCCTCTCTGACCCCTGGCCCCTATCCTGACAGTCCCAAACGCTTCAGTATCCCCAAGACACCGCCGAGTCCTACGGTCTCGCCGTCGCACCCGACAACCATGGCTCTGGACCCATCATTAACACCCTCCCGCAAGTGCTACCTGATGTCTATCCATTCTTTGTCAAAGCATGTGAAGAACTTGGCGTACCATTCAACGCAGATGCTGTATGTTTTCATCAGAGTTGCTTTGCCAGTGTTCTCATGGAAAACTCCCGAAGACCGCAGGTAACAATATCGGCGTATGGCCAAGCGCCAACTCCATTGATCTTGACACTTCTCGTGTGTCATCTCACACTGTGCGTGTACGTCACACATGCATTATGTCTTCATAGTGACAGCGGGGCTTTCGTCTAGGCGTACTACGCCCCGGCCAAAGTTAGGGAAAATATAACGGTGGTAACTAGTGCCCGCGTAACGCGACTCGTTTCCAACGACGATGCCAGCGAAGTCGCCGTAACTCGAGTTGAATACATCGTAGAAGATCAGGTACACTCCGTTACTGTCGACCGAGAGGCCATTTTGTGCGCGGTATGGTGTCTTCACCTTCAACCCCTCAGATGTATTAACGTGCCTAGGGTGCTTATCAAACGCCCCAAATACTTGAATTATCTGGTGAGAGGACTGTCAAAATGTCCACCTAGCGAAGTACTTGGTGACGAACATTCTCAGGCATCGGTCGTCGCCAAGCCCTAGAAGCCCACAATATTGAGGTCAAGGTAGACTTACCAGGGGTAGGAGAGAATCTACGTGAGTCAACGCTCGTATAATCTCGCTTGTATCGCCTGACCCCTTGAGGTAGAGGTCCGCTACACCTCGGTGATTGTACCCACACTGGCTAACCTCTTTGGGTAGGAACACCCCTCTGCGTATATGGTCTTCGCCCATGACCCGAAATATGAATCATTTGATGCTCTATTCCACCCGGGCCGTATGGAATCCGAGCTCAAGCAATAGTCAGTCTTCTAGTGTCCGTGATCGTGGTGTGACTAATCCTATCGTTCTAGCCAAGAAGAGAAGAAAGGCCTCCTGACAACCGTTCCGTTGAATTACGCTTTCATGCCGTTGAAGACATGTGCAGCCGGTCGTGTCAGCGCAATTACTGGCCTTGTGGAGTCCGATGCACAGTCCTCGCTTGTCCCCAAGTGCATCCTTGAAATTCAAAAGTCGTGGCTGACCGATGATCGCACACCTCAACTGGAGTAATGCAAATTCTCCTTCGTACGGAAACTTGAGAGTTCATCTCGCTCACTTATTCTTGCAGGATCATTCTCGTACCTAATTTCATACCGACAGCCATCAAACGCACACCTGACTTCAATGGAAATGGACATTTCAGCTTCACCGTTATCGTGACTCATCCATTTTCTCGTGGCAGCGTCCACATCGCATCGAATGACCCTACAAAGCCACCCCTCATTGATCCCGCTATTCTAACCCACCCTGCAGACGTAGAAATTCTTGTGAACGGCGTCAAATTTGCCCGGCGTTTGTGCGGAGCTGAGGCCTTCAAGGGAGTTTTCGTTGAGGAAATCACGCCTGGGCCCAATGTTCAGAGCGACGAAGAAATTAAAGACTATTTACGGACTGTCGTCGATATTACTCATCATCCATTGGGTACAGCGGCGATGTTGCCACGGGACCAAGGAGGGGTCGTTGATTCTAATCTCAAAGTTTACGGGACGAAGAACCTGAGAGTGGTATGCAGTGCACACTCCAAGATTCGTGGCATATCCTACCTGACTGATGCTATTTCATTGCATCCTGGCTTAGGTTGACGCATCTGTAATCCCGTTGCAGCTTGCCGCACATCCCCAAGCTACCATTTATGCAATTGCGGAGAAGGTGTGCACTGTTGGTGGTATCTCATACCTGTTATCTCACGATGGTTTCTAGGCGGCCGAATTGATTCTTGCAAGCGCAGCACAATAGCGTGCTAAACCTAGCATATATGTATGCGTCGCCCTGACAATGCCGAATTAACGAGAGAAATTTGCACATTCTCAAATCCATGTAAGCATGTGAGCGGATACGTGCCGTTTTCGTCAGCCTACAGGCGACCTAGAGACTTGCGAGAAGATACATATCCATTTGCACACCTAAAATTACATCTATCCGAACCATCAAATACATACATCCCTTCTCTTCCGATGACTGAAGTGAACCAAAACTCCATGAATCCGTGCCGCTACAAATGAAACAACGAAAATAATGACCGTTGAAAGGCAACGGAATAAAGGCTAGAAAAGCCGACGATGGAGTTGGCCTTAAAAATGGAGACACGTATGTGATGAGGGATGGACTACGATGACGGGTATGCAACAAGCCCGATGTGAGATGCTTGGCTCCACGATAATGAATGTCCCATCACAAAGAGAAACGGGGGGAAGAGAAAGAGGGTAAGGTGTGAACTGATGTATATAAGATTGTATAAGTTGGCGAGGGAAAGGAAGGGGTGAATGACTATATGCAAAAGAGAAATAACTGGAGGCAACCATTGGAGCAAAGCAGGTAATAAGCGATTCCACAAGGCGTAAGGGAGAGATGGGGGAGTGCTGCATGGCGGGGTCCTTATGATGGGGGCTGTAAGGTATAGAAACAGGGGGATAAAGAGGTCCGCAACAGGTGGTCAGTAAAGAAAGCGCCACAGGAGAAAGTTTATGGTTGCTGTTTGGTCTTGAATCGTAGAAGGGGAGCAAGACCCGAAAGGGCGCAGGATTTCTTCAGGAAATCGTGCTATAGTCGTTATGAGACATCACTGTAGCACTGAACGGGAACAGGAAGACTCACATCAAGCAGCTCGTTGGCTGTCGCACGACTGGCCACATCGACGCACAGGCACACAGCCAAGAAGCCCTTGAGCTCTCTGCTCAACGCTTCCGGCTTCTTCAACGTCGGGGTACCGTTGGTCGCAATGAGATATAGAGCCTTTAAGGGTTCCTCGTCCAGATAGGGAGGTTCATTTTCAATCATCTCTATGGCCATAATCCCCAACGACCAAATATCCACTTTCGCACCATATTCTTTTTGCTTGACAACCTCGGGTGCCATCCAATAAGGCGTACCCACCATAGTAGCCCGCTTGGACTTCTGATCCGTCAACTTGGCGCAGAAGCCGAAATCAGCTATGAATATTCATGGTTAATTAATCTGTTTCGAAGGGCACAGAGGACGTACTAATTTTAACTCGGCCTTGGGCATCCAGGAGGACGTTATCCGATTTGATATCACGGTGAATGATGCTTTGGCTATGGAGATGTCCCAGCCCCTTGCAGGTCTACGAGCAAGGGGATCAAGACATGGGACTTGCATGACGACACAGAGCCTTACCTCAAAGCATATGCTAGCTATCTGATCTTCCTCGAGCGTGTTGTTCTCGATGATATCCGTCAGAGCTCCACCCTCCATGTACTCCATAACGACCCACAACTCATTACTCTTGACAAGATAAGATTCAAGGAAGTTCACGATATTCGGGTGTTGAGACTCCTTCATGACAAGGATCTCGTTGACGATGAGCTCCTTCCGTGGTTGGTGAGACAAGTCCATTTCCTTGATAGCCACTTTCTTCCCAGTCGCCAGTGTCTTGGCAACGTAGACATGTCCAGACGCCCTAAATAGCCAGCGGTAATCAGCCATCTGCCCAAAGAGTATATGACAATCGTAACGTGTAACGTCATAGGATGCCGGGGTTGCAGCACCTCGGGATATAAAGAGTAAGGATGAAAAATACAGAGATGCACTCACCCTTGCCCAACCTTTTTTATCTTGCTATAAAGTGTCTTGGGATCGTCATCACTAACTACTTGTCTGAGCTTCTCCATGATTTGAACCTCCGTCATCGTGCTGATGCGCTTCTCCTTCTCTTTAGGCTTCTCGAGCGCAGCTGCCGCGGCCGCCACACCATTGGTGGAAGGCTTCGGCTTCTCCTCGATCTGAACGTGTACTTTCTTCGTCGGCTGCAAGGGTTTCACTGGCGGAGGACCAACCGTGGAACCAGCTGGTCCAGAGGCAGGTTGGGTCGCAGGTTGGGTGTTTGCGGGAGAAGACTTGGCAGGGGTACCCATACCCGGACGGGTAAGCTCCCTCTCCCTCTCCCGTTCTCGTTGTTGGTCCTTCGAAGACTGCAGCTGCTGTAACTGCGGGGGTGACTGGATGGGGAGTGACTCTTTCCGGATAGGAAGGGCAGTTGGGGGAGGGTTGGTAGGAGGAGGGCCATGAGCCTTCTGGCGGGCGCGTAGGTCGGCGGAGGAAGGTGTATGGTCAAGGGATGTCTTGGGCGCGCCGGAGGATGATCCAGGTGCTGGTGGGGCTGGACGGTTTGCTGTAAGGAGCGGCCGAGGAGGAGCTGGTCTTGAAGCCTGTAGGGATCCGGCAATCGGAATCGGAGGCCTACTCCCGGCCCCAGCTGAAACCGTGTTGGCATGTTGAGCGTGGGATCCGTTAACCAACTCGGCGGCGCGAGCGGCGTCTGTGGAAAGGTTGTCGCCTGTAGCAAGACCTGGAGGGGCTGTGTCCTGACGTTTCATGCCTGGACGTGATAGGTCACTCGACGATGAAGACGATAATGGAATTCCCAGTTTACCCATCCCACCGAGCCCAGTACCGGCGTTAAACCTTGCAGGTGCCGCTGGGAGATGGGGGTAGTCTAGGTCATTAAATGAATCATGGCGAAAAAGCGCTATCTGACGCACCCATCTCTTCCATCTCACGCTTCTGGTGATCCGTATAGAACTCTAGCACATCAAGGACGGCTTGGGGATCCTTTGCGTAGTCTTCGCGAGTAATAGCCGACTTGGTGAGTAGCTTGCTCCATTGCTCTGGCATGCCAGTGAAGGCTCCTGAAACGGGATCGAAGCCGACGTGGACCTTGTGTACGAAGTTGGTGGGGTTGCTAACACCCATCAACGGGCTCCTAGCGTACACATCATCTTGCCAGCCATAGAGCTCCTCGTCGTTCTTCAGCGAGAAATAGAAGCGTTTGTCCTTTGTCTCCAAGAGGAGGCAATATGGTTTCAGATCGGTTCGCTCAATACTCGATATGTCACTCAGATTAATGATAGTTTGCTTGGGGGCATTCTGTAAAGAATGAGGACCGCACTAGCATCACAAGTAGCTCACGTTCTCACCTCTGATTTGTGCATCGACAGTTCAGAGTCTGTCAGCACCAACCACTTTGCCTTCCACATCCAACTAGCGAATGTCCCATCCTCTTTGACACTGACCACACCATTGCGTACAATTTGGTTTCCACCAAAGGTGCTGTTTTCCGCGTGTCGATTTGGCGAACCACCAATACCCGAATACGAAGCGGCGTAAGATGAGCCAGAGGGTGAAGCAGGGGTGAAGGAGAACGAGGTGTTGTAACCCGAGGACATGAGCGTCGATGTGGACGAAAAGTTGCTACCATCTTCCAGTCCACGCCGTGGAGCCTGAGGTGCTGGTCGCGAAGGGGTCAACGACGTCGAAGTGAGGTTGAATGCCATTGAAACCTAGGGTGACGATTCACTGAAGATGGATTAGTTGCGGTGGCTCGACCCAACTAGATATGGCCACGTAGTATATAAATGAGACGCCGCGTCGTCGTCGCTTTCGTTGCTGGCGTCGCTGTCGACGTCGTTGAGGTCGTCGTTGAGGACGTTGCGCTAATGTCTGAGATAATGCTCTGTTTGGCCTTGATTTGATGGATCTACCCGTTTTAAGACTCCGCTTCAAACTCAGAGCAGCACATCCCATGTTCAACAACAACTCCGACCAATAGCGCACATCCCCACAGCAACCAGATGTAGTTCCCGCTCTAGGCCCATCATATCACTTCAGGGGATGTAAACGGAAGATTTCAAAGCTATAACTGACGATGACTATCGCTTCGTTTCAGTCAAAGTGTCAGGATATGTAAGATGAATCTGTTTGGCACCCATTTGGCCGAGAAGCCCTCAAGAAACCCTTCCCTCGAATATCCGTCACAGCGTGACAAAGCTGTTGCTCGACGTCCTAGGAGTACCCTTGTCGATCTGCAGGGAGAAATCCATTCAGGCAAGCCAAAGCAATCCAGACATCACAAAGTATATACTATATACACACTAAAGCACACTTATCCGAGAATGTTGACTTTAACCATCATTCTACTGCTCTGTTATTCAATTTAGTGCCGGAAAGATATATATGTCTGGTTGACTCCGATGGAGTTCAAGCCCCGTGGAAGCATCTAAAATAATATTTAGCCGCAGTTCCATGTACTTCGGCCCTCGAGCGAATAACCTGATCGGCGTGCCCTGATCGAGAAGGTACATCCGCCTGCAAACCGAAAACGTGGTAGGATTCTAAACAACGGGAGTGAATCAGGACACTCGAATTAGAAGAGACAATCAAATTATTCCAATTGTCATAGACTTGGCCAGCAAAGAGCTCCTATCATGCCACCAGAGGACGAGCACCTCTAGTTGACCACAAGTTGAGTAATAGTAGTTCGTTGTGCATTTCTTCGCGCAATATGCTCGTCTTGGAATCGGGCTTGAGTAGCTCTTAGCTTCATCTCCCGCAGAGCGCCCCATTCCGAATTTCACGTTGGGGGCACCTAGTAATTGCGAGCTCGTGTAAACGTAGACCTCACGCATCGCAATAATATCCGAACAGCGCGTCAAAAGAATGGAGGTTGCAGGTGCCGTCCCAACTCCCAAGTGCGACTGTTAGGGGGACCAAATTTGTGAAGGTACATAGCCAGTATGGTTAATTGTAAGCAGTACAATACGAAAGAAATTTGAGCAAAATTGGAGAGCCCTAAATCAAGCATGCCCGATGCAGACCCTCAACACGGCTTGCCGCGACTAATCTTCACAAGTTGGGGCTCTGAGCAGCTTGGCCCATTGCTCCGGCACTCCAGTCAAGGCGTTGGAAATGGAATCGTAGTCAACGCGGATGTGGCGTATAAAGTTCGTCAGGTTGCTCACGCTCATCAAGGACGGCTTGGGGATCCTTTCCGCAGTCTTCGCGAGTAATAGCCGGCTTGGTGAGTAGCTTGCTCCATTGCTCTGGCATGCCAGTGAAGGCTCCTAAAACGGGATCGAAGCCAACGTGGACCTTGTGTACGAAGTTGGTGGGGTTGCTAACACCCATCAAGGGGCTCCTTGCGTATACATCATCTTGCCAGTTATAGAGCTCTTCGTCGTTCTCAAGCGACAAGTGAAACCGCTTGCCTTTTGCCTCCAAGAGGAGGCAGTACGGCTTGGAACTGATTCTCTCAATCCTGGATATGTCCTGCAGGTTGATGATAGTTTGCTTGGGGGCGTTCTACAAGAATTTGAGATTCATGTCAACGTGGATTCGGTGTTCATCGGCTCACCTTTGATTTGTGTACTGAAAGTTCAGAGTCCGTCAGTACCAACCATTTCTTCTTCCACATCCGACCAGCGAATGTCCCAACCTCCCTCATCCTCACCAAACCACCGCGGAGAGGAGGTGCCGCTGAGAGACAGGTTCAATAATGACCAAGAGAAACAGTATTTGACGCACCTATCTCTTCCATCTCACGCTTTGGGTAGGACTCATACACAGGCGTGCCTTTGGGCTCCGCCGTAGAGTGCTCGCGAGACAGGACTTTGATCCATGCTTCTGGTAGACCCGTGAAGGCGGCAAGATTGGGCTCAAAGCTGACGTGGTAGTGGTGCCTAAAGTTGGTGGGGTGGCTGACACCCATCGAGGGGATCACCGTATAGATAGCATCATGCCAGCTATAGAGCTCGTTGTCATTCTTTAACGACAAGTAGAACTGCTTGTCTTGAGCCCTCAAAAGGAGGCAATATGGTTTGAGATCCGTTCGCTCAATACTTGATATGTCGCTCAGATGAATGACAGTTTGCTCAGGAGAATTCTGCGGAAGGATTAGAATAAGAAGCGACGAATCGACACGCGATACGACCTCTTCTCACCTCTAGTTTAAGCATTGACATAGACGAATCTGTCAGAACCAGCCACCTCGTCTTCCACATCCAACTAGCGAATGTCCCAGACCCTTGAACTTTAACACCGGCCAGGCCAGCGCGTATAACGCCGGGCCAGCTGTTCTTTTTAAGATACGAAGACGAGTTATCTGCAGGTACTAATGTCGATGTAATGCTGAAGGCGTCGTCTGTACCCGATCGCGCGGGCTGCGAAGACATCGAGGTAAGGTGGAGGATCGCTGAAAGGTTGATGTGGGCTTCCCTGAGCTACGTATCACAGGTTTTGGGCGCGCACCGCATCTGGTTGCTGTAGGGACTGTGAACTGCTGCGCAGTTGCCAGCTAGCATCCACCAAGTGTACAGGGACAAGGACCAAAACCCCTGTATTGCACTTACTGTGCAGTGCACACAAAGCGACCCAAGCAAGACCGACACAAAAAGCGGGAAAGGACGCGACCAATACCGACAGCCCGTTATCAAGTCCGAAGGACTTCCAGGTCATTGCCGACTTCGTGCAGTAGACGTACAGCTGGCAGGGTGAAATAGGGAGACAAGGAGCGCCGGGTGGACAATTGAGGAGGCAGAACATAGACTATACGAACTACCAACAGGTCATATATTATGCAGTCCTCTCTACCGTAGATGTCACTAAGCGGCACTACTTACCAGGACAGATCCATCCATAGAGCACACCAAGTACAGCGACCCCGTCCACGTTGCTCATAAAAGGAAAATGAATAAGTAGGTATGAACATGGCACAAATGACTGGATATAGAAGTTCCGTAGAGGCGTGGGCGTAAGGCAATGAGCCGGAGCGAAGCTAGGGCTCAGTGTTGGACATTGCCTTCCCTTTATACCACAGAGACGAGTGTATACACAAGGCCGGAGCCTCACCCGAGCGGGGAATGGAGAGGGGTCGGAAGTCTAATTAATCCATCTGTGAGCCCTAGAGAAACCCACATATACCATCTCTCAAGAAAGGCATGCGCTTCTGTAGGGACAGCGCGCGGCGGTTCCGCAATTGTGCCATCTCAGGAGCGGGAGTTGAACGGGTCCCATGGGACACTCAAGAGCGATCTCGAAACGAAATCGGGAGAGGTGTATAGCATGCAATAATGTAAAGCTACTTGTTCTTGGTGTGTCTAGCATGCCCCTGGTTAGCTTCTGAGTGTGCAGCGTGGTTAATATTAGCTCACCTATAAACGAATCTTTTCTTCGTATGCGAGAATTCTCCCAACTTGTGCCCTACCATATCCTGTGTCACTAGCACCGGAACGTAGTCCTTCCCATTATGAACCATGAATCGAATCCTACCACTTGAGCTCAGCTAGAGTGCCGCAGCATGCGTGGTAAGACTCACCCAACGAAATTCGGTAGGATTGTGCATGACCGGGCTTGTGTTTGTATCGGGACGTGGTTTTGTAGCGCGTCGCGAAGATTCGGGAAGGCGACGAAGTAGGGGCCTGGAAAAGCGCTGCATGAGAACAGCTTTGTTAGACGGTATAGTTTGGAGCGTACCCTTCCAAGCAGAACGCCCCGACTTTAACAGTGAAAGTGAAGGCCGCATGTCGCAAAAAGGTGCAGGAGGAGGAAGGAAAGGGAATGTTTAGGTAAGCAAGCCGAAACCAGTATCTGAGCAAGCGCTCAATAGCGCATCCATCACGACGCTCTGCCTGCCTACGCCTTTGCAAAGGCCGAATGATTTTCTCTAAGCCCAAATAACCAACGGTATACACTCGAACAATATGTCCTCGACGGGCTCATCACTGACAGCTACCCAACTCACAACGAACACCCTCTTCACGCCGACATCCACAACGGCGGCGCCCACGACATCGGACACACCTTTCTTCCCTGACCCGAGTACGCCGATTCAGCCTTCAAGCACAGGTATATCAAATGATGATGGAGATGGGGGTTTGGTCAAGGTACGCATTCGACTCCGGGCTGGCTTTTGATGCTCATCGCTTACCTAAATACCCCCGGCGTAGACGGTACTCGAATGGCTCTTCTTAGTGGTGGCGTTGATCACTATGGCGCTGATTATCGCGTGGAGGTGCGTTGATGTCGAAAGTGATGCTGAGAAATCCCAGGCAAATAGCTCATATGTAACCCCTTTAATGCGCTGGCAGATTCCTTCAACTCAAACAACACAACCGCCCTCTCACTGAGTTCTTCACTCGCAGACGTCGTAGACCGACGTCCTACGACTCCACCGGGGGGATTCGTGGCATCCCTCGGACAGGCCTTGCTCGCGTAACTGTCTACCCCGACAGCGGGGTACACACGTACTACCCATATCTTGTACCCCCGACGACGGCGCATACGTATCAGACAAGGCGCACTAGAGGTGCTGACGTGGATGCGTTGGGTAGGAGAGCGGGTGGTCGAAGTGACTATGATGATTTGGGAGATAAAGATGAGTTACCTGCGTATGAACACGCGGGAGGACCCCCGAAGTATGTGGATTTAGAGGTGGGGAGGACCGGACTGGTAGAGGGGCACGAGAGCGAAAGTCACCCACCCATTCCCCCTCGACCTCCTTCGCCTGCGATGAATGCGAACGGCGAGAACCATCCTAGCGAGTCTAACTCCTCTCCTTCTCCTAGCTTGTTGCATCCAACGTCGAATCCATGAGCGTTACTTTGCCTGGATTTTCTTTGCATTGTCACTATGGACCATTTGAACATTTTTCGTGTATGTAAACTTGTATCTCCTTTGATGTACTACTGGCATGCTATCCTTCGATTTCCTCACATATCCATGTTGTTACTTCCCACATCAGTATCTATGTCTTGATGCATGAACAATTCTAGTTTTTCTCTCGCAGAGTTTCGAGGTCCATTCAGTTCCTCACTGATCACCAACTGAGGCGTCCAGTATCGAAATTATTGACCGTGGGAACGCTTCTTGTCACCGAATTGTGTGGTGGCTCTTGACTCGACACCAGTCGCACGTTCGCGCTTGCGCTTGACCAGAGCATTGACTTCTTTTGGTTCTTCCTCGTCGTTGGCTGCGGTGAGGTCGGACTTGAATTACCTCTTTCTCTCGCAGCTGAGACATCCCCGCTAGCCTATTTCCTTGGGCTTGGAGGCACTCATGCTGAGGCATGAGTACTTTATCTCTGTCGCGTTCTCCGGTGGCCTTCGAGTACCAGCACAGCGGAATTCTCGGTCGAAAACTCGGAGCTGCTGACTTTAACTCGGGTGGCGTCCTTTCGTTTCCGCCGCCAATGTCGGCGACGTCTTCAGACCCAACTCGGGCCCCGGTCCTCCACCTGATGAGGCGGACTCTTTCTCTACCTTGTTCCAACGCCGCGCAGGCATTTTTGCAATTAGTTCAACCCACGATGCGATTCCAGGTCGCTTTAGACGCGCTTTTACCGATACTCGAACACGGTTCACAGAATGCCAACGATAATCCGATCAACGAGCTGCCTCAACGTATCTTAGCTTCTTATATTCTTTACTACCTCTATGCGCCTTATCCAATCTCGATAAATCCTTTCAAGACTGCTCTTTTTGCTACTTTCGTGAAGGAGAGGCGACTTGCCCTGGTCGAGACGTCGGGGATGGGAGCGAATGAGCAGCTTGTTTGGGTTTTGTGGAAGATACTGAAGGGTGATGGAAATGACGTACGAGCGTCGCCACTGCTTTTCTTCATAACCCGATGTCATCTTTGTTTCAGATCGCGCCATATTCTCCTAGTACTCTCGCTCGCTCTCCTTTACCCCCAAAACTGCGAGCAATCAACTTGATGCTATCGGAGGATGAGCTCACAGATGACACAGTAACTCTTCATCTCGGCAATGGAACTATGTGAGTTCCTGTCATTCCTTCGCGGTTCAAACGTTCATTATTTACGTCAACCCTGCTTTCAGACCCACATCCAACCCTGTACTACCCTATGTATCCAATGAAACTGACACTCGAAAGGAAGAAGTAGCTCGTGCCATGGCCCTTCTTCTCGCAGCTAAAGAGCGGGTTCTTAGTCTTACTGAACAAAAGGTAAGCAAAGATCCCTCCTTTGACTTCGATGCCCAACTAATGTCCTTAGTTTCTAAACCCTTTACTGCCTGCCTTACTTTCGGCCCCTACTGATACTTTAACGACCACCGTCCATAATGACACCAATATTCAAGCTACTAACGGATGTGGGATATTTCTGACCTCTGTTGATCTCGCACCAATCGTTAGTCATAACCCATCCCTGGCTTACTCGCTCATCAGCGCTCTGCTGTCCAATCCACCTCCTGCGCGTGTGTCTGTCTCGGAATCCTCGCTGACCGCAGCGGACTTCCCCTCGACTACGCCCTTGCCGCCTGCTGGCAGACTTGACACGCATGTAACGGACTTCGATCTGAACCCCACTAGGTTCCTTGATGTCCTCACAGCCCTTCCTCCCACATTCCCTTCCTTCGACCTCCTTGGAAAGCTTCTTCGGGATACGACCGTTATCCCTTTACCCTCAGCGATCTCGGGACCGTTCGCCAGATATAATGCTCAACCCGAAGCTAGTGGTGGGAGTGACGAAGATTTGGTCCCCAAGACTACTATAGCTGATCTCATTCGAACCGAGTACCTTGGTCCGTTTATCCATGCATGCATCGAGTATTTGGATAATGCCGAAAGGGAGGAGAAGGAAGGGTTAAGTAGTGAGGATCGGTGGGCGGTTGGTGTAAGACATGTGCGTTTGCCTTCGCATATCTTATCATTTGGATACATCCCTAATTCCTTCTAGCTCTGCCGATTCTATCAATCCCTCATCAAGCTTTCCATTATCGACCCTTCATCCGACGCTGATTCGGCCGAGATGGCCCACTTCAGCTTGAGGAATGCGAAACTGGAAGAAGCTATGACTTTGTATAGGGTTTTTGCGACTGCAAACTCGGAGAAGGTGGACTTGCCTGGCGTTGGCGGTAATGGTGGTCTCTAATGCCCTCATAAGTGATTATGCATATTATATGGCTCTCTCGTCACCCCTCGTAGGTTTTACTTCTTTTTGCTATCGTAGTAGGCGGCCGTTTCGGTTTTTCTTGCCCCTTATTATGTAGATGTTAAGTACCTCTTGTCCACACTCTCACTCTATGATGTATGCAGGCTGTGCCGTTGTTTCTTCTTCGCGTCTTTTGATGTTCAAGACTGCTAACGTCCACTTGTACTTATACTTAATGCTCAACATGTTTTATGGTGCTTCATTCTTGCTTCCCTTGAATTCCGTCGAACCGTCCTGCTTTGATTCCAAAGGGAATTGACGCTTCTTTTGGAAAGGTAAGTAGGTAATCGCGTACCCATCAGCAAGGGTACCATAATGCCGGGCTCTAACCCGAGTACATCTCGATACCCGGACTTCAAGTCCTTGCACATCATTGACGAAAGAATAAAGTTACCCACTGGCATGCCAGCTAGTAGGTAGTCCTCAACGCCATGATTTCTTAGATATACTTGAGCGTAATGCGAGGTATAAAAGACTAAACTTGAAATGTAGCCTCTTCATCGAGCCTGAGGGGAATCAGACGCTGACCCGGTGGATGAACCTTCTCAACAACTGCTTCGTTCAGCCCTTCTGTCAATGACGCCGAAGAATTCAAACAAAGGGAAAATTAATTTTATACTGTGCACTCCTATGGCGGGTGCTTACCGGCACCTCTTAGGACGTCCGACGGGTGAATACATACGTTTTTGAGGAGCAATGACCGTACGACCGTCGGAGATCCTGTAGTTTGTAAAGCGCGAAGCGTGAGGGGGGCGGCGCTTCTGCTTTTCCAACATCCTTGACAATGCGTGTGTCCACTTCGTGTACAGGCACAGGCACATGCAGTAAATTAGTCTGATTGGAGCAGCAGTATCCAAATCGACATGTGTAGAGTTTGGGATCAGCGTATCCACAGGCGACTTGGGCACTCATCATCACAAGCATGATTGCGCTGGTGTAGGTATCGCATCGCTCCCACTCTCCGCCATTGATCTGACTTCAACTTCTAGTGCACCGCATCACTTTCTATTGATACCCTCCTATATTCAATGTCCCCGGGATACCTTGTATAGCTCGAGATAACATGTATATCCTCCTGATGCGACTAGCCGTGGCTTGGATAGGACATGGATTCTGGATGGCTTACCTCCATTGCTATTATCGGCCCTCTTCTGATGCTTCAATCAGACCTCAAGGTTCTTCACTGCGATGATCATCGCTCGTAGTGAAGACATCACCTTGCTGCTGGTTTTTCGAAGATACATCAACGGTGCGCTGTAACTAAGTTCTTGTTTTTATCATCTTTCTTAATAACCTCGCATGTCCTGATCTGCTATTCATATAAAAACTGCCCCCTTTCCCCAGCTTCCAAGCTTCCGTTCCACCTTCCCCCACTCCCAGAAGCAAATCACCATCTAATGGATAATACGGATCCATCAACATCTCTGACCCTTCACAGCACTGCCATTGCCAAAGGATTTGCTCAAGATGGTCAAGATGAACCCGCCAACGGTGCGTCATACACAGTCCATCCACCCAGCCTTGTCACCTACGCTAACAGTATCCCTAGGCCAGATTGCTTCTTTAACGTCCCCAAACAACTTCATCAATTTCTGCAACACACGACCAGATCTTCCCCTCACCGATGGCAAAATTATAACATCAGGATCTTGCAACCCCGCCATCATGGGCTTGCTCCCCTCGGTTGACTCCCTCCCTACCACGAAGATCACGAATCCAAAGCACCGCGACATCATCCCCGCTGACCAAGGGTTCACCATAAGCTTGAAAGTCAATAACCTACAAACTGGCTACATGGTTAACCCAAACCTCAACTATCTCGCTGCACCACAACAGCTTAATCCCCAAGGTCTGGTGATTGGACACGCCTCTGCCGTCATCGAAATGGTCAACACTTTCGACCAAACAACACCTACCGATCCAAATAAATTTACCTTCTTCCGCCATATTTCCGCCTCCGCATTAGATGGGACGCTTTCAGCTAGTGTACCGGACGGTCTCCCCGCTGGAATCTATCGACTATCAGTAGCTCTTTTGGCGGCAAATCACCAGCCCATATTGACCCCCGTCATGATCCATGGCTCCACCAATGATGCTGTCTATGTACGCGACCATTCGTTGATATCGTTCGACTGAACTGCTTAGTGTGGGAACTTTAGTTTACAGTTGATTCTTCTCTGCCAGTGACTACGACACTCGCTGGTTCGGGTACTATAACCCCCACCACCGTCGCAAAAACCACACTTCCGGCATCTCAAGGATTTCGCGGAGGACCCGAGACCAGTGCCAAACAGGTCAATAAAGCAGCTCTCATCGGGGGTGTGATTGGAGGTGTTTTTGTCTTGGTTTTGATCTGCGTTGTCGCTTCCATTGCGACTAGACATCGACGATACCAGCGCTTCCTTTCTAGTACAGGTATGCCCAAACTACCTGAAGATTTCATCCAACTAACTGGCATACTCAGTGGTATCACAGTTGCGGCTATCGCCGCCATATGGTATGCTGCTGAAGAGTTCGGTTCTTCAGAGAGAAAAATCACTCAACATAGGCCAATTGGATGCCCCTCCGACCCGAAGGAGCCCGCCACTCCATTTTTTACACCGACTGCGCACATCTGGATCAAGCGGCATAGTTCCGTCCTACCACAGTCAAAGGTCATATTTGAGACCGGGTAGTGAGGACCAACCTCCAGCGTACCAATCATAACGCTAGTGATCGTACGGACACAACTTAGGTTAGCAACATTATTGATTTATTAGAGTACATATAGGGAGATTCAAAGCTTGGACACTAGTTTTCGGTATAGATTGGACTTACTTCTTGACGATATTCCGATTTTGATGACTCTTGAAATTTCCCCATAGTCGCCGTGCCGCCTGATTCACGACGAATTGAGGTATTGAACCGAAGGTTAGGAAATGGAAAGGGCAAGGAAAGGGGCGAATTGTGGCGAGGCGCCAAACGAGGCAGCTTTCTAACCCTAACCCTCGTCTGGAAGCACAGGCTTGGTAGATTATCTACCGCTGACGATGTAATCTGAAAGATCGTCTCGAATGAGAACTCCCAGCATTGCTCGAATATATGATTGCTTCGCTGGGACTGATGACTGAAGGTCTTCTGGATGTTCAACGGTTGAAAGGTTCATCAAAGTTCGGTGGTGAGTGAATTTCTCTGCCATGCGCTGGTTCCTTTGCTCTCACCTGTATCCTTCACCCCTCTTTCCATGTGTACATACCAACTCACCTTTACGTTTAGCTCTACCATCTGCTGCGCCTACCCTTGCATCTTGGAACAGAAGCCTTGCTGCGCATGACTCACGTTGGTTTTTTTTGGAATGTGCTGCGTAGGTAACCTATGCCATAGACGAACAGGTCTGCTCAACTCTAATCTCTCGTTGCACAAGTGTTTGCGAAGGCTCGCGACTAACCCGCCTACCAGGCTGTTGCTCAAGGAGGAAGTCGCCAAACCTTCTTCCTCTTTGGGTAGTACGTATGGTACCGCCGCCCAAAGAGGAAGTCGACGATACCGATACTTCTCCCCAAGGACTTGGACAATGAGAATCGAGTAGGCCTGATGATGCTCCAGAATTCCTCGGTAGCAGTTGAAGGTTTTTATGAAGCTCGTTAGCTCACTAGCCTTCCATCTTTGATGCATCTCGAGCAGCGTGCCGCAGTAAGACAAAGATCCATAAATCTGGCGATCAGACCGACCTTCCCGTCGGATTAGCACTCTCATTCATCCTTGCCACTCTTCATGGAATCCGACGCTGAAACTTCACTCCTTGTCGCCAGACTCATCCTCGAAGACATCGACGAAATCGAAAGTAGACGGAAAGGAAAGAGTCGCGAAGATGTACCCCTCACAGACGAAGAACTCTCGTTCACCCTCCAGGAACGTCACCTACGCGAACTGCTCAGTAGCATCCAAGATTTTCACTTCGCTCAACGACTCGATTCAGCTCTTGATACGGACCAAAGATTAGTGAATGCGTTGACTGTCGCTGAGCGAGCTGCCTGTGATGACAGAGTGGCAGCTCAAGCCCTCGCCGAAGATCGTCCTCTCCCCGCGAAGACGGCTGCTCAGCGACTCCTTGAAACCCCAGGATTCTTATCCACGACTACGGTTAACCATCGTTCAACCGAGGAGACCCCATTGTTACCCGTTGTACTCTCACCATCTCCACGTTTAGCTGAAGAGCATGATACACCTAACCCTGTTATCCACCTTACCTCGCCTGCACTCTCCTCACGTCCGACTACTTCTCGACCTCCTCCGCTTCACGATTGCGTCTCTTGCATGGAAGCCATTCACCGAGATGGTGTTAGTGCACTGTGTGGTCATCAGTGGTGCTATTCTTGTATTGTCGACCTCGTGACCGCATGCGCCAAGGATGAATCATTGTACCCCTTACGATGTTGCGGCCAAAACTTCGACGAACGTCGAATTCTGGCTTCGTTAAAGGATACGCTCCTTCGGACTCGATTCAGCCTCAAGGCTGAGGAGTTCGCTACGCCTTCATTGCAACGTGTGTACTGTCCTCGACCCTCCTGCTCGGCATTCATGGGGCGATCAAGCCAAGCACGGGAGACGAAGGTTTGCCATCAATGTTGGACATCTGTTTGCATGGCTTGCAAAGCTGTTTCTCATGGGAATGAAGCTTGTGGAGAAGCCGTTGCCGTCATCGAGCTTCGAGAGCTAGCGCGAAGGAGTGGTTGGCAAACCTGTCCCGGATGTCGTGCCATTGTCGAGCTACACCATGGCTGCTACCACATGACGTGTAGATGCCGGGCCCAATTCTGCTACCTATGTGCTCAACCCTGGAAGAATTGCCTATGTCCCCAATGGGACGAAGACCGTTTGCTGGAAACTGCCGAGCGTCGTGTTGCACAGGAAGTCGGAGCCCGCGCTGCTATCGCCCAACCGGTCGCATTCAGAGAGCGAGTACAAAGGGCGGCTGCAAACCTTCGACAGAACCACGATTGTGTCAATCATAATTGGCGCTACCGCAGTGGGGAAGGTACATGCGAGGAATGCTATCATTACCTGCCTCGGTTCCTCCTGGTCAGCCCATCTACCAATTTATCTGTATGATCGTCATTCTCATGTCATTCTCCAGCTATGCCGGAACTGCAGGATGTTGGCATGCGTCAGATGCGCTCGTAATCGGCTCTGAAGTACAATACGTACCCATTATGCAATGTTCCCATCCTAGAAAAGCTTCTGTCCTGTCCGTCCTTAGGCCCTAGGTCCCTAGGCTAAACCAGGCTACGGAGTTGTTTTGTATGTTGTATTGATAATCGCCGAACGGGAAGGTATTATCAGCTTTCCTTTTGACTCTCACCGTCATCCGGCCTTCTTGGCTATGCCATAGACCTTGGTTACCTCTCTACTTAGGATGTTAATTTGTTTTCCAGGTCCCTCCGCTTACGTATCTCCATCCTTACCCCGCATTCTGGAGCTGTCTACGCCAGGAACCTGCCCAGATGGATTTGTGTTCCTCTCAGACAGCCCCAAAGTCGCCTTTAACCTTTCTCGCTTAATGTCGCGAACCCAAAACACATCATGTAAATATGTATATGGCGGCGCTAAACACCCTTCAGCTGTTTCGCGTCCCCACGAATACAAACATCTGAGCGCGCCCAGGGCCCCGCTACCAACCCAATGCGCAACGATGGTGCCATCAAAATACCATTTGAATGACAAATTTCTGGATGCCATCCATGCCTGACATTGCAGGTAGGGTATATATTCAACCTCCCGTCGACTGTTGAGAAGTAACTGAGGCACTATCCAACCTCTTTTGCCACATTCTTTTCGCTTGAAATCATGTCTGCTAAACTCACATTCGTTCAGGTGTTCTTCGTTCTTTTCTGCCAAGCCTTTGCTCTCCCCGGGTTCCCTGGTCCACGTCCTGGTCACCCAACCTTCCCTTGTTTTGGAAAACTTTGTGGCGGACCCCCCGAACCAGCAAAGAAATGGACGGCCGTCGGTTGCTTTACGTATATTATCTTTGCTTCGTTCTCCAACGATCAAACGCTGACCTCCCGTCCTCATCAGCGATCAGGCGGCCCCTAACAGAGCCCTAACCGGCAGATCCTACGTGGATCTGGAAGGCATGACAGTTGAAACCTGTGTTGCCTTCTGCAAAAAGGATGGTTACAACTATGCCGGTGTTGAATACGGCCACGAGTGCTGTATGAACGCTTCTCCGTTTCCGAGCACATGGATTTTATTGACAATCCATACCCACAGATTGCGACTATGCGATTCAACACACGGGCGTTCCCGTGTCTAAAGCCCAATGCAACATGCCTTGCTCGGGGAACAACAAGCAGACCTGCGGTGCGGGGGATCGTCTCAGTGTCTTTTACAGTGGTAGCAAAGAGCCCGAGACGCCCGAGCGTGTCAAGACGTGGAAGTATACGGGTTGTTACGCGTTTGTCCACATTCTTTCTGACATTTCGCATCTCCTTACCACTGGTTTCTCTTATCCAGTGACAGCGTACAAGACCGCGCCCTCGAGCGCGTTTTGTCTATCCCTGCGGGCGTCACGGCGCAAACTTGCACCTCTGCTTGTAAAGGCGCCGGCTTCAAATTCGCTGGGTTGGAGTTCGGTGGTGAATGCTGTGAGTCCATAACAACATCTCCTTTCTCGGATCATCGGGCTCTCTTATTCAATCATAACGGTAGTCTGTGGAAACGACCTCGACTCTACCAAGGTAAACGATAACCAATGTAAGACTGCTTGTGTAGCCGACACCAACCAATTGTGCGGTGGTCCTGATCGTCTCGCCGTCTTCGTCGACACGGTTCCGAAAGACAAACCCAAGGGCTCCTTCAAGCCCAAATTCCCTAGCCACCATCATTGAGCCTCCACAGACATATATGTAGCATTTTGGTTCTTCCTGTAGGTTGCCGCCTTATTGATGTGTTAATACCTACGGCGCCGAATTGCGTCCGCAATAACTACTATGTTTCATATCGCAATCTCACCCAGGTCTCGAAGCATCCAGAAAACGGTTTCGAGCACCGAGACATCAACTCTCATATCTAGACTGGCGAGTGAATTTCGATAGCATCTAGCTAACCACTGTTCCACTCTAATTACCACCCTAGCTCCTCCAATGTAAGTCCCCACACTAATCCTTCTTCGTCGGGTTTGTTTGCAATTCGCAGACCCTTATCAAGAGCCGTGATCCGAGCGACATCCGCTGGTTCAAGTGTCGGGAGCTAATTATAGTGTCAGTAAGGGGAGTCACCGTGGTAGATCTTTGATGCGCACATTGATATTCTCCTTCTGCCTGGCTTCGTTTGCGCTCTTAGGTGCCGCGGTCACCCCTCGAGCAAGATGCCACGCCAGGACGATCTGGACCGACGATACTTTGTACTTAGTTGCCAACTCAACAATGGTAGGGTCATTGAGGACAGTCTGATAGCCTATGAAATAAAGATGTCAGCGAGGGACAAAGTGCACAATCAAGCCTGGCACCTGTCGGTGTGTACGCGGTGACGACGATACCCTTCTGTTTGCAGTATTCCACTAAATCGTTTTGAGTAAGGAAAGGATGTAATCTAAACGTATGGTCAGCTTGATAACCTCGTAAATATCAGCGGGCTGCTCCACGCACTCGACTTGATTCACAGCAGGGACGACTTTCGCAGACTTCAAGAGTGTTTCGAGACTTTTTAGCACGTCGTAAGCGAGGATCGCGTCTACAACAGCGGGCACACTTACGTCTTGATTGAATAGTTGCTCACTCCAATGGCGCGAACCTTGCCGGTGTCCAAGAGTTTCTCGACCTCTGCCCAGACCTCAGTGAAGGAAGGCGATTCGACTACCTTGATACGTCCGTCTGGACCTCGGGGGAAGATGGTGGTCTCTGAGAGAGATGTTTTGAGGTTTCAACGAATTCTCGGATAAGATACACATACCGTCATAGAATATACGGTGGGGCCAATGGACAAGGTACTAAGGTGAAGTCAGCATTAAGATGATATGAAGAGCTACTTTATCGGGACAGCAAACTCACTAGGTCAACGTAGTCGAGTCCGAGATTGTCTAGGGACTCCTGGAAGGAAGCGGCCACCCTCGAGTGATGATTCCACCTAGATCGGGGTATGATATATAACTGGGTGCTATCTGCAGCTAGAAACCAGGCGCACGGTAATTTGGTTGTGATGAATAACTCTTCGCGAGGAACTCCGGATGCACGGATGTCATTACCGACGTATTTCTCGGTGCCTAAGGCCAGGGTGAGTTGCGAATGCTATTCCCAGTCGCTACGGAAGTCTTACCATACATCTGTGCTGTATCAATATGACGATAGCCAGACTGTTACGCCAATGATACGTTAGTATTCCGGCATGATCACATTGGTAAGCATGAACCCGCCTTCAGCGCGGTGAGAAACCACTCCTCTGACTTGCCTTGCTCTTCGGGGGTAAAGCCAGCCCAGCCTCCCAATGCTAACAAGATATCTTCAGCGCGTGGTAAAATATCATTGGGGATTCCACGCTCACCGATGGCGGGCATATTGACCCCATTATTGAGAACAACAGAAGGTACGGGAGCCATTGTTTTGATTCCAAGGCTTGAACAGTGATGAAAATAAAGCTGGTCAGATATTCACGTACGCGCTTTGAACTTATATGTCTAGGATTCGAATTTTCCGTTCTTGTGGAGATTACTCAGCGCCTCACCCTGAGTGTGTAATGATGTCGACAGCCGTGAAAGAATTGTATTACTCATCGTTGCTTATGCCCTAGGAGAAACGAGAATATTGGTGGACAGTGGAAGGAGGTGGTGCTAGAATGTGATGAATTTGTAGAGGATGCCTGATATGTCCGTCACTGGTCTCCGGGAATGCGGATCTTTACGGCGTTTTGCCGGGTCGCGCGGACTTTGAACATACAAAGTAAGGGCAAAGTAAGGGTACGACCGACATCGCGGCTGCTTGCTACAGTCGGTCGGTGGCCGGAAGTATGGGTTATGTCAAAGCACTTGTTTGAGCGCCTAAAGGAAACTCAGCGACACTTGAGCCGCGACACTAGAGCTCAGTGAAAAACTCCGATGTTAGGAACATAGTAGATATTAACACGTTATTAACATGTTACTAACGATGCTAGTGTTTGGACATGAAAAATCCCTGTTATTAACAGGGACCCCTAAGCGAATTGCAAACGGCCGAAAAACATTGAACAGCCTGGTCTCTGTTCGCATTATGAACAAGGCATTGGGGGAGCTTTCCCTCATTCTACAACTCTACCAGATACACTTCCCAAAGGCCAAAACCACCACAACTTTATCAGATGGGAGGCTAGCGCTGAAGACATTGACTTTTACGGCGACACAGAATCGGCCTTGAACCACACGCTCGAGGTCACATTTGCAAAGGGCGGGAGGCGCGAAGGGGTACCGGACGAGATTTCGGCGTCTGAGAATGACACCGACACCGACAAAGACCCGGGGGAAGGCTCTGATAGTGCAGACGAGGGTGACAGTGAACGAGTTGATGCCGACGTGCTGGAGATGGTGGCTGATGACATAATGGATGTCGGGGAGTCTGTCAACCTTTATGCTCCCGAGCTGTTGGATTTGCTCTCTGACTTGCCGGTTGATGGACTGACTGAGAAAAGGGTAGATATTACTCCCCGGAGAACGTTAGTAGTTACGGAACCCGTCTGGGCATTCAAAGTAGTGTAAATGGTGTTGTTTGCGCACCATAGCAATTTCATGTTATTAACATGTTAGTAACACTGTTAATATCACTCCCTGAGCCGCCGTAAGGTAACTAACGTGTTAAAAACCCACGCTGAGTTTTTCACCGAGCTCTACGCGACACCGAGCAAAAAGAATATAACCAAGGCTGGAAGGCTCGTTTCTGAGCAGGAACAACACAGCAATGCGAAATGGAGCATAGATGGAGTAACCAATCCTCAGAATGTTCGGTATGAAGGGGTTTGCAGTGCTAATCACGGCTGGAATCACCTTTTTTGGCATAGTTTTACAGGGGTTTCGCCCAGAAATGTATGGGATACTGGGTATTGGAGAGATATGGGATGTCCCTGGTAACCAAGTCGGTGGACACCAAAATGTATGGGTTATTGCAGAATATGGGTTTATACAGTCACCCGGTTAGGACAGAGTCAACCGTAATATTGTACACACAGGGCTATCCTCTACATCTGAATTACCACCCAAGCTCCTCCATCGTAGCGCCCCAAACTTTGCCGTTCTGGTCAGGCTTGTTGCAGAGTCGCTGACCTTTGTCTAGCCCCGAGATTCGTTGAACATCCGCGGGATCGAGGGGAGGCAGCTAAGTAATTCATGTCCAAGCACTCAGAGACTTATAATGCCAAAGCTGACAATGAAATACTGACGTTGATATTCTCCTTTTGCCTTCCTTCATTGGTACTCTTTGGTACGGCGCTTACGCCCCGGGCAACATGCCAGGAGAGGACAATCTGTGCCGGAGAGACTCTATATTTTGAAGCTAATTCGACAATAACTGGGTCGGTCAGCACATTCTGGTATCCTTTCAATTCTGTAGTGAGCAAGGTCGCGACGAGTTATTTCCACCGCACTTACCTGTCGGTGCATAGGCCGTAACAAGAATCCCCTTCTCCTTGCAGTAGTCGACTAATTCAGGTTGCGCAAGGTACGGATGAAGCCTTAAGTTCCTTAGACCATATCTTCCAATTGATTCCCGTTTCACTCACTCGACTTGATTAACTGTTGGGACAACCTTGGCGCTCTTCAACAGAATTTCGAGGCTAGGGGCCTATATAGGGACGAATAGGGAAGAGAAGAGGAGGCAGTTCACTCACTTCCTGATTGAAAAGTTACTGACGCCGATGGCGCGAACCTTTCCTGTATCCATCAACTTCTCCACATCTTCCCAGATCTCAACGAAAGTAGGGGATTGGACTGTCTTTAGGGATCCATCCGGATTTTTCGGCCTCTCGTCGTGCTCTGTTGAGATTTTGTCATGAACCCTCGCGCGTGAGGGGTTTCATCCCTTACCATCGTACAGTACCCGATGCGGCCAGTGAAGAAGATACTATTATAGCTTTATGCTAGTCTAATTGACTGAGCTTCAGGATATAACTTACAAGGTCAATGTAATCAAGGTCCAGGGCATCAAGGGACTCTTGGAAGGACTTCGCAACACGAGAATGATGATTCCACCTGAAATTGTCCATGAGGTAGGCCCGAGAAGTGTATGATTGATTCCGAGAGCGTACGGTAGCTTTGTAGTGATGAATAGTTCCTCGCGAGGGATACCCGACTCACGAACGGCATTGCCGACGTACTTCTCGGTTTCTGGGAAATACATAAGGATACGTTAGCCCAGGAGCCAGGTTGATATACTCACTATAGTCCGCCGCTGTGTCGATGTGCTTGAAGCCAGCCTGAAGTAAAAGGATTAATTTACACTTCATTTATAGGCCGTGTAATGGTCAACCTTCAGCGCAGTGAGGAACCACGACTGCGAAGAAGCGTGCTCTTCAGGAGTCAAGCCACTCCATCCGCCCAAACCTAGTAGTGAGAAGAGCTAATCTGAGTGTATTATAGCTCGCAAGATATGAGGCTCAGCTCACCTATAGCGGGTATACGAACGCCATTGTTAAGCACGAAAGTGGGAACAGAAGACATAGTCAGCGATGGGGTGGGACGAAGCCGGGAATGCACGCCGTCCTAGACCTTTATATTTCCACATTGGTGCTATTACTCATCGCACCAGAAGTCGAGTCAAAATATAGCTCCCAGATCTCAAGCACATGCTGCAGGGGCCACAGATTAGGCGCGGATGAGAAGAAACCCACAACTCAGAGACGACCCGT
Source organism: Pleurotus citrinopileatus (assembly GCA_017312325.1). Lineage (NCBI taxonomy): Eukaryota > Fungi > Basidiomycota > Agaricomycetes > Agaricales > Pleurotaceae > Pleurotus > Pleurotus citrinopileatus. The sequence goes on from BHFW01000002.1 coordinate 294,339, forward strand.
TGAGACGGAGCACCAACGATTACACCGAGGCTTCGCCGACGCTGGTGATGAAAGGAGTACCCCTAGTCAGGGATCTATTTCGCTTGTGGTTGTCATTTACGACGCGGATCCGAACCTTATAGAAATCGGGAGCAGTCAAGAGTCTAATTGCCTGTACCACTAATTACCACCCCATCTCCTCTCTTGTTGCGCCAAAGATCTTCCCGTTCTTGTCAGGCTCACAATTAAGCCTCTGTCCTCTATCAAGGGCCGTGATCTTCTCAACATCGTCTTGTTCAAGAGTTGGAAGCTAGGAAAGGTGCAGTCAATGTTTACGCACATCCCATCCATACCACATACGACTAACCTGAATATTCTCTTTCTGCCTTCCAGCGTTGCTACTCTTGGGCACTGCAGCGACACCTCGTGCAACGTGCCAGCCAAGGGTGAGTTGCACTGGTGTGACTCTGTACTTGGATGCTAACTGAGCGATGACTGGATCCGCCAAAACATCCTGCCAGCCTATGTCGACATGGGTTAGAGTATCGGGGGGAAAGGAGTGCCTTGTACCAGTGGGTGTGTAAGCAGCGGGGACTATCCCTTTCTGCTTGCAATATTCGACAAGTTTTGTTTCGGTGAGGTGCGGATGCACTCTACATCCCAGTTCAACAGGATTCATTGGGAGCTGAACGAAGATTTACTCGATCTGGTTAACAGCCGGTACGACCTTCGCCGACTTAAGCAACACATCTAAGCTGTCCGGCAGTGAGCAGGTATTGAGACGATGAAATCAAGACGCGTGTACTTCTGGATGGAAAAGTTGCTAACTCCAATGGCTCGGACTTTACCTGTGTCCAGGAGCTTCTCCATCTCCGCCCAGACCTCAGCAAAGGTTGGAGAGTCCACAGTTCTCAGGCTACCATCAGGACCCTTGGGATAATCAAGAAGAGTTTTCAGGATAGCAGGATTCCCTGGAATGTAGACGTTCATAAAACTGAGGGAAAGAGTATCAGCAAGCACAGACCATCATAGTAAATTCGCTGCGGAAAATGCATGAGGAACTATAATTAAACGAGAATGAGCCGATCAACAGATGTATAGTAAGAACATGTGCTTACCAGGTCAATATAGCCCGACTGCAACCTGTCCAATGACTCCTGGAAGGATTCGGCGACGCGGGAATGGTGATGCCATCTGGGAACTCTGAGACAACCTCGACTAAAGTGGCAATTTCAAGACATACGCCAGCTTGGTGGTAACAAAGAAGTCCTCTCGTGGGATGCCTGACTCGCGGATGGCGGCGCCAACCCATTTCTCAGAGTCTTCACCTCAAGCGTCAGGAAACAAGCACCTGTTGACTCCAGCTACACTCACGGTAAAACTGTGCTGAGTCGAAATGCCTGATTCCAGCCTATATTGTGCGAGGATTGGGAGCTGATAAATGGGTCTTTGTAGAGTGGAAATGAAAACGTACGTCAATCGCAGTCAAATACCACGCTTTCGCAGCTTCTTGTTCCTCTTGTTCCCAGCCTCCGAAGCTACCGAGGCCTAGAGAATGTAGAAGTTAGCGATAGTCTAGGACACGGAGAAGGGTAATAGTGAGCCTCGTACCGATGGCTGGCATATGGACACCATTGTTGAGTACGAATTTTGGTACAGTGGGCATGAGTAAAGTGCTTGAGAGAGATATAGAAGAATAGTGTGATATGTCTGCCTCACTGGTTCCAGTCGTTGGGTTTTATATGGCCACGATTTTCCCGATTTCCGGTGAGGATGGGATTGAGGCAAAGTCGATTCCACGGCGGCCTGCCTTCGTGTGTAATCATTAATCATTGGTCATGCTCGTTGAAGACGTTGATTCACTTGTGCGTGATGTTCATCCTGCACGAAGGGCTAGAGATCCTACCGAAACCTGGACGGTAGAAACCTCTGCGGCCGCCGTGGGGTAGTTTTTTGTGGCGTAAACTCCAAGTGCGAATTTGCGTCAGGAGTCCGCAACTGGGATATGTCCGAATGCAACTCCAAGCGAAAAGGGACTCGGAGCAGCAAACAAGTTTCCTTGCTTTCAGAACGGAAGCGGCTTGGAGGAGATGGGACTATTCACCTGGATAGCCAGAAGAATGGGTATTAATTGCAAAAACGCACCATACACAAGATTTGTTACACCTAAATACCTAACGCTCGACATAAAAATACCACCTCCCACAACGTAAACTGGATGATCGATAACACCTTTTAAGATGAGGAGACCCAAAGGGGACCAGTGACGACTTGACCAATGTGGTGCTTGATCCACCGACAATCGGTAAACGACGAACAGTGACGCCAATTCGCGACTGGGCTGCGGTTTCACAGTCGTCCTTCGACGCGATCTTCTATTAGCTTCGCGACTGTCGGGCCGTGGACTGGTATATAATCCTTTTGGAAGCCATCAGGATACACTACCTGAGGCTTATTTGGTTGGGTGAAATATCTATTTTAATGAGTAGGTCATTCCTACTCCACACGAAGACAAGAACACGAAGGACGTACGTATCGTTCCAGACCCCATAATGAGTCATCCCCAATGCATGTGTGGTCCACTGATAGTCATGCGCGAAGCCACCGGGATAGAATATCTCTATGACCGTCGATACGCGCGTTGGGGGCATTAAAACGAGGTGGGTTAAGCCATTGCCGTGTACACCAAGCATGATCTGTTGAACTTCGTAAATAAGGTTCCGTGGTTAGTGCTGCCTGATACTCACCGTACTCCTCGAGACGGCCCTGACTTGTTCATCCTTGGTCAATGTCTCCGCCTCTAGTACCCGCAATTCCCATGTCGGACCTTTTTCCTCGACCAACTGTTCCAACGCGTTCACAAGCCCTTCGTGGTCTTCCTGCAGAAGCTTCCTCCTACCTCCGCGTTGCCTGCTAATATATGTAATTACAATCCTCCCTGGCATGGGCAATTGCATCAACGCCAACACCGAAGCATCACGAGACGTGGGTGGACGATCAACGTCTGGCCAGAGTCCAGACTCCAATTGAACTCCAGCGTATCGCCACATAGCTGACCGTATGGGTGTCCACCAGCCACTAACAGCGAGACCAGGTAATCTACCCGAACCGATCATGTGTTCCCATGCCTCGGAGGCAGTGCGTTGAGTTCGGCTCCCACACGCGGGACCGCGGAATGCAGCGGTACGATCCGCTAGCATGACAAGAGGGAAATGCCATGCCCGTTGGTGCGCTCTGGAGAAGGTATCGTAACTGGGAGTGGTGGTCATGTCAACACGATCCTTCCAACCCTCTTCATGCTCTATCGTGGTCGAAGGCATAACCGCACGAAGGAAATATGCATCGAAGCCAGGAACATCACGCCACCCATCGAAGTCGCTATGAATAAAAATGATGCGATCAACTTTTGGAGGTAGTGGATAAGAATGGGTATATTGCCAAACGATGTCGTAAGAAGGGGTGACAAACGAGCCCGTCCAGAATGCCCAAGCCCCAAGGAAGAGCTCGGCGACAAGGTGGTAGTAGTGACGCAAAAATTGTCGTGGGTCGTTCAAGAGCCACTAGGGTTCATGATTAACCAGGTATGGCGGGACCGGGAGGAAATGGACGTACTGTTGCGCCTTCTACAGTGAGGATACGATTGGCGGACTCCCCAGCTTGAGGATCAGCTCCCCAAAGCGCCTTGGCCTGTTCAGGAGTAAGAAAGTCCATGTGGTCTGCGGTAGGTTCTCGCAGTCGCTCGTTCTCCGGTATGTTGTCTGCTGGGTGTCCAGTACTCGTCATCATCCGGATAGCGGGAAAGGAATCCTTCTTAGATGTGACAATATACAGGGTACCGTGGGCCATGTAGAGATTCCGAAAAACGGTCCATCCTGGTGCATGCTGGATGAGTTCGGTCTCAGGAATACTCGTCGAAACATCTACAACGGGGGTTGCGTCTGGGGGAGCGGTCGTGGTAGTAGTGGCTGTCCTAGTTGCAGTGGTAGCGACAGTACGAGTCTCCTTCCTTGTTGTCGTCATCATCCTGGTCTTGTAGACAGTAGCGACATGATCGACGGGGTTCTTGTGGTCATTGGAATCGACAGGGAACTGGTTGAAGTGAGTGTTGACCGTGATATCACCAAAAGATGTGAAGGCTAGCGTCCATATGTACATGGTGGCCGCGCCGACGACCAACAGTATAATATCGCGTCGGTTCAGTGTCCGGGGGATCATTTCTAGCAGTCGATCAGGGGGGAGGTAAGAAACCTCTTCAAAGACGAGGCGTGTGGGGACGGGATATATAAAGCTCAACCGAAATAAGCAGGCCATTCGGGGTCAACGGGGCTATAATATACTCATAGTCAATCTTCGGATGTCAAGCGCACGCCACTGAGTATGAGCCTGGGAGGTGCATCCACGAAGATCCTCTACTCTCCGGTGAAAGGCTTGTGCGAAGGAGGATGGGAAGAAGGTGATGGCGCCTCAGTCGTCGAGGTTTGGCAAGTATGAATACTACAGTTCAGAACGGTCAAAAACATGAGCGCCAGGTTGCGCCAGGGAGTTACATAAAAACGTTACGAGAGAAACGTGCTCGTTCTGATGAGAAACTTTTGCATCACCTAATGGGATTAACGCGGGACGAGCCTAGAGCTGTATGTAAGGACCGCCCCACAAGAGAAATGACATGGACAACCGACCACAGATTGGCCAATATCGAGAACAAGTAAATGCTAGATTTTGGGAAGAATCATCTAGCCAGCACCTTTCCCAACATTCAGTACCTTCCAATCCAATTGCCATCACGGTGACTGCCAATTTGCAAGATATTTTGATGATTTGCTGAAGTGTTCTTCTGAAATGAGCAGACCAGCTCCAGTGACCAGTCGACCATGAGCGAGCGAGCCTCTGAGCGCTCGTCCCCGGCACATCCGACTCGATCCGTGACTATTAGGGGTAGTCTCGGTCAAGTTTCTAACTAATGACAGGCGAAAATTTATGTGATTCCTCAAATAGTCTTAAATGCTCGCTGGCCACCTCTTAAATTCCTCGGCGGCCAGAGATGGTCAGTCGTAGACGCCATGCAGATAGCCTTCGCTCCTGACCCCTATCTATGATAGGGTTTGATCCACGCTTCTTTTGTCCCCGCCGCCCGGCACTGACCTGACTCTGCATCTACCTTGCACCTACCTCTGCGCTGCCTAAATCACCGTTCACAATAACGTACATGGGAAGGAGTGCGTGAATCTTAGGATGGATGTCGCCTGAAATTTGGCTGTTTATTGTCTAAAACTTTGACTCCGCCTCGGGTTTCTACGCTTTTGTCTGGCACTGACTCGGCCTTGGTGCTGCAATCGCAGACTTCACTTTCCTATGGTCTCTCTGCACTGCTTATTTCGATTGCAAAACAACAATTCTGTTCGCGCTTACTCCACCGCATCGCCTCGTGCTGGTTACTGTTCATTGTCTGCCCCCCACGATCCCCTCTGGTGGCTAGTGGTCACTTGTGACGATCTCAAGACAATCTCGCGGAGCCCAGCTGCGGGGGACGGGCCCATCGCTACTTCATCTCCGTTAAAGTCACTTGTCTCAGTATATAAGGACTGGTACTCGCTCAACATCCCCACCATACCCCCAGTCGAAGACCTCAAACTAAGTCCCAACCGTAACGCCCACTCATCTGCACACTCCTGAATCCGCTTTATATTAACATTTCGTCCTGCATGGATGATTTCGCCCCCCTCGGCGAACTAGGTTTCGATTTGGTAACTCCACCCAACATTAGCGATGCTTCGGCGTCTGGAACTAACCCCGGTTCGGACGAAGAGAGGCACCGAGATGGTGGTTGGTGCTACTGCGTAATTTCATAATCATCATCGCTTCTAATGTCCTAGTGTGTATATTTTCTGTTGTGACTCGCTTCGACTCATCTCCACCTTAGGGATCATGTTCACGACCCTAGGATTTACGGTGAACCTTTCCCTTGTCTATGTCATACCTTGGAATGCTTATCGAACCTACAGGACCGCGCAGGCGCGGGATTACCGTTCTTCATATGAGTCGGATACGTGCAACTCAACCTCCTTCTCTAATTTTCCCCGTTTAATCGCCCAACTGTCAATTCCTATCGGTCATTAGCCACCATCTTTCGTTTCGACCCCGCCTTCCGCCCGATGGTAGTCATCTGAGTTTTGTCTTACCTGTTGACAACCGTTAAACCAGCATCTTTTGAAGATCCAATCGTACGACATTGATAATTCATGGACTCATCATGTTATACACATGTAAATAGTGAGCCTACTCCTATAAAGCAATGCTGATGTTATCGGAACTAACCTCTTGCTTTATCCTCTTGTCTTGGCATGTCGAGAAATTTCTCCGATGCTGGATCGCAATCGCAATTGCCTATATCCAGTCGAGATCGTTTGGATTAGTGCTTCTTCCCTTCTTCCACGAGGACGAAGCCGACGAAAATCGGTTTCGGTGCCCGCCTCGATCTCATCCATTGATGAATTAATTAATATCCCTTACGCCTTCCTCATCTTCAGTCTTTCTCGAAAGTAAGTCATTGATGTGTTCTCGCTGTTGTACTGTCCGACGAAACTGAACGATCTATGCACATCGTCGACAGTGCCCGTTAGCAAACAACCTAGAGGCTATGACATCACGCGTCAAGACCTAAAACATTGTGGCCATAGATCAGGGTCACGGGCGTATGGCGTATCAGCCACCCTCATGCATGGTCATAGAACAATGCAACCAGGAAGAATTGCCAGTTGCGGGCCTCACGGTCCACAAATACTCCAGATAAACTTCGGAGGATTTGCACCCCCTTCGCCAAATCGACCTCACTTCACCCCCTCTCACCGTTTCCCCCCAGGGACTCAGGGACTTGCTCTCTCGAAAGTTTCATGGGATTTCGCTCCCTTGTCCTCACCAAGTTCGTGAGTCGCCCAGTCTCCATCCTCCTTAATTACTCGTCCTATCCCCCCTACCTTGATCCTGACACGCCCTTCCCCCAAAGCTCGCCCATATAAATTATTTTCGTTACCAACCTTGAAGATGTCCGCTGCTCCACCTGAGCTCCCGTCAACTCCCACTCGCGATCGAACCTTCAATCATCTGCCAGTGAGTAGAGACACTGTCAACCCCTTTGAGCCACAGGTACTGAAGCAATAACTAGCTTTCACCTGGCCGGGTCCCCAAGAACCTGGTCGACCTCGCCGCTCATGATGGCATCAGTGGCCACCTATCAACCGCTATAGAGAGTGCCACTTGCCTCTGGGATGTCCAGAACCATCGCAACCCAGGGCTCCTAGAATTCCCGAAATTCAAGGAGGATGCCCCGGAGAACGATGTTAGGGTTGACGAATGGCTGGGATCCACGAAATTGCCTGCAAACCGTCGTCACACCATTGCTAATGTTAGTAACGATTTATGCATTCGTTCGTCTACGTCTACTAACCATGTACCATTTCTATAGATCCCTCGCTCCCCTCCAACGGAATTCGAATCACCTCCTCCCTCCCCTTCCCGAAGGCGCTGGAAACGCTACCTACCGAGCCTTAAGAGGTCACCCAGCTCGCAGTCCGTTATCACTACCCAAAGCGCACCCAGTACTCCGACACGCGGTCATCGTCTCTCACTTGCGTCTATTAGACGCTGGTCGCCGAAGGCACACTCCTCTCCTGATCTCCAGGGGGCGTCCGAAGACCTGCCTGAAAGCCCTTCTCGGAGGGGCCGTCGACTGTCTTTGGCTTCATTCTGCCGTTGGACGTCACCTTCACCTTCTCGGTCTCGCCGTGACTCGGGAGCGTCTCCCAACTCATCGAACCCTAGTATCTCTGAATTTGGCACGGTGTGCAACCCATCTGAGTCTGCCGGCACGTCCATCCTCGGCGAGGCTTCCGCTTGCGACGGTCACGATACTGATACCGACACCGACACCGAAATTGACGAGACTGAGTCAGAGGACGACGAGGTTCGTCATCTTATCGTTCCTTCCATTTTTATTCCAGGTGACTGACTTCATATGTTTTTTAGTCAATCGATTCCGAGGATTCTGAGGAGACATTCGTCGACTGTACTCCCCTCTTCTCATCTGAACCCACTGGTAAACTTACTCCAGTCAGCGAAGATGATGAGATTGGGCTGTTCTTCACTTCGCACAACCCGATTGACGATGATAATACCGTCGAGATTCATCTGGACAACGAGGAAGCAGGCGGAATCATTGAAGACGAGCACTGTGACGACCCATATGACACCAGCGTCGATTTGATTGTGGCTCTACCCAATTCCAAATCTCCTCCTCGCCCGGACAAGCAATACACGAGCCCCATGAATCTCGGTCTCGTAGACGGCGCCCTACATTCTATAACCGACTTTAACCTCCTACCATGGCCCTCGAAGGAAACCCATTCCGTATTTGGATCCATGCTGCTGCCTCATCGTCAATCAACGGCCGCACAGGACTTTGCGGAACTACCTATTCGCAAGAAGGTCGTCGGGATTCACGCCCAGTCATTAGAATCGAACATCCTGTGGCTCATCTACTCGTTTCCGATGTTCCTATTCGCATCATACGGACCTACATTCTTATTCGAAGTGCCCGTAGATCTCTCACATCTGGAAATCAGGTTCGGGCGTGCTTTTAACCCACAGTTAGACTTCATCGTTCTCTTTGCCCTTTCGCTCTCTAAATACATCCTCTGCTCAATCCCGAGGTCATTTATTATGCCTTCTCCTTCCTGTCTCTATTAGCCATGGTTTCTCCCCCCTGCCGTTTGTCTCGCCTTCGCTCTGACCTCCTTTTGCTTTGGAACTTGCTCTCCTATGTCTCATGATTTTGACGACTATGCCACGATTATGATATTATGCACTACGATATCCACGACACCATGTATGACCTGTAATCTATTGCATCATGCCAAATTAAACACCTATTAAACCAAGTTGAACTTCGGGCCCAGGGGCTCTACTAGGGGTCGCCAAATGATTGAAGCCTCACGTGGTGATCCATTCATGCCTCCAACACCGACGACGTCCACCACCCCAGGCGATGCAGACACATCAGGCCAATCGAGTGCTCGTGGTCGAGGGCGTGGAAAATCTCGAGGAGGATTAGGCAAATACCTTCGAGCGAAGGGTAGACGAGGCGGGGGCCGCCCTGCCGAATTTGGAAAACGACTTCTCTTAGAAGACGAAGCCCCTCCTGACGAAGAAGACGAGGAATCTGCGAAGGAGTTGGAGAGAAAGTTTACTAGGAGGCAACTTGGATCTAATGTAGATCGCTACAAGGAAGAGGAACCTGAACTTGACTCAGATGGCAAGTTACTTCCTAGTTTAGATTCTTTGATGTACCTCATTATGCCGTCCGTTAGGCGAGCCAATTGTTGAACCTGAAGTGGATTTGTCTGGATTTCTTGAGCGACAGAGACTCTCAGATGATACGAAGTTAGCTCCAATACCTGGCGCGAAGGATGCGATTGCTGACGAAGACGAGGACGACGATGTTGATCATTCATTGGCCCACTTATCATCAGCGTTTAAAGGACGTCCTACAGTATCTAAGAAGGGTCGTGTGGCACAGGTTGATTGGGATAATAGCCTTGCTGAGATGAGTAAAGAAAAGGAAGCTGCGGATGCCGCACGAGGTGAGAATGGAGTGGCATCCCCACGTCGTCTGTCGTCCTCTTTGGCTGATACAGGACTGCGAATTTAGACTTGAAAGCTCGCTTTCAGGTGAAGGCGGAGACTTTGCGAGCCCGACCAGCTGTTCCCTCGAAGAAAGGTATGTCTATGACGGGAGGTGTTAAGTAGTTTGGGCGTTATTTTCTCACTGCTCGCATGCGACTTGGCAGAAAGCTTCGTAATACCACCACCACTTCCGCCCAGCGATGGATCTCAACCCCCTCCCAAGGATTCTAAGAGGGATATGGAAGCATTCCTTGACGAGTTGCTGGATTGAATGCGTCTTAGTACCATTAGTGTACAACACATACTACCATATCCCGTAGCACATCACATTTCATCATGATCATACTCTTCGATATGCGGTCACTACATACTAAACTGCGGGAATAATATTGTCTGATCCTGCGAAAGATGGTCTTGAGGTATGAAGGCAGGGGACAGCCAAGCGACTTCGACTGCGACGTGACACCGCAAACGGAAGTGTCACGGTAGTCACGAGCTCTGTGATGCAACCGGTCAGCTGAGCAAAATACAAAACTGTGTCGATGGGGCTTAGCGACGCCCTTTCTATTTCGGCGACTGGGTGTCTCTCAACCAAACTATCCCCTCGCCTTTTACTAGGGGATACCGTGGGAGACGCCACTATATGTCGCATTAGCCAATTTTTCAGCACTCAGCTCCATCTGAGCCCTTCGTGGGACGAGTCTACTTTACTTTTTCTTCCCTAAGCTGTGACTCTCGATAGCTAGGCGGTTCGTTTGCCGGCTCCCTTCAGGTTATGCACGGTCTTCGACTCAGAAAGTCGAGTCTCCCTGGCACACTGTCCCCAATAGGAGCCTGCGTAAGTTTCTCGTGTCGGTGCTCAAGAGGTGTTATTCTAATGCTACACAGCGGTGCCTGCCGCAATTAGAGCCTAGTGTTAGGACCAGCCGTAATACATGCATAGAATGGATGGCCATGCGGGTTCCAGGGTATAAATTCAATATAGAAGATAGGGCATTGAAGAGGAACATAGGGAGGATAGTGAGACAATTTAAGAATAAATAAATAAATAAGGAGACAGTGATATCGATAAATATGCATTCTAAAAGAAGGGTTCTCGCCGTGTCCGCCTGGGAACGCGAGGCTGGTTTAGCGTCGAAGTGGGAATTTGCTGATGGATGGACAGAGTCAGTATGATGTTCCAATGGAGCTTGAAGAGGCATACCTGATGGATTGGCTTTCAAAATAACGGTCCATCGCTCCAACTCGAGGCGGCTCTGTGGTAGGGATGTGGTCTGCCAATCAATGCTCACATAAATAAAGACCACATCACTGATATTGTGGACATGTGGACGACTTACTTCTGTGCTATGCGATGGTGCACCAACTGACGGGGGACCACGGAGTATCCTCGTCAAGGAGGACGTCCAGTTCCGTTTCGGAGCTACTACTGGACGGTATGGACGGTAATATATTGATAAATTCGTCCATGGAGCGATTCGTTTAATGGTGGCGAAAATGGTGGGCTGCTGCGGCTCGCGAGCGCAATATTAGGGTACGATGAGAGGGGGTGTCGCTGGGGTTGAATGAAGCACTGAGATACGTGAATTGCGCAGAGAAGCTAGCTCTGGCGAGAGCGAAAACGAAACGATTGATAGGACGAGGAGAATAGTGAAAAACTGAAGCTATAAGGGAAATTGAGTGGACATTGTTTCAGCATTTCTCAGGCAGAGGTGTTACGCGGGTGGGATCCTAAGGAAAATTTGTGTCCTCCTGGACGGAGCTCGTGAGCGCGTCCAGTCAGCGGGTGTTATTGTTGCATTGTTGTCACGTGCATTTAGGGCTTGACAGGGGTACGATGTAAGTTGGGATTCAGAACTTCTAGAAACGCAAGCGAGGGTTTGCTAGGCTAACCTTGTAGAATTTTTACTGGAATTTATTAAAATTTATCCGCATCTACCGCGAGCCTTGAAAGCGCACGGAGTATCTGAACGGACTCTCTGTCCAATAGGAGCCCAAGGCAGGGGACCCCCCTGTGTAGGCAGTGCGTGGGTGATCAGCCCGATTTCGCAGAATTTCGCGGCTCGATTCATACATTCTTCTAGTCGTATGCTTTGGTATTCGGGCAAGCACCTTGGTACGTAAATCGAGCGAGGCCAGCCATGATAAGGATGTGAGTGTGACAGCGCCCGTTCGCCGGAAGTTTGTGAGGTAAGAGACTATTCAGAGAAGAAGGAGGTCGCATGCAAACATGTACAACTCCCGAAAGATTGGCAAGCTTGTCTGTGAACCAAGCACGAACTGAGCCTCGTGTCGCTGGATTAGGGGCTCACCATTGTGACCACGTGACAACAATGAGCGCCATTATCCCGGAAAGGCAATTCTAGGTTCCTTTGTCCTCGACGTCCACGACAAAGGGCCTCGATAATCTTAAGTTTCCAAAATCTCGGTCAGTGTATTGCCAGTTTCTCCTCTCTTCCTAATTCCTATTCTCATGAATACTGAACTACCTGTTGCAGCCTTCATCGCGGCTTTCCTCGTCCTCATACCTCTACCATGGCATTGGAGGGCTCGAAACGTCTCAACCTGTGCCATGATAGCGTGGTTATTCGTGGTCAACCTCATCTACGGGATCAATGCGACGGTGTGGGCAGATACTTTTCAGAAAAAAGCTATTGTATACTGTGATATAGGTATATTTCGACCAAAGATCCTTTCCCGCCGATATACTCATTGCTTCCAGTCACAAAGATTATCGTTGGTGCATCGTATGCTTTGCCTTTGTGCACATTGTGCATATGCAAGCATCTGGAGGCCGTCTCTTCAAACAGAAAGGTCACTTTCGATCATTCCGATAAACGGCGTCGTATCATCTTCGAACTGTTCATGTGCTTCGGCCTACCAATGATATTTATGGCATTGCGTGCGTTTTGTTTCTTCACCACTCTTCGAGTTTTGTCTGAAAGCCCTATGTATAGATTACATTGTCCAAGGACACCGCTTCGACATCTTCGAAGGCTTTGGCTGCCAAGCCACCGTCTATATCTCACTTCCAGCCGTCCTACTCATCTGGCTCCCCCAACTTCTCTTTTCCGTCATTACTCTGGTTTATGCCGGTAAGTCGTCACTCATCGGTAACTTTTCTCCTTGGTCCTTATATGATCTTAGGTCTCGCTTTGTACCATTTCATCCGCCGCAGGATTACCTTTGCCGCCCACCTTCAGAACTCTAACTCAGCGCTAACCACCAATCGCTACCTACGCCTCATCGCCATGTCCATCACGCAAATGATTTATGGCACCGTCCTCACATCCGTTAACCTGTATAGCAACACCCGTTTCGGTCTCAGCCCATACACTAGCTGGGAAGATGTTCATTTCAACTTTTCCCGTATCGATGCATACCCCAAGATCCTTTATCCAGCAAAATTGTACTCCCTCATGCTTCTCTTCTGGTGGACCATGCCTGCCTCGGCTTTGGTCTTTTTTGTGTTCTTTGGCTTCGGGGAAGAAGCGAAGAAGGAATATCTCAAGTATTGGTCTTGGATTCGTAAGAATTTGTTGAGGAGAGGGGATTCGGAGAAGAAAGGATTAGCCCCCATCAAGCCTTCGACAAGGTTGGTGCCGTCGTTTTTCTCTCTGGTGTCGTCTTCTCATTACATTACTTGCTACGCAGTTTCCCCAAACCACTCCGCCTGCCTGCGCTCTCCTCCCTCGCTATCACGTCGGTTGGCGCCAGTCCCGACGTCGAGAAAGGTTTGGCACCGCCTATGTATACCGCCTCATCGAATTCGTCGTTCCCGCGTACGCCAGTGAAACGTGATCCTGATTCCTTCAGCATATCCACCCTGTCGTATTACGGGGCTGCCGTCGAGGTGCCCAGTGGGCGGGTAGGACTTCCTTCGTAAGTTCTTCACTCTATTGTCCACATCCCCTCATATTTATTCTGTCCCCTTGCAGCACACCGCGACCTGTCTACTCCAACCCCATTGCAAATGCCTCTATGAGTTCGATTCCCGCTTCCTCCCTGCGCCCTACACCATCCGTGGAAAGCTTACCCCCTCGGATTGAGCTTTCGCCACTACACGCATACTCTCCTGCGTCATCCACTGAATCGCTGACCGAATTCGGCACAGCTCCAACTTCCTTCATTACGGCCCAAAGAAGTAATTTCACCCTCCGCTCAGTCACTTCTGCGGAACGCATCTACCTCGTATCAAATAGTTCACGTCCGCAGCGTGTGCTCACGCCGACGCCTGCACCGTTTAGGGATTTGCAGGATATCCCCAGCGATGATGATCAGTCGTTCTACTCGGGGACGGCTTCGGCAGCATCATCACGGAGACCGTCGGTCACTGGTGAGGATGACTCGTTCCCCAGTATACATCCCACAGCGCCTGCAGCGATCTGGGTGACTGTGCATACAGAGACGAGACACGGTGCTTGAAGCATTGTTTTCCTTCTTGCATATTTACTCGGTTATGACCCCCGTTCGTTCTATTGTACAAATTGGATCCTCCCAACACTCCTGCCATAATTTTTCTCCCTTCGTTGATGCGACAAGGACAGTAACACGACGCTATCTATATGTATATTTATTTTCTGGTTGGTCACATTCGTTAGAGGTTTCGAAGTAAAATCGGATAGAATTGTATTGTATTTATGCCTGTACTTATAGAATTGAAATTTACCAAACCGCACTTTGTGGGCGCTTACACAGGATGCAAGTGATGTAGTACCTCGACGTTCACCTTGAAGCTTAGCTTGAACTTCGACTTGGATCCCCTTCCTCCATGCGACCGTCCTAGACGTCTTTCGATGCTAGAACCCGACCGTGCTTACGGCAAGCAATCGGCGAATTCCTTTGTCTCTAAACTTGCTCGTTCACTATAATCTGGTGCGCGTCTGAAGTTGGACCTCAGGCGGATATGAAGTACGCCGCTCAATTCCATTTGTAGCTCGATGGACGCTGATGAGAGCCATATAAGCGTGTCGAATGCCTGATCTACTAGCTACCCTTGATAACAGCTGAGGGTTCCTACGTGCGCTCAGGTTCACAGTGTAATGACAAACATGCACTTCCGGGATTGAGTGATTTGAGTCTTTGAATCAAGCCTCCCCTCCTACGACCATAACAAGTCCATGCATTCCCGTGACCTGTCAACTAACAACTAACGTCTCTCTCTAACCGCTCCAGTCATCTTGAGCGATGAGGGTCTCTTCGTTGCTAGTTTTTGGCACCATCGTCACGCTCGTATTGATTGAGCTGGCTTCAACCTTTCTTTCTCTTCGCAAGGCCGGTGAAATGAGCTATTCAAGCGATCGGACCACTTACCTTCTCTCCGCAGAAAATGGATCATCTTCCTGGCATGACTTGCGCATTCGCTCCTCTTTCTGCTGTTGGTGCGCTTATTCCCACTTTCCGATACAACCCAGGCATCAGCTGGACGTGGCTATGGAAAAATCAAATTTGATAATTACCCTTGCCCTCAGCTGGTCTCATCTGAACCTCGTCACGCAGTTTACTCGAGATATGGTGCCGAAACCATGTCAGTTATTCCTTACCTCGGCCCACCATCAATCTACACCACTTCATTAGAAGTAACCAAACGAATAGTGCCTGCTCATGATACGACAAGGGTTTTTATCGCGAGCATCATTTCTTGTCTCCGTAGGCTTAAGGCGCTGACCTCGGTAATAGGATCTGGGGTGGCAATGTTTTTACTGCGAATGGTTCGGAGTGGAGACGCCATCGACGGATTATGGCGCCCACATTTTCGAATCAAACGTATGTACTAAACTATCACATTACCAATGGCTTCTCACCAACGGCCGATTTGTTGGATGCAGATACTCGCTGGTACGGAAAGAAGTCTTCGCTTTGTACAAGGAACTCTGCAAAGCCGAAGGTTGGAACAACTCCCCCGTTATGCATATCCCCTCAACCAGCGATATCACTGTCAAGGTAAGTTATCTTCCTCCTTTGTCACGGCTTTCCTCGATGCTCAATCTGTTATCCACCTATCTAGCATTACTCGTTGTGGCCGATCCCTTGGAAATTTGTATCCGAGGAGTATGCCGTTCCAACTGTTGAAAAAATAAACACACATGCGCACACACACATCCGTCATTTCACACACACACACACACACACATTTTCTCACACACACACACACTCTCTCTCTCTTTCCTCGACCACACACACACTCCCTCTCTCTCTCTTTGATTTGTCGACACACACACTTTCTCTCTCTCTCTTTTTATCGACACACACACACCTTTCCCTTGTCTACACATGCACACCCATGTAGTGATCCTCCTTGACGGCCTCTACACTGGGAGCCCCCGTCTTTCAGGGAGCATGATTTCGTGTGGTTGCTTGCTTGTATGGCCCAAAGTCTGCTCTATCTCCCCCTTTATTCTGGGCCTTTCGCAAGAGTATATTGTGATACTACAACTCAACTATCCCTGCATTACCCGCCACCCATTGTAAATATGTAAACTTTGTACCCATAGTTCTGCCCGTGGGTGCCATACTGCATCTGGCAATGAGATTCGTAGCTCCTTCTGCCCTCGTCTCCCTGTTGGGATGCTCTCCACAGTAGGATATCCATCTTCATACCACTCGTGGGGCTGAATGCCATAACCCACTGGCAGGAAGTTGTCTGTCTGAAACTGCGTAAGTATATGTTCAAAGACTCCCCTCTCTTCATCATTGAAGGGACAAGCATTTCGGGGAACCTTGACTGGCATATCTCGTACTGAAGTCTCTCCAATGGCAGCTGCCACCCGCTCAGCAAGATCAACATCATCTTCCCAACCAGGCTCTTGTGAGTCAGGATCATCGTAAATTCCGTGCCTTAATTGCCCTGTAAAGCGCAAGTCCTATACAGTCAAGTCAAGGTTAGTTTCAAAAAGTGACACTATGAATGTGCAAAAACACCAACATCTGGGCTGCGGTCATGTCCTTCTCCAGAGATAGGATGAGCATTCCAGTTGATGCGAAACTCCTCACAATCACGGTTGATGGCATCTAAGAAGAGATGGTGAAGTATCCACATATGGTGGCGGTTCTTGTGCTCTAATCCATGCCGTTCCTCTAGGCGTAGAAAAAATGCCTTCCAGGCCCTTGCAAACTGTCCCCCAACCTCTCCCCAAAGCCTTTCTATTCTTGTATTATTTGGTGATGTTCCCCACATAAAGCTTGCACGCCTAGGTCCACGCAGAATAACCATTATCATGGAAACATCCCGGTTCTCTCCACCACGGTCTCCACGAACACGTGAAGGGACTCCATAGTTAACACATGCATCTAGAAACATCTCAAGCACAGTCGAGGCTTCATTATTTGTGCTAGCACGCAAACCAGTGACCTGCACAATAGATTCAATATTGAGCAAGATGAACTGGAAAGCGACTCACTGTTCTTGAATAGCCATCAATCACCCCATGTATGACTATCCCCCAGTGAATGAGTTTGTGGTGGCCATCAATATGCCACATTGCATTTGGCCTAGCAGAACGGTACTTGCGCCGTTGAATTGGTGGACGCCGTCGTCGGAGTGCCCTTCCAAATCCATCAACCCGAGTGAGTGATGCAATGACACGATGGCGCTGCACACGAATATTGTGTGTCCGGATATATCCACGTAGGTACCAAATTCCAGACCCAGGATATTTTAAACGGAAATCCCTAACAAGAGAATCAAGGTTCTCGTCTGGGATGGAGGTAAACTCCTGAGTGAGGCCATACTCCTTCATGGCTCGGTATATTGTCCCTCGGTCAACATGGAGATCCCGAGCAAGTTGCGCAATCGGGATATTTCGGCTGGATTTGAGAGCTTCTTCAAGAATGGATCAGTCAATAAATTTGCGAGGCCGGCCTCGCCTTCCAGTGCGTTCAGTGTGTATAGGTACAGCATAATGAACATGAGTCGGATCACTGTAAGAGAATTCAACTTGAGTGGAAATGGAGATATGCCATGACTCACGTTCCATTTGAGGTGAGTATGGCATCCTGAAGCCGAGTTAGTATCTGCAGAAATGTATCCACCATCTCTGCTAGCCAGACAATAATGACACCAACAGAGAGGTGAGTTTCAATTGCATGAAGAAGAGGAATGGCATCTTCCATTATTGCATTGAGGTGGTGCCGCAAACGGAATGAGTCCATTGCACTATGAGCGAGCGCATTGCATGCCCCTTGATAGATATTTTCCAATAGATGAAAAGTGTGATGCAGATCGGGAGTCCACGGCGCATCAGTGTGAGGGAGTGGTGGAAGCATGAAACACAAGGCGAGGAGAGGGTGACAAGTTGTGGTGCCCGGGCAGTAGATCATGTGACAGAGGAGCTCAGGAGTAATTAAGAACATTGCCTTGCACCCGTGTTATATCAATTATATCAATTGGTCCGATGTGGAAAATGCAAATGAAGGCAGGGAAGAAGGCCGGCGAAGAGATGTCCCACTGGCTGCCAACATGCTTACTACAAATTCTGACCAGAGTTTGACCGCTCACTTCATTGTGTTGACTATAGATGACGGTGTATTCTAAATGTACATTAAGTATTGTATATTCTATATCAAAGTCCTCTACATATGTAGGGCTAAGGATCACTACTAGTAGTAGGTAGTTGGTAATCAGGAACTATCTCACACAATAGCTTCCATCGGTGGTGGTCGGCATTTGACCATGATCCCCATGGAAGGTTGGATGTACCATGATGAAGCAGATGCCTAGCAAAACTGATAACATAGACACCACAGTCTGATAAATTTCCCTGTTGAGGAACCTGCTTGGAATCAGCTTGTAAGGAAAATGGAACTTTATAGATAGAAAATGGGTACCATAGGGACAGAGACGGCCCAACCAGGCCCACCGTCTGAGGGGATCATCCATGTCAAGCTGGTGAAGGTACTGTGAAGGGTTTTTAAGAGCATAGTAAGGAGCTGATATGGCTAGAGTGTCAATACTAAGTGGTTATGCATGGATGAACTCACAGAAAGGTGGATTCGGTACATAGATGAGTGAGATGGAGTGGAACTCCTAAGACTATCCCAAATCTCAACAGTGCCCTCATTCAAACGAATATGAAACAACACAAAATGATTGTTGCAGTGAACGGGCAAAAGGATACGTCTTGCCGGCAACAAGATATCTTCGGAGAACCTCTGGCAGAGTTACGGATGAAAATAGGGCATGGAGGTATTTGAGATGAGCATACCAAGGTTTTATCGCGCCGCTGGCATCGAACAACACGTTCCCAGCAAGATGCATCATCAATACATTTGTGCAATGGCCATACTTGGCTATTCCAATATGACATGGGCAAGTAAATGACCTCCGGGTGGTCACTGCTGAGGAAACTCGTAATAAACGCATCAATGCAGGTGTCCGACAGCCAAGAGCCATGTCTTAGGCGTTGGATATCTGTGTAATATAGGCCCAGAGGTGCATGGAAAAAGTCGGCTGCAAAAGAGTTGAGAAGCTGTCGATGAAATAGGTCAGGACCAGTGGCTAAAGATGCGACACCCATACTTCATTGAGACATGCCGTGATAGAAGCCGAAGGCTGCTTGAGAAAATCTTCACAGAATTGACAGAGGCTATGTCGGTTTGAATTGATTGATGTACCCAAGGACTGGAGTGACCGGTAACAGGAGACCAGCATAGCATGGTGCTCCATGACCAGTGCTTTATCAATGGAGTTCTCAAGCAGTATCACAGTGCACTCAGCAATGACCGTTTTCAATCGGCAAGAGAACGAATCGAGTGCCATAAGGTTGTCCTTGAGGTCCCGGATTGATTTGAGCGAGGTAATGGGAGGTGAAGATGGAAGGAGGTTCCGGTGATCTGCCATCAATGTTCTGTATGACTGCACAAAGGATGCGACGGATGGCATGGTTCTCTACTGTATTGCAAAGTTACATGGCCTTGATTGTGGTGCCCGGGCACTAGATCATGTGACACACCTCCTAAATTGACTACCCCTTTCCTATACTTTCATGGAGGGTCAAATAAGCTTGCGGTATTGAGCAATTTAATTCAAGCTATGATTGGATGCCATGACCAAGGTATATATAGGTAATTAAATAGATACACAATGTCCCGCTAAAATATTTTGCTAGGTGGCTGTACTGCGTTTGGGTCATCAGCAACAGTTTGATTGACATGGTCAATCATTCTCTGCACAAATTGTGTCAACTCCGGTGATGGACCTCCCTCATCTGTTAAGATGGGGAGCATTGCAACATGTGACTTGCATCGCTGTCGAAATTTGGCAAAATCTTCATCTCGAGTCTCGGAGTCAGCAGAGAAGCCGGCAAACCATGGGCCAATACATAGTATTCCCCATCTTCGGCTAATGGCGGATTTCCCGCTGCCTAGCGAGCCATCAACTTGCCGTAGTACCTGAATATGCATAATTAAATGGAGACTGCTAGTAGAAATTACAAGGCTTACTTGCTCTCGAGTTAATACCTCAATACTCGATAGTAAAGGCGCCGTTTTGCCTGTACCATCCTTCCCCTTCTGCTCTACACACGTTGTAAGGAGGGACCAGAAATCCTTCCCCTTGTTCCAGCAGTGGATGAAGATCCCATGGTCTGGGATTACCTTTACTATATAAAGCGTATTCAACTCTTCATCTAGCTCCTTGTTGTCCCGTGTTTCACGGACTTTTGAGGCAAGTGGTGACCGAGACGGTTGTCGAGAGGATGGTTGCGAGGATGGCCGAGATGAGGGTCGGGATGAATGCCGGGATGAGCGCCGAGATGAGGATTTAGCCCATATGGGCCTCTTGTTATCTCGCACATCCAGGAGGTCGTTTTCTGGTATTCGCTCTTTCTCCTTGGCCTCAGCTGCCTTACGCCGAAGATCCTCCCTTGCAAGGATGTATTTCAATTCGTCATGTAGGCTATGCCTGTCTGCCCAATCTTTCCAAGTAACTTGACCATGGTTAGTCTCCCAGAAATCTCCAGGAATCCTGATCATGCTAACCTGCAGGTAGTGTTGTCTGAGGACCTGTTGAGATCATCAACTGCCCAAATAACCCAAGATCAAAACTGATTGCAGTCATGATAAGAGTCCAGACGTGGTAGAAGGCGTGTTCCAGCGGGCTTTTCATTGCCTCCAAGTACGCGTGCCGAGTCATGAACTGAATCCCTTTCCGATAGTTGGATTCCTTGGTATTTGCGAGAGCATTAGAGGGATCGGACATGTTGGATGGATCTAGGGTGACCCTGGCGCCCGTCCCTAGATCATATGGCTAGCTGACTTTTAATTTCCCCAGTTCCCACAGATCAAGACCTACATGTCTTCCTTTCCTTCCACCATGTCGGCTGCAGCATCCCCCAATGACACTACTTTACCCTCTCTCTCCCTTCCTCCCGAGTTAAGCCCCTCAACCAGTGGTGAATGGCCGGTACCTTCCCTTTCCTTGTTCTTTTTTATTGCTATCTTTAACCACCTATTCATCTAAGTACGGTCTGGAGGCCGCTGCTGCCACACTCTATACAGCAAAGGCAATCCCCCCTCCTCTACTAGAATCCTCATACGAAGTCAATGGCATTAAGTTAACCACGCCAAGGGCTTACTTCGGTTGGCTCATGGATAGGCCTGCGAAACTTATCAAATTCCTTGATACACATGACTTACTTGTACCACCATGTAAGTTTTCGCTACTCCCCTACATTATCCCCTCCCTAAATTATTCCCTAGTCCCAGATGTCCTCCACACCAAGTCTTGGGATGCTGAGGCTTCACTTCGCAACTTTTCCATCTACATGAGTGGCCAAACCGGTCTCCTTCACCCAGCCCCCGAGTAAGTCCTCATAATTCCTATAGACCAGGTACAGCTAAGCAACCGTGCAACCAGGTATGTTGAAGTCTATGACCAGTATGGGGAACTGGCCCGCTGCTTTGCCATTGCCTCAAATCGAAATTACAGTGTGGAGCGTGTTGACAAAATGCTCGAGGTATATGGAGGCCTCGTTAGAGGCGAGAGCGGGACCTATGTAACCCCTCAATGGTTCTTCTCTGCCAATGCTGTCACTGGTTGGGGCCCTGTTAACCATTAGCGTCAATATGTACATGCATGAATATTATTTGCAAGATGTGCTCCACCACATCTTTCTGCGACTCAATCATAATTACCCCAGATATCTATTTCAGTATAAGGATTGAACAACTTTACTCGAAATGTAAGATTTGCAAGATTGTATCTACAGCGGAGCTCTCAATCTGCTCTTGAATTGAGAAGTTACCTGCCATAGTAACGGTTACAACAGCTGCATCCTTGCAAGCATCCCGCATTCCAGGAAACTTTGTCTTGATGATTGCATCTATAACATCCACCAAAGGGATCTCATTGCCTGGGCGTATGATGATCCGTGCAATCTGCTTCAGCCATACTTCCCGCCAACTCCGTTGACACACTTCATGAGAGTAGCATCCCAGTACCATATCATCAAGTGGTGGGGGGAAGATGGCTAGCTTCCTTCGCTCTGTTGCAACAAGTTCTCGAGATCGGGCCAAAACCTGGAACACATCAAGGCCGATGTGATTGATTTCTGCATGACTGAGCTCTGCCAGAGGGGTTCGCAATAGGACTGGAATACCACTGCGAACCCAATCCTTGACATGGTAGCGGATGCCAAGCTCAACCATGCGAGGTACAGGGAGCTTCAAACGGCCAATAAGGTGCTTGGCCCATGCAATACCGGGCTCAACCATCCACATGTGCGAGATTTTCAGCACTGCAACGAGCTCGGCCTCTGTTCTGTTGTCATCTGGCTTGAACACACTTCTCCTAGTTAGTATGTATTGATATGCTTCTTATATCTATAACTTACGAATGGGTGATCCAACCAAGAAACGCTTCCATCTCTGCAACTGTGATATGGTGCAGTATGATCGGGTTTGCGATTGTTCCCTCATCACAAGGCCCGCTCTCTGGAAGTGAGAAGATTGCCCGTATAGCATCACTGTATTCCTGCAAATTGCCAATATCAAGCTGGAAGATGCAGCCATCAATCTGCGTATATAAGCATACTATCCTTCCTTGTGTTGAACACTTACCTCAAATACCAAAGGGTGTGGTTGCCGAAAATATAGGGGATGCAATACCTTGCCTTCTGGAACCAAGGACTGTGATGCCACAGAGGATTGTGATGCCACAGAGGACTGCGATGTCATGGTAGAGCTACGGCAGCAGGTTGTGTGCCAACTGAACTGACTGAGCGCTAAGCCACTAAGCTTTTTATGCCTCCTGAACTCCTATGTCACATGATCTACTGCCCGGGCACCACAACTTGAATCTCTAATGGCTCGGCGCTAAGTCCGTCACAATTCATTGCCCACCATACCTGCCAATGTCGATCCAATTCACACCTAGCTTTCTTTCCTTCCCCTGGTTGTCGCTGCATGATTCAGACACTTATGCTTCCCTTCCAGTAAGTGAGAAATCTCCTGCACTGCCATCTGACTGCCATGTCTATTGCAGGAGCCAGTCCGCGCCATGTTGGATTCCCTCACCACCGAAATATCATCAACACCCTATCAATTCCCCTGCTCTGAACTCCATCACTCCTTCACGCAACCCCTTATGAGCCTACTCACCTCAGCTCCTCGAGAGACAAGGATTCGAGTCACAAACACATTTATGCTATATCTCTCGATTGACCTTGTAGGTTACTGGGCACGCGATTTTTTGGTGGTCCCCCAAAATGTTACCCCAAGGGCCCCATTCAGCGTTGATGTCGATTTAGCAAAATCTGTAGGAGAAATTAACAGTTCTTATCAATGGAAACTCACCCTATACCTTCATATCTAGGCTGCCAAACAACTGGCCAAATGGCCAGCACTAATCAATACGGCGGTCACAGCATTAACAAAGGCACAGACTGAAGCGTCTGCTGCAGCCCCTCCGGTACCAGGGGATTTCCCTAGCGAAGAGGCTCGATTTATTGATAACATCCTCAAAATCCATCGACAAAGCAACCATGCCAAGATCACAATGAATTTTGTGACTGCAGCATACTGCCTTCGTCGGTATTTACAGGTATGTCATTGTTATTACTCGTCCTTGCTGTATTGATTAATTTGACCCAGGGTGATCCGCAAACATCCATCACGTATGCAGGAATGTCCCCAGTCCCTTTCCCCTCGTTATAGTGCGTAAATGAAACTTGATACACACTAATTGTTGCTCACCATGTTCTTTCCAGTCCCAATCCTCTCCTCGACTCCCTGAACTTCCAACAAATAGAGCCGGATCTCCGCCCCTGTGATATTACCACCCCCCTTCATATAGCACTGGCAATATCTCCCCTGGCTCTCCTCCAGACGAGGTATTGGCACAGGAAAGCTGCTGGGCGTTCGCCAATGCTTGCTGTTAGTTGCTAGCATCTTGTTAATCATCCAAGTACCAGACTAACTTCCCTTGCAGGCGTGGCCAAATTGTGGACAGGGTAAGCCACAGACGCTGCGATTGTTTGAAAACACCATTTGGAAATGCATTTTTGCCATTGTGGGTGGGGAGCGTGATGTTCTCATGCTGTTGAGTGCTTGCTTCTCTTCGCTTTCTTCTCTATTACCGCTCCTGTTGGATGACCAGGAGTCGAATGACTGGTTCAAAAACCAGTTTTCCTCTCCCACTGCGCAGGTCCCAGTCTCAATCGCTACACATGCCCATTCGCCCACCCCACCCACAGCATCGACAACTACTACCCACCTGGCCACAATCACCTCCACCCCCTTTCCGCTGTTCCAGATCGAACCTGATTCTCCTCCAGCATCATCCCCTCCCCAGCTGCGCCCTGCTTCACCGCCTGCTTCGCCCCCTCCCCCATTGCAACCTGAATTGCCGCCTGCTTCACCCCCTCCCCAGGCGCACCCTGCTTCACCACCTGCTTCACCCCCTCCCCAGGCGCACCCTGCTTCACCGCCTGCTTCGCCCCCTGCTTCGCCCCCTCCCCCGTTGCACCCTGAATTGCCTCCTGCTTCACCCCCTCCCCAGGCGCGCCCTGCTTCACTGCCTGCTTCACCCCCTCCTCAGTCGTGCCCTGATTTGCTGCCTGCTTTGCCACCTTCTCCACCGCATCCTGTTCCGCCGCCTGCTTCACCACCTCTTCAGCCACACCCTGCCTCACCATCATCCTTGTCCTCATCAACTCAGCAAGATGGCTTGCTTGATGAAGTGGATGATGGACTCATGGTTGTTGACAGGGCATCATCATCATCGACATCATCATCACCATCATCATCGTCATCAGATTTGCCTCCACTTGTGCTCCCATCTGTCCATTCATCAACTAGCTCGCATCCTTCTCCGTCACACCAAAGTAAGCGCAAACGCTTCACTTCTGATGACAATGCCCCACCACCCAAACGACGATCAGTTAAGAGCATTAATCTCTCAATCCATCCTGATAATCGAACTCCATCTATATAGACCCTTCTACCTTCAAAACCCCGCGCTACTACTTCCAAAGTGACTTCAAGGGCAAGTATCAAGCATATTGAATCTGACAAATCCGATGATGATGAAGATGATACACCTCCTGATGAGGTATGATACTGTTCACTCCTGGTGCTCCTAGTTGCTCATCTTCATTCCTAGGGTATTTTTGACCGAAGGCCAAAGGCCCTCCAGTCATTGACGTACTTTGGACAGAGATACCTGTTCACAAACATGGTATGTTCTGGTACTTTGGAGTCTTGTCAGAGTGATCCTCATTGAATTATTAGAAGAATCCTCTCACACGTAGTGCACCCATACCACTATACGATGAGGAGGGCAATATAGTGGAATATTCCATGAACTTCGAGGTGTGTATCTCAAGTGTGACACTGTGCTCAAGCTCATCATGTCCAAGGCATCATCCGATGGGTCATTCTGTTTTAATCAAGCATTAAAAGCAATCAAGGCTTCATATGTTGATGGAAAGCCCGCCCACCTTTCCAATAACTCGCCAATCATTCACCGAATGGACTACACAGAATACATGAAGAGTGTTGGGGATCACTCTCTTATTCCGAAGTTAATTGCAGCTAATGCCCTCCAGAAGCACATCCTGCTTCAAAACGCCCCCATCGCTTCACGTACCAACTTTAACACCTCACTTCCATTACTTGGATACTCAATGAGCCGCCCTTTTGTATTTCACGGTGAGTACCCTTCTATGACTACCATCTAATAGCTCATGCCAAATTCCACAGATCTGTCTGTCTCGCTCTCATCTGGAGAGCACCCCAATAACCGCCACCGTCTCGCCACACTCAATCAGATTAGTGTGGCAAGTAACACTGCCATGGCCAAGTCACTTAACGGCCTCGACTTTCCGGGTCCAATTCGCCATCCGCCATCCATCTTCCGCATTACAACAATGGACCAGGCTATATGGCGCGCCGGATGGGACTGCACAATGGCCAGGGAGTCATATCCATCTGGCGATATGCAATGGTCATTGGTTGCAACAAAGGGTGCATATCATGATGCCCATGTTGACTCCGATGGCATGGGCACCGTAATTTACCCTGTCAGCGGATCGAAGCTCTGGCTTCTTGGCTCGGTTGGGGACAATGTTCAAGGGCAGCCTGCTGTGTATGATGACTTATACAGGCTAGCCCATTCAGCTGGTGGGGATGTCAGGTGGGAACCGGTGCTCCTGACACCTGGTAACGTATTGTGAGTTTTTGTAATACTTTCATCCTTATTCCGCATACTTATCAGACTCTCTAGAATCATGGCCCCAAACACGATCCATGCCGTTTTCACCCTAAAACCATCTGTCTTCCATGGACAGCACTTTTACTCAGTCCGATGGCTGGAGCGCTCGATCTTGGGTGTGTATATCACAACGTTCAATCCCAATGCCACCAATACTGCCCATCATAAGGCCCTCCTTGGATTCCTGAAACGGCTCATATCAACATGTCACGATAATATGCAGCATTCAGCAAGCGCCAACTCATGTAAGTGCTGTTCGTCCCAGTACCTCCCAGTATGCTTACTCCTGGTCCGAATAGCATGTCAGGAGCATTTGCCACAGGTATCAACCTGGGAAGGCTTTCGTGATGTTGTCATGCTATGTGTCCTTTGCAGGCTCCTCCGTTGCTTTTTTGCCAATCCCCATTCTGATGCCGTTTTTATCTCTCAACACGCCCTGCACACGATCCGCCTCGTCAACAAGTGTTTAATTGTTGGTCACAAGGACTCGTCTGCCGATATCAACATAATCAAGGACATTTACAAGCCCTACCTCCTTCGTGTTGCGAAAACTGGTTACTACCAGTGTTCGCCTAGCCAAAACACTCGGAAAGGTATCTCGGAGGCATTGAGAAAACATATTCCAGAATCTGCAGGGTTTGACAAAGATACAGTGGAGGATGGCGATCTGGCTTGGCCATACGATCAAAGTCAATATAAAATTCGTAAATGGTTCCCTGGACAATGACTTCTTCTTCAGACCATTTTGTACCTACTCTCAATATCTATATCTATATATTTCGACTTGACTTGTGTGGATATGTCACACTCAGCTGGTAAGTAGAAGCAGAGATTAGAACCCAATGACGGGTTCTCAAGCCATTGAGTCACCTTCCTGACTGGATGAAGTAATGTCGAGGAACCCCGCATGGGTACCAGGCTGTGATAGTATATGACCCTTTCACAATGTGACATGTTCTCAGATCAGGTGATTTAGTGCCCGGGCAGCACGAACGGTGAATCTTTGGATTGGCTACTTCTACATAATCTTTTTCACAGCCCTTATGCTATGAGGTCCGCAATGGGTGCTCATCGAATGTATAAAAGGCCCCCCAGCTTGCCTTTGATCAACACTCATCTTGCCTCATTCATTCACCTTTATTTGTTCGTACTCATGGCTTTCAGGCAAAGTACTCGCCCCCGCCGTTCTACACGCCGTCGATCTGGAAAGGCCAGACAATTCTCAGATGACGATGAACCCATGGCACAGCGATCCTCAAGTACATCTGCTTTACCGCACCGTCAACCTGGCAAGACGCAGCAACTCTCAGATGATGATGAACCCATGACACAACACTCCTCAAGTACATCTGTTTTACCACAGCGCCGATCTGGCAAGGCACGCCAACTCTCGGATGACGATGATCACATCACACAGCAACTCGCCCCAGATACTACTGGCTCAACAATCCTTGACCGGCTGGATCACTGGAAGGCTAATCGGCAGGATGAGCTGTTGAGGGGGGATGCTAGGACACGAAACTTATTCACCACACTCTTCTCAACCCGTCCTGATGAGATTACCCAAGCACGCGTAGAGACCAACCAAGGTCTTTCAAGTAATTCCCGCCCAAGCAAAGTAAGTTCTTATTTGAAGTGATTCCCTCTTTCTTAATTTTCCACCAAAAGCAACCTCGGACTGGCAAAATCAAGGAGCAGGTAAGGTCTTCTTGTCTGATCATTCTCGTTGCCATCAGTAACACATCAAAACACAGGCCAAAACATTTAGTGTTGTGTCCATTGTCATCCTGCCATACGGCATTGAAGATGTATGGATCTGTACACATTTTTGAGATTGTCACTAATTCAGTTCATTACAGCTTAGCGACCCTAAGTACAAGAGAACAAAGAGCGAGAAGGCCCTTGATCTTGCCTTCCGTCTTCCGCCCTCTTTATCTGCAGTCCCCGATGCCTGCAAAGTTAGCTGGCTGCAGGCTCGCGGCCTTGCTGTCGTCGATGTGGCTGAGGGCTTCACCCTGGATATTGATGCGAGTCATGTCAACCTCAACTTGCTACTGTCCCGTCTCTTCCCTGCTTTATTCTCTTGGTTTGAAGGGAATAGCTCCGACCCACTTTCCGACTGGCTCCTATGTAGTCGCAATGCAAAGAAGCTGCAGCTGGTGGAGAGTATTGACTTTCCCAATGGCCAAAATGCTTACATGCATTCATCAACACGTAACAAAGGCTTTCGTAACTCATTCCTATATCTTAGTGAGTCCATTGCCACAGGAGTATCCCACACTGTATGACGCCTTGTTAGCGACTAGACTCCCCATCCCTGCTGAAATGCTTAAGGATTGGAGCAAAGGCACTAACATTGCTGTTGCCTCTGGATCTCGCCTTGACAGTTCTGGAGCCAATTCTTCTTCAGGTGATGACCCCATTCAACACCGTGTCACCAAACGTAGGCTCAGCTCCTCTGAACCTGAAAGTGTGCACACTGCACTCATCCTCCCCCTTTTGAAAACCCGTCAACGTGGTAAGTCTGGAAAGAAAACTCACTTTTTAGAGTGCTCTCAATATTTTGTTGCAGGTGTTACCCACACTATTCCAGCAATTGAGGTCTCAGATTCCGAGATTGAGGCGGACCCAGTGATGGAGATCTGCCAATCCTTGGACGAGGGGGCTGCTCCCGCAATAGATGATGATTGGTTTGCCCCCTCATCTCCACTTGCTGCGGTTTCCCATGGAACTGCTGGCCCATTGCTCTCAGTTCCTGAGCTGCCGATAGCTGGGTCCTCGATGGAGTTCAGTGATATCCCATTTCCTGCTACACAGCCCGTCGCCCAACAAGAGGATGCCAATGCTAGCTTTGGCTCCTTCTCATTGGATGCAACACTGGAGAATCCTTGGGGTCAAAGTATCGACATTCTCTCGCAGCTTCAAGGCTGATCTAACATTGGTCAAGATGGATTGAAGGGTCTTGTTTATTTACCATATGGCATATGCAACTTCCTCTCTTTATATCTGATTTTCCGTAAGCTTCCATAAGCTCAATGATTTGATATACTACAATAACAGAGACAATAATTAATTGCAAAAGAGCAATGAAAGTTTAGATGAAGGGTATCCTAAAAATCAGCGGACACGCTGCTTCATGCAAGCAAGCCACCAAACCCTTGTACTGGGAAGACTTCAGAGAGCGCATAATAAGAACTGAGAGCGTGGAAAGTGGCGAGTCCGATTACTGGTGTTGAATAGACGAGAATAAATGAAGCGCAAAATCAGCTACATGTACATATGGACAAACCCGAGACATGAGAAACAAACAAGGGTTCAAGTAGTAACAACTACGAGTCTACATAGTGAGTGCATAGAGCATAGAATGAGGTGAGGAAACAAGCTTATCTACGAAAGGCCGTGATGCTAACTATTGTGCCAGAAAGGCCGTGATCCAAAGACTGTAACCCTCACAACACTCTCCCTAACAAGAAGAGGACTGACCGTCGGAAAATCCTGATGGCACAAAGAGCTACCCAATGGTGGGTAGAGAGAAAGAGCCATTAAGCAAATACACGGTGTCAGTTACAATGGATAATGGCCCCAGTGCCTGGTATAAAACAGCGGGCTGGGCGAGAAGGGACTCCAGCTAGACTGATAACTGACACATGGGGTGTCCAAATATTTGGCATCAGAGATAGGGGCAATGAAGCGGAACACCTGCGAAAAGAAACGGCTGAAAGGCCATATAAATGAAAGACAAGAGCTACTTACTAGAGCAAGAATCCGGAAGGGGAGGAAAAGCAGGGCAGACTTTGGGCCATACAAGCAAGCAACCACACGAAATCATGCTCCCTGAAAGACGGGGGCTCCCAGTGTAGAGGCCGTCAAGGAGGATCACTATGTGGGTGTGCATGTGTAGACAAGGGAAAGGTGTGTGTGTGTGTGTCAATAAAAAGAGAGAGAGAGAAAGTGTGTGTGTGTCGACAAATCAAAGAGAGAGGGAGTGTGTGTGTGGTCAAGGAAAGAGAGAGAGTGTGTGTGTGTGAGAAAATGTGTGTGTGTGTGTGTGTGTGAAATGACGGATGTGTGTGTGCGCGTGTGTGTTTATTTTTTCAACAGTTGGAACGGCATAGAGGAGCCTGAAACTGAAAGCGGGATGAGCTTGACCGAGGCCCTCAATATCGTGTCCGACATCTCGATGGCCAAAGTTGTACTCCCCAAATGGATGTTCAAACTTCCATTTAAGCGGCACGTTTGCACTCCCTCCCCCTCTTGGTCCCACTGAACTGATCGCTCGGCTCGTTTGATAGACTTCGTAACATCGACAAGACTTTCCATATCCTGACGGACTTCATGACCTTATCGAAACTAGACGCAACGAGCTTGTCGTTGGCGAAGAGTCGGGTCGGAGTGATGTTCTCAGCCTGATGACACGAGCAAGCGAGGCTGAGCGGGGATAGCCAAAGCTCGTCTTACCATGCCCCGCCTAACAACATGGGAAATGTATTTCCGCTCTGTATAATGAGGTACGTGAATCTCAGCAATGCATCCGTGAACTAGTTGGGGATATTGAGTAGAAATCACACTCACCAATTCACTATCATCTGGAGCCATGTTCGGCCTGCCCTTATTCTGGGTTCTCTCTGCTCCGTCTTCAGAAGGGTGCGCTGACAGAAGGATTTCGTCAGGTAGTGGCATTCAAACTTTCCAGGTCATATGGTAGCCATGTGCTTCCTTCATACATACATAGTACTTTCAAGTCAAGAATCCGTTATTGTCCACCTCCACGGCATCGCGCTGCATGTCTCGTCCCGGCTCCCGCATCATAACATCCCCAGATTACAGCGCAATCCCCCATTCAATATAATACCCACTAACGTAAAGTGTGAGTACTTGAGTACTTAATGTGGAGAACGAGGTAACTCATAATTCACCTGTCTTCGGAATCACCCGGTTCGTCCTCTTTGTTGATTTCTGTCACTTGGCAGTGACTCTGTACGTCCGGATTGCGAGGAATATTTATCCATGTTGGTAAGAAAGAACGCAATGAGATGCGATGATCTTCCAGCAACAGAAAGTGCGGTGGGAGGAAATTAGCCATCTGGCGCAGCGCATCTATTAGATAGATGGAGTCTTGACCAATACGACGTGCGAGGGTGTAATTCCCTGCTGTAGCGTGTATGAAAGCAGCCCAGTAAAGGAAGGTGGAATTGCTTTGGCGGAGTATTGCCGTGTGAAGTAATGCTTTGTTGATATCCTGTGTGGAGTCGAGGACAGGTTCCGCGCCCATTGATATTGAGGGGTAACCAGGCTGATATCTTGCCATTGTGATGTCTAGACATTCCTGGATGTATTCCATGGCAGCGGTAATATGGTTCTGCCTATGTGCGATAATGGCACCTTCCAGCCAGGCACGAGAGATATATTGATGAGTAACGAATGCCTCGTTGCTCGAGGTAGGCAGCCTCTGGAGCTCCCTAGTTATTTTCAATATTTCTTGGGTGGCAATGAAAGCTTTTGTGTCTGATGGATCCATGCTGACAATCATCAATGTTTCGCGCAAAGCGAATTGTAACCACGTCAGGAGTTCCGCGCGCAGAGAGTCATCTTTTGATTCCATATTAGATTGAAGAGTGAAACGGAGATCCCTAGAAAAACACTCGAAGCAGCGAATAACGAGACCTCCCAAACCAAAGTAGCTGAGATCACTAAAGAGTTCCGTGATCGACATTATCGGAAAGCAGGCTGAGGTCGCAGCAAACATTGACTGCCAAGTCTGTGATACGCGTCGAACAAGCAAGCCAAGCAGAAAAACTGGAGGTGGCATATCGACTGAGAATCCAATGACGTACTTCTGCAAGGATAGGACGGATGCAAATGTTCCAGGAGGGATTGATGCTACTCGCGGTCGCTCCATAAGAACATCACAGATGGTGGTCATCTTCAATTGGATGTATCCGTGACAAACATCATCGAGATCATCAATGGAGATAACTCGGCAATCCCAGTACTGAGAGCCGGGGGCACACACAAGTTGACAGAACAACTCATCGAGCTGCTTCATATGCGAGCGCGAGCCTTGGAGTGAAACTAAGGCTTCGTTCTCCATCCTCGCGATCGAAAGCTCATTACGAGCTGAAATTATGAACTAGAATAAATTTGAGCACATGGAAGGTATGAAACAGCAAAATGAGATACGCACATGGATACGGTCAAACCATGCTTGTATGCTGTCCTTCAATTGAAGGAGGTCTTCTTCGACCTCGTCGCTTTGCCTCCATAACGCATAGCCCGCACTGAGTCGACGAAGTCGTCCGGATGATTGGCTTGGAAGGATTCGCTCGCATCGATCACAGATACGAAGTAATCTCCTAATGAACAAGTTAGCACATATAATACATGCTTGTCAAAGTCCTTCACATTTTGAGGTCGTCGAGGGAGGCCTTGAGCTCCGCCAACGCGCGACCTTCCAACACCGATTCATTGGTATTGCAGAAATCTCTCATAGAAAGTAAAAGGGACAAAATGTCCTCCAATATTCCTCGTGTGCGTTGGCGAATACGTCCGACCTAGGTGTATGGATATATGAAATCTTAAACGAATATCCGGGGCAAGCCGATCAAGCGTGCTAACCTTGTCTAAGGAGGACTTTAGTCGCATCCCAGCATCCCAAAAAGTGATAACGGCGGAAGCGATTGACAATGGGTCCATATTTCTGAGTGATATTGAAGAGTGAGTCAGTGGTTATACTTTTTATATGACGCGGAAACACAGGCGAGGCGAGCCACTGGGGGCTGAAGGAGATACAAAGGGACTTGGAAGGGACAAGTCAGTTGCGTCGTTTTCACTGGTTTTAACAATGGACTCATCGACTCACCTCTGTTGACCGGTGACCTCCCATGCCTTTGATTATGCTGGAGGTTAAGTTGAGACATTCCTACGCATGGTTGATACAAGCTGTTAGATCACCCATCGAGGATCGGCCTGCCTTTGAGGTGTTCCCTAGGTTGGAATCGGGGCGCTCTACCCGACACTCTTCTAAATGGGTCTACGGACCGACGCCTACCAAAAAGTCAGTCTTTCAACCTTCATTACATCCCTTTTCCGATTTTCCGATGCCCAACAAGTACAACCCTCTCGGCTCAGCTTTGAGGCCGCTTGCAGCTTGAAGGGCCCTCCTCCATGATAATCCTTCTTCGCCTCATGAACTCGCAAATACAAAAGCGCAAATATGGCCAAAGCAGACGCAACATAAATCGAGCGAGTTAGTTCACCGCAAAAGTACGACAGGGGTGTGAAGAGCTTAGACATTATTGCGGGCGGCGAGAAGCACGAGGTGGAAGTAACCATCAGCGTTGAGCAGGTATCTATTGCGGAGAAATGAGTTGAATACGTCGGAGCCAGAGTTGTCGGAGATCAGGAACTGGTATGTATGTGTAGGAAACCCGTCAGTGACTTTTGGAAGGACAGAACGTTGAATGGAATGCACCAATATACACATGAGATGCGACCGATCGCAGCGTGGGCCCCCGATACACCCTCCCGCGGCTCTCTGGATTCGCCCGGCTTAGCCATTTTCAGTCTTTTTTCTTCTCGGAGTGACCGGTTGACCACCCATCCGAGGCATTGTGGGCGCAGTGGGTCCAGTCGGTTGAGGAGATCCATACGACATGCTCGAGTAGTGAGTATTGATTTTCTCAGGAATGCGCCAATCTAGAACGATGCTCAAACGATGTTGCTTAGGTGACACTGTTTGTGATTGAAAAAGCGAAAAGAAGTTCGAGCTGAGCGCTGAGCACTGGTGGTAGGAAGGGAGATAGCAGCGTTGACGTTTGAGTGTGCTTATGTTCGGCGGTGAATTGATGATGCCTGTGGGTGCTGGGTTATACTCGAACGCAGGACATCGACGTCTTCAGAGTTGCGCGACACACAAGGCCACGTAGGTGCAGCCCTCTCCTCTAGTCAAACTCTTCAACGCCGTTTCCTTACTCATCGACCTCTCAGCGACGTACTGGACGTCATGAAGGGTACAGTTCCAGTGTGGGTGATAACCACCATACTGGCATTAGCGACGGTCGAACGGGTGTTTACTTTCGTCGCCTGCCGAAAGGTGAGCGATGCACAGACTCAGTAGCGTGTCAAGCTCTCCAGTATTCAAGCTAATAGCTTGGGAAACGTACAGAAAGTCGCTTATCTACCTGGTCTACGTTCTGCGTTCAACCCTTCGTCCCTATTCGGTGCTCTTCTCCCAACCTCTCGATTTAACCCTGGATTGAGCTGGCAGTGGCAGTGGCGACACCAGGGTATGTCAACGTGCCTGTGCGATTAACATGACGAATATTGACCGTCCCGTTGGACTTGCATCATCAGTGTACAAACAGTGCGATTCCGAGACTATTTCCGCTATCCCTTACATCTCCGGTGGCCCTTCGATCTATACTTCCTCGTTGGAAGTAGCCAAGCAGGTTCTCTCGACCAAGGGGCAGTTTGTAAAGCCCGAAGAGACGACGTTGATCGTCAAGTTAGTACCATACCAACACCAATCTCAGATAATTTTGACTCAATGTTGACACCTGCTAACTTTAGGCTATGGGGCACTAATTTGTTCTCGGAAAACGGCTCTGAATGGCGACGCCACCGCCGCATCTTGGCCCCCGCCTTTACCAATGAAACGTAAGGCACTAGTTGACTGTTCACGTTCAGTGGTCATACCACCGTCATGCTCCGAACCTTCAGGTACGCTCTTGTATGGAAGGAGACTTGCTCGATTTACCAGGACATGTGCGTGTCGGAGGGATGGGAGGGTGCTAAAGTTCTCAACATACCCTCCGTGAACGAGCTCACGACGAAGGTCAGCCACTATTTCCATAGTTGACTCCAACAAGCTGACTGCGATCGACTCGTCGCTTGTAGATGGCTTCAATCGTGCTATCCCGGTGTGGATTCGGAAGCTCGTTGGGCTGGGACTTCAACAAAGGCCTGAAATGCAAGAGTGATGAGATGAATTTTGCCGAAGCACTTGTTGTTGTATCCAACTCGTCTATCGTGCGGCTGGTCACCCCGAGATGGATGTACCGCCTGCCAATAAAACGGTGAGTTATCGTCGCCCCTCCTTCTATATTGCTGTTGCTGTTGCTATGTATTCATCCTCCGCGTGCTAGGCTTCACGAAATTGACAAAGCATACAAGATTCTGGCCGGGTTCATGCGAGAGCTGATCGCCACCGGCCGTCGTGAGCTGCAGCGTGGTGAAGCTTCTGATCGTAGCGACGTCTTCAGCCTTATGATCCGTGCGAGTGAGGCGGAGGGGAAGTTGGCTATGACCGACGATGAATTGGTATGCCCGCTTGCGCTGCTGTGATTGCATTTGAAGTGACGCTCTATCTCCTAGTCTGGCAATACATTCCTCATGCTTTTTGCTGGCCACGGTGGGTCTTTGATGTTGCTTTCACCTCGATTCGACATCATGGCGGCTGACACGCGGTTTGTCCGGGTAGAAACGACAGCGCACACCCTGGATGCAGCGATGGGATTCCTGGCGTTGTACGAGGATATCCAGCAAGAGGTCTATGAGCAGATCGTCGAGACTATTCCAGCGGGGTCATTACCTGTATGGTTTACCGCTGGTGCCTTTTTGTCTGGATATTGTTGACTTTTCTGTGAACAGACTTTCGAGGATGCACAGAAGCTGTACAAGGTGGAAGCCTGCTTCATTGAGGCTGGTCGACTGTTTCGTGAGTCGCAGCGAACGCCATGCCATGCCACTTGTTGCCGGTCTTTGTGGGGGCTAATTGTATGTACTTTCAGCGGCAGGATTCATGCTGATTAGAGAGACGACGGAGGACCTGACATTGACGACCTATGGCACCGGCGGTGGTGTTACGGGTCAAATCCCACTGGAAGCAGGGACCCGCGTTATTGTGGATATGGTTGGAATGCGTTGGTTCTCGTTCCTCCGCTTCTGGATGCTATATATTGACTCGTGACATCGGACAGAGTACAATCCTAGGCATTACCCTGAGCCTAAGGAATTCCGACCATCTCGGTGGTACCATGCACATGAGAATGACCTGACGATGTTCTCTGTTGGTCCGCGTGCATGTACGTCGCGCACAATGACTTTACAGTCATTCCTTATCTGTGTTTCTGATCTCTCGTCCTCGGTCCTTATTGTACAGGCATTGGACGACGATTCGCTATTACAGAGGCTGTTTGCTTCTTGACGATGCTGTTGCGGGATTGGAAGTTGGAGATTGTGCTGCAGGCGGGTGAATCGCGGGCGCAGTGGCGGGATCGGGTGATGAGGGGGAAGATGACGATGACTATGGGGGTTGGCACGGTTCCCCTCCGTTTCGTTAGGCGCTAGCAGAGCTTGAGCTTCAATCAGCTCCTTTGGCAGCAGTGATAGTGAGAGAGTCGCCGGTCCTGGATAGTCACTAATGGCTGTTGATCTTCGGGTTCATTCGCTGATGGCCGTCCTGTTCTTCAGATTGCCTTGAGGTAAGTAAGGCCTTGAGATCGTCGGGATGCGACGACGACGAAACAACTTCAAGTTGCTCATGTTATATAGGATGCAGCGTGCCCTGAATCTTGGACCAGGTAGGGGCGAAATAAGGTGAACAATGGACATAAGTCCAAGTGGCCTAAGATCTTGTTAACGGGTGATCGTGACTCCTACTGGTCATGGTGGGTTGGCTCGCATCAAAAGTGCAGTTTTCCCAATTGAACAAACCGATAGCTCTAGACAATGGGCGAAACGCCGAAGCGTAAAGCAATCAACTCAGTGGTTGGACCTTTCTTGGAAGTGAACAAAGCGGGATTTCAAATTCCTCTTATGGGCCACAAGAAGAGCCAGTCTTTAGATGACCCATAAGTAATTTATAAAAAGCTTTTGTGATAGTCCCGGTTAGAACTAAAGCCATCGCTCCCATTTGACTCCTCTCGCAACCCTCCCTCGAACCTCTCTGTCTGTCCCTCGAACCCGTCTTGAATAAGACCAGCTTGCAAGCTGCAATCCCGTGTCATTATGCATCTCGACTAATCCCAATACAAAACACTCTACCAAACGAACTCGAAGCGCCACCACAGTGCAGTAAGTCTGTCAATTCATTGGAGGAGGTACATAAGTAACTAATACAAGTAAAGATGGTTTCAGGAATACGTAATTGATACAGCAGGGAGGTGAGGGCTTCGGAAACTTGTAGACTGGTAAAAGGAAAGACTAAGGATATGGATAGATAACTAAGGTTAAGTGATCAGGTCGATTCTATGGAGAACGGAGGGGGAACAGGTCTATCACTGCACCGCATTTTATACATCTCTTCGCATATGCGGTACGGTATGGGGGTATTTACTTGGATTCACGATCAGCAAATGATAGGCTGGGACGTCGTGGGTAGTACGTGAAATTGGGCTTGGGGTTGAAGAAGACTCGGAGCTCGGAGAGACATCATCACCAGTATGACTGAAGAACACTCGATCCAATGAATGCATCGAGCGAATAGTGAATGCGCTATCCGTGCTAGACAGCGGTGGTAGTTGAACATGATCTGGGCTCCTTAGATCGAGGACGGAATCCCCAGAGTAAGATGATACGTCTGAAGGGAAATCAGCTGAGTTTAGGGAGGCTCGGTCGTGGTTGCGTGGTGGAAGAGTAGGGTTGGAGTTGTTAGATCCCAAGTGAGGAGTCTGAGCCGTAGGGTATTGAGGTGGTGGAGAAGTTGGCGTAGGCGGAGTCAGTGGGGTGGATTTCTCGATGTTGCTTAGGGTAGATGAAGACCAGCGGGAGTTGGTCCTGGCGAGTGTCGTCGAAGAGACGGGGAATTGCAGTGACAATTCTTTGGGAGGATTGGGAGGAGAAGGGTGTCTGTTGACAAAGGATGGGATGGACGCCTTAGAGTCATCAAGTTTCGCGGCGACGGGTTTGCGCCATCTACATCGGGGGATAAGTCCATCATCCGATCCGAAGAAAAGAACAGATAATTGACTCACAAAGGAAGAACTGTTTTCTTGGCTTCTGAGCGCGTGAAACCAAAGTGCTTAGCGACGAACCAAAAGGCTTCACGATAATTCTTCTTCGCCTCATTCGCAAACCCAAACAGCGCAAAAAAGACCAAAGCAGACACAACATAAATCCAACGAGTCAGTTCAACTGCTCTCACGAAATCGGGATCCGAGCGCCAAATGACAGCAGGGATTTGAACGACTCTGGCGAAATTGAAGTGGGTTTCCTCCCAGGAGATCCAAGGTGCGAGTTTGACGCCTTTGTTGCCGATGTAGATGCTGTAAATCCCGAGAGGGAGGGTGAAGAGCATGTTGCATATGGCGAGGATCATGAGGCGGAAATAACGACTAGCGTTGAGAGAGGTGTTGGAAGAGATGAGTTGACTGAATTGGATACGGCGGAGCCAGAACTGACGGAGAGCGAGAGCTATTGGGTGAGGAATCGGTTAGTGATCTCCGCAACGACGAGGAGCTAAACGGTGCGTACCGGAATATACAAACGAGATACAACCAATAGTGACAGGCCATTGGAATACAAGGAAATACGCAGGAAGTGTGTTGTAGATTACAGGGTAGCACCCGATCTCTTGGAGTATATCAAACCGGTGTGCTTGAACGACGACATGAAGAATCATAACAAGGACGGGTAGACCAATAGATATCGAGAGGTCGCAAATAACAGCTCGTTGTTTCTAGCGCCATGTCAGCATCAGGTTACGGAAAGAGGCCGGATGCTACGAACGTCACTTCTAGTAATGGAAGCACTTTGGACTGAGGCAATGATGTATAGGCGACGCGCAATGCATAATGCAGCAGCCGGAATACCGACGCTGGTCCCAACCAGCAGCTTTGAAGCTAAAAATTCCTCAAATCAATCAAAGCATAACAACCAAAGGCCAAACGCACATATATCGCACCAAATCGGCGCAAGATTCAAAGCATGGCCCTTCCAAACCATAGAATTCACGAACTCAATGAGGCACGATGTAGCCGTCCATATCATGTACATGCAGGTCCCAGCATTCCAAGCCTGGATATGCCATGGTAGTGGGATGACACTGATGAGGAAGGCAATGAAAGCGAAAGTTGGGTAGAGTGGGTAAGTTGGGTCCAGAGACTGCATCACGAAAAAGGCTGAGGAACGAAAGAGGTCAAAGCAGAATCAAAGGAGGAAGGAGGTGGTTGAGGGAGAGTCCTGGTATGGGTTCTGCCATTTTCTTTATCGAGGGGCATGGTTGAAAGAGTCCTTTGTTCGACACAATGCACAATGGGCGCGTCGGAGTCCAACTTGTTTGCCCATTGTGACAACGGATGTGACTATGCGTTCAGACTACATAGGGGTCAACTTGAATTCTAGATTGCCTTCGGCGCTCATATATACATGTCTGCTTTGAACTACTGGTATCCCTCTAGTCACCCCGGTATATCTCAGAGCTTGCGCTATCTTGAAGAGAATAAAAGCCACCACATCAAGTACAAGACAAGCTCTCGACACCCACCGTGGCACTTCCGCTTGACCGAACCAAACTTCTAGTAAACAGTTCCCCGCAATTTATGAAGAATTCTCAATGACAAGACTTTGCGTACAAATATACAAGACTCCAAGACTCGGGGCCATACAAGCGACATTGAAGCAGCAAGGCCGTATTTTGATCTCCCCTGGTTTCACAGGGGCGTCCCTCCCAATCCCACCCCTATTGAGGTCCACGTATGCTGCTGTATAAGACACGCCGATCTCGACCAGACTGAACAACGAAGGCGGTAAGAATTGAGTAGTTGAACCTTGTTAACTCGTAGGGATGCATTTCACGCAGCGCGCGAATGTGATGGAAAGGGAAGCGGAGAAAGGTGATATTGAGTGCACCGCTTCGGTTCTAGTACTAAAAGTATGGACATAATAGATACATCAAAACATGGAAAGGCTACATATTCGTTGTTCACTAGAGAACGCGGGATGGACGCAGATAATCCAACCTTGGCTAGCAAGGCTATACACACCCTCTACCAGTAGCGGGGAAATAAAAAAGCTGATAGTTGGTTGATACATTGAATTCTCTGGGGAAACGTGCGGGTCGAAAGGGATCGGGCTGAAGGAATGGATCTGGTTTGTTGGTGACAGAGCACTGATTTGGCACCCTCGCCGGGAGAGCTTGATAAATACGGGTATTTTTCTATCATAGGGTTAGGGTTAGATATTCTAAACTGCGCAAAGGTATCGGTGCAAAAGATGACTGACCAGTGCGCTGGGATCTGAACGCTGCGGTTATGACACCTCGACCGCGACATCGTCGGGGCGTCCTAAAATGCGAAAGATCGAAAAAGGTATCTATTAACAACGGGGTTGAATCGTTCAACGAAAGCAAACGCTACTCACACCGCTGAGGCTATGATATAATGCACCAAGCACTAGTCGTACCCCACTTGGGATACTCCTCGTCAATCGGTATTGATAGGTCGTCGAAGTATATCGACTGTTCGGGTGATGAGTATGGGTTGCGCTGAGGTGATGAGGTTGAGTCGGGAAAGAGTTGGGTGGGCTCGTCGGAGTCAGTGATATAAAGGGTGGTGGTGAAAAGGTCCATGCTTGAGGGTCGGGGGCGTGTTTTTCTAAGTATGGAGAGCTATTGCTTGTGGCCCAAGTTATAAAATTCTGGTGGACTATTGTCCATTGTAAAGAAGAGGACAATGTCCTATCGTCATAAAAGGCAATACGATTGTGCACAGCCCCTCAGAGAGATCAGTCACGTGCGATGACGACCTCTAGTTTTCGACTGGTTTCGATGAAGAATATTCCGTTGAAGCGGGGCGGACTGAATATTTGCATGATCACACGACAAGAT
This sequence comes from Pleurotus citrinopileatus, assembly GCA_017312325.1. Lineage (NCBI taxonomy): Eukaryota > Fungi > Basidiomycota > Agaricomycetes > Agaricales > Pleurotaceae > Pleurotus > Pleurotus citrinopileatus. The sequence continues at coordinate 335,528 of BHFW01000002.1, forward strand.
GCGGACGCCGTTGCGAACGAACAATGGAGACCGCCTCAGGGCAAACGAACAATGACGATCATGTGGAGCCCCTATTTCATGCTCAGACCACAGTCGATGGTGTACTTATACGTTGTGGCAAATCGTGGTGGACTCAAATGCTTCAGACTTTCATTTCTACGCCCACCGTCTCTTCTTCCCCTCCACACACAGTATAATGTCCAAGCAGGTGGGCGACTTCGATGACCGCCCCTAAGATGTGTCACAATGGGTAACGCTCTCATGGTCACGCGTTCCAATCACGCCGCCTCGACAGTTTGCAACAATGGTATTTGAATTGGTATAAATTGGAAGGGTTGCAAGCCTTGCTCTGTCCCAATATCACATATCTTCGCCTCGCTTTTCGCCATTGTCGACCCAACTTGCTCGCTGGGCTACCCACACTCGCTCTCAGTCCTTTAAGCAAGGACGCCAAGCCTTACATGGACGATTTTGAATCAATATCACTCTTCACAGTTGAGCAGCCTTTGCTCCTCGACACAACCATCCTCGTTTTCCCTTTCGCTGAGCGAACTGAGGACGAGGAATTGCCTCTTGTCAATTGCGATCACTACTATGACTATGGCAGTTCTTGCGTCATTGCCTGAGACCCTCAGGTAAGGCTCTAAGCTCTAACTCTAGCCCCTCTTTTCTTATCAGTAATGGCTACTGAAGAGATACTCTTTCCAGGTCGTGGCCCCCATACACCATGATACTAGACATCGTTATATTCTCTGCCGCCACCGTAGGATGCTTATTTATCTGTCCCCTTAGTTGTCGATCAATTTGCTGTGTACTCTTCTTTAACTTAAGAATAAATTATCCGGACTCTGGACCTCTGCTACAATTTCCAATCGATCTTCGAGCCTTTTTTGAGTTTATGATAGAAGGAGTAGTATTGACAACTCAGAGCCCGGAGATACGTCGACTAAGGGGAGGGATGTGTTTGGGAGAGATCTTGCAAGGCCCTTCGAATTCGAAGTTCCGACCGAGGTGGACATCTATCTATCCTCTTTCTTTGCGCAGACTCTGTAAAGCAAGTATCGGCGCAACTCTGCAATACGTTCGCCTGTACTTATGTAAGATAAAGTTGGGCGTGGCCAAAGATAATCTCGCCCAATGCATTGAAACATATTTTGTGTAGGTATAAGGATATAGTAGTTAGAATGGAGATAGTATGTAGAAGTCCGAAGGTTGTTTAAAAGAAATGAGAGTGAATATCATAGCGCTACAAAATATATTGTTTGCCGATCCCCATGTGAACCAGCAGGAAGCGAAGATCGTGATATACAAGGAGACGGAGACGAAGGTGAAGGAGGAAGAGTGTCTAGCGAAGGGACAGGAGGGGCAGAAGGGTCAACTTTGAATGCAGGTGCCGTGGGGGAAGGACATATAATTGAGGTGGTATCGCTACCGCATTCGGATACGTTAGATGAGAAAGACGAGTATTTGGAAAATTTGGAAGAAGTTGCGGGAGGTGGAGGGGTGATGGGAGACTTGTGGCAAAAGCTAGGGAGAGACGAAGTCTTGCTGGACATAGGCAGAACTGCACCTTGCTTCTTCCAACTAGAGGTGATAAGTCGTCAGTTCAAAGATCAAGTAGAAGGATGCGGGGACAACGTACCCAAGGCTAGCAAGGGAATTAGCAGATGGCTTCGGTAATAGTATTCCAAGTTTCTTCGCCATAGTCTCATAGGCAATCCTGTAATGTCTGCGAGCCTCATCGGCGAAGCCGAAGAAACCGAAGAATAGGAACGCGCAGATTACGACAAGCCATCTGCTGAGTTCGAGAGTAACGACTGTACGGGTTGAGGATCGCCAGAGAATACCCGGGAAGGTGTCGACGATGTACCAATCGTAGTGAGCATCAGCCCAGCCCTTCCAAGGCTGGACCGTTCCCGACGTCGTATTGAGATAGATGCCATACGCGTTTATAGGGATTCCAATGATGAGCTCAACAGTTGCGAGAGACATAAGACGGAAATATCGGTTGACAGTGAGAGAAGAGTTGTGGGTGAGGAATTGATTGAATTGGGCCCGGCGTCTCATGAAAGCCCGTAATGTGAGGACTATTCAAAAGGTGAATGAATTAGCGAGAGATTGGGAAAGAAAAATCCTCGAGACGTACTACAGTATACCGCAGAAACGATACTTATAGTTAAGGGCCATACGAAACTAAGAGGGTACGCAGGAACAGTGTTGTAAGTTGTTGGAAGGCAGCCTATATCTTCCCAGATATCATAACGATGCCCTTGAACGATGAATTCTGAGGATGGGTGAGCCAACAAAGATGTTGCACAGTTATGAACCGCACTTACGAAGTGGCATTTGAAGCGCCGGAATACCCAGCCCAATAGCGAGGTCAATGAAAATTGCACGGCGTTTCTAGTGGCAATCCATGAGTTGTCGGATATTAGGAACGGCAACAAAATCAAGAGGCTAACCTCAGCTCGAGTTATCGACACAGTCTGTACAGAAGCAATCTTGTACAGACGACGGTTTATACAAAGGGAAGCAGCCGGTATCGCAACGGCTAGCCCGACAATTAGACGGGTAGCTTTAAGAAAGATGTCATGTAAGTCGTGTTAAGTCAAAGAAAAAGGCTATGGGCAACGTACATATGTCGCACCACAAGGGGGCCGAATCTATGGCATTATTGTGCCAGACAATCGAGTTGACGAAGTATACGAGACAGCCTGTGGCGGTCCAAATCATGTATAGGCAGGTTCCCGAATTCCAAGCTTGGAAATGCCATGGTAAAGGAATGAGTACGAGGATGAATCCGAGGAGGGAAAAGATGGGATATGTGGGGAATGTAGGATCAGGCATTGGCATTGAGGGAACTGGGAGGTCAAAGCAGTCGATCTTGTCCAAGCTGGAGCCATTGCCCTCATCTTTTAGGATTATTACAGGGCCTTTGTTCAAAATCGCGGCGAAAGGTGAACAATGGACGGAGTCTGAATGGCTCTTATTTGTCCAACAGCTCGTTGGCCAAATAAATTTAAGCGCTTCAAGGCGCCTACTTGGAAGACTGCCAAGTGCTAACCCGCCATGAATATCGGTTTCTGGCGGCCTAGCTTGCCGAACGTCTCCTGGCATGATTTCTAACAAGAACAATGTACAATAACACAATGGGAGGATGAGGCCCATTGTTCAGCGTAACAGGCATTTTCCCATTGTTGGCATTTCAAATTAATACTACTCAAGTTTGGGCCACAAGTCTACCCCACAATCCACAGAGGCCACATCAACCACACCAGCGACCCTTAACGCATCCTTCGAATAAGACCACCCTCCTATCATACACGTTGCGATGGACACCTTTATTTCCTTTGATTTTACCCCAGACCCCTATGAATCAGAATTGGGCCATCCTTCACTCGCTAGCATCATCATTACGAGACCAGAGTGCATTGGTGACGATCAAGATATGAAGTATCTTGTTGATGCCGACGCGCCTTGCGGCAGCTACGGAGGCTACTGCATCATTTCGTGATCCTAGCTCCCCAATTCCCCTGCGATACAGTAAGTCCCGTTTTCATGCCTTCGACAGATGCGCCGCTTACCACATACTCGCATTTCACCAGCCCTCCCTCTCCCTCGAGTCACCCCAGCCCTACCAAACCTTTTCGACATTTCTCCGTCGGCACGCCGCGTCAACTTCGGTTGATGCCCCCTCGCTGACACCTCGTTCGTGAGCGCCATTGCCAGCATACCTGGTCGTGGAGAGAAGCTAGTTCTTTTCCACCAACTCAGTTCACTTCCCTTCCTTTCACCTTCCCTTCTTTCCACCTGGTCATGCACTATCATATCTTTTTGCTGCTACGCTGGACTGTCGCTGCTGTCTTATTTTTGTAGAGTATACCCACTGTATATTTGTCTTATACTTAAGTAATGACAGTCACTTGTACTGGTCCTGGAGGCCAGCCGAAGGAATGTTATCCGGTCTATTGATGTCGTCCAGCCTACATTCTACCAACTAGACTTGATCGAATCAAAGTACGCCTTCTTTCAGCAGCTTTTACGGACGGCGCCCACCTATCGCGTATCAAACACGTAGTGGGCGTGTGTGGGGCAAGAACATTTATTTGTCTCACAATCCCCGAAACTGAGAATCCGGCGTGTTGACTCCTCTGCGTGCAGCACTTTCCGGCAGCCTACACGATCGTGCCCCTGTCCTCATGGTACTAATTCTCGTATCATACTACCACCGTTCACCGCTTCGTACCCACATCGGACCTAATCATTTCAAACCTACGATGTAAATATAAAGAAGAAGTAAAGGTCCTCGTTCAGCCCCGGCCTCGCAAATGTGGCCGTTCTGCAACCCGTACCCCACTCTGACCACCCTAGAGCTGTCAAGGCTCGACAAATCCTTTGATTATATTGTAGTCGGAGGTATGTTCCTCTATATCTTATAAGTGGTGCAACTGTCCTCAGTCTATTCGCCGTTGTGTAGGTGGTTCCGCGGGGTGCTGCCTTGCATCACGACTCAGCGAAGACCCTTCTACCACCGTACTCCTCATCGAACGTGGTATCATCGGAGACGATTGGGCTTCCAGAGTCCCTTTACTTTCCGCGAATTACTTCCGTAACGGAGCACCATCAACCGTCTTCCCTCTCTTACCGCTCAAGCACGCCAACGACCGTATCTTACACGCTGTCATAGGCGAAGGACTCGGTGGCGGGTCTCGCATCAACTCTACTGTCTATACGCGTGGCGTAGGTGATTACAACTTATGGCGTGATATGGGACATCCAGACTGGAGCTATGAACGGATGGAACCCTATTTCATCAAGTCCGAGCGGACTCTGAGCCAACCCGCTTCAAATCATCGCGGTAAATCTGGTGCGAAGACTCAGTTTCTAATCATGATTCTCTTCTTGATGCTGTTAAGTAGGTCCTTGGATCAATCAGTCGTTTCCCGATACCCCCTTCGATTGCATGAAACAGTAGGTCGCAATTTTTCGCTTATTTGGAATGACCTCAATTGAAACGGGAATTCTAGTTTCCTCCGAGCTGTTGAGGGCGTAGGGATTCCACAAATATCTGATGTTAACTCCCCGACCTCTCCGTCGACTTGCTGTGCTTGTCTGGACACAACCATCGACTCTTCCATGCGCAGAGTATCAACGATGGATGCATTCCTCCCAAGAAACCTCGTGGAACAGCGGTCAAATCTGACTATATGTGCCGAGACGATCGTTACGCGTCTGAAGCTTGATGCCACGGAAAGCGGATTACGTGCTGTAGGCGTATTCTATGAGCCTACGGATTTGAAGCGTCTGTCGCGTAGCTTCTACGTGAAAGCAAATAAGGAGGTCATTTTATGCGCCGGCGCCGTGGCTTCACCGCAGCTACTGATGCTGAGGCAAGATTCCGCTTTACTTTGACCGTTCCTCTTGCTTATGAGACGACCTCGCTTGCTTTTAGTGGCATAGGCCCCGGTTCCCATTTAGCAACCTTTGGCATCAAGGTTTTGAAGGATCTACCAGGTGTGGGAAGCTATCTTGTTCGTCTTTCACCATCCCTTCGCGCCCACGATACTCACCCACTTGGTGGAAAATAGAAGGACCATCCGAATGTCCCTGTCATGTACCAAATTCCGATGGATGATAGCATGCACTTCCTTAGGAACAAACCTCTCCGCACACTCAAGGAATTATTCAGATATTTGGTTTCAGGTCGAGGCTTGTTCGGAAGAGCATTTCTGAACTGGACCGTGTTCGTCCAGACCTCTCACCTCAACGCCAACATGGAATTTGTTGCAGACGATCCGTCTTCCCTCGACGCTACACAACCGCAGAATCTCCCCGATATTGAGATCATGCCAGTACCCCATCGATGCAGCGAAGAAGAAAATTCCCCCCTCGACAAGTTGGGATTGTTCTCGATGATGGCCTGCCTGGTTAAGCCCAAGTCCCACGGAACTGTCCGCCTCGCATCGGCAGACCCACATGACCGGGCGGCCATCGACGTTGCATTCCTCCACGACGCCGAAGACTACGCTATCTTGCGAAAGGGTGTTAGACTATCTTTGAGATTAGCCGAGCTTATCGGTTCTCAAGGATATCCTTTGAAGCCTATCACTGTACCCGCCTCCGACACTGACGACGATCTCGAAACGTATATCCGCGAGTACATCCGCACCTCTTACCACTACGCGTGTACATGCCGCATGGCCCCAGAAGACGACCCTCAACCCGGCGTTGTCGATGATTATCTGCGTGTTTATGGTATCCAAGGACTGAGGATTTGTGATGCATCCGTCTTTCCTGAAATTGTGTCCACGCATACCATGGCTCCAGCTGTAGCTGTAGCTGAGAAGTGTGCTGACCTCATCAAGGCGGAATTGAGGATGTAAGGTAGAATGTCTTTTTCTGTATTTTCCCATCTCGTGTTTCGCTGTCTGCTCTCCATTAATATGACTTCTTTGACTACAATTTTGGTTTATTAGGCTTTATTAATTTATTAGGTACATAGGGGCTTTACCTCACGCAGGTCATGTGATCGCGATACATCGTCAACCCCCTGACTCCCTGAGTCTCTTCTCTTCTCTCTCACTGTGCCGACTGACGAGGACGACCGAACGATCGCGAGTGACTTCAAGGGATGAGATTGAGAGACCTCGCGCCTCACGCAAGAACGACCTTCAAGCTTCAATTCCAGCACCACAAAAATCTCAACGTCAGCCCTCAGTGCCACCTGAGGCATCGCTTCAGATTGGCGCTTTCCTGAGAAAATCAATGATTACCGCCTGCTCGAGCATGCCATATGGATCTCCTCAACCGCCTGGACCCACTGTGCCCAAAGTGCCTCGGGTGAACGGTCAACTGGTGCATTGGTCATTCCCAGAAGACAAAAAACAGCTACATAAACAGGATTTGAATCGTCCATAGAGGGTCCACGCTGCGATCAGTTACATTCCTTCATCATATTCCGGTGCATTCCATTCAACTTTCTGTGGTGACTAACAGGTTGCCCAGATGGCACAAACCAGCTCTTGCTCTCCGTATTCAACTCATCTCCTCGCAATTCTCAACGCTGATGGTTGCCTCCACCTCATGCCCCCACCATCTGAAATAATGTTTAAGCTCTTCACGCTCCGCCTGTACTTCGCATTGCACTAACTCACCGAATCTATGCTGCTTTGGTCATTTTCGCGCTTTTTGGATTTTCGAGCGAATGAGGATCCTTAAAGCCACAAGCGTCCGCACCGTTGAGGCGAGAGACTTCAACGTTCATGGCTCAATTGTACTTGTTGGGCATTGAAGAAGGCTATAATGAAGAAAGCTCTGTGCTAGTAGGGCTGGTCCGTAGACCCATCTCAAAAGGGTCGGGAAACCCCGACGAAGCGCGCCCCGCCGTAGGAAATGCCTCAACAGCAGGTCGATCCTCGATGAGTTGATCTCCCAGCTTGGATCAACCTTTCATGGCAGCTCATGGCGGTGGTCAACAGAGATGATCCATGGTGAAACCGATGTAACTGATTTGTCCCCTCCTTTCAAGTCCTTCCATATCTCCCTCAGCCCCTCGCGGCTCGCCTCGCCGGTGCTTCTGCGTCATATAAAAGGCATAACCGCTGTTTCACTCTTCAACACCACTCAGCAACATGGACCCATTGTCAATCGCTTCCGCTGCTGTCACCTTTTGGGAAGCTGGCATGCGACTGAAGTCCTCCTTAGACAAAGTTAGTACGCTTGATCGGCTTGCCCCGGATATGCGTTTAAGATTTCATATATCCATACACCTAGGTCGGACGTATTCGTCAACGCACACGAGGAATATTGGAGGACATTTTGTCCCTTTTACTTTCTATGAGAGATTTCTGCAATACCAATGAATCGGTGTTGGAAGGTCGCGCGTTGGCGGAGCTCAAGGCCTCCCTCGACGACCTCAAAATGTGAAGGACTTTGACAAGCATGTATTATATGTGCTAACTTGATCATTAGGAGGTTACTTCGTATCTGTGATCGATGCGAGCGAATCCTTCCAAGCCAACCACCCGGACGACTTCGTCGACTCAGTGCGGGCTATGCGTTATGGAGGCAAGGCGACGAGGTCGAAGAAGACCTTCTTCAACTGAAGGACAGAATGCAAGCATGGTTTAACCGTATCCATGTGTGTACTACATGTCGCCGTTTCTTAATTTCCATATGCTTAAAGTTATTCTAGTTCATAAATTCAGCTCGTAATGAGCTTTCGATTGCAAGGATGGAGAACGAAACCCTAGTTTCACTCCAAAACTCACGCTCGCATGTGAAGCAGCTCGATGAGTTGTTCTGTCAACTTGCGTGTTCCCCCGGCTCTCAGTGCTTGGGTAGCCAAGTCATCTCCATTGATGACCTCGATGAAGTTTTTCGTGGATACGTCCAATTGAAGATGTCCACTATCTGTGATGTTCTGACAGAGCGACCGCGGTTGGTATCAATCCCTTCCGGAACATTTGCATCGCTCGCACCCCTGCAGAACCACCTCATCGAATTCTCAGCTATGCCGCCTCCAGTTTTTCTGCTTGGATCACTTGTTCAGTGCCTATCGGAGACTTGGCAGTCAATGTTTGCTACGACCTCAGCTCGCTTTCCGATAGTTGCAATTGTGGAACTCTTCAGTGATCTCAACCGCTTTGGTTTGGGAGGTCTCGTTGTTCGCTTCTTCGAGTGTTTTTCTAGGGATCTTCGTTTCACTCTTCAATCCAATGTGGAATCAATAGATGGCTCCCTGCGAAAGGAACTATTGATGTGGTTACACTTTGCGTCACGCGAAATCCAATGGACTGCCGGTGTGGATCTATCAGACGCAACCTGGTATAGTGTTGCTCAAGACATACTGAAAATATCTAGGGAGATCCAGCAGCTCTCTACCTCAAGCAACGAGGCATTTCTTTTTCACCAATTTCACTACCGTGCCTTGCTGGATTGTGCCGTTCTAGCACAATACCAGAACCTTATTACCGCCGCATTGGAATACACCCAGGAATGCCTAGACATCGCAATGCCACAATATCAACCCGGTTATCCCTCAATTCCATTGGGCGAGGAACCTTTTCTCAACTCCATACAAGATATCGATGAAGTGTCACTTCACACAGCAATACTCTGCCAAAGGAGTTCCGCCTCTCTTTACTGGGCCGCTATCATACACTCTACAGCAGGGGATTATACTCTCGCACGTTGCATTGGTCAAGACGCTATCCATCTAATAGACAACCTACGCCAGATGGCCACTTTCCTACCACCGTACTTTGGATTGCTTGAGGGACATCACACTACAATGTGCTCCTTTCTACCAACATGGATATCTATTCCTCGTAATCCGGATGTACAGAGTCACTGCCAAGTGACAGAAATCAACGAAGAGGACGAATTGGGTGATTCCGAAGACAGGTGAGTTCCGGGTTACCCCGCTGTCCATGGCTGCACAATCAGTCCTCACACGCTACGTTAGTGGGTATTATATTGAATGGGGAATTGCGGTGTAATTTGTTGGTCAGGGGATGCTATGGTGCGAGAGTTGGGACGAGGCATGCAGCGCGATATCGCGGAGGTGGATGATTGGGAAAGATACTTGTCGGACATACGGGTTTCAATCCCCCATGTGAATCGAATGGGCAAATATACTTATATGCAAGGGAAGGGATCGCGACGAGATGTAGAGGAGGAGAAGGGACAATGCGAGAGCATAATCATTGACTTCCGGGTACATATATCCCAATCAAAGCCTACGACACCTCAGGATAAAAGAAAGTAGAACATTGTGGGGATGGTTGAAGGAGAACCAAGGAGAAGGAGCGCTAGAAGGGCGGACAGGCTTCTTCTCTATTACTGTGCCGACCGAATGATCGCGAGCGACAAGGAATGAGAGACTCCTACCTCAAGCCTCACGCAAGACCGGCGTTCAACGTTCAACTCCAGCAGCACAACAATACTCCAACCACCAACCCACCACCACAAGACGACCGGTGAAGGAATGCATGGGAGGATCAAGGACAAGTCGAGGTGTGGTACTATTCCTCTCATGTGGTAACCCTCCAGTTTCCCCTCTTTCGATGGCCGACATGCACTGTCCCTCCCCGCTTGTGGACCTAGGAGTCTATACTACTGGATGTGTTGCTTATTGTTGTGCGCCGCTACCCTGTAATACGATCACAGACGTGGCTGGGAAACAAAGAGAGTAGGGTGTGCAACCATTCGAGACCTAGAACTACCAGCCTCTTAGCCAAAACTCTCGAAGCGTTATTTCACCATTAATTGACGGGGGGAATGTTCGTCTGTGGAAAATCAAAGGGTTGCTGTAACTGATCCTTGGGGATATACGTTATACTTCCAGGCTTTCAAGCAGCGGACCCGAACAAGGATCGACTGCAGAAGACAATGGGATCCAATGGGGAACTTAACCCAAGACCAACCCGGCCATTACGCAGGCTTCAAGGACAAGCGAGTTCCTCTATTTATGTAAGTTGATGGCATAGCCAAGTCGCAAGAGGCATGAAGGAGGGGTCACAGAGGAGTAACGTCGATATATCATCCGACGTCAAACGTTCGGAAGGACGGTCGGAAGTCCCCGAGGTGGTAGGTCGAATTAAAAGGGATGAGACGTATCAGAGGCTGGCTGGAGCTGCTAGTGACAGCAACATCGATACCATGATAACCTCGATTGCAGCTCGCGAGTTTGCACTATTCCTAGGGTTCACGCGGAACGACCTGCTGACCATTTTGGTTCCAAGCCTCTGGAGGCGAAGAAACACGACGCTTCGCCAACCCTCTCCTTTGTGCAACTCCTACCTTGGTCGATTGGGAGCATCTATTTCTTCAACCTCTCCAACCAGATCACAGGTGTCGAGGAGGATCGTATCAACAAGCCGACCAGGCCCATCCCTTCGGGAAAGGTCACCCTCGAGGGCGCAAGACAACGAAGGGCGATAGTGCTAGCATTGTTTGTGGCGCTAGCAGTATGGGACATGAGTTTGTTACCAGAGACATTGGTGTGGGTCGGTGGTCCTGTGCCTGCCAATTGGAGGGCATTGGTTCATGAAGAACACGGTCGCGATGACTGACACCACTTGGGTCTTGCTGAATGCGTCCCATAAGGGGTTTGCGATACCGACGACGGCGGAAAAGTACTTCTTTGGGGTGGCGTCTGTGTGGGTTGGCCTTACCGCACAGATTCAGGATTTACGAGATGTGAAGGGCGACATCGCAGTGGGGAGGAAAACATTGCCGATTGTGGTAGGAGAGAAGTGGAGCCGACGACTTATAGCATTCTTCTTCCTGCCACTTGGTTGCTGGGTTCTATGGGTAGGGGAGGTTTTAGCGAAGGCGCCTGCTGCTCTCGTCGCGGCCCACGCAGTCCTAGGATACAGAACGGTGCAAGGAGGAGATGCTCGATACGACCATATAACTTATATGGTAAGCCGATCCGTGATTTATGTGTTCGCCTGCAATGTATACAAACCCTCACATAGATGATGGTGTTCACGTTTTGCGGTATCTTGGCAGTACCTGTTTGGTGCGATTTGTAGGTAGTTTGGAGGTAGGTAGATGCGCAATGCAATGCTGCCGCAGAAGATGATTCTAGAGCATAACGATTCAGAATAGTGGTTGAGAAATCTACAAAGGAGCAGGTAAGAAAGATAGTTAGTCAAAAGCCGATGCTAGCGCCAACCTGTCTAGTAAAGAGAGTCACCGATGAAAAATTGGAATGTTTGCCCGGAGCGGGCTTGGTGCATCGATACACTTAAGACGCGGATCCCGGTCTGGGCACAAAACCACGTCGGACGACCCGCGGTCGCCGCGGTCACACCGTGTGTGGCTTCGTTTCGAGCATGTAAATACCTTGTGATAATGGATCAGCTTCAGTGTGCACGCATGGTACTTGGCCTACGGAAGCAGGTACCCGGTAAGCATGAGCGCTGGGCTTCTATGAATGGGATGTAACAGATAAACATCCTGATAGGCAAAGGAAGAAATTTGTCTTGAAGTGCCTCGACTTTGAGGCGGTCTCTCGATTATGGTGCCTCCGTCGACTCTTGCGTGACCACTACCGGAGTAAGCAGGTCGGATGCTGATAAGTGGCGAGTAGTTAACCGGACCAAAGTCGAGGCCTTAGTAGTAATTTTGTGACTAACAACACATCACTAGAGATGGGATCTTGGACGACGCACGACAGCTTCCTTCTCGGGCCAAAACGTTATCTTTCTGACTCGATCGGTGGTATAAATCGAGTGCTGTGAATGGAACCCCGTTAGCTAACAAGGATGAATGGTTAAATAAGACCGGGAAGGCAACAGCAGGAAGAAGGTCTTAGGGCGGGAAACGAGAAAAAATACACCCACTGTATGTTAGACCGCCACCTGTACGCAAATTCATATCAGGGCCGAGATCACGGTGCGCTTTTGCCGGCGAAAAGGGAAAGCGGAGTCTGTCATGAACGCAGAGTGTTTGATTGATCCCCGATGGATTCTAATCGGAAGAGGTGACCACAGCAACTCTGGAACAGGACCAGTTCAGTTCTCAATGCTTGTACCAGAAATTGTCGGGTGCTTTGGCACTGAAATAAAAGGATGGTGCACTTCAACGTGAGGCAGTAGAATCTTCAGAACAAAGAGAAACCCGCATCATGGACACCTCAATTAACTTCGCTGCCCGCGAGCTCGACATCTTCCTGGGCTTCACATGGAGAGACTGGTCTACCACCCTCATCCCCGGTCTTATCATCGCGCTTGGTGCAGCAAAGCGTGCTGCCTTGCCCACCCTTGCCGTCACTCGATTTCTACCATGGGTCACGGCATTCGTCTATTTCTTCAACCTCTCCAACCAGATCACTGGAGTCGAAGAGGACAGCGTCAACAAGCCAGACAGACCCATTCCCGCAGGAAAAGTAACCCTCGAGGGGGCGAAACAGCGATGGGTGTTGGCTCCGGCATCCTTCATAGCCATAGCGGTATGGAATGGGAGCCAATTGCCGGAGACGATGACATGGGTGGCGATTACCGCGTTCCTTTGCCTGACGCCAGGGGGAGGTCATTGGTTCGCGAAGAACATGATCGGAATGACCGGCGGCACTTGGGCGCTCCTCAACGGAATATACAAGGCAGTTGCGATGCCCAACGCGAAGGAGGAGCGCTTCTTCCTCATAGTAGCCGTATGGCTTGGGATAGCCATCCAAATCCAGGACTTGCGAGACGTAGTGGGGGATACGGCGATAGGAAGGAAGACATTGTCTATCGTAGTCGGCGAGAAGTGGTGTCGATGGATCATTGCGCTGTTATTCCTCCCACTCAGCTGTTGGGTGTTGTGGGCCGGGGATATCTTGCCCAAGGCGCCTCTCCTTCTGGCAGCGGCGCACGCTGTACTAGGATATCGAGTGATACGCGGAAGTAGCGCTCGATACGACCACAAGACCTACATGGTATGCAATTCAGCGAACCATTCAATCCTTGACTAACGCTCGTGCAGATTTTTACTTACCTGTTTTGTGCTATCTTGACCTTCCCGATCTGGTGTGACCTTTAGGATAATCATCATACATTTTAGACAACATGTATTGGAATTAGATGGGATATTTACTGCGAATCAACTTTGTCGACTGGCTTGTCAACTCAGGCCGAGGCCTCCAGTAATATTTGCCTATTCTACCGAAACGCTTGAATGTTCCGAGACGACGAACCGAAATTGCGAGTTCATGTTTCAGTCGTCAGATGACGGAGAGCAAGTATCTCCGTCTCCAGACTCGTCCAGAGTTGACCCTGCGCTGCGGTAAATCTACCTGTCCAGTGTTTCCGAGTTGTGGCTTCTCGGATGGGACACCGGGGCCCAACGTACCTGTTAGCTTTTGCGCTGCCGTAGAAGAGATTGTAAGCTTATTGGCTCTGACAAGGATAAAACCAGGGACTGGGAATTCCTAGCGCAGAGCTACGAGTGTGAACAACGTATCGACTGCACGCTCTGAGCGTGGGAAATCGTATCAACAGGAAGGCGGGGGGTATGCCAGGGGGTGGTCACAACGTTGAACTCGACCACCATCATGGCCTCGTCACCGTCGCCTCCAATGAGCCCATCCGCTGCTGCTTCTGACGACTTCGGAAAGCTACCAACTTCATCACCCACGAGCAGCACCACCCTAAACCAAGTTTACACACAAGTTCCGTCGGCTCCCAAAGGAGCTTCCCATCCAGCCCCCTTCGAAATACCGTCAAGTCAAGCTAGAAGCGTTTTGGATTCAATTTCGGACCCATTCCCTCCCTTCGACGTGCAATCCGCAATCGTCCACCCTTTTCAAACGGAAACGGAGAGAGACGCGCAATTTGAGCGAGGCAAGTAGTCCATATGGTTTCGTGACAGCCAGTGCTGTGCCCACTGACCGGATGGCCCTAATCTGAGTGGCTTTTCGGCTTTCGTGTCTTCACCATGTTTACATACCTCGCAATTCACGCGCATACAGCCCGCTACCAATCGATGTCTTGGAATTGTCCGTTGTTACTCACGCTCTGTTCATAGAACTCACGTCTATGCTTTTGGAAGTCATGCTGGAATTCTATGCATGGTCAGCTGCCCGTCCCAGAGGTGAAAGTGATTCGTCTGGATCAGCTATTGAAGACCGTATCGGAAACGTAATGAAGGCTCAAATGGAACAAGGCACGTTCACATCGCTTTCGCGTCTTTTTAGTATATCATATTCGCACCTACGCTCGAATGTCATTGGTAGGCTGTTTTACTTTCGTGGGCTCAGGTCATTTTTTTTTATATCATGTCATCGGTCCATTTCCGACTTCCTTCACATCGGGCCGCTTTGCGTTTTGTCTCCGACTTACGCCACTTCTTCCAGAGGAGACACGAAGGCGCCTCAGCGATTTCATCAAGCAAGTAAAGACAGCTTTGGACGCACTCACCGGAGTCGGCTTCTAGCCGAAGGATCTCTGCTTTTCGCTTCTACCTCCTTGGCTCATCGTGGGCGGGGTTTCGCATGCCCCTGTTCTCTGGTCTGGACCTGCTGGATCCCTTTGGTTCGCCTAGTTCTTTGACTTGAATTAATCACTTGTGCTTGCATCCCGACTTCATTTCCGCTGGGTCCATGTGTTCAGTAAATATGCTATCCTACCATCTCCGTGTGTGGCAAGCGATGTTTCCTCCCGGCCGACGACTTCCTCCAGTAACACTCTGGTAGTTCTGTTCCTGGCGTGATGTAGCGCCCGTACTAGCGCCCGATTTGCTCGAATCAGAGCTTAACAACCACCCTTATGAGCTTGTTCCTTACTGGTGCGCCGTACCCTACTCGCATCCGACTCCCTCGTTCTATTGAAATCATTGCTGTTGAGTGGCTCGTCACCGCGGAACATATGCGCTTCATCCTCTACGTCTCTGATAATAACATGTCATGTTCCTGATCATACCGAAGTATTTGTGCTTCTTTTAACAACATAGTGGCGTCGCATCCCCAGTACTTAGCATCCTACTGCATTGGTTCCAACTCCGCTGGTCTCTTGAAAAATATCAGCACAGCAACGACGTTCTATCTCCTAACGATGTGCTCGTTGAACTATCCTGAAGCATCCCTCTCCCCATTTGTCTCCAAGCTAGGGACTGGAGTCTCGTTGTGCCTATCGTCACGAACCCCCCGACTTCTTGGTGATGCTAGTGTACTACCTCAGTGGCTATACTTCCGTTCATCGAAATTCATGCAACTAGCTATCCCTTGGAGCTATATGATAACAAGAGACAATGTCTGCCTACCGTTCCCGCGTCTCTCGGACCCAGGCCCCACGAAGAGCAGCATAGCAGCAAACATTCGCATGCAATTGCAGTATTCCACGAATCATCTATCAATCAAGAACCCGACTTGATTTGTCCTATCTTTTAATATCATTGGGGTTTCAGCGCAGTGCCGGTAATCCCGCAAGAGTTTCTGAGCAGTGAGCTGCCTGTCCGATGACTGCTGGTTTTCTCGGCGTCAAATGAACGCCAACAAGCTGGCGGCGGCGGCATGGCATTCAAATCTCCTAGGGATCATGGATCATGAAGCAGTCTAATGTCATCTTTCATATGGTATTGGTAGCAGTTGAAGTGTCCGAGTTGTCGGTTTGAAAAGTGTTCCGTGGAATGGCGTTCTGGGGGCAAGATATATGTCAGGTCTTGAAAGTGGCAGCTTCACCGGCGACCACATTAACCGATAGCCCAGTGAGACGCGCAAGCCGCTAATGGATCCTGAGGCGTAAAGGGGTCATGGGAAATGAGATCGTGGTTGTGGAAGCAGGAGCAGCGACGGAAGGAAGGGGGACGACTAGGGGCAGCCATCGGTCTTACAAATCCCCACACGTTTGTTATGCTTTACGGACATTATGGATACAAAAAAATCAAGCTCGCTCCCATGGCCATGTTCAGACGGTCCGCGGTATAAAAATGTTATCTTACCGACGTTTCTATCGTAGTTGCTGACTTCGTGGTCTCGCATGCGAAAGATGATGAACAAATATAGCAAATAATCAATTCAAACATACCGTACGTAGTCCAAAGTTCTCACTGGTTCCATGTAGATTGATAAGGCCAAGCAAGTACACCTGTGCTATGCCTTGCAAGGTTCTGTCCAGCATAAGACGATAATAGGCCAGTTAATTGATCGCCGTCTTGCGCTGATTTCGAAGCCATAATTAATACGTAGGCCTTCCTGCTGAAGGCGCTTGCACGCTGAGATAAAAGGTTCGGGGGGATGTAGTAGAATCCTGGAAAAATGAGGAGTGTCATGGACACCGCAATTGCCTTCGCTGCTCGCGAGCTTGACATATTCTTCGGCTTCACATGGAGAGACTGGTCTACCACCCTCATCCCCGGTCTCATCATCGCGATCGGGGCAGCGGGGCGTGCTGCCTTGCCCACCCTTGCCGTCATCCGATTCCTACCATGGACCTCAGCATACATCTATTTCTTCACTCTCTCCAACCAGATCACTGGGATTAAAGAGGACAGCATCAACAAGCCAGACAGACCCATTTCCGCAGGAAAAGTAACCCTCGAGGGGGCGAAGCAGAGATGGGTGTTGGCTCTGGCATCCTTCATAGCCATAGCGGCATGGAATGGCAGCCAATTGCCAGAGACGATGACATGGGTGGTGATCACAGCGCTCCTTTGCCTGACACCCCAAGGGGGTCATTGGTTCGTGAAGAACATGATCGGAATGGCTGGCGGTACTTGGGCCCTCCTCAATGGCGTATATAAATCGGTTGCAATGCCCACCATGAAGGAAGAGCGCTTCTTCCTCATAGTAGCCGTATGGCTTGGGATAGCCATCCAAATACAGGACTTGCGAGACGTGGTGGGGGATACGGCGATAGGAAGGAAGACATTGTCTATCGTAGTCGGCGAGAAGTGGTGTCGGTGGATCATTGCGCTGCTTTTCCTCCCGCTTAGCTGTTGGGTGTTATGGGCCGGGGATATCCTACCCAAGGCGCCTCTTGTTCTTGCAACGGCGCACGCTGTACTAGGATATCGAGTGATACGCGGAAGTAGCGCTCGATACGACCACAAGACCTACATGGTATGCAGTTCAGCGAACCATTCAATCCTTGACTAACGTTCCTGCAGATTTTTACTTACTTGTTTTGTGCCATCTTAACCTTCCCAGTCTGGCTCGAACTCTAGGAATCGTGTGTCAGTCGTTTAGCTTTAAGGAGTACATAAGCGTCAAGTTGTTGACTTACCATCGTAGTATACGTAGCATATTGGCATCAGCCCGGCAGCTCCGCGGCAGAAGTAAGTTTCAATCAGCGAGCTTAAGGAGGTGAATCGTCTTAGGGGTTGGCATTCTTTCTCCAGTTCGCCACTATGACCTATTAGACTCTCCTTTCCGACGAACTCTCGTCTCTGCCTTTGCTATTACGAAAATGGTGGGGTATCCATGCAGACCTCATTGTCAACGATGTCCTTGACGCAGGCGCCGATTTTGACAAGTTATACACAGGCGACATGGGGCCTCGCATTTTCATCCGGCAGGAATACAAATATTTCTATGAGCGACGGGTGGATTCTGACAAACATGGCGAAGGCGGCCGAGTGGTCACTGGTTCTCCGGGAATTGGCTTGTCAGAGATGCTCATTCATTCTCGATGTTCTATTGATTGTGATTGCTTGGATCCAGGCAAATCCATATTTTTGATATACACCCTTATCCGATGCCTTCAAGACGAGAAAAACACTTTCTTCTTCACTTCAGAGAGAGACCTTTATCTTTTGTCCTCCGATGGCGTATACTGTGCTCCTCCGCCCTTCCGCACCCCTGACGTTGAGGAGATGCTACGCTCTGTCCAATGCGCCAGTTACAGCCCTTGGGTTTTGATCAACACCAAGGAATAGTTTCCAACTGCGTTAACAATTGCTGATTTGGTATTCCCTATACACGCCGCCCCTCTCGAACCTGATGCTATGACTGGATGAAACCATGTTTCATTATGAACTTGTTATGAACCCCTAGTCGCCCGAAGAGCTATCCGCTGTGTAAGTACAATGTCATCAATTCGTACATCATTCTGTCTGATATTTCCTGGTCCCTGATAGTCTGCCCTTTATAAGCTCGTTGAACGAAGATTGTGTCCGTATGGCTTGGGAAAGAAATGGCCCCTGCATCTTATCCAGCGTTCATCACCGATTCCAGATATCGAGCCTTCTACATCAGATCAGTTGACTAGGGTCTGTTCTTACGCACTGGGACGTCTCGTTGGCGGGAAGATGAAGACTGTCGCTGACACGTTCTTTTGCATCCACCGCCTTCCACCAAATATTTTGGATGAACTCGGTGATCGCCCGTATGTTGAGGCCAGGACTCCTGCTACCCAAGAGCTTCTTGGCCCAGCTGGTGCAATAGACTTGAAGACTCTGATGTGGACATTTCGGTAGAGCAGTCCCTTTCCTGAAACGAGTCTATTTAGTGGATGGATCTTCACTCGGATTGTCATTGCAATCCTGAGTGAGGGATCCACATAGGTCATCCTCGCGAGATAGTCCTTCTCGGCGATAAGATCACTCCATCCACCTCCTACTTGTATGTTCACAAAGTCGACGATCGTCCATTCTTCGATGCCGCATTCTTCTCTGGAGCTGGTCGGGCGTACACGCTTTGGATTTTGAGAATGTCCTCTACACCCCAATATGCAGGGAATCCGGAGGACGGGTACAACACGGTTCGCGACTTCCGCAACGAAATGATCAGAACGAATCCAGGCAGCGAAGAAGTCAGCGCTTTGTGTGGGATTGGAAAGTTCCCCGAGGATGGGGATCGGGACATGATGTTGCTGGAGCGATTATCGTGCAACTTTAATCTAATGGAAATCTATTTCTCTCGTCCTTGCCAGTTGGCCGAAGCACATATGGTTTGTTTCTGATTCAGCTATGCGGCTTGTTCAGGATGTAGTTTTACAATATAATAGTAAACGTTTAATCCTGTTAAAGGCGCTTTTAAGCTGTGTCACCTTGTGTATAGTTGATTGTTGGCACGGACATCCCAGTGAGCGTCTACTCCATTTTGTCTCTGAGAATTGTTGAGAATTTGGATTCGGCACGAGCACCTTGCACTCCTGCCGCTTGACGAACGCGACGGAGACGGCCAACGAAGGGTTTGCCGCTGAGCAGATACCTCGCATCACCGTCACCCCCTCTTTCCCGTGCAGGAGCTCCGCCTTTCTGCTCTTTCAGGGCGTCATGCATAATGAGTGGTTACCGGATCGTTAACTCAAATCATCCAACCAACTCGTTCGTGTTTGTGACTATTTGTATTATTTCGCATAACGAGGTCGGTAATACGACCTAAAAGTCTAACTACGTAGAAAAGACATTTCCAAAAAACGAATCAATACATATGAATAGTGATATCGACACAGTGTGAACGAAGTGGTATCGTTTGTAAGCATTAGGATGTAGGAGAGGATCCGGGATCTGAGAGGCACGGCTAAAAATACAGTAAACGGTGATCGTAGATGCTAGTGGTCGTAGATGCTGAAGTGGATATATATGTTATACGGGATGTATATGTTTAAGATGGGAGGAAGTAAGGGGTTTTTCCGAGAGAGAAGAGGTGGCCTGGTGAATATTTGGGGGGAGGGTTTAAACTGCGTTGAAATTGCCCTCTTTAAGAGCCGACGGTGAATCTGGGCTGTATCGCGGAGGGACGTCGGTATTGAGGGTAGAAGTTGGTGAAGGTGTGAGGGAAGAGTTATCGACAGTGATTCCACGGACTGAAGAGATTTCGATGTGAACATCCTGTCGGACGTGTACTGGTTCCGGGATAGAAAGGGTTGAAGCTGACGATGAGCTTGATGTCGAATAACCATCCTTGTTGTAAGGTGTCAGAAGACCACCGACATCAACAAGCGAGGCGGCACAGGAGGAGCGATCAGGAGTCTCGGGTTCCTTCTTCTCTAAGGCATTCCCAGCGTCCATGAAGGACATATCGGAGAAGGAAGCGCAAGAATCGCGCTTGGTGATTAAATCGGTGTGAACGAAAACGGGGAGGGTAACACCAGTACCAGTCGAACCCATAGCGGGATACGACCTCTTGGTATTGAAGGTGCCCGTACCAGCGGAGGACATGGAAGCGGTGGAGTATCCAACACGCTTGGCAACGGAATCGAATGCAAGGCGGTAGTGTTTGCGAGCCTCGTCGGCGAAGCCGAAGAAGAAAAAGAATACGAATGCGCAAAAGACGATTGCCCAACGAGTAAATTCAGCGGCAACGACGAAGTTGTGGTTCATGCGCCATAAAACAGCGGGGATCAAGTCGACGCGGGAGAAACCGAGATGGGTGTCAGCCCATCCGAGCCAGGGGCGGATGCCAAGCGAGGCATTGAGGTAAATACCCCAAGAGCCGAATGGCACGGTGAATAAAACGTCTGTGCAGGCGAGGCCCATAAGGCGGAAGTAGCGGTTGGAAGTGAGAGAGCTTCCATGAGCGGAAAGGAGCTCCTTGAATTGAAGACGACGTTTGTTGAAGGCGAGGATACTACGAACGCAGTAGTAGCCAGAAACGAGGCCGATGATAACAGGGGGACAATAAACAAGGGCGAAGGCAACGGGGGTGTTGTAAGTGAAGGGGTAGCAGCCTAGGTCCTCGAAAATGTCAAAGCGATGTCCCTGTGGAATGTATTGGAGGATCATTCCCAGAATGGGAAGACCGAGGCCAATGGCCAAATCGACCATGATAGCTCGGCGTTTCTGGGAAAGAAATCAGCAAAGTGCCTATCGAGTGGTTTGCGGCGAACCCACCTCTGCCTTGGTCACCGTAACAGTCTGAACGCAGGCGATATGGTAGAGGCGACGGTTGATGCAGAGGGACGCAGCAGGAATGGCCCAGGATGTACCAACGATGATGCGAGAAGCTAGCCCGGGATAAGCTTAGAGAACCCGAAGGATAAACTGAAGATTGCTTACAGATATCACACCAGACTGGGGCCCAGTTTATCGCATTGCCTGACCAAACGATAGAGTTGATAAACTGGAATAGGCATGCCAAAGCCGTCCAGAACATGTAGAGACAAGTTCCCGTATTCCAAGCTGCAAGGGCATCAAGTTTAGGTCTGCCCCACGATCCGAGAGGAGTGGGTTTGCGTACCTTGCAAATGCCATGGGAATGGGATGCTAACAAGTAAAAACGAGATGAAGACGAAGGTCGAGTACACGTAGTTAGGATACGACATCTTTGCGGGTTCGGAAGGCGGCGGACTGGAAGAGCACCCAGGAGGAGGGGACCGATTCTCGAGTACAAGAATGTGGAGACGATGAGTACCAGTCGAAACCGATAAACCCAGGTTTAAGAGCGAATGCTCTGCCTGCTCATCCTTGTACACAGTTTTGGCGGTCCCCTTGTCCTCGGTACCAAATGGCGTCCCCGTTGGGCGAGAATCTAAGCAACATTTGGTAGTTGGCTTGTCGCCAAAAGAGGAAGCACCTTTGTGAACAGATCAGGAAGTGACAAAGTTGACTTCCTTTTCGGGACACTAGCTTGTTGCCAGATGATCAGGCTTATCTGAATTCCCACGTGGTGGCGTATAGCCGAAGAAGTTGACAGGACAGTTCCGGTCTTTTGGCCAAGCAGGGTGTTGTCCAACAAGGGACGTCCCAAAGTCGGAGAGACGACCGGCGAGCAGGAAGATGGGATGATTTCCTTGTCCAAGCAAGCACAACGCTGGATATGACAAGGAACCGTCGCTGAAACGAAGACAGGCTCTCCGACTACAAGGCGAGCTTGGAAATTTGGTCATGCCCCGCCCCATATTCCATGCGTAACAGTGGCCAAGTCATACTGGCACGAATTCCCTAGTATAACGAAAATACTATTTCCCTTGAACTACCAGAAAGAACAAGACAGAAAGTTTCACGCACCTTCATCAATGGATGCATCTCCTGATTCTGCTCGTCTGCAAGAATCAACCCAACCAACTTCGCTCAAACAGAATCTCCTGAGTTCATCTTTTGAGGGAGTTGATGATGGTGAATGGGAAGAAAGATGGAGGGTGGCTGTTGAGCGATGGTTGGACCTTTGTATAGCTCGCCCATCTTGACGCGCGACAGCTCTCTTATTGTTTCCCACGTGGCCGCCTTATTGTCTTACTTCTTACATAAGCCTCTTATTGTTGCGCAAGACAAAAGAAAGGAGAAGCGCTGGGAAATAGTGTCCGGGCGCCTATCGATGAGTAGGATTAGACGGATGTACCTTTGAAGAGCTCTCGCAACGTCTCGATGAGCTTGAGTTTCATGTCTTCAAGAAGTCCTCCAACGTTATGGTAGGTTTTGATCGTAACACTCGGGCATCTGGGTACAGTGTTCCCTGCAACAGCCTCGAATTTTTCCTGAAGTTCCCATTTCTCAGGCTTGCTATCGGCGTATCACAAAAAACCAAATAGCAGATACCGGTGGCATGTAATCCTCAGTATCTGCATAAAAATACATAACATAAGACTATGGACGAAGCCTAAAAGAGGATATAATACAGAAGATATATATCGCATGTGTAGGTAAGAGCTACAGTGGTATCCAAATGTAAATGTGAAGAACATAGTATGCACATGCCGCAGCGAAGTAAAGTCGTGTATAATCAATTAAATTAGATACTTTCCTTTACCACCGTCATATATATGGTCTCCCCCGCAGGACGAGGCGGGCCCGCACCTCTTCCCACCCCACCAACGCCCAAACCTTCGAGGCTTCCAAACTTTCTCAAGCTACTTCGGCGAGGGGGGAAAGCTGGCAGCGGCGCGTCCTCTTGGACAGTCTCGACTGAAGGGCCTTGGAATGGTTTAGTCGCGGGTACCGTCGAAGACAAAATGGGCAGCCCCAATGTGTCAGAGAGGGCAGGTGAGGGACAGCGAGACGGGGCTTGTGATCGCGAAGCAGAACGGTGGTGGAAAATAGACTGGATGAGAGATGAATGAGTGGGGCTACCCGGAGGAACGGTCGATGGAGGCTCGGGCCACGGTGCTTCCCAGAGAGATGATACAGTCGACTTGGCATCTTCTGGGATGGTTTGCCTCGTAGGACCGTGGATCTTGACAGGCACCATCTCATCCTCCACCACAGGAGGAATGGGAGTAGATCTAGGAGTTCTCTTCCAAGTAGGGGTTACATTATACGTTGCCTTCTGTGGGGACGGGTAAACCGGTGGAGGTGACTTCAGCCCGAGGGACTGCGCGACAGGAGTACTAAGATACTTAAGGGTATCGACAGCGAACGAGTCGTCTTCCGGGGAATGTGAACTCGGCGCAGAGCTGGGCGTCGGGCTCGCACAGGGGCTGAGGCTGGGGCAGGAGCTTGTACTGTGCGGGCTTAGAGGGGACAAGGAGAGCTTGGAGTGACTTTTGGAACGCCTGGGCATTTTGATGTTGAGCATGTCATCCCATCCCGACTTGAGTTCGAGTGTCACTGGGCGATGCGACAGATCTGCATTGGGCGCACAACGTGTAACTAACTGGGTGTGCCTGCGCAACGTCAGCTCATGAGAGTGAGATGCGGAAATATGGAGCTTACTGAGCATGCATCATAAGAATGGGAGGGACGGATTTGCGCTTTCTTGTGTTCCATTTGATGATGAGCCTACGAGAACACTTGAAAGCGTCCCGCACTTCCTCTCCCATTATAAGGGTGAGGACAAGGAAGATGATGGAGACAGCCTTGAAGCCCCACCAGGCAAATTGGATGCCAGTTAGCTCGTTCTTGGTGATGATGATATCGATGTCGTAGAAATGTTCGTGTACAGCCGCCCAAGAAGTCCAATCGCTCAGCTTGGGAGGAGAGAAGAGAGCGAAGAGTGTCGACAAGCCAAGCGTGGCGGAAGTGATGAGAGCAATTACGAGTGTACGTATGAAAAGCGAAGACGTGTATGTTGAACGTGAAGTAACATGAGATGAGAAGCTTGAAATGGAAATGCGAAAGGAGTTATGGATAGTGATGCCTACGAGTGTTATCAAGTCAGTCTCTATTTGAAGAGCGAGGATAAGCGGGTATCTTACCGCAGAAAAGGATTGCTATGCTACAAGTGAGAAGTGGCGGAAGCCAAACGATGATAAGAGCTGGAGACGATGGGTGGAACGAAGCGAAGCAGCCGTAGTCTCGAACCAAGTCAAACCGACGATCTTGAGCGATGTAGTCTGCGGTCATTTTAGTCAGTCAGGACTACTGCGAGCACGTCAGTCAACGCACGTAAAACGACATATAAGATGGGTAGGAAAACGCATAACGCGAGGTCGAAGATATTCTGAGTGCGCTTATGTTGGCTTCCGGAAGGGGTTTCGCGTTGAGATGAAATCATCTCAAGTCTGCGGGCTATGCATATGAATGCCGCTGGTAATCCCACGTTGGCACCCAGAAGCAGTCGCGTAGCTATTTCGATGCATTAGGTACATGCCCGAAGAGTGACAGTGATCAACTCACTAATATCGCACCAAACGGGAACTCGTACATCCACGTTTCCCGACCAGACGAGCGAGTTTACTCCGTGTACGAGGTTGCATACAAATAACCAGCTGACCAGCGACGAAGTAGGAATATTAGCACGAACTCTGTCGGCGCAAAGAAATAATGCGAAGAAAGCAGCACAGAGGAAGGATATGGCCGGAAGTGCGTCGGGCATGATGGAAGAATTAACGAATGCGGTGGCCTGAGCTCGAGGATCGCGCCAATAGAGCCCTGACCTGCAAAGCACTAGCTGTTGGACGCTATCGAGTAGGTAGCACCAAACGCGTAGCGCAGCAAGCAATGATGTACGCAACAGGCTAGGGACAATGAGCTAAGGCGAAGGGAAGTTAACAGCCTCCCCACGGTAGATAGATATGTGTCGAGACATACTCAAAGAGGAACAAGCCCTCCTTGCATAGAGTCATATTACTCAAGGAACTTGAGCGCATGGTTATGCTTCCGTGAACGCTAGTTTCTCCCTTAGGAAGAGAACAAGTGGTACGCCATTTAAAAAAACAAGGTGACTTCAGGACGCGAAGCTAACGCAAACCTAGAGCGACAAAAGCGGACCGGGTTGAGGAAAGAGGCATGGAAAGAAATGCACAAAGGGAAGGACGCATTTGGTACATCGATTTGCTCCCAAGAATGGGAGTAAGTATAAACTTCCCATATTTAGAAATCTGCATGCCCTTTCAAGTAGTTGGAAGGAAAGTTTTCAAAATTTGTACATTACGTTGAGGTTGTTAGCGTCCTTGTCCCCCAAGGTCTACCGAGGTTTAAGGGGTTTAGGATGCCCAGGGCAGTCGGGGACTAACAAAGTGGTACTCGCTCGCGCTTCAGTGACATTGCGTATTAGTTTGTGTTACTAGTGACGAGTAAGTACTAAGGATCAGTCAAGCCAAGTTCCATTGTCCGGATGGGATGAATAAAAAGCACACCACATATATGAGACATCCCCTAAAGTTCCTAGCACCGGTAAGCACCAGTATGAGACCGGGGAGCTGATACTTGGGGCAACGTTTTGATGAAGCTTGCTGGCGACAGTGTTTGATTCGGTCAGTTCGTAATCAGCGAGTCATAAGTAGAGATGGTTTAGAGGGACGAGCTTTGTTGGCCATCCCAAAAATTAAGATATTGCGTCCAGAGCTGTTCACGTCCAAGGTCGGGAGTTGGTGGAAGCGGCGATTCAGCGTTCTCACACTACTTAGCCAGTCAGGGGCTCGTTCATTGACACACATAACAGAAGCACTTAAAAACCATCCTTTGTTTCGTAGACAACACCGTATACAAGCATAAACGAAAAAAAAAGAAATCACAGGCGTAAATTGAATCGCTCCTTGACAAGTTCATAGGCCCCTTGCGACGTCGGCTATGCCGCAACTGGGTTCAAGATAGCGGACATAGACGGACTGAAGAAGTACTCTCCTCCGCGGGAGACAACAAATTCAAGGAAATTGGCGGGTTCAGGAGGAGAAGGGTTATCGAAGATGTAGTCCTGGGAGGGGTTGGCGATATTCAGACCAGATGAGAAGCGAGGGGCGCCGTTAGCCTGGCCGAAGATCGGGTCGTGTCCTGGTGTGGGATCCACCTTTCCGCCAACGAAGCTAAACCGGCGATGTTAAGGCTGTAACAGTAGAATTCGCAGTGGGGAGAACTTACTTCACGTCGTTAGCCCAGCGCACTTGTTGGAAGCGGTAACCCAGGCTGATGTCACTCTGATAGGAGACTGGAGAAGGGGTCAGAAACCCCCATAAAGGTAATATCACTTCACGAACCGAATGCTAGACCTCTTTCAGTTTTGGTTGTATTTGCAGCTAGCTCCGCGTCCGTCACTAAATGAAGGCGTTTAGTTATGTTTCGTACACTTGAAACAAGGTGGCTTACCATCAGGGCCATAAGGAATACCAGAGCGCATAATTTGATTGGCGAGATTCGAATTGCCTTCGTCAGCCCGAGGACGAGTCTTACGGATATGAGCGGAGAAAGGACAGCGGGTCTGATCTGAATTGAGGTCGAAAGGGGCGGGGTGGTCGAAATCGAAGTTATTGTTGAGCAATGGGTCCGGGCCGATGGCGGGGTTGTCAACCCAGGGCTCGAGATCAGTAGGTGTTCCCTGTTGGGAGGTAAGAATGCGCGGTAAGCTACGACAAGAAAATACGTACGCTCTTCCAGCGACCAATCATACGCGCGCCAAGGAGATCTGCACTCTCTTGCTGCGTCTTGCCGGGTAGGGATGGAGCACTGATATAAGTATCTATGAGGAATGATATGGCGTAGACAAATAAGTCAGACTCACTATTCCAGTAAGTACCTTTCGAACTCAGGGACGAATTGTTGGAGCTGACGGAAAGCGAGGAAAGAACCCCACTTCGTCCAAGAAGGTCGGGCACCGATGAGGGGATCACCAATCTCGTTGGCAAGAATAGTTCCGGGGAAGATTAAGGATTGACCAGGGAAGACGCTGGTGGCAAATCCAGCAACAGCGGGTTGCGACTGTAGAAGCGGTATGAGTTGGTCTACGAAGTTCAAGATAAGTGTGCGTCCTTACAATTCCGTCTAGATAGCCGAAATGTTCGTGGCCCTCCCATATACCCGTACGGTGTGCTCCCTTGAGTCTGTGTGTCTCGGTGATCGACGTGCCAAGCCAGGACAAAATTTGTGCTAGAAGCGAATTTATGGGTGACCAATCTTTACCAGCGATGAGGAATACTCCGTGAGTCTTGTTAGCTGCGAGACCAGGATGCCAATTGCTCAAGCCGGGATCGCCAAGACCCCAAGCATCAGCAACCTGTCCCATGTTGAAGAATCCGTCCAGGAGATTATCGAAGACATTGAGCGTCTGCAGGCCAGAAGAGGTCCAAGCCACATTTAAAAGTGCCTTGGGCTGTGGGCAGGTAGTGCAGATAAGTTGAGAAGTGGCTACGAGATACGAAGCATGATAAATCAGTACTGCTCTTTTGCCTGGATTGGCCAAACTTACTGGTAATGTGAGGGTAAATGTATTTTGCTAGAACAGCCTTGAACTTCTTGGGATCATTGATATGGTAAAAGAAGAACAGCTGTAGCGGCTTCTTCATACCAATCCTAAAACCTGATTATGAGCAAGCGATAGTGTACGCAGACCAGCGTACGTACAAGATATCTCCCTGGATTTCATCCAAAGGCAAGAACGTGCCGTTGGTCTGGTTTAACCTTATGATCTCTTCAAGTGATGGCAAAGGGACTTGTCCCGGGTAGTCTGCGGCTACCATGAGCAATACGTGAACGTAACGATTAGCGACGCGTACCATGGAGAATGGATCCATTTTGGTCTGACTGGCGGGTCTGAAGGTGGGAAGATTGGCTGAACCCGTACGTAGGTACCAGCGCATACGGAATGAGAGAAGCTACAGCGACACAGAAAGTGGTCCACCGCATGTTTGCGACTGCGAAGTATCTGGTCGTGTGCCAGACATCCCTTCTTAAATGCGATCCCGCTGGAGATCCAGGAACGCCATATTGCCCCGGAATTTAAGTTGCTGAGCCAATGATATTCCACCAGTTTGAAAACGAGGCAGCATATCCAGGAACGTCCAGGATGATGATTCCGGGGAAGGAAGCAAAATGGGATCGACTGGATAATTAGACTTCCGTCGACTGGAAAGACGCTCTCTCTCCGATGAAGTCCGTCACCTGAGAGATCATTAATCAGGTCATTTAGCTCAAAAAGTTCGCCAAGTGAGCGAATACCGGGCGATAGGGTGGCTCAAACGACACGTATTTGAGGTTGACGATGGCGTCTGCAGTGTGCGTTTTTCGGAAGGACTCGCCACCCTACAAGAACTGTAGAGCGGGCGTGCCTCGAGATATGTCCTTTTGGCTGACCGACGAGGGTTGAGACAACTTCATCATCGATAGGCACTGGTATTCAACAACATGTCGACAACTTTATCCGAGGTCGAACCAACGTTTTGTCCGCGTCAACGGCCTCAGCTGCCGCGGAATGTGAATCTGAAAGGTGCAACAAACACACATGGAATCCTTTCTCGCAAGGTGGGACAACTCTTCGCGCCTCCTCGCACGGCGATGGAACAGTGTTCGCACATCCTGTGCGCATCTGCCGAAGGCACGATACGTGATGACCTATGGAGACTTCTGGGCGCCAATCCTTCAACGTTCAGCATCTAAGTTGTCATGTACACATCAGCACAAAACGTAAGTCTATATTGGTAGGGATCCGCATTAAGGCCCTTGCCTTCGATAGCAAGCAAACTTACAGTCATAGCTTCTGATATCACGCACATACGTGCCATTAGATTGACCATTGTCATGACTTGCAGGTACCCCCCTTGTCTTTTGTACGGATATCTCGCTTTAGTTGGGCGAATTTCGTCTTCGAATACACAGGAAAGTTGGCATCATCCGCGGAGGCCCGGCCCTTCCTTTCGCACCTGAGCAAGTTCTAGTTTGGCGGAGCTGATTGTAAAACTGTCGATGTTTTGATAATTAATATAAAGTGACTATTGCTCGGTTGCAGTGACAGTGACAGCAAATTGGCCACGCATTCCCATGAGTTCTTTCGCAAGTGCCCTCCTTCTTCACGGACAAAACTTTCAAGTTATATTAGAAGTCATTTAGGATAGATAACGATAACTTGTTGTAACGTGAGTAGGGACTAGTACGCTATATACATATTCATAAATCCTAGAACCTAAGCCAAGGCACCTCACGCGGCGATTACGTTCAGAATAGCAGAGATAGACGGACTGAAAAAGTAGTCTCCTCCGCGTGGAATGACGAACTCTAGCACGTTCGAGGGCTCTTCGGGAGATGGGTTCTTGAAGTGATAATCCTTCGAAAGGTCAGTAGGGTCCAAGCCAGATGCGTAACGATCTTGTCCGTTAGCCTGTCCGTAGATTGGATCAAATCCAGGGGTGGAATCTGATTTGCCATACGGAAACCTTGGTGAATAGCGTCAGGAGAGTTGATACGAGTTCCAGAGAGTAACACACTTGACGTTATTGGCCATACTGATCGTTTGGAAGCGAAGGCCTGACCCAATATCGCTCTGGTAGGCAACTATTTGGAAGATATTAGTGGAGAAATACACACAAGTTGCAAGTGTTTTACCAAATGCCACGCCTCTCTCAAATTGAGTTTTATTCGCAGCTTTCTCTTCGTCAGTTACTGAAGGACTATATTTAGCGAATGACTCCAAACAGAGAGAAGAACACACATTCGGGTCCATAGGGGACGCTAGACCGAACTATCTGATTGGCAATGTTGGTGTTATTCTGATCCCCACGCGGACGAATTTTACGGATATGCGCGGAGAAGGGGCAAAGTGTTTGGTTTGTGTTTATATCAAATGGCGGAGGGTGGTCGAAGTCGAAATTGTTGTTTAGCATAGGGTCGCCACCAAGTGTAGCATTGTCACGTAGCGGGGTAAGATCAATAGGCGCACCCTAACCGCAACAGAGGTGTCAATCCAAGAAATGTGACGGTATAAATAGTACGAACACTCTTCCAGCGACCAAACATGCGAGCCCCTAGTAGGTCGGCATTTTCTTGATGAGTCAGCCCAGGAACGTTAGGGGCGCTGTCATTTAACAAGATCAACACAGAGGCGATAAAGACAGGGCACAGTGAAGCTCACTAATCAAGAAGATATCTATCGAACTCTGGGACTAGTTCTTGAAGTTGGCGGTAAGCGAGGAAGGATCCCCACTTCGTCCAAGCAGGACGTTCATCTTTGAGAGGATCACCAATTTCTCCAGTAAGAATGGTACCTGGGAAGATCAAGGATTGGCCTGGCAAGGTACTGGTGGAAAATCCCGCAACGGCGGGTTGGATCTGATTAATCTATCATCAGCAAGATCGACAGGCGCGAAGAAGGGAATGAAACATACAAATCCGTCGAGGAAACCGAAGTGTTCATGACCGGCCCATTCACCGGGACGGACGGACGCGTTGGTTCTATGCGTTTCAGTGATTGCCGGACCGAGCCACGACTGAAGTTGGGCTATTAACGTATCGATAGGAACCCAATCCTGGGAAGCAATAAGGAATACGCCGTCCGTTTGGTTATCTTTGAAACCCGGTGCCCAGTTGACTAGACCAGGATCATCACCGAGATTGTCAGCGTCGGCACCCTGGCCCATGCTGAAGAAGTCATCACGGAGATCGTCGAACACTCCGAGCTTTTTCAGACCAGTCGAAGTCCAAGCAACATTCAACATCGCGCTCGGAAGCTGACAGCTGAGGCAGATGAGCTGAGCCGTAGCTAAAGTCCTGAATAAGATTTTGCGATCTGACAGGGCGAGACGGCTTACAGGTAACCAAGGGGTGGATGGACTTCGCGAGAATATCCTTGAACGTCTTCGCGTCATTGATGGAGTAGAAGAACATCAATTCCTTCGCCTTCCTCATACCAACCCTGAATCATATAGGGCAGGGATGAGTCGACGACAAAGCTGGGAGCAAAAGAAGGCATGGCTACGTACATGACGTCTGCTTGTATTTCATCGAGAGGCAAGTACTTCCCATTTGTAGCGTTCAATTTCTGTATTTCCTCCAAAGGAGGAAGAGAAGCCTGTCCCGGGAAGTCTGTGTTCGGAGTAAGCTAAGTGTCTCTAAGAGGAGATCATCTGAGCGACATACCGCGAAGAACAGGATGATTCTGAGTGACGTGTTGACGAGCTTCAATATGAGACGACTGACTCAGGCCATATACAGGCACTAAAGAAAATGGAATAATAGAAGCGAGGGCGATGGGGATGGTACTCCAACGCATGGTTGCAAGTCGAGATGGTGCACTTTCTACGTCCAAACTGTCTGCTTTAAATGCAAACCCACCGAAGACCCAGAAACCGGGGTTGTACCTCTAGACCAACTTGGTAGGCCGACCGATGGGGCAAAGGCCGTTGATGGTTCACATCGAAAGCTGGGAGTTGGCCCACCAGGGACAATTTAGGAGTATCATCAGTCCGATGTGAGAGCAGAACGACCCACAACTAATCACTTGACTTCCCTGCGACGTCCGGCCGACGTCGCCATCATTGTACGCTTGGGTCATTTGACGGCGGTTCAATGGCGGTTCGCTTAGTAGTGCGCTTGACAGTCATACTTAGCGTGAGACTTTGGCGCGCCCGACTGCGACCAGCGCCCAAACAAAGCGGGCCTCAAGGTTGGCCCTTGAAACGCTCGAGGCTGAATTCAATACCCTTCCCCTCCTCACCGCACTAAATCCCCTGAGCTCCTGGGACGGCGGTCGGGCCCCGCCTGGCTCTACCATACACGGACATTGATGTCATGTTCGTCGCGATGCTCAGGCACCCGTGTCGCCGATGTGTTTTCGTTGGCCTAGGTTTCTTTCCCCGGAAGAAGGGACCCGAGGCAGCTCGGCTACGCTGCAATTCCATCATGAACTCAATTGATTCTCGACAATTCGCTTGCCTTGTTCCAACCCATCGGTTGGTTCAAGAGGGCTCCAATCCTACCATAAGTTGGGTACCACTGTGAATGGAGATTTCGCGCCTCGGATCCTTTCTAAGCCTGGAATACTTACATATATGCCCTTCGCAACGCCTCAACCGTGTCTTGAAGCCACATGCTGCTTGGGTTCTGAACTGTCACTCACAGCTGCAGATATCAGAAGAATGGCAGACCTGATCAATTCGACATCCAAGAACTTTGTTGCGTCTTGATGTTCTCTGCTCACGTGTCCTGCTGTATATGTCCCCGATTACCGCATCGTTGGGTGATCCGGAGCCCGTGTTGGCAAGCTATCAACGGAGCGGGAGGGTTCGTCTCTGCTTTTTGGGATTCTATACTTCTTTACCCACGTCGACAGATGACTCACCCAGTTCTACCACACGGCCAAGGCTGCGAAGCTGCGTGATGGATGATACGTTTAAGCTTTTCGAGTTGATGGTCCAGTTCGCCTAGCTCCCAAATCTTTGCGAACCTATGACACAGGGTACATGCTACGCGGGTAGCATTAGCCTCCACATGGAACGGCAACGGCATCTGGCTCCTCACGCTAATTTCTCCCCCTAGGGCTTATAAGGGACGTCTACACCATAACCCACACTCTATGCAGGACGGGCCAACTTAATGATTTGGCTTTAGGTTGTCAGAGTAGGTAGTTGGAAGGGTCTGCCCAAGTCCCGAGATTGATGCCCTTGCAGCATTCCGTCCGAAACGTACCCAGGACCTGAGTCAAAAAGCTGCGGTCAATAGTATCCCTGAGGACGCGTAGGTATTGGGTATCCTGCGTCTGCTTTCCGAGGATAGGAAGCGACCAAGACACTAAGCGGCCGATTGTGGCGCGCGGAATTGTCAGCGACGGGCCGTTGACGGATGGGTGCGCTCTTCACTTAGGTTCACTATGCCAAGTTTTACAATAAGTAAACACTATCATTGGGCCTATTGATGTATGCATCTTACCCGAACCGCGAAACAGACACGGATCAAACGAAAGTGTGCTCCAGGAGGCCTGAACGAACCAATGATGGTACGCGGAGAAGAGGATTCTGCGACGAGCCGAAGTAGCCAGCGTTGATCTTCCAGGTCAGGCGACGCCGGAACATCATCAGGGGGAAGCGAAAATCAGACAGGCGAAGGCGGTGGATAGGCGATGGATGAAAGAAGGGGACGACTGTGTGATGGGATATGAGATTGATGTATGTGAAGGCGCGTATTCGGACTTCGGTCCTTCGAACTAGGCACCGTCCCAGGCGAACAGTTGAACTGGGCAGCCAATTCAGTTGTGGACACCTTCAAAGGTGTCTGCTTGGCGGGAGGCACATGGGCAGAGCCGATTTGCCCGGCCATCCTTTTTGTAAGTGCCCCAAAGGCGCTGCCCTCACCTAACCCAGAGGTGGGAGTTTCGCCTACAGGCTCACATGGCGGTCGAGGTGCTGTGAGATGCTACCACGAAGGTTTCGGGGGGACTTGCTGGCATTAATTCTGCGGAGTAGGCGCTCGTTCATCCCAGGTTGGTTGGATTGGATGCTCGAACAGGGACCGCACGCGTCCAAGTCCTGGTTCGGGGTGGCAATCGCGGTTGGCGTTGGTGTCTTCCTTGGTATCGGGGATGGTGTGGGTCAAATTTGATGGGCTATCCTCGATGTGCTCAATCAGAAGGTATGGAAAGAAGTTATGAGAGGAAGCGAAGATTGACGGGAGATGCAGGATGAAGATTCAAGAATTCGCAGCGGTATCGATTAACCCGTCGCGTGGCGTATGTTGAGCAAGTATGTAACCAAACAACGTCCGCTTGTGACTTCCTTGCACTGTAGAATAAGTTTGAGGCGCAAATGCTTTCGATGTCTAGAAATAAGGCTGGTTCATCACTGTAAACCATGGCAGAGGAGTTACCACCTTGAGAACTGATGCTGCCTCGAAACGAGAGCGCAACCACGAGCTAGACCTAGAAGTCGACTATCCACAGGAAAGAACAATCTTCATATTAAGTTGGAGAAGACTGCAGTATCAAACCCGACCTAAGGGGATTTGCTGATCGCAGTTGTAACTATCAAGAACTCACTTACCGAGACCCCGACGTGTACCATTCATTCCACCTTGATTAGCAAGAGAGTTCAAGGGAACAGGAGGATAGATCGTAATTTCCAGCATCACACATGAATTTTAGGCGAAGTCCCATAATGGATATCGCTTGGTGCCGCAGAGAGAAAACGGGTTTGTGTTAAGAAGACTCCCAGGAAGTGCG
Organism: Pleurotus citrinopileatus; assembly: GCA_017312325.1. Lineage (NCBI taxonomy): Eukaryota > Fungi > Basidiomycota > Agaricomycetes > Agaricales > Pleurotaceae > Pleurotus > Pleurotus citrinopileatus. Next base: position 370,188 of record BHFW01000002.1, read on the forward strand.
GTATTATGAGGCACAGCGGAGAGAGAGCTAAATCAATACAAGAGCGTCATAGCAAGGTAACAGAAGAAGTAATAAGAAAGCCACCACATGCCGGACCATCATCATCATGGGTCGTCGTCTAAACCTTTAGCATCCTTCCTCAACTCTTCTTCCTCTAGCGCCACGGTATCCACCAACTCCTCTGGTTCATCTTCGTCCTCCACCTCGTCGACCTCATCATCATCAACCATCGCCTGGTCTACTTCCTCGCCATCTCCCTCGCCCCGCATCTCCTCGTCGACCTCTCCCAACTTAGGTGGCGCAGCATTGATCTCTTCGTCAACATCCATTTTATCCGCCTCAGCCTGGACTACTGGTGCGGGCTCCGCAGTAGTAGCTGATATAGATTCGGTTACCTTGGCTTTCCCCTTCGCTTTTGCTTTCGGAGGTACGAGTATGGTAGCTGAGGCACCTGAAACTCGGGCTTTGGTTGCAGCGGGCTTCTTCCCTTTGTCACTCTTGGCGTTTTCTCTGTAGTCTAGTGGACAAGTTTATTCAAGTCTCAAGGAAGATAGAAGAAAGGGCGCGTACTCTGTAGTTCGGTCAGCAACGAACTGACGATGTCTCCAAATTCGATCGCTTCGAGGGCCTTTAGGACATCCGAAGCGGATATGCTTTTGTGTTGCTTTGACTGAGCAATGTCATGGGCACTATATCAAGCAGCACGATGAATAGAAGTAGGTAACGCGATAAAAGACCGTACGTTGCCGCTACGATGGAGGACGGTCAGCACATCCTGCGACCTCTAGTATGAATGGCTTTTACGTTACCCAAGTAGTTAATAAACACAGTTGAGCTCTTCACAAGCGACAGTACGACATCCTTTTGGAGTTTCGCATTCTCGGGCAGCTGTAACACCGAAAGCGCTGCGTCAAGACAGGTGCCACGATGATAGAATTTTAGAAGGGTTACTTGCAGCAGATTTAGCGATCTTGGTAACGAGACTCTTTGGTAGTTCAAAGTTATCAATGCCTTCCGATACTTGATCTTGCTGCTGCTGTGCGGAAATGGGGGGCGCGGTACTAGGCCGAGGCATCTTGATGGAAGGTACGAGGAACAAGGTTTTCTAACCAGAGGATGAGCGCTAGCTTCGAAGCGCTCCTAACTAGCTCACCTCTAGATCAAAAGTGGTCTCCAAGACAAAACCAATGACTTAGAAAATAGAAATACTGGTGCGTGTATATAAGGGTATACGAGGAGAGAAAGTAGAACTAATTCAGCTCATCATGACCTAGAACTCCTGAATACAGGTACTGACGGAACCGTAGACAAAGAAACATCTAAATCGGCGTCATTCTGATCCACCCAGTGTGACCCCGCAGACCACACAGTCGCAAGGAGAACACCAATGATCTCTACATAGACGTTCGAAAGCAGGATACATGTCCCCGGGATGATGTCGGGGTCGCGAAGGTAAGCAATCAACAAGGAGACACTGAGTAATGAGGGAAACACGAAATTAGAAACGGACGTCCAAAAGAGCCTTCTCAGCTTGGCGGAAAATGGCGCTGTTAAGATAGACAGGGAATTCAGTCCCCCAGTGTGTAGCGACGAGGGTCTCAACTGACATGACTTTGCACGAACATTCGATGCACCACGTCCCCACTCCAACCGACGGATGAACAAAAAGGATGACACCCTGAAGAGCTTATCATCAGATTAATTTATCCCAACAAGCCATCTCACCGCTACTCACGAATTATCCGTAAACTGAAGACACAACTCAACTTTCGAACCCCAAAACTCTATCCAAGCTTGCCCTCCAGCCTGAACCGGATTCGCATTCGTTCGGAATAGCAAGGCGTACTGATATAAGAATATCCCCGCGTTTATGGTCCGCCCCAGTTTAAGTAGGACTAGCGGGATGTATATCCCGTAGGTAGTGCGCTTCATTAGCTTCTTTGGCGGGTACACGGCAACGACGCGAAGCAGTAATATCGAATCCAAGGCAAGAGGGATCAATATCATCATGCATCCAAGGGAGAGATATAGAGCGATGGATGGGGAAGCAATAGGGTTTACAAGGACGTTGACCTAAACGAGAGGGTCCGTGAGCCGCCATAAGCAATAGGAACGATGAGAAACATACCTGAATAGCGCCGTGCAACAAGCCTAATCCAATGCCCAATAGTATAGACAATACATTCAGCAGGAAAATTGGCTTCCTCCGAAGATTTGTCGAAGAGAAGAAGAAGAGTATGAAAAGGAGGGGAACAAGGATAGAGGACCAGACCACACTGACCAAGAGCACCCAAAGGGAAGGCTGGATTGCTGCGAGATAGTTGAAGCCAGGTGGGGGAGGCGGGAAGGCTACTGAAGCAGATGCCATGGATCAGAGGGGAGACAGAGGGGATGAGTACCTCTTCAAACTCCTTCTTTCAACCACCAAGGTTGATCGTTGCTTCAGCGGAGCAGAGGTCAAGCCGTTCCAAGCAGACGGAGCGGAACAATCATCAGAACATGAGACGGTCACTTGGAGGAGGCGATGATGAAATGGTTGCCCGTTAACACCGATTAAGTGAAGTAAAACAACATCAAAGCATTTAGGACGTAGCATGCTCAAGTGGTGCATAGATAGCCTCAACATTTTGATCACTCACGATATCAGACATAGGTTCCAGTGCATCACAACCATATTCTATCTTGACTAAGAACAAGCGGAAGTGGTACACAAAGGATGGCCTGGGGTAATTAATTTGTTAAGGATGGCTCCTTCTCAGGAGCCCTGGCGTGAGCCAGTTCTCTGCAACAACGCAGAGCACTATCGATAGACAGCGAAGATTAGCCGGATCTGAAATTGAGAAACCAATAAGCAAGGCACCTATGAAGGAGATATCGAAAGACTAACCCAGCTAGCGTGGCCACAGTACTGTAGCCACAGTTTCCTTCAAGGCGTATGAAGCCCTGACCTGGTAGTCAGCAATCCATGATCAATAAGTTGAGATGACACAGCATAGACAGGATTGCTCACTTGTCAATGCATCGTCACGTACTGGCGATGCAGCTTACATAGCATCTCAGCTATGTCATACGACGACAGTTTCATCGTCACCTAACGTCTAAATGCTCGAGACTGCGAACCCAAAGCTCGCGTGAGGCATTCAGCCTGTTTCCAATGGCACGACGGCCATACTATTACGACGACACTCGTCGTCATCCTAACCGATATCATGCTGATATCTGCGATGAAAAAGATAAATCGATGAGCCAAGATGAGAGGGCAAGGTCACTGATACGTACCGTAAACGTGCGATTATTTCTCTCGCGATAGAACGAGGTGATCAGCCTCGAGCGACCCTGCCGCCACCCTAAATGTCGAAGTCAATGAGTAAACGGCGGATGCGAATAGATGGGCAGACATACCGTTTGGTGGGAGGATAAGACGTAGAAAAGGGCCCACAGTGGTTTAAGTATGCGGCATTGACTTTAGGGCAGGCATTTTCTGATTAGTAAGCAGGAGGGGTACCCCAAGGGGTTGAAGGTCAAGGTTCCAGGGAGGCAAATCCATTGCCATAGGTCGGGGTGTCGGCAGGACAAATCTCCACAATCGCATGGCATGGCCTCCAATGGCAGAGGAATTTCAAGGCTGGAAACTAGAAACTTTGTCGTAGCCGTCTTAGCCAAAACAAGACTGCGAAAGTCGAGAGTTCGCATGCAATTTAACTGATGTGTTCTAAACAAGTCGAGCGTTGAATGTTAAAACTCTGCAGGGAAGGTAGTCTACCTTTGACGTTGAGCGGCTCAGTCAACCACGCAGATGTTTAGTGTACCAAGTCCGAATAAATTCTATCTTGACTACGAACAAAGACGGCGGCACACAAATGGCCTGGGTTAATTAATTTTTGGGTTAATGCTTCCATGTACAGAAGCGTGGGGGAAGTATGAAGCTCTCCAAAACACAGGATGCAAACCGACCGGATCCTTCGAACGTCAACTTATATCCTCATTTGTTGTCTTTACGGTCCATATATCTGTCGAAGCTCCGCATTCCATCCTCCATTTCGGCGGGAAGCAAACTCTGCGTTGATTGAACCGGTGAACATCAAGCGCCCTATTTCGGGGATTGAGGAGGTCGGGTTCGCAACAAGGTTAATGCACAGGGCTTGGCCTACGTATGCCTTCCTACATGGGCATATTGAGTACACTGACGAGCACGAAACATGAGCCAAGACTTACCCAAATGTTACAGTGTTGTAGTCTCCTACGGTATTGTCCTTCGTGTGGGGCTAACTTCCAAGCTAGAAGAGCAGGTAACTCAGTGTTCAGTATGTTGATTAGATCCTGACAAGGCAGATACCTCACGTAGTAATCGTCACAAGGCATGAGCTATGACGGTGTTTCTCTACCACATACGTCCCGGCTACAAGACGTATCTCCTTTCAACTGTACTTCCCTCGATCCTTCATGGAGCAAACCGAACCAATGAGCCAGGGGGACATGAGTGCGTTTGCGGGCAAGTACGTACCGTCGTTAAACAGATCGCCATAGAACGAGGTGATCAGCCTCGAGCGACCCCGTTACCACTCTAGTGATAGGTATTATGGATGAGTGGACTGGAGGCAACGCCCAAGAAAAGGGTGGACATACTTAGTGCGGCCGCATGAGTGGAAGGTGAAAAAATTGGCGAGGTGTGACTTCGCTGTTATAATGCCAACATCAACTTCAGGGCAGGTATTTCTGATGTAAGCGCGAGAGAAGACACGAGTTGAAAAGCTCTCTTTATTTCTGGATATAAATAACCCATTCAAGCGACATTCAAGAGCAAGGTATAATACCAGACCAAGCATAGCATAAATGGTACAGGGCGGTCTTTATAATTCGTGAAGACAGCTGATGAAGAAAAGTTCTTCAGAGGAAAGGTCCGCAGCGAACAACTGCGGGGGTATACAACGCATCCTGTATATACACTGAGAGATTAACCGATCCAAAGCGGATGGAAGCAGTGGCTGGGACGGGGTCGGACGCCTCACTGGTGGGCTCAACGGTAAGGCGACCAGGAATAAACGCCATTCGGCGTGTGCCACGAGTAGCGGTATACAGGTTGCGTGGGCGGTAGAGGGGTATAAACCACCCCAGGCGTGTACGAAACCTCGCATCGAGTGATGGGAGTAGCGTGGTAGATTGGTCCTTGTGGCGGGGCGACGTTGGAGTTGTACAAAGGAGTCATGAGGAAATTGGGTATCGGGGGAACTGGAAAACATCGATGGTAAGCGGGGTTAAAGAATGCAAGTCGAAGGTACATACAAACATCGATGTTGACTCCCAAGTTGTGGCCGTTTTGGGCAGCCGGTGTGTAGCATGTTTGATAGCGAGCATGTCGCACATCGCAGGGTGTAGGATGAAAGGCGCAAGGCATGTTTAGTAGCTAGTAAGTCAATCGAATGATTTGAGGTTGGGGTCTTTGAGGTGTGCGGTACTGAAAGCTATCCAGTTGCTACATCCAGTTTATATACACGCACGCTTCAGCGTCCCAGTGAGGTGGCGAATCCAATTTTGGAGAAGTCGATGCTGCGGTGCTACAAAAGGAGCATATCCAGTGATTCACCAACACACAAGGGTGGCGAGACACTCTGGACCTTCCGAATCGCGAAAGCTGGGGGGAACATAGAAAACGCGCAGAGGACAGCAAAAAGGTCAGGCAAGCTGTAGAGACTGACTGTGCAGTGTGGCGAGCTAGGCAATCCAAGAATGCATACTTCAGGAGGGAAAGCGCGAGTAGAGTGGGACAAGATCTTTCTTCAGTGGGCGTGGAGTGCTTGAATCGCTGTTTGAGTTATTGCGAAGCTGAGACATAGTAAGTATGGCGATGGTCCCGACTTTGAGAGGAATAATAACGAATTCCGTTGACGACAACTGGGATTTGCGGGTTTAGCCAAATACAAATGCGCGTTGGCCTTCTGTCGCCGGTGATTTCGATGAGGGGAACAGAAAGGATAAGTGGCAGAATAGAACTTCGCTGTTGACGTTGAGTTCACAAACCGACAAGCACAAACCGACAAGTGGACCATGGATCACGTGTGTAAACCCCTGAAGTCAACATCGGTCGCGTGCGTCAGCGCGAACACCAGGGTAATGCTTTGCATTCAAGTCTAAAGAGCCTTGAGGACATTTCACAGATCTATTGAGTATTATACTGTACAATTAACATCTCGAATAAGCTATGTAATCGGAATCAGAAATAAGCCTTCTGCTCTTCAGTCAGCTCCCGAGAACAGGTGAGATAGATTTCCATAAGATTGAATAGGTTGAAAGGTTGAACGAGAATTTCTCCAGAAACATCATCTCCCGATCCCCATCCTCATGGAACTTTCCAATCCCAGACAAAGAGCTGACATTTTCGCTGAGGGATAACAAGAACATACTTGACCTCGCACTTCGAGCCTGGATTCGTTCTGATCATTTCGTTGCGGAGGTCACGAGTTGCGTTGTAGCCATCCTCAGGGTTTCCTTCATACTGGAGAGTAGTGGCCATTCGCAAAATGCAAAGCGTGTACACCTGATCAGCTCCAGAGAAGAATGCGGCATCGAAGAATGGACGATCGTGAACGTTTTGCACATAAAAGCTGTACGTGGATGATGAGGTCGCTTATCATCTCAACATAATGAGGCGGGAGAAGCAGAGTATACGCCATCGAGGGAGAAGAGTTATACATGACCTTCGGAAGTTAAGAACAAAGTGATTTTCTCGTTTCGAAGGCGGCGGACAAGGCGTATCTTAGAAATACCGATTTACCTTAACCCAGTTGTTCGTCAGAATCTGGATGACAATCCAAAGCACTCTAATGTACCTATCCCAGGAGAACCAGTGATCACTCTCCCACCTTCGTCAAGTTAGATCTATCGCAGCCCACCAGTCGCTCGTAGAAATCCTCGTATTCCTGACGGATGAAGATACGGCGCGCCATGTCTTTTGCACGTAACTCGTCGATATCGACGCCCATGTCAAAAATATCGTTGACGGTGAGGTCCTTCTGAGTACCCCACCATTTGCGCAACAGTAAAGGCAGCGTTGATGATTCGCTAGAAAGGAGAGTCCAAGAATCGCAAACTGGGAGGAGAGGTCATGCCAGTGAGAGGGAGATAAGATCTTAAGATTCCAGCCCCTAAGATAACTGACCTCCCAATGTGAACTTTCTTCCGGCGACTGCTGGGTCGCTGAGCTTAAATGCATCTCCACTCATGCACTAACCTCTACAGGAGTTGACGTTGGGTTGATATTGAGAATAATTGCCACGACCCCAGGGGAGTAAATAGTTTTGTTTCCTCATGTTCCGCCTTCGTACTATGGGAAGAGTCAAAGACCTTACATCGTGGATCGGTGTCCTAAGTTGATGCACCGATGATCTGAACTACTGAATAATCAATTAATCACAGCGAGTTGACAGCGAGCGTCAAAAGTTGTACATAGGGCAAAAGTCCACATGTGTTTGTGCTCACTGCGGCTGTCCCTGTCGCCAGTTTCGTCTGTTGCAGTGCAGTATTCCAAGCGGAGCGCATCGAACACGAAGAACTTACGGTTAAAAGGAGAGACCATGTACCCTTAACTTTCTGGGACAGTCGAGGAATAATGCACCGTATGCATTGCAAGGATGAGGATGCTACTGTACGTGAATGGTTGTACCGACAACTAGAGTCCATCTGACTACGTCTATAGCTTCGATGTATATATGAAAATAAATAAAATGAAAGGGATTTGGCGAATAGAACAAGTCCCTACTCCCCCCAAAACAGTTACCCAAGCAATCCAGATATCGCACCTAATCATCATAACGAGCAGCAAAAGGTTCCATTGGTTGAGAATCCTTGTCCTTGGATTCACCCATCTTGACAGGGTGATAGCTCATCGTCATCATCTTTGTTGTAGTGCATTTCCCGCTTCTAGAGATGCAGAAATACACCCCCAGTGAGGCGAGGACGACTAGCACTAGTAGATTGCCAGCAAGCAGTCCAACGATGATTGGGGACCATTTGTTCATGATGGAGGTGACGGAAGAGCTATCGGATGCACCGCTCCCATCCGCAGCGAGTACGCCAGAGATGTTCGATGCGACATCCGAGTGAGAGTGACCATCGGATACCGAGCCGGAATGCGAATGGGAACTTGACGGCGAACTCGAATGTGAATGTGAAGTCGAAGAACCACCCGAAGAAGAATGCGAATGCTCTCCGGAATACGGGACGGGGTGCGCCTTGATCCCAGCCAAAGCTGATGGATAGCTCTTGATTAGCTTCTTGATTTCGGCGGGTGAAATTTCCTTCAATCCAGCCAGCTGCTTCGCGCGGATGGTGTCGAACTCCTTGCGAGCGGTATCCGAATTCGTTGTGGAAAGTATTTGAACGTAAGGCTCTTCAGTGTGATCCCCGTTGACATCCAAAGCGCCGTGGTTGTACCTATGACCATAGACATTAATTAATTTCAATTTCATTAGCTTAAACGGAAGAGGCGTACGAGATGTAGGTGCTCTTGAGGAAAGGGTCCCCAAGGATCAGATCATAGTTGACACCCTCCGGATGGAGATCTTCGTAGTTTTGGTAGAGGTTGTGGCAAAACGTGAGACTATCCCCATTCAAAGGAACAGTGACAATCTTGCTGAGATCCAACGGGTGGAGAGGGAATTCTTGGCCGCTAAAAACGAGCGAACGCGTCAGTATACGGATCCTCCCATCAAGGAAAGCGAAATATAAGATGTGTTGGCACGTACGCAATCATGAGGGTGACATCCATCATTTCGTTACACGGGAATATCCAATTTGCACCAATCGCCCGCAACTCAGGAACATCATAAACCGATACTGCACCAGGTAAACTCCCATATATCCAATCCACACAATGCTGAGGGATGGGAGGCATAGAATACCCCGTATCCACTACAGCGGCACCTTGACCTTGAGGCAGGGTTGGAACGATCGTTGCGAATGGATGAGTCTGATTCCCCATCCTCATACCATCGATCACGACACTCCAGCGATCAGGTAATGGGCCAGTCAATTTGGGTGCATTTGAGATGGCTTCGTACCCTTCAGCAATCTCGCTAATCGTGAACACCCCTGGACGTTCTTTGAGGTCGACATCTGTACGGCCAAGGAGGAGAGTGAAGAAATTGCCGTGGTTGGTGAACTGATTTTGGTAGAATATGTTGCCGATTAAGGAGCGTCCTAGGGTTGTTGCAATGCCGAACGATTGGTGGAGGATGTTGGTGATCACCGAAGACGTGCAGTTCATCCCTAGACCTATCACGCCAGATACGACGGTGCTCTCCAAGCACTCTTGGTTATCGGTCTAGGTCGGATCGTTATCGTTATCACTTTGGCTTCGGAGGACAAATCAACATCCAAAGACATACCTTGTTGACGTGGATGAAAGCTGGAAGCAGGGGCAAAGCAAGGCAAGTCAGCGACGGTAAAATGATAATTCAAAATAAAACACCGAGACAAACCTTGGGAAGGCACCTTCATCCCAGCGAACTCGATCGACGTGAAATCCACAGGCCCCGAAACGGAGCCATCTGCGAAGTCGAGGCTCGCAACAACCGAAGCCGAATTGAACACCTGGATATCGGAATGATAAACCCATAGATCGGAGGACCGTGTATCCAAGTTGAGAATAATATCTATCATGCGTGGTATATATGAGTGTTGAGTTACTTTTGGTCATACTTAAGCAAATATCATCACCTTGTCCGCCAATCGTGATGTTGATACCGTACTACAAGAGGGGTCGATGTAAACACCTGAATGAACCACTACGGGGACAATATGCGTAACACTCACAAGAAGGTCATGCTCGTTATGTAGATATCCGGCATGATGGTGGTCGGCCGTCTTGGGAGGATCCGTATGCGGGGTATGTCTGCGACCAAGGGACCCGTCCGTCCGTCGCACCACAGGAGCTCGTAGCCCATGAACCAAAGGCACAACAGCCGAGAGGGCGAGGAAGGACAAAGAACCAGGCAGCATCCGGATGAATGAGAAAAGAAAGGTATGAAAAATGATAATAACTCCAACCAACTCCAGACCGCCTTTTATAGGGTGAATATGCGGGCATCGCGCATGGATGAGCACCCATCCTGTGTCAGGCGCATCAGAGCGCTCTCTGAGGCAACGCAACAGCTAGTCGCTAGTCCGGGGATACGCTTGAGAAAGGGCTTGTCAGGGAATTTTGAGAGGGAGGGGGCAGTATACCCTGAACGCGCGCAAAAATGGCGCTGCAATAATAGGCCATCAATAACCTCCACGGATCGTCATGTTCACGGCATTGCCGTGTTGAGACCGTGAAGAACAAGGAAGAACGCTTAGGGTGACCGGTGAGAGCCCTCCAGCGCCGCGGTGTCTAAATGGCAAGGCCCCTGGAAACAAAGGTTTACTTGTCCGGCGTCAGGAGGTTATCCCGATATCCTGAAAAACTGACCTGTATAACTATGTAGCTCAGAACACGATACCGGACGTGACTGAATCACACAGGGAACCGCCAGTTGGGAGATGTGCGATCGGATAATAATGGATGCTAGAACTAAGCATGAGAATGAAAGCGGCGAGTGACTTAATACATAATACACGACGGTATGGTTGATACACACAGGGAGGCTCGGAACTGGAAAATGCAGGATGAGGGCGAGTAATATGATGAGGGGAAAGAGGGAGAGTGGGGAGATCACGTTCAACGTCCCATAGTTGCATTGAACGCAAAATAAAATAGGTATACGGAAGTTATGAGGAGTATTAGAGATTATACGTATCCCAAGCCCCAGGAGAGTACACCACGAACCACACGGAACGGCATGAAAACCAATGAACCTATATAACCCATGGCGCCTGATGGTAGTGACGCCGAGGGCATGATGATCGTCGTTGTCGTCGATGCTGGTGAAGGTAGTCCAGCTTTCCCGTATATGCCGACATAAGGGGAGTGGGGTTGCGATGGGGAAGGCACTACCCCGACGTCCTCCTCCGGGATAGGGTACAAAGACTTGGAATGCCCTGACTTGGTAGAAGCACAGGGAGATGCGTAATGGGATGTATGCTGAGACGCTGTGGATTTCATAGCGGATTTTGAGGACGAAGGGATGGACATCGTCCGTAGAGTGCTGACTGAACTGGAACCACGAAGGGCGTGGGTGTCCCTATGCTGCATCTCTGTGGTATCCAGGACTCGAGAGCCTTCGCCGGTGAACGGAAGAGACAAAGTCCGCATAATCCACCGAGGAAATATCTCCAGGTATGGTGTTGTGTAGTTCCGTCGAAGGTATGCGCCCACCTGATCGACATCATGCATAGTCTTGACTAGGCGGCTTTCAGCTTCCCTGATACGTTTGTCCACATCCTCCACGGCCTCGTCGACATAATCATACACTTCCTCCTGCCTTACACTCATTTTCGTCTTCACCTTCTGCAACTCTGTCTCCAATGCCTCTAACCGATGCATTAACAAATCAGTTTGTTTATCTCGTTCCACTTCCCTAGCCTCGGCCTCGTTGTGTAGGTCTTCATAACTGGGTCCCGTTCCCCCGCAGTCACCCTCGCAGATAACACCTTGTATTTCTTCGGCTGCTTCGGTCATACGTAGGACGAGATGTCGCCACGGTCGGAGTCCTGTTGCCAGGACGAATAGGGTGACGTTGAACCATGAGAGAGCATCTGGGCCGACGATAGCTTTGCCAACGGTGCGCAAGAGTAGAGCGCCGAGAAGGGGGGAGATGACGGTGAGAGTCAAGAAGAAGAGTTCGAGTCCGTGAAGTGTCGATGAGTGGGGTTTATGTCGTGGGCGACATGCATGGTAAAGCGTCCACGGAACTGTGAAGAGGTCAAATTAGCCAGAATAACAACCAATGCGACGAGTGCATACCTTCGATGATTTGGTGGAGGTAGAAGATGAGGAGGGTTACGAGGATCTGGGATTGTGTAAGCGACCCTGAGCCAGATAAAACGAACGAACAAGCGACTGACCAAGTTTTTGACATGGTCTCCTCCAGTAAGCCAGTTACCAACAGGAGACACAAGCGCAACGACCACTGCCAAATCGAACTCGTACCAGGCACGAGTAGTTGGCGATATGGGACTCGTTGGGTGGTCCCTTCGTCGAGGCTGGTTGGTGTCTACACGCGGTGGAGAAAGACGAACGCGACGGGCAGGTTTCGGATTTGATTTGGTGGTATTTGGGATTCCTGAATCCTCTTCTTCATCGACACCCTCCTCTTCCCGAGCCGAGACTGGAGATTCTGCAGTGGAATCGTCCGATGACGTAGGTTCCTCTGGGACCTCTTCCGTAGCATGCACTGGAATACTGTCCTCGCTTATGGGGCTCTTCTCCATATCAGTACTGGAAATGCGTGTCGAGGCTGGGTTATCGATGATAGAATAGGAAGAAGAAGAGGTGGTGGTGGTGGTCTTGCTTGGGCTAGAACTTTGGATGCGTTGGTGGGGATTTGTTCGTTTGCGCAGTCCAGTAAGATTGAGGGAAGGATTCGGACGAGCAGAGCTCATACTGTTGACGGCAGAAGACAAGGCATCTGGAAGAGGTGGACGCTGCGGAAAAGCGTGTAGGGCACATACCACCTCGAGGTTGCTCTTCTCCGCATGTGACCAGATAAGATTATACTCGTATATAACCCCAGACTCGCTTTTGATGCAACCCCCCAACAGCTTCTTGTCTTTCTACCACCACCATCACCATCACCTCCTCCTCATCCCTGCCCACGACAATGTCGACATATACACAAGGTTACGACTACGACTACGACTACGACTATGCGAAACCCAACAATCTCGACCTACTCTTCTTCACTTCCGACAATGACATCGTTCCACCCTCCCCCGATCTCTTCGAAACCGAACTCGACTCGTTTATCGCAGAAATCGACAATTCCCAGCAGAAGATTGGGTACTATGCCGCAGATTCCAGTGATGCTTTTAGCTTCCTGAGGTCTGAAATCCCTACCCTAGGCCCTCCTTCGACTTTCACCATGTCCTCAGATTCGGCGTACGACACCCAAACCACCTATTCGTCCGAACATTGCTTCAGTAATTACACTGGATCAGTGTACTCCCCCACCACCTATACCAACCCCAGCGAGATAGGCATCCAAGGCTTAGATCTCAACACTCTGGATTTCAGCGCCCAATCCGCAGGCCCCATCATCGAACCCACAATCGATCCCACCTCTTTCGGGACACTTCCATTCACACAAGATGAAGAGTTTGTTCCTCCCCGCAGCTACTCGGACTATACTCCTAGTAGTCACTCGGTGGACTCTTACCCTCAAATCTCCACTGTTTCCCCCAACCACACGACTCCATCGCCTGCCACCCCCGACCCTTCGAATCGCAAAGTCCCCCAAGATCCTCGACGTAGATTCAAGTGCCAACTCTGCTTTCATGGTGCGTATCATTCATCGACGCCATGTACTCTATTTCTCACTCGCATGTAGCCTTCACCCGCGATTACAACCTGAAGACTCACATGGATACGCATAACCCTAACCGCGTCAAGCCATTCGTCTGTCACCATCGTTCATGTCGGCGGTCCTTCAGCAGGAAACATGACTTGGGTCGCCACTTAGTCAGCATCCATCATGACGACTCCTTACTCCCTTCCCGCCCATTCGCTAGGAAGGTCGGTGTCGATAAACGTCCGAGGGCACGGTGCGAGGAATGTGGCAAGTCATTCTTTGGCAAGGAAACTACTTCGACCTGCTCTTGCCGCGACGAAAAGTAATACTCAGTGCTGTTTGTGATGACTGTTTGTGACGGATAACTAAATATATATTGGGATATCGACGCCATAAGCTCGTAAGTCTCCTCCTTCCTTATCCTTCGACGTCCATTTGAATTTCATCATTTAGATATCCACCGTCCAGAATGCTAGCTATATATTATGGCTCCCTTTAGCGGACATCGCGTCAGGCCTCTTCACTGTCACACGCCTCTGTTGTGCCTCACTTCGTCATAAATGACGTCGAGACGAACGTGATCGTTGAATTGTCCTGACCCAACGTGTCTTATCGCCCGATCCCCAAAAACTTTGTATATTATAGGTCTGTATGCTACGTATCTTCTCCCTTGACGAGCCCCTAGGTTATGCATAAACACTCATTCTCAGTATCCTTCCATCTGCGCATGTAGTACGTTCCTCATGATTTCCTGTTCATATGTACATGTATGACTTTCTTTTTGTAAACTGTATACGCCATGAATTGGAGCACATAGATCGCAAGTTTTACGCACCGTGTTTAGAGCACTAGTGGTGAGGAGCCGTTAACGACTGGACTGGACTGGGTCAAGGGTCGAACGTGAAGGAAAGAAAGGGGGTAAATAGGGTGAGCGAACTTGAATGTCCACTACACAAGCCTCAAGAATCTACAACATCGCCCGAATCTTCCTAGAATCCAAGCACCCGTCCCCAGCCTGGATAGAAAGGTCCGAAATATACGCTTTCCAAGCAGCATCAGAAACAATAGGCGCCAAAATATGCTTCTCTATATCCAAATCAACGAGATAACCTCTCCAGCCATCACAGCTTTCTTGGTGATGACCGTGCTGTTGAATATCATGACAGCCTGTAAGGGAAACCTCTCATGTCAGCCCGTAGTAAAGTGCTCGTAGCTGTTAGCCCCGATTATTCTAGGGATTTGGCACATAGACAGGATGTCGGCAAAATACGTTGCGACGGGTTGAGAATGTGTCCTATTGTCACTCCTGAGTTACTCCTAAGATTTCCTAGGTGTGTTACAATGGCCAACGTGTATCATGAGCGTTTTGAGCATCACAGCGTCAAGGGCACGGAGGGGAACTGTCATAAAGGCCCGACATATCGACGACCAGAGTTAACCATCGCCTATGGTTACGCCTAAGAATATCGTAGACATCAGATATGGTAGACAGAAGCTAGGGTGGGATGTGACGCCGGTAAGAGACATTTCGGAAGAGGGGTGGTTGTTAGTTCGTACATAATAAGGAACTTCCGGAGAAATCGTTCACACAAAGGAATGGTGAACTTCTAGCCTATCTATTGCTTGGTAGATATTCCGAAGCACACATGACCGGGTACGCCACCTCACATCTTGGACAGTAGGGAGGTGTGTTGCTGCCGTGTGTGGAGCGATGAGGACGATCATACAATGGGTCCTGGTGTAGAGCAAATCGAGCGGGCTTCATATCAATTGTTCTCGTAACCTGAGGAATGTTGTCGACTTCGATGGGAACATGTCGAAGGGATGAGATCGTGATCCCAATACTGCACGTACATACCTGAGCATACGGCATCGGTCAGGCTGAAGTAGAGGCCTGCCAAGAGATGGAGTCGATACCTTAGCTTCTACTCAATAGACGACCGACGGAAGAAGCAGATACCTTCAGGCCAATAGCATTCCCTAAATCGCTCGAGGCCTGTGTATTGGAGTGGCGCTGGGGCTCCCCCAAAGCTAATTTGAGCTCTACAAGTAACATAGTCTAATCTATTGAGATGCTGTATTTATAATTCCAACGTACGTACATTGAGATACAATATTTAAGCTTGCCGATTGACCGACAACCATCGCGTGCGTACCGGAGAGCTGCCACGGTTGATCCAGATCTATAAAACGAGGTCATCGTCCTTCGCAGGAATAGCCACAAAATCTGGGCAGGACGGAAGGAGCCTGTGGAATCCGGCTGAAGCTCGTTACATCCACTACGCCTCATCACCCTTCGAATTTGCAGTGTGGCTCAAATCGAGATCGACCTTGATGTCACTCTTCTTGCGTGAGTTCTCAGCTTTTCTGGTGTCATCCTAAGCAGCGAGTGCTTAAGGGCTCACTCAGATGCGTTGTCGGATGCCGTTCGTAACACTCACCCAGGAAGTAGAAACTTAGGCATCGGTGCAAGTTGGAACTCAGCCCTCAGGCCGGCCTCAGGGGTAGGGTACTTGTGGATTTGAGACTCGAGCCCTCCTTCCCTCCCCATGTTAGACTAACAGTGTTTATGCTGCACACAAATATGGCGTTCAGGGTGCCACTAGAAATAATTGGCCCTTACCGTGTCATCAGCCCGAAACTTGAACTGGAAGCGAGCAGCTCAACTTTGCCCATGGCATTCACGACCTCGGATGACAAGACTGTGTGGAGTTGTAAGTTCTTCCCTCCACGGATCTTCTAATTGGAGTGGGCCATGGTTCGAGCAGAGATGGCCTGTAAAGGGCTCTGTGCCAAGAGAGTACAAGGATAAATAACCTACTCACAAGCCGCAGTGTCTACCACAATACCTCGCCACTTCGATTTATCCCATGTCGATCTCCTGCAAATATCTGTGCTAGGGATTGATATCTCGAATTACGTACTTCCGCGCTACGGACGACTCACGAGGCGAGCCGTAAGTTGATTCGCTGTATCTTCATCTGTAGTTGCAAGTTGGCGCTCAGTGAACTACGTATAAATCCTTCGTGATGATTACATTCTTTATCATTCACTAAACAAACCTTCATAACTACCTCGCCATCCCACACTATCATTCCCTATACGTATTTTCCAACACAATGAATAGATCATCGAGTAGCCCACCATGCCCACGTCTTCAATCACATCGCGGGAGAAACCCAGCTGGCGTTGGCCTCAATAGCGGTGAGTCAACCCAGCAAATCTCCTGTTTACAATTGCTCTAAGCTGGTCGACCTCGTAGCAGCACGTTTGGCGCCGAACTTTATGATGACGCCGATATACGATAGCAATAACGTCGTTCCCCCACGGCAAGGGAATCTGGGCACTCGTCCAGCGGGACAGGCTCCGGCGAGAGGTTGGGATGACAAAGGCCAGCGACGCAAGGGTTGTGAATCCGACGCAACCTCCACAACACTCGTGTCGGAGTTATAATGGATAGTCGCTGGTTTGAAACTACCTTTACATGCTCCTCAACGTCAGCGCTGAGCGATAGAGCGTTCAGCCTTTCTTCATGGCTTCTGACGCTCCTTGTACCTTTATTTGAGGATTGTTTTGTATTCCTAGGCATTAGCGTCGAGTAGCTAGTCACAATGAGTACTCTGTACCTCAGCGTTTAGAATTCGTTCAGTTGACCCACCTGACGAACTTAGGCTTAAAGGGGTGCTTGGTGTCGAAACCCTGGGATCCAAACAAGAGCAAACTACCGCTCACGAGGGGAGACGCGTCCCGCCAGAGACGCCATCGAACTACTCCTGCGCCGCAAATGTCGTCCTCAAGTAAACCTGCATCTGCTATGGCGGTAGATCCACCAAAACCACCAAAACTTGACTTGGACGATTTCATCAGCAAAGCTCTTTCGTCGACACCTGCAGAGCTACATCCGTTCTTTGAGAGCTTTAGGACGTTGTACACCCGAAAGTATGTATCTGATTGCACTGTTGTTAGGGATTAGCTGGACGTCACGTCTGACGGGCTGCTCTACATAGGCTATGGCACCAGCTTACGACGAAACTGTTTGCATTTATGGATCATCCACTGTCGAAGCCATACCGCGTGGATGTGTTCAATATCTTTGTACGAGACTTTGAGGGGAGGCTCAATCAGCTTCGGCTAGTTGAAATAGGTGTTAAGGTTTCGAGAGAGATTGACAGTACGTTTAGCTTGGAGCTCCCTGGATCTCCCACTCATTTCGTGCCATTCAGACCCTCAAACACATCTAACTCATTTAACCTCGTTACTTTCCCGAATCCCTGCACCCCCATCTGTCTCCGATTCGTCCAAACCTGATACCTTTCCAACGACTGCTGGTGCCGACCCTATCATATCACAGTCTTCCATCGAGGCGTATGTTCTATTGCTGGCAACCATCGCTCACGCGAAATTGCTGTACGGTGACTTGGAAGGGACAAAATCGGATATGGATGCCGCATGGGATGTACTTGACCGGCTAGACGGGGTGGATAATGGTGTAAGGGCCGCGTATTATGGTGTCGCTGCCGATTATTACAAAGTGCGTCGTGTTCGATCACATCTCGCTGGTGGATCTGGTGTTGCAGATGCTCATCTCGGGTCGTCATAGGCAAAGGCTGAATATGCGCCATATTACCGCAATTCTTTGCTCTACCTTGCTTGTGTGGATCTGGCTACAGACATGTCTGCCGAGGAGCGACTCGGTCGTGCTCACGACCTGGCTATCTCCGCCTTCCTAGGTGATACCATATATAACTTTGGGGAGCTGGTGAGTGGTTCCGTTATCGATTGTGCGTGATGATGACATGTCCTCATTGCATCACACTAGTTGATGCATCCGATCCTCGATTCTCTAGACGGAACCCCCTTTACTTGGGTGAAGAAGCTGCTTTTCACCTTCAACGAGGGCAATATAGGCAAGTTTGAGGCTCTAGCCCCTCTTTTCCCGAAGGAGGTATGTACATTTATCCTCATCACCCCAATTTCCAACATGTATGCCTCGTTAACGTTAACCTACCACGCTGCGCAACGTATAGCCAATCCTGCAGGAGAACTATGCCTTCCTACGTCAAAAGATTTGTCTCATGGCATTGATGGAGTCTGTGTTCAAGAGAAACGCGAACAACCGAACGCTTAGTTTCCAGACTATTGCCGAGGAGACGCGACTTCCCTTGGACGAGGTTGAGCATTTGGTAATGAAGGCTCTTAGGTGCGAATTGAGTTTCTTCCTTGGGAATCACTGGTGCTCACGGCAAATCGGCAGCCTGAAGCTGATCAAAGGGTCGTTGGATCAAGTGGAAGAAAAAGCGAATATAACTTGGGTGCAGCCTCGTGTGTTATCGCGAGAGCAGATTGGTGGACTTGCGAAGAGGCTGGAAGAGTGGGTCAACAAGCTGAACAAAGTCGAGCAGAGAATAGCACCAGAGGTTGTTGCCCAGTAGTTCTCTGTTTTGTTGTAGAATTTAGCGCCTAACCTAATTGAGACGGATCTGCGAGCGTCTAAATATCTGCTGTATTGAACTCGTGCCCATCAACGGCTCTGGCTTGGACAGCGACCACCACCACGACCTTTCCTTGCGTTGCCTTTTCTCGCAGTAGGCCAGCCTCGTCGCTGCGACATCATTTCGAACGTGCAGCCTCACAGCTTCATATACAACGTGTGCACCTATATCATTTCAGTTCCATGTCCTGACCGTTGACGTCGCTCACTCATTAGATTCTTATACATCCCGGCCAACTCGTGGTCTTCATATCCGATTTCAGATAATCTCGCATTTTCATTCGATCAGTTTCGTAGCTCAGGTCGCGGGATTTGGTAAATCTGTGATAGCATTTGCGAAAGGCCTTTAACTTGGACGCTTTCGTATCATAAGCCATGTCGACAAGCACTGGAACTAGCCCCGGGGAGTCAGCTAGTAACTCCAACATGCCTTCGGTAGCATGCAAACAACCAATGCCTCCTCCCTCAGCATCCACTTTTTCATTCAAAGCTCCATTCCCTCCGGTTACTGGCCCCAACGCGCTCTTGAAGCAGCGCCGGGTTTCCCTTGCATTGCCATCTTCACCACGAGTCGTACCAGATTCAGCATGGAATTTTCGTGACGACACGGGCATCGATGCTCACAGAACGGGACATACCACCGCTGGACAAGGATACGACACTGACACCGATGCATTACTTCCCGAGAAGAGGGGCAAGATGCGTAGAATCGCTAGCGACGACGACGAGTTCGGGTTTGGAAGCGGCTTAGGCGCCGAGGGGGCCGGGCTTGGCGGGGAGAAGAAGCAGCGAAAGAAATGGACGACAGAGGAGACCCAGATGCTTGTCGACGGTTGCAACAAGCACGGTGTAGGGAATTGGAAGACGATACTGAGCGACAAGTCGCTCAAATTCGATAATCGTTCTCCAGTGGATCTCAAAGACCGGTATGCACATTACGTCTACTCATATCACAACAGTCCCTGATCAATTCATTCATAAATGTGTGCGCTCTGTGTCTCAGTTTCCGGACGTACTTCCCGGACGCATATAGACTTCATTACCCCAATGCCAAGACACACCTATCTTCAAAGATTAAACGTTCAACACTACCCGACGGCAAACCTCTTTTCGAGAAGACACGCTCGAAGAAACGACGGCCATTTACCGAGCAGGAAGACAAGGCACTGAGAGAGGGGTATGAGAAGCATGGTACGGTGTGGGCGGCCATCGTCAAAGACCCCGTATTCCAGGAACAAGGACGCCGCTCTACAGACCTGAGGGACCGTTTTCGCAATGCTTTCCCTGATCTGTACCAAGCTGCTGGGTATAAGCCCCGAGCGGCCACTACGAAGAAGAAAGACGGAGCACTGGCGTCCTCATCTACACTATCGGGACATACTGGGGCCGAAATGTCCTTGGATGACGCTGTCGCGGATGCCAATGCTAGTACCATCACCGCTCATAATACATGGCGACGACCTGCTATCCCCTTGCCTATGCGTGCAGCGACAGATGACCAGATACCTGAGGCTGGACCCATACGGCGCCGCCGGCGGGCTATGCTTCGTGGCGGTACCAAAAGTGTCCCACAGAGTGCCGCAGTTTCGGAGGATGAGGACGATGGAAGCGTGATTGGCGAGGAAGATATGGATGTCTTCAAACCTCCAGCCCGACGCGCGAAACGCCCTACGTTCAGTGCTGGCTCAGATAACACTCCAGCTGAGAAGAGACGGGCCAGGGCTTCGTCTGCATCAGCAGCACTCACACTCGCCAGTACCAGCGTGGAAGTGGACATGGAACTTTCTGTCGAATCCTCTCCTGCTGCTAGCGCCAAGAATCCTTCTACGCAGTCTTCCTCCCAGACGCGCTCTTCACAAGGTACTTCGACGTCACCATCCGACCTGGACCTTGATGATTCCAGGTCGCTCTCTCACTCTCATTCTGGACTGGATACACCAGTGCACGCTCATGCTACATGGTCGCCAACTTCATCCCACCTGTCTTCTGACTTGCTTAGCCAGACGCATACGCCAGCTATTGATCAATCCTCTCCTTTCTCCCGTAGAATGGACACTGCTACACAAGTTGATGGGAATAACATGATCGGGAAATCACCATGGGGAACACAAGACTGGTTGTTCTCGGCCAATCCACGATTAGACCCCTCAAGCAGTATGAGTGGTTATAATGGAGCGAATAACTCGAACACGTCGAATACTTCTGTGACAGATCTAGACGTAGACGGGGATGGCGATTTCTCGCCTGCGTCGCCCTTCTCGTTCAATCATCTCAATCATGGTGTGATGGACCGATACGATCTCTTCCCTACCACCACCACGTCCCTCCATGCACACAATTTGAGCCACAGCATTAGCCATGCTTCAAGTCCGAATCACTTTGGCCATCAACACAGCAGTCTACACAATCTGGGGCTTCATAGCCTCTATCACAATTCGATGGACGAGCGGCAGGATGATTTTGCTTCCGTGTGCTCTGAAATTGGATTCGGAGATCGCGATACCCACTCAACATTCTCTGATGACATGGCTGGTTATACACATACCGGCTTCAGGGGCTTCACCCATCATTCTAACTATGCTGGAGATTTGATCTTCGGTGCACGCACACATCAACCTCAGCAACCTTATTATGGAATGGGATCATCGTTAGGTCTTGGACTTGGTCTTGGGGCTTCTGTTGGTGTTGGCAATGGGTTTGGGATGAATAACAATAGTGGATTGGACATGGCGACTGAGGGAATAGGCGGTATGGGACTCGGTCTTGACTTGGACGGCATGGCTCCGCCAACCACACCGGCCACAGCTATTCATCCGTTACAGTTGCATGGGTCGGCCCTAGCAGGCATCGATGAGATTGAGCTGACGAGTATCACGCTGGATGACCGAACAATTCCGGAGAAACCTGACCAGACCATGGAGGACGCGGCAACCAAGGACAGCGCCCAGCCAGCTTCCGCAGGCTCCTCGGTCACCGGCGGGCCTCGGTATGACCTGACCAGTATAGACGACCTCATCGACCTATCTCAGCATGATGATCCCTCATTGAATACTACGCCGCCTGGAACGCCGTTGATGTCATCTCGCCCATCGTCAATGTATCAGCGCGCTCTCAATAGTGGCTTCGGCTCATTACATGGTCGTTCCATCTCCGTCCCTCCTTCTGAAGCGCGCAGTTTGTCTAGACCCGACGCGGGGCAAGCACATGCTCACTCAGAGCAGGAGATCACAGCTCTCCGCTCCGTGCCATTCTTTAGCTCTCTGTCGCAGCATGATCCAAAACGGACGCCTGCGCCACCGGTAGCTAGCCTTAACCCCGCACGACCACCGCCGTCATCGTTTGCTCCGAATTTTGCCTTCGGCTTACCCTCAACGATAGCCTCGTCGACATTGTCGAATGTTCAGGACCATAGTGTGCCATATTTGGATCTTCATTACAAGACATCCAGTAACCCATCAGGTATGAGTGATGCAATGGATACTTCTACGGGTTTCAAGTTTGCCGCGGATGGTGTCTATCGACAAGGCCAGGCCCTTGATTTAGCACAGTCAGCGGCTACATCCGCTGCTTTGAAGACGCTAGGCATACCAGCATCTCTACGGAAGCATATTCCAACTATGCCCCCTCCAAAGAGTACTGTTTCTCCCGTGACTCCTACGCCTGGTAGCGGCATGTTGAGTCGGAGCCACTCTCTACACCATCGTGGACAGAGCACAAGCAATGTTGTCTCACCTCAAGACCTCTTGCTGCGCAAGACTAGTGATAACAACAAGCGGAAGAGAAGTAGTTGGGATGGAGGAGCGTTCTGAGAACCTTTTTGTCTTGAACTGACTGTGACTGAGTACTTACGTTCACAATTCTTCTGATAACTCGTTCGTTGTTTATTCTTACTCATCTGCATCGTGGATTGGATTACTGCCGAGTAGCAGTGGTGTGGTAGCATTCTGTATATTTAGCATTTTCAGGTCTTTCTTTTATTCTTCATCCTTAAATATCGGGTTGCTCGGATTTTGGCAACTATGTACATAACATCATTGTCTGTTGCATGTCGTTTTACGGTTATTGCGGTCGCCACGATGCATATGAGAGTTGAGTACTTGTAAGATCCTCGACAATCACTAGTCGCTAACACCAGTCCTGGAAGCGCGGTCCGCCTTTCGCTACGGAGATGATGAACAAGATGGGCGTAAAACTGAGGGGAAGGGGGGATCGCCTATGTGGGCAAAGACGAAGCGGCGTGTCATGAAGGGAAGGAGTCGAATCGAAGGCACGCCGCAGGCCGCAACACGGTGTGCTCGTCTCTTCCCCTGTCATCGACTCATCCCTTGGGCTCATTAAGCGCTCAAGCGCTTGGGAGTGCCGACGTCCTCCCACCGTTCAATGTTGAACGCGTCGACGACCTCAAGTTTTTTCAGAACTGAAGGACTCATTGGAGTCTGTGTGAGGCGGGCATGGAACCGACTCGGTCAATCTATGCATATTCCAGGGGCTAGCGTCCTAGTGGTTTCGGACTTGTGCTCCAGGTGCGACATCTTACGGCCAGCTATGATGCAGGATAACGCGTTTAGTGAGCTCACCCAGTTATGTACAGCTTTCCTTAGAATTTTTGTCGTCCCTCTCAAAAGAAGACCCTCACGACTCGAAAACATTCTTGAACACGTCTCTAGCTCCTGCCGATGAAGTCGTTCTGGCTATTGACCTTGTGATCGCTCTGTTTAAACCCCAACAACGCGTCTACTGCGTCCCCGCTGATGACTGGCCATGGACAGATTGTCCGATGACTTTTGATTGATCCTATTTGCAAACAGGTATTAGAGTCGATGAGGGTCATTATCGACAATCTCCCTGAAGTTGTGTACCGATGCAATCTCCCAAGACGTTGTTCATCAGCCTTGTCCAAAGGTAGGCTTTATGTTTTCACTCCTGAGCTTTCTTGTCCGAGATTGACGCGCCCCCGGTAGTTCTTATTGGATCAAAATCTGGCAATGTACATATCTTTTGTTCACCTCACTACGCCGAGGTCATGAGTTTGGCTTTTCCCCACGCTTGAGCGACGCCGGTGTGTCCCCAGTGTTCATCCTAATGGTTGTGTTGCTCACTATTGCGTCAGGTGTGAAGTAAAACCGGTCATAGTTTTGAGCCCAGAAGATTTGATCAGAAATCTCGGAACAGCTCTTTATCCATGATAGACACGTTTGAAGCTGGACGTGTATGCGGCGTGTATTCCGTATGTGCTCTGATGTCAAGGAAACCCCTTCTTCCCGTGATCCTCTCGGCTCCGCCGAGCCATAGCGAAGTCGCTCCTGGCTCCGGCCACCTTTCTGACCTTATGCTGCGTCCAAATTTGACGGTATTCCCCATGCACCTAGTCATTAACTCAGTCCTCCTACGAGCCCGGGCTTTCATACAGCTCTGAAGGCTCAGCTAAATGGCGGCCATGGACTCTGATCAAATTCTCGACAGTGTAACAGGATCACCTGCGCTCGTCACGGATGGTTATCAAGTGATGGTATAGATAATAGGACCTGTTAGTCAATGCAGGTCAAGTGATTCGGCTTCGCGACTTTTGAAGCCACGTTCGAAATTCGCACTCCTTACAGAAGCAGAAGCTCTTAATTCAAAGCTTCGTGCTCCATGTGTCGTGAGTTTTTTTTAGATAACAACTCTATTTCTTGACAAACACAAGCAAAGTTGGAAGTTCCCTCTGCCAGCAACTAATACTCACGTTTATGCCCTACTAAGAATTCCCAGACGATATAAATATGACTGTATCTCTTGGTATAGGTCGATAGGTCTCTCTTCAATTGCTCTGAACAGTCCTCAGCGATAGTAGGTCATTTGTTCATCCATTGCCTAAGCGTCGCTCTGACCGTCCCAACTCAGAGCGAATATGTCTTCTGTGTCTGTCGTCAATCGAATCGCATACTTAACCTCGGATGTGATAGTCAACTTGCGTTCACCCACACAGCTCGTATTCGCTCATGAATACCCAACGTTAGCGTTGAACAACGCCTTGCATCGGCAGCCCAAAGTCATACCTCTACCAACTGGTGCAGATCCAGGAGCCACCCTTCTACAACATCCAGAGGCCGACCTAATCACGCTCACCGCTGAATTGAGCTCACAACTCGTAGCTCGTCTGACTCCCCATACATCTGAGATCGCTGAGCTGCCAGTCGTCCTCAGCTTCATGGTTACGGATGACCTTTCGGAATTACTCCTCCTTCGCTCTGCCGTTCCATTCTTCCTGGTCTCGGTCACTGCGCAACAAGCACACGATAACGCCCTGCTATCTGCCCGACTATCCAGGGCTTCAAGGAAGGCTGTCATCCATGCCTTCTATGCCGAGAGGATCGATGAGCCTATAGACGAGATTTCAGAGGACCATGTTCTCCCATTCCTTTTGGACGACGAAGACAGAAGGCCTCTTAGTAATGGTGGGACTAATGGTCATCTGACCGAAAGTCGGACGAATGGCTACACAAATGGTCATTCCAACACCCCCGGCAAGGGCAATGAACAGCCGGCTGAAGCTCCCGTGTCCTCTCCAGAGACGAGTAGTGGAGAGGCATCGCCGCAACACGCAATAGCAGATGACATAGTTCTCTCGGAACGTTTTGAGCTGTACCAGATGAGCTCCCTCGCGACTTGTCAACTTACACATCGATCCGTATCACCCTTCACCAGTCACGCCTCTCTCAATGCCCATGTAGTCGTCTACATTCTCGGCAAGGTCGGCTTCCCCTTGGAAGTTGAAGGCATCACATTTGTTCAACTTTCCTTAGTCAACCCTCTGCTCCCCAGCACCATTCTCTTGACTATACCCCCGGAAGTTTCTTCCGTTATTGTCCTTGAACACGCGTGGAAGCTTTCCATGAGATGGCCTCCGTTGTTCTTGGAGATCGCTGGCTACCTCCAGTACCTTGAACGCGAGCATCGTCCTACTATCGCTTCTGGCATCCTCGGTGATACGACCAAAGTCACCCAAGTTGATATTCTCAAATTACTCCAGCACACCGCTACCGAAACTCCGTTTGTTCTGGGTACCCCCCACCCCGTGCCTTCTACCATTACAGTTCCTTCCATCCCCAAACACGAGTCATCGTATTTGAAGGCTCTCAATCACCTATTCGCCGATAGGCTAGAGATATCTAACCCACCTTCTCTCGTACCCTCTCTCGGTGAACTCGCTACGACACCCGAATTCGCCTTGGGTCGTATCCGCGCCCAGTTGCAGCAACGCGATGAACTTGTCCAGTTAGTCCAGGGGCTCCTCCAAGATAATACCTTGAGCGCCGAGTTGCACTCACTAGCTAGCAAGTGGGTTTTGTCCCAGAACGATCGTGCGAAGAGTCAAACTTTGGGCTCACGCCTCGTTGACGGTCTTGAAAGCCTCGCGTCCAAGCCACTCGAAATTCAGCGTATCCTTTCTCTGAAGTCTCACCTACCCCTAGCGTCCCGTTGGATCATCGGCTCCGACTCATGGTCATACGATATTGGGGCTTCTGGGCTTCATCATGCTATAGCTTCCGGTTTAAATATCAACATCCTTATCATTGATACTGTCCCTTACTCGGCTCGCAACACAGCTGACCCACATCGGCGCAAACAGGATGTTGGGCTGTATGCCATGAACCACGGCGACGTCTACGTTGCCAGTGTCGCTGTGTACTCCTCATACTCACACGTTCTCCAAGCTCTTTTGGAGGCGGATCGGTTTGACGGCCCAAGTGTCGTTCTTGCATATCTACCTTACCAGAGCGAGTCGACCCCCGCCCTTGATATCCTCACGGAAACTAAACTCGCCATTGATTCGGGTTATTGGCCCTTGTATCGCTGGGACCCGAGCAAGGAAGCAGAGGGACAAGAACCATTTTCCTTAGATTCTGAGAGCATCCGGAATGAACTACAAGCATTCTTGGACAGACAAAACCATCTCTCTCAACTTGTGCGTTCCCAGCCTCAAATGGCAGCTGAGCTGGTTAGTAGCTTAAGCGAGCGGTCCAAAGAGGCTAGAAGAATACAAGCTAAGAAGCTGTATGATAGCGTGCTTAGTGCACTCGACGCCCCACCCCTCCTTGTTCTTTACGCATCCGATGGAGGAGCAGCAGAGAAGAAAGCGAAACGGCTCGCAAAGCGTGCTTCCGCAAGAGGTCTATCAACCACGGTGAACACAATGGACTCCACCACACCCGATGTCCTCGCTCAAGAAGAAAATGTTGTATTCATAACATCTACGGCCGGCCAAGGCGAGCCCCCTCAAAATGGCAGAAAGTTCTTCAAATCACTGAATATCGCTATCGCCAATGGAGAGCTTACTCTGAACAAGCTTCGTTATTCTGTTTTTGCCATGGGTGATAGTCATTATTGGCCTCGTCCTGAGGATGCCCAGTATTTCAACAGACCCGGGAAAGACTTGGACGCTCGGCTTGAAAAGATTGGGGGTCAGCGGCTTTCCGACATTGGATTAGGCGATGAGCAGGATGTTGATGGTACAGAAACCGCATATAAAGTATGGGAGAGTTGTTTGTGGAAGGCATTAGGGGTTGATTCGATTGAAGTGGAAGAAGCCGAGCCAGAACCTATTACCTATGAACACTTCAAAGCTGCTTCGTCGTTTTTACGTGGGACAATCGCAGAGGGTCTCGAAGACACCAGCACAGGTGCCCTCCTCGCCGCCAGCGACACACAGATATCAAAGTTCCACGGTGTCTACCAACAGGATGACCGAGATATTCGCGAGGGGCTGCAAGCACAGGGGCTCGAACCCGCCTATTACTTTATGATTCGTTTGCGCATGCCCGCTGGGGTATGCCAGCCTCACCAATGGCTCAAGTTGGACCGGTTGGCCGATGAGCATGGATCAGGTACGATGAAACTCACTACTAGACAAACCTTCCAATTCCATGGAATCATCAAACGACATTTAAAACCCGCCATCCAGGATATCAATCGCGCTCTCCTCGATACATTATCTGCCGCTGGCGATATCGTCCGGTAATCTAGTCCTTGCAACATTTCCCGGCGTGCCTGACACCCCTTTTTTCGTAGAAACGTCACTTGTTCTTCCATACCATCTTTGTCAAGGCTTCATGAAAAAGTCTTCGATTTCGCCAAAGACATTACCAGCCACTTCACGCCTCGTACCACCGCCTATCATGAAATATGGCTTGACAAGAAACTTGTTGCGGGAGATGCTGTGAAGGACGTTGAACCGCTCTATACGGAATTTTATCTTCCTAGAAAGGTACTCCATTTTATTGCGCCTAAACACACCATAGACCATATGCTCACATGACACTAGTTCAAAATTGCCGTTGCCGTACCGCCTACTAACGACGTCGACGTATTCACCAACGATCTAGGTTTCATCGCTATAGTCACACCCGAGGGGGAATTGGCGGGCTTCAACGTCATCACCGGAGGTGGCATGGGTATGACCCACGGCAACAAGAATACATACCCTCGGCTTGCAGACTCTCTAGGATTCTGTACATACGAGCAGGGCATCAAGGTCACCGAGGCCATCGTGCTGGTTCAGCGCGATAACGGCAACCGAGCTGAGTAAGTCTACTTCTTGTAGCTAGGAATAAAGGCGCTAATAATGATTCTGCAGCCGTAAGGTAACTTGTAGCTTCCGGCCGTTTCCCAACCGAGCTTACTTGTCTTCGTAGAGAGGACGAGTAGGATTCACCATTGATAAGATGGGCCTAGACGTCTTCAAAGCCGAGGTGGAGAAGCGCCTAGGTTACTCGCTCGCTCCCGCACGCCCATACATATTCACCCGCAATATCGATGACTTTGGGTGGACCATAGGAGAAAACGGTAAACGTCACTTCACCATGTTCATCGAGAACGGACGAATCCAAGACATCCCTGAACGCAAATTTAAAACTGGTTTACGGGAAATAGCAAAAATCCACAAGGGAACGTTTAGGTTGACAGCCAATCAGCATGTGGTGATTTCCGATATCAATTCGGATAATGTTTCTGCTATACAGGCGGTTTTGCGGGAGTACAAGATGGACAATTTGAATCATTCCGGTCTCCGGCTGGCTTCTTCGGCCTGCGTTGCTCTCCCTACTTGCGGTAAGCACACATGTTCTTCGATGCAGACCAACCGAAATTCGACATCTTCGTTGCAGGGCTGGCTATGGCTGAATCAGAACGAGTGGGTGTTGCTTGGCTCACTTGATGATCATACACTAACATTGTCTTTTACAGTACCTTCCATTGCTGATAGACAAGCTGGAGAAGATATGCGAAGAGCACGGTCTCCGCAACGACTCCATCGTTATGCGCATGTCCGGATGTCCCAATGGCTGCACCCGCCCGTACGTTGGCGAGATCGGCTTTATTGGTAAAGCACCTGGGGTTTACTCGATGCTCCTTGGAGGCGGTTACCATGGCCAGAGGTTGAACAAAGTTTATCGAGGTAAGTTAAAGTATGATTTCCATGCAGACACGGCTAACCGTCGATATCCACAATTTCAAAGAATCTGTCACTGAACCTGATATCCTCAAAATTCTTCGCCCAATGATAAAGAGATATGCCATCGAGCGATTAGACGGAGAGAGGTTTGGCGATTGGACAATCCGCGCTGGGTATATTGCGCCAACTCTATCTGGAAAGGATTGGTACAGTGACATAGGTGGTGAAGGGAAGTATAGAGAGTGACTCGGGCAATCTCGGGTTTGAGTAGTTTATGCCAAAACCATTCCATAGTCGGAAATGTACTCTAGGATATTAATGGTTACCATGCCCAACCCTCGGCGCTGAGAAAGCCCGGTCCTCGCCTCTATAGGAGCTCCCCCGACCGCGTCCCCGATCAAGGCTCGAGGGACGCGCAACTCGGATACATGTGCCGTCGGGCGTCCTTGAGATCGTGCCTCCATATCCGTTACAACAGGCGTCCTGCTGTCTGTAGGTCTTGGTGACGACGATAGTTTTACCATAGCTCCGCGTTGAAACACGTTTTTCTAACGCGCGCAACACTTTACCATTGGAGAAAGAGCCTTGTCCTCCTCTATTGCGAGGGAGGCCACCCCTCAGGATCTTGCGTCCTGCTTCCGCTGGAGAGACTTGATTCACCTGGATGACGGCGTTCGGGTCCAGTAATCGTTTGTAAAGGTAAAGCCGCCGGTTGTCAATGGAGAAAAACCGGCAAAAGTCGTCCTCGTTGTCGAGGGGTCTGTTCAAGAAATCTGCAAGGCTCCGACGTGCGATGACAGTAATCGGTTCGAAAGTCTCTTCAAGGTAGGCAGCTGGCCCACGATAGTAGGAGAGAGCTTCTCGCTCGATAACAGTGAAGGGTATCGTCGTGGCAGAGTTATTATGCACCCCAGAGCTGATGGAACTTTGCGTGAATCCGATCTGGTTTAGTGGCATAGACTTCAATTCATCATCACTGCGGGGATGTGGATATTCATGGATGCTGCGGGCTGACACCCAAAGAGTACCAAGCAAGATCAAGAACGGAACCTGCGGCCAAGATTCGCTCAGCGGTCAAGATCATTGGATAATGATTGCGAATCGCGTACCAATGCAACGAACATATTGATTCGATCATTTACTAGAGCCAGATGCGACTTGCAAATATAAGGTCGTTCATCTTCAGGACGTCTGCCAGTGTCACTAAGTACTCTCACCATTTTTCAGTAGTAGATCAGCCTATAGGTCACTAGTAACCCATTCCACAGCGAAGGCCTGGGAGTAGCCTGCTTCGGATAGAACTGTCGAGATTGGACGCAGTACACAGGCTTGTTAGGTTTCACATTGAATCGAGCATTAAGACGGAGAATGTCGGTCTCAGATAGAGAGAGAGGAGCACTGCGCTAGAGAGAATCCGTTGTTGACGTATCCGAAATCTGGATGGTTTGCTCCTAGCCCCCGGACGACAATCATAGTAGGCAGCATGACAGAGAGCGACACCTTCGTGGGTATCATATAATCTAGACAACAGGCAATTCAAAGGCGGAGCTAGTGTTACGTTATCCACAATATTGCTTCCGAATGGATTGAGAGACTCAACTCAGTGATGGTATTCGTTCACGCTAAAACAGTCACTGACCTAGTAATTTCCCACAACGTTTACTGGATAAGCAAAGCCGCACACGAAGATGAAGGCCATCCTGGAGCAAACGGGCAGACAGGAAGTCGGGGTACAAGTATAAGTACACATCCAATTAATACCAGGACGACTGCCAAGCAGTGTCACTCCCGCCTGTCCTAGCGAATATAGTGTTGGAATTACAAACGATAACGCGAGACCCGAACGATAACGCGAGACCCAATTGCCTGTCGAGCTCAAACCCAAACTCGGAGTTGTGTGTGGACCACAGCCCCGACATCTGTACATATGCTCCATGGACCCTAGTGATTGGTTTTCCTTCCTTTCATCATCCTCTTTAGCACCTAATGCATATGATATTCCATTCTCATCTATCATATTCCGCTTAGTTACATGTTCCGAGCCTCTCATAGTACTTATAGCTTACTTCTACGATACCGCTCACTTCATCTTTGCCCGTGCAAACGTGAAGTGAGTATTATACCTTATATCTTCCCACTTCCGTTACTTACTCGCGCGTAGCCTAAGTTTGCTTCTCTTACAGGTACTTGCCAATATATTATCTTTGCCCGTGCAAACGTGAACCTAAGTTTGCTTCTCTTACATATAGCATACTTATCAAACTTGATCCGAGATCAGGATGGTCTGTAGGTCCATTAATTTCGCCTGTCAGGAGCTTCCTTAGCAGACAAACATTGCCGGAGACGTTGCATGCAGCTTCTGGTACTAAGACCAAGACACGTCAGGGGGGTCCAGGGGAACGCCCGGCTCCCAAGCGATGAAGTGTACACACCTGAAGCGGCACAGTCAATGACGGCGTTCATTCAATGCTAGGTAGTTACTAACTAGTAAGTTTTCTGCGGGCATCGTCGGTTTGAAAAGGTAAATCCGAGGCCTTGAGGCGTTGAGGACTCACCGGCATTGTCAACCACTGCAGCATTTTTGTACAGTGCCAAAATCCCCAAAATGACAATTCCTCAGGCGCTTTATACAGCACTATTGCCGTCACATATCCTCCATATCCTTATCCTGAGGTCGGATGTCGATGGAAGCCCGAGCTGAATTGACGTTTTCGGATAGTAAACTACTACTGCACCATCACGCGTTACCTTTCATTGAACGGCTTCCCGCCTCAACACCATATCCAGCCACCCGTGAGCATAACTCGCTCAATTTCTCACTTGGTGCATCTAAGAGAACATGTTTTCGTGAAGTTCCTTCCGCATCTCCTAGATCTGAATTTGTCACGTAGCTGTGAGATTCGATTTATCGAGTACATGCAGTTACCCGAGAAATTCGGTGAGATAGAGTATTTAGCGTCGAATTATGTACGCTAACACTTTTCTCTTCTTGGGACGTCGCGAGGTTTTGGAACCTCCTTGCTTCTTAGAACCTACTTTGTTAGGGGGGTTGGAACCCCCTGGCTTGCTGCTCCCAGGTTTCTTCGAACCTCGCTGCGTACCAGTGGGACTCCCCGGTGTGCTATTCCCCGGCTGGGTAGCATTACCTTGGGTACCAGAAGTTCCGGGTGCTTGTGGAGGCTTCCCACTTGAACCACCCCCCGAGTCGTTACCTTCGCCTTTCCTAATCTCGATAGACTTCCCTCCGTTCTTGGTCGTGACACGTTCCTTTAGCGCATCCTGTGCGGTGATCTTGCGCCCACGTATGAGGGATCTCCCTGCTTCCTCAGCTGTAACGATCTCAACTGGGATAGAAGCGTTGGGTGCGAGTGTTTTGAATAGATAAAGCCGTCGATTGTCAAGAGAGAGAAGACCATCGTTTGGGTACGGGAAGACAGTGAGTCGACCAGGGAACGCTCCGCGAAGGTAAGCTTCCGGACCACGGGGATCTTTATGAGCAAGATCTATGAATGTCTGCATGGGAACGAGTTTTGCAGAGTTGTTGTGGATGTCAGAGCTGATGCTATCTTGTGTGTATCCGATTTGGCTGAGAGGGATGTCTGTGAGGTTTCCAGCTTGAACTTCTTGATATTCTTGGATGCTGCGGCGATACTGCTGTGGCTCGTAGACATTACGTGCCGTAGTCCAGAGGGCACCAACTATGATGAGCAGGTGGATCTGTAAGAAGGAAAAAGACATCATGGAGAGTACCAAGAAAGATAGGTAGATGGCGTACAGAAATGAATGCCATGTTGAAGCAATGAGTAGACAGGAGGACGCGACTCAGTATAAGTACATGGCCACCAGGACGGCTGCCCATCAGCATTGCCCCTACCTAGAGAAACCAGTATATTTACCTATTAACCTAGGAGTAGATTGACCAATGATTTCAGCACTTTCGTGTAATAGAAGCGCCCTCTCACCTATGGAAGTGAGCATACTCACCAATCAACTCCAGGGGTAGATTGACCAATCGTCGCAGCACTTTTGTGTACTAGAGGCGCTCTCAATGGTGAAATGTCGCCAGAAGTTGGCTTCGGCGGAACTTGTTACTTCCTAGTAGTTACTATGACGTAGGAGAGCCACCTACGAAGCTACAGAAGCCTCACCCCTGGAGCTTCAAGGCCTCAAGGCCTCATCGTTTATGCGAAGGGCAAGCGACCAAGTGGGATGATTACATGGTTAGCTGAATATGACCGCAAATTCGGGGCCGCGACAAAGGCCAAGAATCTAACGAAGCAAGACAAGCCGGGTTTACACCACGTCAAGCCGAAATTCCTTACATTTCGCTGCCTTAGGTAGTTGGGCGTAAAAGAAAAAGGAAGTTGAAAGAAAGTGACGAGGAGACTTTGTAGTCGTGGGATATCTAAACTGACCGTGAGATGGAACTCGATATAAGCGCCACTGTTGCAAGGTCAATATGATCAATTCTGGCCTCTTCCTTCTTCGACACACAGCCCATCGCAATTGCCCTCTTCTAGAACCCTACCAATTATATCCTACCCAGCATCGTCCGCAAAGCGCTAGAATCCCAAGAGCAGGCAATTCCACAGACTCTACGGGCGCTTCTGCACGCACTGCCTGCGCATGCACAGCCGCTATTCTACTCTACGAAGTCATGTGTATTCTTATCCTGACGGAGAAAACTTAAGCCTTCACAGAAGTACATACCATATCGGTTAACGAATGCGATGAAGAAGCCTTCCATTTCCCATGCTCATCGGAAATCTTCGCGCATGTCACCAGTGACCGACCACTCACTCACGTTAATAATAACGCGCTACACTGTTAGAGTTCAATCTACACTTTTAGACTCATAGTGCGCACAGCAACCAGTTCCAACGACATAGCAAGGGGTATACTTCCTTTTGAGTTTCTTTTTGGGTGGATGGATGTATATAAGGAGGACTGCTAGACGAGATGAGTATCTTCATTCGTTCAGTACTCACTTCAGTACTTCAGTCCCCAATCCTCTGCGCGACACACGATCCAGGTCGTATCATCGTAACACCACCAATACCGCCAACCCCAAACAACCTAACAGAAATCAACCATGGCTTTCATGGGTAACGCTTTGTACTACGATCCCGGCCTTGCACGTTACCTGTCATACCCCTACCCAGTCCCATCCCCAATCTCCGTCCTCTACCCCATGCCCGCCCCGGTTTCACCTCCAACCAAAACACATTCAGAACCATCCAACCACCCCGTTGCCTCCTACACCAAACAGCTTGGCTACCTGTCCCCCTTCGCCCCCCCAACATACCCGGTAATACCACCGGTAATACCACCCTACATCCCAGACGAAAGCAAAAGCAAAAAAGCCCCAACGTACCAAGCGACCCTATTAACCCATCGCGACAACGTCATTACTCGCGAGGTTTGGGCGCCTTCACCCGCCCCAGAGGCTAGACCGGCGCCTCAGCCTTTCTATCAATATTGCGTGTACAAGTGCTGACCGCGTCAGTGAAGAAAGTCCTACATGGGGCTCCCAGGCGCACACGGCCATGTATTTATGCACTGGCATCGTTCGTCTCGACGCAACCGTGACCCAAAAGCTCTCCGAGAGTACCTCTTAATCCTTTCCCGACTACTCTTAGCTGCATCCATTTGTTTAGTGTTCACGTTCCTCTTCCATCCAGTTCCTATGCTACATGGCTTCTGTACAGGTTCCGTAACCTCGTCCTTTCCTTCTCACTTCGTATCCGTCGTGTACTCCTAGTATTAGTTAGCCTTCGTCTAAGCTTGTCACACAAATCATAATGCACCACTAGAAATGATATTCTATCTTGACAAGAGCGTCATGTATACTAGCAGCGCAGATGGCCTGGGTTAATTGATTTTTACCAAAACGGTCAATATACGGTGACCGAAACAACCGTGACACTTTCTACGACGTCTATTCCTAATAGGCGAAGGCTTGAACTGTGACTCGACATAATTGACCTGAAGAATCCACGCGACAGAATGGATAAATGCAGCATCCACCCCATGGAGAATAGGACCCACCCTGAATTCGTGGGCTGGAAGTAAACCCACGAAATGCGATGAGTTTCAGCTAGAACTGAACTGGAGCTATCCAGAGAGATTGGCTTGCAAAGCCTCGGGAACACTGATCAGTGATCAATTGACCAGTGGAGACATTCTGCACTACAAATAACCTCAGTGAATGGCAATACAGGTAAAACAAGGCGCATACATTGACAGGAATGCCCACGCGAGGGTGTACTTTAGTGCTCCCAGTAAACGGGAGCGATTTGAGCGGATCTTCCCTACAGTGTGGAAGCCAGCAACGGAGCTGCTTCCCTTGAACGAGGATGCACTGGTCCGAAATGACCAAATGCGACTTGAGCGAGCGTATACACGCCCTAACGATAAACGGCAAGATTGATATCTGTCGAGATATCTATAATACGGCGTGATCATTAGAGGCGGGATAGCATATAGCACGTCAAAGAGAAGAGCTTACCACTGAAACGATGATGTGGACTCTGACCACGACGATAAGAGGCAGGACGACTGCTAACAGCTAGAACGAGGGCGCGCGCCTCGAGCGACCCAGCCACCCTCTGTAAGTGTCATATTAGAACCGGATGGCAATTCTCAACGGCGTTGATGATGGACGTACCGATGGTGGAAGGATAAGATGTAAGAATGCTAGATGTCGATGCTATATACTCTCCTGAGGCGCTTTAGGGCCGGCCGAAGTAGGTAGGCGGATTTGTAATCAAGATTTTGTTCCCCTATCCCCCTACATCCCCTAGACAAACGCTCCACCGGATTTACGCCCGCCAAGCACACATCGATGGTCGATGAATCTATGACCCTCAAACATTCGTAAGCCTGACATTTCTCACTGTATTGATACTGCAACGCACTTGGTGGCAACTCGCCAAGTCCAGACCAACTCGACTTCCTATCAGGCGTTCTTGCGGTATATTTGGAGTAGCTGGGCACCCTGACCAGGGGGAGATACGTCGAAGCTGGCATTGATAGTGGGACGTTGGCATTGATATGGCTGATTGGGGATAGGCCTCTCCTTCCTCCCGCCACCACGCTTGTCGCCCTTACTTTTGATACATCGGAATTTTCTGCTTCTTCCCTAATGACTACTTGGTGGGGTATAGCGGGTTATATGTATTCGTCTCTGAAACCAATCATCATGTCGAGGTGCATATGTCTCCTACAATTACAATAGAGCTAGCAAACGCCTACGAGAAATAAGATCAAGAATGGAGACTTTGAGCCGTGGCTGCTTCACTTTCGAGGTGGATCCAGAGTCCATCCACCATTGTTGGTGCTCAAAATCTAGAGACACAAACGCTCACGCGGGTCCGAGGTTACGCCCAACCACCGCCCTACATAGCCTACATAGCGTTCCTAAATCTGGATATATATTCGAATGTAGGCAGCGTACATTTCAATGGCAAGTTTTGGAAGAGGCCATGAAAAAGTGTGGTATATGCTGTATGCATGTGTGTGATGAAAGAGGATCAAAACGACGAAACTGAGCACCAGGAATGAAAGGTAAAACCAAGTGGTACACATACATAGAGGTGGATATGAGACAGATGTACTCACAAACAAAATAATCGGTTACATCACATGCTTCCTGACTATATACAAAGAAAGCAGCATCGTATCAAGAGTGGCGGCGGTCTCGCATGCAATTGCCCCGAAACTTGAATAGCATCAGGACACATGATC
Organism: Pleurotus citrinopileatus; assembly: GCA_017312325.1. NCBI lineage: Eukaryota > Fungi > Basidiomycota > Agaricomycetes > Agaricales > Pleurotaceae > Pleurotus > Pleurotus citrinopileatus. Next base: position 407,281 of record BHFW01000002.1, read on the forward strand.
AAGGATTATATCGCCGTTGAATGAAGAAGGAAGGTGCGCATACAGACCGCCCCTTTTAATCATTAGATTAGATGGTCAGTGTTGATGATCAGCGGAGCGTCGACTATATGGGATGAGACGATATGAGGGGGTAGAACAGCACGTTCGGGGCTCGCAAGTAAAACAGCTGAGTGAGAAGCTTTCCTGAGCGAGCTACCGATACCGATGACGATAGAGTAGACCCCCCTCACCCCTTATTTATCCAGGAGGTTTAAGTGTAGGGAGCGTCGCCCCACGGGTATATCTTTGCGTGTCGAAGAAGATTGTGTGGAGGGAGTACAAGGGATCTGATTGGCAAGCCCGATGATAAAATTCAATATAAAGGTAATGAGAGCCAGGTGGTGACTATGATGCTATCGATTTTCAGAGAGGGAGTTTGAGGTATCAGAATTCAAATATCTATGGGTGGGTGCAACGGGGGCTGTCTCGCACCACTGACTGATCAAGTGGTACAAGGGGAACGATGTCAATGCACCGAAACAACGAAGAACCTAATGCGATGGTGTATTGACTGAAATTAGTGAATAGTGTTGGGCTGATGCTGATGCTGACTCTAGTGTAGATGTTGATATTAACGTTGACAACGATTCGAAGATGCACCTACCGAGTACATACCTGACGCCGACCAATCAATTGGGCAATTGGGGGTGGTTAAACCATAATTATGGATTTGCTGGGAGAGGCACACATGTACGGAATAGTTTTAATTGACGGACCCACTGGCCGGTGTGGGATATGTAAAAGGCTCGAGGCCGACGTTCGAAATACTTACTGAGAACCGGAGTGGGCTCTCAATCTGGTTGAGGAACAATCGCGGATTTCATGCGTTCGCGGGTCAACTCGTGTTCTACTTATATTTATATTTCTAAAGTTAGATGGGTCGGCGATAGTGAGAAAGTTGGCGGGTGCTTTTGTAACCGGTTTTTACGATTCGCTTGTCCTTAGTAAAGTGATATTGAATTCATGCGATCACGTTGGATATGAACGCAACATGAACGTGGATAAGAAAGAGGATCAAGATGCGACGGATGGATGGAGGCTCGGAAATTAGTGCACACAATAAATTTGCATTTGATAGCCGCTCCTCGTCAAAGGGGTTGTCTGGTATGTCGTCGGTTTTATTTCCTGAAGACGATTGTTACGCACGGTCGCGCATCATCAATGATTGAGCGTCGCCAGAATCAATCATCAGCGCCGCAGCGTCATCTCGCGCCCAGGCATCTCGCCCTAAAGTCGAGCCTAACGATTCTGCGAGTTGAAGTGCCTAATGATAATGACCGGAAGGAGATACATACGGAGTCGGAAAGGATCGTTGATGGTGGGACGTGGGCATTATGGTTGATCGGAGACAGGCCTCTCCTTACCGCCAAAACGCCCGCTAACACCTTTCCTTTTGATGCATCGGATTTTTCTGCCTCCAGCCCTGTGTTGCCCAAGTCCTTCTAGTTTCCCGTTATGAGTATGCATGTACAGTGCTTGGAAATTCCACGCTAAGCTTTGAATGAAAGATATCAGGTGGGGTGAACGTTTGTGTACTTTGATTCTATGTAGTCGTCATGTCGATATGTATATGTCTCCTGCGATTGGAAGAGAGCTAGTAACTGCTGACGAGCGTTGAGCTGAGGGTTCTTGACTCTCGAGTTTGACCCCATCAACGATCGTCGGTGGTACTGGTCCCTGGACGTCCAAGGGACGCTCACGCGGGGCCGAGGTTACACTCAAACACCATTCTACATAGCTTTTTCAAAATGTGTAAATGTATTTGAGTGGAGGCGGTGCAGAACTCGATGGCAAGTTATGGAAGAGGGAGAGGAAGGCAGTGAGGATCACCACATTCGTATCTTTGATGGGAGAAAGTAAGTTTTGATCGAGGCATGTGGTGTGTTGTCACTCAAGATATTTAGTGTGTGGTATGTGATGTATGCATATGGCGTAGGATGAAAGAGGATCTCGGGCTGACGCTGGTTGATTCAGAGATGAAACCCAACATTCACACATCCCGGAAATGGTTTGTAATTTTTGTTTGTTACAAGGCCGTGGTACTAGATGTACAGTAAGCCAGGTATGACGTACGTTTGTCGCAGGATACGGAACTGGATGGAGTTGGTATGTTCTAGTCAGCGAACCCGATAATAACTTATTAGCATGGAGACATTTCTTGATGCAGAGGTTTGAGTGTGACATGGTTCCGAGAGGTTTGGAGGGTATTGTGTAGGGTTGGAAGCAACATTGGATGATCGGTGGAGTCGGCCGCACCAACACTGAGACGTAGGTTGATCCGGGAAGAACATACCTTGAACTCGAACCATCGCCATCCTTGTCGCCCTCGTTGCGCTACTCAACGACCACGCGTCCTGCTAACCCATGCCACCGTTGAAAGTATTCAGAAAAAACGCCTCCAATATCCAAGGCTCGATGGTTGAAATCAGAAACTTGCATATATGCGCATGATTGAGATCCGTCTCTGACACCCAATCCAGCAAGTACCGCCGATATTTTACGTTTTGATTTGTCTGCGAGTCCGGATTGAGCATCGTTTCCCCATAGAGTATCCCGCCGAGTGCGGAGAACCCTCTCACCACTCCAAAATTGACGTCTGGCGGCGAGAGGGTCCGTAGGCCACACGAGTGTTTGTTAGCCGAGACGCGGCATGGATGGATGTATATGCGACAAATGCAGTAGGCCGTTGGGGATGGATATTGTATGATCGCGAAATCGGCTGAGCACGGTTGCTCCCCTCAAGTTCAGGTCTGCGGCAAGACTGCGGTACTACGCTACGTAGTACGTATGCCCGGGTCGGGTTGCTAGAGTACGAAAGATGGTAGAGCCGAAGCATTCAAACAAGTAATCATCGACATTCCCAGCGTCGCCATGTGCCGACAGTCCATCCCCCGAGGTCAGTACTCTCGTTCGACGTGAAAAGTCAAGGTGATAAAATGAAGAATTGCTTTACGGTGTTGGTCGGAGTGATGGTAACGTGGTTTCCAGGGCGCGGAGAGGCTCACCGGATCAGAGGCGGTACACTGGATGGCGGTCCTCAGGTCTGTTGTGTTCATGTTTGGCTCTGTGTGATTCCACAGATCTGATATCTATATCAGATGACAAATCCCACTTTCATACTAAACACTGCTCCTCTTTCTCCTCCTCCTCCTCCGTCCACTACCACCACCACCACCGATGCATCGTTCCTTTTCAGATTCACAGACGCATCCATCAATACACTCATCTCCCCATCACTTCTCGCAACAGCTCCCAAACCAGGAATATTCCCCTTACAACCCAAGGTTACCAGCAAAGAGCGCGACTTACGCCGGTCCATCTCACCAAGCTCTTCATGTTTCCACCTCCATCCCACCGACACACGACCACGACGAAGGCACCGCTAGACCAGGAAATGCTCACAGACACCACCAGTTCCATGCTCATGCTCAATCACTCCCACCGCTACCGCAATCTTATGACCTGCTAGCAGCAACACCCACAGCAACAACCGCCCCGGAACAGCTACCTCTACCATCGACCGATCCGACACCGGGGCTCGCAAATGGTCTCACACGTCCCCTCACAGCACAAGAACAAGAGCGTCTAGCACAGCTTGATAGGCTCAAATTCTTCCTCGCAACAGCTCCTAGTCACTGGGATGCTCGCGGCGTCCCTGGAGGTGAAGGTATCTCGTCAGCTGTAGTTTCCTCTGACGGTGGAAATCAAGGTATGTCCCGACATTACCAAAGAGTTTATCTGCCTTTTTTGTTTATCGGGATGGCTTTCTCGTTGGTGATTAGGCCTACCTCTGTCCACCCTTCCTCCATCCATGCACGCTTTGCCCACCTCTCATCCATCCTTGAATCGCTTCCTCCTTCCTTCAAACGAATTCGTGTCTTGTGTACTCTGGAATGGCTTGTTCCACATAACAGGCACAGATATCGTTAGGGCGCTTGTATTCCGGTGAGTTCGCAAATCCGGACCTTTTGCCTCGCGTGTACCTAGTTTCTAATTGAATTTCATCTCCCTCCCTCCCTCGTTTTCACTATGACGCAGATTCGAAGCATTTGGCCGACCCGTTCGCAACATGAAGAAATTCGAGGAAGGTGTTTTCTCGGACTTGCGTAACCTCAAACCAGGGATCGATGCGTCGCTCGAAGAACCCAAATCGCCTTTCCTTGATCTTCTCTTCAAATATCAATGCATTCGAACTCAAAAGAAGCAGAAGGTGTTTTATTGGTTTTCGGTGCCGCATGACAGATTGTTCTTGGATGCCCTGGAGCGGGACTTGAAGAGGGAAAAGATCGGACAGGAACCTACAACTAAGATCATGGGTGAACCGGCTTTGAGCTTCACATACGACGAGAGGAGGGGGCTGTATGAGCAATTTATTGCTAGTGTTAGGAAAGATGGTGGGTATTCTCTCGATCAGGTCGCAAATGAATGCAGTTGGCTGATCATTTCTGGCGTTTCATTTCAGCTAAAAATGCGTCCTCGAGGAAGAAACGCGGACGCAAGGGCAACGGCGATGATGGGTATAACGGAGAAGGCGAGGAAGGTACCACATCGGACGGCGAAGACAGTGGATCCGATAGTGGTAGCGGCGGTAGTGGTGATGAAGGTGAAAATCGAGGCCGTTCGTCTAGTAGGCGAAGGAGAACGGGGTACTCGGGTGAAGATGCTGATGACGAGGCAGGGATGAGTGATGCTGCTAGCTCTGCTTCCAGGGAAAGTAGCGTTGATGCCGAAGGGATGAGCAGCGATAGGGAAGGGAAGAAGAAGAGTAGGAAGAATAAGGAAGCGCGGGCGTCGTTACCTGCTGCTGTAACGAACACGCAGACACCATTCTTTTCGATGTTTAGCTTGTTTGAGGGAAGCCCCACATACAAGCAAAGGAGAAAGAAGAACACAGGTATGTGAACTACATTATCTTCAGAAAGTTCAATGCTGATTATGATAATGTAGCTAATAAATCCGCTCTCGGTGGCGCTCCCATCAATGGGCCCGGTACCCACTCACGATCAGCAAGTGTTAATGGACTTTACGAAAGCGAAGCTGAAGGAGGCGGTAATGCGCTGAGCGCTGCCGAAATGTTCATGCGTCAAGCTCGCGGTGAGCTTGCTGGTGCTGGAACACGACGACGACGAGACACCACTACACGAGGCCACGTTAACAGACACTCTTTCCATGCCACCGGCGATGCATACTATGGTGCTCAACTCGATGGAAATGTCTCCGGTCCGGATGGGATGGGCGGAAATGGCTTTTTTGGTGGGTATAATAGCGATTATACTGGCGGGAGTGGACCGTACGGAGATATGGGATTCACGACGAGGAGTGTGGATGATGTTTCGATGATGAATACTAATGAGGCGTTTCCTGGTGTTGGGGGAGGTGATATGGGGATGGGGATGCTAGGTGGGAATGGCTACGCTGGGGCGATGGATGTGCATGGTGTTGGGGTCAGTATGGGAGGCAGCATGTCTGCTGGATATGCAACGCAGACGTTTGCGGATGCTCAGCATGGCCCGAACGCTATGGGTTTGCAGAATATGAATGGGTCAGAACTTATCCCTGGCGCTGCCTCCGCATCCGCGTTTGGATCCACTTCCGCTTTGGGAGCTGTGGGACCTGGTCAACACAACCTTGCTGGAGGAGCTGCGAAAGCGTACCTTTGCCCACTCTTCTCTTGCGGTCGGATGTTCAAGCGTATGGAACACCTCAAGCGGCATGTGAGGACTCATACGATGGAGAGGCCATACGCGTGTCCGAGGTGCACGAAGAGGTTCTCTAGGAGCGACAATTTGAATCAACACGTGAGGACGCATCTGAGGGCTGAAGGTGGCGCGGGTATGGGAGATGCTGGATTGGGGCTGGGTATGGGAGATGCAGGTGGGTTGGGATTGGAGGGTCCTTTGGGTGTAATGCCTGGGGTGGGGATGGTGTGGTACGACGAGGTTAGTTCTCTTTTTCTGTGTGGGACGAACGTCAGACTGATTACTTCGTTCATTCTTTCCAGGATAACAGCAGCGTTTCTGGAACTGGCGAGTCCGAAGACGATAACGACGGCAGCTCACATGGCGACTTCTCTGGTCTCTCGATGGCTTTGGATCCAGGCATGAATAACATGCAAAATGTCACTGGGGCCAGTATCGATATGAACTTGGGAATGTTTGGAGGCCCGTCGGGAATGGGTATGGGTATGGGCATGGCTGCTGGTGTTTCCGGTGCGACGGTCGTAAGTCGCACTGGATCCACCGATGTCGCTATGGAGGGAAATGCCAACGGCGATAGTCAATGGGCTGTTCGTAATCCTCGTGCAAGTCCAGCGTTTAGCGATTCATCACCACCCCTTGGAGCTTCGAATCAACTAGCGAATATCAACAACCATCCTGGCCTGACCAACTCACCTGGAAGCTTTATGAATCAACCATTACCCGGAGGAGCTGGAGCGTATGGAGACGAGTATAATTCTTCTCTTAGCGCGCCCTCGCATAAACAAGCCTTTGATCATGCGGGTGTGTATTCGCATTTGGAAGCTAGTTTAGCTGTTACCCCGAGTAGTGCTGGAGGACCCGTTCGGAGGCACAGAAGTATGACTCCATCACTTGCTAGGCATGGAGAGCAAATTCGTCGACCTGTCACTGCTACAAGTGGTGATTTCTCTGCTGGGCTTCCTGGCGCCGGGACGGCTACTCACAACGGGTCTCCTGGGTCGACATCGTCGTTAGCAAATGGCGGAGGCGTTCCCGGTGCAAGTGGGGGGAGAGGATATCATCCATACGCTGCGTATTCAGCTTCTGCATCGCGAAATAATTCAGCACAGAATAGTCCGATGATCTATCCTGTTCCCCTAGGACAGGATTACGGGATGCAGCCGTTGAGGAGGAGTGATTCGCGTGCCTCGAATGCTAGTGCGAGTGGTGGTGGCAGTGGGGGGTTGCATGAGCAGATGCGTGCGATGATGAGTATGGATTTGGGGGCTGGTGGGCAGCAGCAGCAAGGGGATGTCAGTGGTTCGGCGGCAGGAGGGGTGTTTGGGAACGATGTGTATAGATCGGAGAGTCCTGCGCCGCTTGGAGGAGGGGGTCATAGTGTCACAGCCAGTCCTGCGTTTGTGGGGACTGGGGAGTTGCCTGGGCAGTTTGGTGAGCAGGGGTATATGGATCTAGGGATGGAAGGTGGGTATGATCAACAGCATCACCATCATCATGGGCAGCCGGGACAAGATGCGTATTATGCTTCATGAATGGTTGATGACTCGCTACGACACTACATGGCGTGCTCTCAAATTTTACGACGACCTTGGCTCACGAATTCGATTACTCCCGTCGAAAACCCATCCCCTCCTAGTCTTTGTGTGTGGTTAACGATTGATTTCTCCCCGCCTTTATCTTTCCTCGACTTCTTTTTCCAACGCATTTAACATATTTATATCTCTCTCAATTCTCAGTGTATCTTTGCAATCACCCTTAATTTACTGCCCTCTCCATAGCTGCGCTACTTATTGCTACTAAGGACTTCACGACGATTTCGCTGTTGGTGTCGGGATTCCCCTTTCTCTCGTCAGAGCTAAGAATTCACTGTGTTGCTTATATATATTACATATGTACATATCCTCAGGAGTACGCCTCCGTCCTCGTTCTATCTCATGCCATCTAACACCGTTTCTTGTGTGGCCTTTTCATCATCGTACCTAGTTGTCCAACACATAATATCATTATTTCACTTACTTATGAAGACCTAGAGTAGAGTGAGTTGAGAACTCCACTTGAGCCCGAGCTCTTAGGATAGAGGCTGCCTCAGCTGTAAGGTAGACCCTGCACTCATTGCTTCCGCCGAAGTTGATGGACTTCTCTGTACAAAAGGAGATGCGGGGGTACTGCCTCTCCGCTGCTACACATCATCGATACGCATTTGTAGGAAATGAACTAAATTAAGCGAACACCTTGATGGGGTATGGAAATGAAGCATTTCCGAGGAAGGCGATGCATGATGTTGATGTTGATGTTGATGTTGATGTCGATTTCGATTTCGATAATTTGAGGGATTAGGTTTGGGATTTTTTTCTTCGGAAGCTGATGCGGATGGCTTCCGAGCATGGCGGTGTAACGTGTTGGTGTTGGGGATTTTGAGAATTTGAGTGTATCGAAGGCCCCCTCTCGCCCTCCCCTTCCTCGCCCCTTTACTCCTTGTGGCTTGATCCCATCAACGGTTAAGATGAATCGTCGATTGGTGTTTTCATGAATCATTAATATTGGTAAATTGGTATTCTAGGGATCGGGTGACGTGGTTGGTGATACATTTTCCGTTGACTAAAGATGAAGGCACCGACAAAGTCTGGGAGAATGGGGAGCTGGTCTTTGACATTCGACCAGTGGAATGGCGTGCGTCGGTCACTTCGGGGTCTCCTTATGGAGAAGCTAACCGGGGACCCACGGAGTGCGTTTGCTCCAGGTAACCTAGAGCTCCACCCCTCCTCACTGTCGCCAGCGGTCTGGAATGGCTGCAGCCCGATCTTGGCAAGCATGCGTCACTGGAGGCGATCAAGCGCAACCGCTCAAACATGATCGGCGTTGAAGCAGATGATCGGCAGCTGAAACACTTGGTGAGGTTGCAACCAGTGCTTTGTTTGCTGCTTCAGATCTACTCCTCGATATGGATGGAAGTTTTCGTCTGTGGTCAGTCTTGAAGTCTACAGTAAGTATTTTCGGTGCCTATCACTGGGATCCAGGATCCAGAATTTGTCTTTCTGGCCATCAATTCATCAACGATCAACGGTTCACCGTCCATCAAGGCCGATGTCATGCGTTGTGTAGCTTGTCATAGATACGTTTGTTAGTGCTCTGGAGCGGCACGAGAGCGGGTGCGCAGAATCAATGAAATGGTAATGATCGTATCCTGTACGCGCGTCTGCGGGGGTATGAAATAGTTTGTAACAGAGCACTATCAACGCAACGTGTCGAGAGGATAAAGGCAGAGTTGAAATTTGCGGGCAAAATCTGTCGGAGTATTTGAAAGACGTGATGCGAGTAGGCATCACCCATTCGTAAAGAGTCTAACCATGATGTGTCGTTGGGGATCCGAGTCGACGTGGACTATAGGCGAGTTCAAACGAGGCACATTGCTGTGTCGATACAGTCAACGTCAGGCTATTAAATTTCCGAGGACCAGAACATGTCAGCGTACCTTGCTGCTGTAGTTCAAAGGATTTCCGTGACATTGGTGGAATGGCTAGGATTTACTTTTACTTTGTACAGGGGTTCACAGGGGGCAAAGACCTGGTCCGGCCGGCCCTAAAGCGCCTCAGGAGCATCTCATCTTTCCACCATTGGTACGTCCATCATCAACGTCGTTGAGAATTGCCATCCGGTTCTAATATGACACTTACAGAGGGTGGTTGGGTCGCTCGAGGCGCGCGCCCTCGTTCTAGCTGTTAGCAGTCGTCCTGCTTCTTATCGTCGTGGCCAGAGTCCACATCATCGTTTCAAGTGGTAAGCCCTTCTCTTTGACGTGCTATATGCTATCCCGCCTCTAATGATCACGCTGTACTATAGATATCTCGACAGATATCAATCCCGCCGTTTATCGTTAGGGCGTGTATACGCTCGCTCAAGTCGCATTTGGTCATTTCGGACCAGTGCATCCTTGTTTAAGGGAAGCCGCTCCATTGCTAGCTTCCATACAGTGGGGCAGTTCCGCCCAAATCGCTCCCTTTCACCGGGAGCAATCAAGTACACCCTCGCGTGGGCATTCCTGTTAATGTATGCGCCTTGTTTTGCTTGGTTTGCCGTTCACTGAGGTTAACCGTAGTGCAAAATGTCTCCACTGATCAGTGTTCCCGTGGCTTTGCAAGCCAATCTCTCTGGCTAGCTCCAGTTCAGTTCTAGCCGAAACTCGTCGCATTTCGTGGGTTTACTTCCAGCCCACGAATTCAGGGTGGGTCGTATTCTCCATGGGTGGATGCTGCATTTATTCATTCCAACGCATAGATTCTTCAGTCCAATTATGTCGAGTCACAGTCCAAGCCTTCGCCTATTAGGAATAGACGTCGTAGAAAGTGTCACGGTTGTTTCGGTCGCCGTATATTGACCGTTTTGGTAAAAATCAATTAACCCAGGCCATCTGCGCTGCTAGTATACATGACGCTCTTGTCAAGATAGAATATCATTGCTAGTAGTGCATTATGATTTGTGTGACAAGCTTAGACGAAGGCTAACTAATACTAGGAGTACACGATGGATACGAAGTGAGAAGGAAAGGTCAAGGTTACGGAACCTGTACAGGAGCCATGTAGCATAGAACTGTAGACCCGGAAGAGGAACATTAAACAAATGGATGCAGCCAAGTGTAGTTGGGAAAGGACTAGGGGTTCTCTCGGAGAGCTTTTTTTGGGTTACGGTCGCGTCGAAGTTAAACGATGCCAATGCATAGGTAAATGGCCGTGTACACCTAGGAACCCCGTGGAAGACCTTGTTCACTAACGCGGTGGCCACGAAAACACTCCACTCTGCCAATCTTGATAGACAGGCTGAGGTGCCGGCCTAGCCTCTGGGGGAGGTAAAGGCATATAAACCATGCCTGGAGTATAGATAGTATCGCAATGGGTTATTGGGAATGCGGGGTACGTTGGGGAAGTTTTAGGTTTGGGTGTATGTGCGATGTAGAGCGGTGCTACCGGGTATGTTGGGGGTGTCCCGGGTATGGGATAGAACGGGCGGTAAACTTGTACGGTGTCTGAGGCAACGGGGTGGTTGGTTGCCTCTGAATGTGTTTTGGCTGGAACCGGAACCGGGACGGGCACGCCGACGGGGAGAGGAACGGCGACAGGGTAGTAGAATGCCTGGTAACGTGCATGACGGGGATCGTAGGATGCAGGCGCAAAAGCCATGGTTGATTTCTGTTAAGTTGGTTGGTATTGGTGGTGTGACGATGATACGACCTGGATCGCGTGTCGCGTAGAGGATTCGCGACTGAAGTACTGGAGTGAGTACTGGGCGGATGAAGAAAGACATCTCATCCAGTAGTCCTCCTTAAATACATCCACAGTAGCTACACCCACCCAAAAAGAAACTGTCCAAGAATCAAAGCCATCGATGGAGCATACCCCTCGCTATGTCGTTGGAACTGGTTGCTGTGCGCACTATGAGTCTAAAAGTGTAGATTGAACTCTAACAGTGTAGCGCGTTATTATTAACGTGAGTGAGTGGTCGGTCACTGGTGACATGCGCGAAGATTTCCGATGAGCATGGGAAATGGAAGGCTTCTTCATCGCATTCGTTAACCGATATGGTATGTACTTCTGTGAAGGCTTAAGTTTTCTCCGTCAGGATAAGAATACACATGACTTCGTAGAGTAGAATAGCGGCTGTACATGGGCAGGCAGTGCGTGCAGAAGCGCCCGTAGAGTCTCTGGAATTGCCTGCTCTTGGGATTCTAGCGCTTACGAATGATGCTGGGTAGGATATACTTGGTAGGGTTCTGGAAGAGGGCAATTGCGATGGGCTGTGTGTCGTAGAAGGAAGAGGCCAGATTGATCATCTTGACCTTGCAACTGGGACAGGGGCGCTCATATCGAGTCCAACCTTTTCATCTCACGGTCAGTAAATCACAACCTCGTTGACTGAAGTTTTACTACTCTCTGATCTATTGAGTCTTGATCTGTTCTTTTGACTTTCCTCAGCGTACGTGCGACATAATTTCTGGGATCCACACACAAGGAATTTTGACTTGGCGTGTTTCAAAAGCGGCCCACCTTGTCAAAATCCTGCTTCGTGGACCTACTTCGAATTAGTCGCACCCCCTGGACCTGTACCAGCATAGGCGAAGTATACGAGATTCAGAGTCCAGACATGAGCCGATCATAGCTAAATTCGGGGATTCTCGGTTGCTTGCTGCGGGTCAACTAAGGCCTGTGGAGGGAAGCTTCGTAGCTCTGCGAAAGGCTCTCCAAACGCGTCATACTAAATACTGCCATTTTGCCAATCCGAGGGTGCTTCTATGTAGTGCACAAAAGCACTGAAACTACCGGTTTATCGACTTCCGAAGTCAGTTGATGAGTGTACTCAGTTCTCTGGGTGAGAACGACACTGGCTGGCAGCCATCTTAGTGATAATGTACTTAGACGCAGCCGCAATTTCTCGTCTACTCATTGCTTCAACATGGCACCCATCCTTGTACGCCTTCTTCCTATCTCTCATTTGTTCCTACTCTTCATGACGCTTTCTGTCTTCTTCCCACAGATTCACCTGTTAATCATAGCCGCTGCCCTCTGTAGTGCAGCACGTAATGTCCACGAGCCACAGCAGTATCGCCGCAGCATCCAAGAATCTCAAGGAATTCAAACCGGCAACCTCACCGACCTACCACTCGGCCAAATCGGATACACACAAGATACCATCAACTCTGACATCCACAACAATCCAGCACAACTAGTTCCCCTCCAGACATTCATAAACCTTGCTCGTAAAGATCCCCGCGGGCCGGAAGCGAAGCGTTTCCTGCCCGACTCACTGTCTTCCAATACGAAAACATTGGCCTTCTCTCTCTCGACATCCGACGGATTTATCTATACAAATTACTCGCGCCCGGCGCTTCCATCCCAGTTGAAATCGTTACAGCTTACAGCTGAGGAAGCAGGGAAATCTGACGGCTCAGGAGGCGCTACAGGGGCGTATCACGACGAAGAACAAAGGAAAGTCTATCGAAATTAGACCACGAAAGGGCGGAGGTAACAACCCCGCTTCGAGTAAGAAGTCTCTACAAACACCAGGAACTTCCGGCACTCAGCAAAGCTCCAGCAAAAACCGGGAACTTCTAGTACTCAGAGCAGCTCTACCAAGCAGGGGAGCAGCAAACCAGAGAGCTCTGGTACGCAGGGAGGTTCAAACAAACTGGGGAGCAGCAAGCCAGGGGGTTCCAGCAAATCATCTGGTCCCAAGAAGCAAGGCGGTTCCAAATCTTGGCGTCGCCCCAAAAGACATGTAGCGTATAGATCTAGACATTCGGTATTCTATCTTATCCAATATAAACGATAATCGGATATTACAGTTTGGTACAACGACATCATTTCCAATCTGGTAATGGGAGAAACTCCTTTGCAAAAGTCGTCTCTCTTCGATGTAACAATGCGAAAGGGCCAAATGACGGACGTTCACGTTCACGACTGAAGCTGAAGTACCTCTCTGGGACTCCCGATTCCTCGATACCGCCTAGTTGGATCTACAAACAATCCACAAAGCCAACGTATTGGTTAGTGACTATCTAGTATTTAACGGACACCGTCATTGAGTTGAGTCTTTCAATCAATTCACTCGGAAGCAATGCTCTCCAATGACGTAGCTTAGTGGACCCCGCAGACAACGTAGCATTTGGCTCCGTTTTGGAGATTCCTGGTGTACACAATGACAGTTTGACTGCACCGATAGAGTGACACCCTCGGGGCTTACTCTCGGTGGAGGAGGGGGAGTTTTCCACAGCACTAAATAGTGCCCAACAATTGACGTCGTCCGGAAGTAAACCCAATCATAATCCGATGATGGACTGGAATATATCGCGGCTGGCAGTAGTGAAACCGCCTCGCCATCTGCCTCCTCTCCTTCTGCGTTGAGTATCCAAAGGACCAAGTGGTTAATACGACTCGGGGGTGCTCTGCCTCGCTGGCATTTGACATCTATCATTTGGGGACTGAATAGCTGCAATAACGTTGCAGTTTGCAGGACAAACCTAGGACTGTATGGTAAAGAGTATGATGATTGGAATATATGCAGTCTGTAGTGAGTCAACTTTCTGCCGTAATGCCCCGTGCGTGCCGCTTCAGGCGTGTACACTTCATCACTTGACAGAGACCCCGCCTCTTCTTCCCCTGGGCCTCCTGACGTGTCTTGACCCTAGTCGAAAATGAGTAAGTTGCGATCTCAGAGCTGCATGCGATGCCTCCAAAAATGTTCGCAAGCTCCTGATGCGAAAAATGAATGAACCTAGAGGCCATCCTGATCCTGAATTTGGTTTGGTAAGTATGCTAAATCCCCTAGGCAGGCGGGAGTGACACTGACTGGCAGTTGTCCTGGTGATAATTGAATATGTACTTATACTGAGCTGCACCCCGATTTCACGCCTACCCGTTTGCTCCAGGATGTCATTAATATTCGTAGGCAGCTTTGCTTATCCGGTGATTCCGATTTGATGGTTTTCCTGCATATAGATTCGACTATTGATAATAGTCGGTGCCCTGTGGGCGGCTGCGCGTAGTATCTACGAACCTCAGCAGCATCGTCGCAGCATCGAGGCAATCCAAGAAGTCCAGGCCGGAAACCTCACAGACATACCACTCAGTCGAATCGGATTCACCCAAGACAACATCAGCCCTGACATCCACAACAACTCAGCACAGCTCGTTCCCATGCAGACATTCATAGATCTTGCTCGTAAAGATCCACGCGGTCCAGAGGCTTACCTTCGCGAAGCGTTCCCTGGCCGACTTACTATCTTCCAATACGAAAATGTTGGTCTTCTCTCCCTTGACAATCGACGGCTTTATCTATACAAGACATTGGCGCCCGACGCTTCCATCCCAGTCGAAATCGTCACAGCTGAGCAAGCAGGAACATCCCTGATACGTGGTCGCAAAATTAGTGCGCAGGATGCATTAAAGGAACGTGTCACGACCAAGAACGGAGGGAAGTCTATTGAGGTTAGGCCCGGGAAAGGCAAGAGCAATGACTCGGGGGCTGGTTCGAGTAAGAAGCCTCCGCAAACACCCGGAACTTTTGGCACTCAGGGAAGCTCCAACAAACCGGGGACGTCTGGTACCCAAGGTAACTCTAGCAAGTCGGGGAGCAGCAAACCAGGGAGTTCAGGTACACAGGGAGGTTCGAGCAAACCAGGAAGCAGCAAGCCAGGGGGCTCTAGTACCACGAGCCAGGGGGGCTCCAGCAAGTCATCTGGCAGCTCCAAAAAGCAAGGCGGCTCTAAAGGCTCGCGACGTCCGAAAAGACAAGCATATGGTGTTTGAGTAGTAGATTTTCATTAGACACTAGTATCAGCATTGTAAATCATCTATTCCCAGTGGGTATTGGATGTGAGGGAGGAATCAAATCTCGAAGTTTGGTGCGACGGGCATCATTCAGGAATTCAGGATTCAGGGGTTGGACTCTGGATTTTTCGAATGTCCGATTGTAAATCGTCTCAATATTGGACCACAACATTTGGGGACTTTGTGACTCTCTCAACCCACTTGGAAGCAATTTTGTGAACACCGCAACTTTGGTGTCTATCCCGATACCCGGTCTGCACCACAAGCGAACACTCCCAGGCGCTTGCGATACTGAGTGAGCTACTAATCCGTCACAAGTTGCCTATGATTGACGTCCAGGGACTAGGAGCAAACCATCCAGGTTCCGGATAAATGGATTCTGTTTATTGCAACCATTGGTATCGCTCTTCTCTTTGCGTCTGGCTCCGCCCAATGGGAAACCTGATAGACCATTGTGCTGCGACCAACCTCAACAGTCCTATCCGAAGCAGGCTACTCCCCGGCCTTCATCGTGACATGCTTCTAGCGACCTATAGGCCCACTCATTACAGAAGAATGGTGAAAGTCCTCAATGGCACTGGCAGACGTCCTGAAGGTGACCGACCTTATATTTATATCTATAGCAGGTCGCATCTGGCTCTGGTCCAAGACCGAATCGATATGTTCATCACATTGGTATGTGACTCGCACTCATAAACCAACGATCTTGACCGCTGAGTGAATCTTTGCCGCAGGTTCCGTTCTTGATATTGCTAGGTGCTCTTTCTTTAGGCATCAGCACGCAGTATTCATGAACACCCTGGCGATGTTGAAGTCAGTGACGTTACGGCAAGAATGCCACTCAGAGATATTGGATATACCCAAGATTCCATTGACTGGGTGATGTATAATGTCAGTGCTAATCAGTAAGCACCCATCAAGGCATTTATACTGGCTGCCCGCTATGACCGTTGTGGGGCAGCTGCTTACATTCAGGAGACTTTTCCCGACCTAATCACAGTATTTGAGCATGATCGCTACGGTTATCTTTCTATCGACAATCGCCGACTTTACCTTTTCAAACAAGTGCTGCCTCACAATGCTTCCATATATGTAAACTTAGTCGACCGTTTCGAAGCAGGACGCCACATCCTACGGCATAAATATCCCCATCGCACACGTTTCACCCGAAATGAGGCGTTGAGGATGTTGAGGGAACGCATCACAACGTATTCTGGAGGTCAATTCATCGTATTCAGGTACCCTCCCTCCTCTGTTGGTCCCCCTCCCTCCCCCAACTACGGCGCGTCCAGTTCCTCCAGTTTCCCCAGTTTCCCCAGCTCACGGCTGAGGCTCAGATAGGGAGTACCCCTAAACATATAGGGCGAGCACCGAGGCCTCGGTGACCTTGACTCCTTGCTTGTACGTACAGAATCCTAGAATGTCTGCAAGCAGTATGTATTCTTGTTGCCATGAATCACACCCATGCCACCTCCAGCGATGACGTTGACGCCGTCCAGTCCCCTCAGGTGTGACGACGGCGATGAAACCTAGATCGTTGGTGAATATGCCGGCGTCGTTAGTAGGCGGTCCCGTTAGCTGGAACCGTTTCTATAGGCATGTTGGAGAAACATTTTGCCTCACTACTTACGCTCAGCGTCCGGCGCCTAAAACCGACCGTCTTGGCACATCTCAATATCTCACACCTAGTCCCGGGAGCTTGGGTTAGTCACTATGCCTCACTTCCGTCATTCATATCATGTACCATGTGCAACGTGGGGCAAGTACCTGTATATTGGAAAAGTAGTATGAAATTCCTCACACTTCCATGACTCTCACTCCAATGGATGTCTGGCACAGTTATCGGCTCCGAAGGCCTTTCCTCACCTCTTGCCTTCCATGATTTGATGTTTTCTCTTATATGGCAACTCCACGGCTTTAGAAAGGACCAACCATGAGGCATCCGCTTCACGATTGGGTCTGCTTTGGTTCCGCGCCATTCTTTTGACTTTATCGTTTCCTTATTCTGGGGTTTGATTATCTGAAATGATACAACGAAGTTGGGCCTCAAAATTAGTCTTGGCTCCAGCATACCACTTCCGTGCTTGATTCATTCCAGTCTTTAGGATACTCGCCCCGCATTGCTGTTGTTCAGCTCATCTTCTTTCTCTCTCTGTGAACGTCTTGGAGCACGAACCCCCGACGACCCCTGTGTTGGATCCATTATGCTAACGTGGCTGTTGGGTTTCCTACCGCCGCCTCGTGCTCCCAAGCTTGCAGACACAGACGCCTTCTTGAATTCTTGACCATATGTCTTTAGAGGGTCCTCTGAAATGTTAATGACACGCCGTAGGAATCGGTAGGATTATCACTCACGATTGGAAGTTTCTCAAAGGTATCGTCAAATTCCTGTCTTTTGTCTCTGTGCCCCACGAAGTAGGTGCGGTTTCCTGGGCCCCATTTGCTCATGATATCATCTCCCACCGACCATCCGCCGACACCTAGCAACCGCGTCCTAACCTCTCAGGCTCGGGGGGACTAGCCACCGCCATATCCATGAGAAATTTCAGTACGGCTGACAGAGTCCTGTGAGCCAAAGATCATACGAAACAATGGCCATATATTTCTCTTCAGCCCAGTACGACGGTGCTACCGAAATCAGCTGATGATTCGATAGCTATGTTATCTATAGTACGGGCTTCGAATGAATGCGGTGAGGGATTCCTTGGGTTTGTGGAGAATGAAGGCCCACAGTCGCATCAAGAGACCAGATAAGGATATCCCATGAAGGAGATGATTATTCTTGTACAATGCTTTGAATCTGATTGCCCTCCGTATATAAAATTTAGGGATAGATGTCAGCATGAGGTGCGCCGAATAAGAGGCAGTTGGCGGGCGAGAACTCGAATGGGATCGAAGCACATTTAAGCTTTCATACCTAGAAGTTCAGCGCCGTAGGACTGGCGTACTTCAGGATGCTTCTGAGGCGTGATTATTTCGCCCCTGCCGATGCCTGAGCTCTACTGACTGTTGCTCAAGACGCTAGACCTAGATCAGAAACAGATTCTGTGTGGTGCCTTGACGGCTTGAAAACTGGGTATCCCCGTCGCTATTCCCGTCCCGCAACTATAGAACACCACGCCTAATCTTAGTATCGTCACATAGGTCTTAAGCAGAGTTTTCTACTCGCCGCCATCCCACACGTAAGTTTGGAATACGTTCGCCCACCATCTAACCTCCGCTCCTCCTCCGCTTCCGCCTCCTTTTATCTTCGCTCTCCCATCATCACGACAAATATGTCCCCCTTGTTCCACAGCGTCAATCATCTCCGCAGCTAGCCCTACACTGACCTTCTCCTCTTGGGCTAGTTCGATAGTGGTCTTTGGGCCGGATAGGGCGAGTAGGCTCGAGAGGCGGGCGGCAAAGGCGGCATCGGTGTAGGGAGGGGTGTGTAGGACGCTGAGGCCAGATATGAATGTGCGCCTGCGGATTGGTGGATTAGTATAGGATGGCAGCAGGGGTATCACTTGGAGGAAGGTCGACGGCGGTATAAGGGCTGGAAAGAAACGAAAACTTCGTCATCCACCTGGAAAAGGACAGAGTAGTACACACGATGTGCTTACCAACACCCCTGGCGCGGTTCCACCCACCCCATACTTCATCGAGCGCGAGTATACCGCGTTCGCCTAAGAGTCCGGTACTTCCCACTTGAGGAGTGTCCGGGGATGAGCCTTGCAAGATTCCGGCTAGTTCCCTAGCGAGTTCATCGAACCACTTGCGTTCATCCTTCATCATGTCAAGCGTCACAGGCGTGTTAGCCATCTGCAACCCTAATTGAGAAAGTGATGATCGAATAAAAGTAGCCTCTTCCGGTTCTGCAGGGGGAGTAGAGGCATCGCCTAATCCACCTGGATTGGTCTCGATTGTCGGAAATGTCGGAGGGCTTTGTGCAGTAGAGGCAGTCAATTTCTCGTTCAGATCTGCTGCTAAACGGACCATCTCTCTGGCTTTGTTCATCAAGGCTTCTAGATCTTGCAACGAGTCAGATAAATTATCCTGTCTGTTCTGTGCAGAAGCCTCGACGACTTGAAGGATGCCATCTGTTCCATAAAGTACCACATTAGACATGTCAGCAGCTACGATAGTGTAGTTAGAATACATACTGATGCCGGATCGAGTAGTACGATCGGGACTGGCACCGGATCCGTGTCTTTGGGATGAATTTCCCAAGTTGATAATCTAAAACAACAGCATGACGGGACGGAACAAAGGTAGCGATAACGAAAGAGATTGCGTACCTCCCAGGCTTTACCTTTTAGGCAGCGCTTCAATGCAGAATAGAATACTTTGTCCCCACCTTTGCGAAAACTGACTTTTATCATGCGTGGTGCAACATCATCATCGTCGTCTGGAGATGCTGGGCGTGATGTTGGAGCCGACTTGGCACTCGCACCGACGTTGTTCCGTTCCGAGAGGCGAGTAGCTGTGGGAAGTAGGGTAGCACATATCTCACAGTGCAGTAAAGAAGGGTGGTTAAGAAAGGTGCATGCAGGGCAAGCTTTCGTGGCCACACTGTGTTCTTGGGAAATGGGTGTCGTGGTACCGGATATAGGTGATGATGATGGCAATGAAGTGGACTGATGAGGAAGGGATGGTGGAAGGGTGTCAGGAACAGGGACTGCGCTGCGTGGTACTCCACAGAGCGTACATATACGTGCAGCGGCTGGGCTTAGCCCAGGTGGATTACGAAATGCACAGACCTCGCATTCCCAGCTCTCAAACGGGGCAGGCACAGAGGTGATGGGGTCTGTGCCTGGTCCCAGAACCGTGGAAGAGTTAATCGAGGATAAATATAGTGTCACTTTGGGCGATGACTTGAATAAACCTGCGTAGTAATCAGTTTGGGTTACAGAGGATAGATCCAGGGCGAAAGAGCGTGTATCCGCGTCCTGGGCATCCACGTAAAAGAGTCGATGAGTTGATACATGAATGGAACCCAATTGATGGATGGGGGATTTCTGCGACCTGCATGATCCATTCAAAACGGTCATGAACAAGATCAAGGCCGTCTTGCGCGCACCCGTCGTATATGCCTACGTTGTCTTGACTGGCGATCCAGTCTTCGTCATCGTAGAGCAAGGCTGGTACGGGAATCGTACCATCGATAGAACGTGTAAACCGCCGGAGAGCCATGGGCGTGGGTGAGAAGAGACGATGCAGCAAGTCAAAAGCAATATGAATTGCCCGGAGAGACGGTAAGCAGTGGCTTGGGCGGTACAAGCGTGAGCTATCGATGGAGTTAGAATTGGGTACGCCGCGTCGACCACACGATGGCCCAGGAGTTGGGTACGCAGTATATTTAGATGATTTCAAGTAGTTGAATTGAAGATTTCCAGAGTCAAATTCAGAAGATTTCGACGGCTATGATGCGGCTTAATAGTTAAAGAGAAATCGCCAGGCAAGCCAAGCAAAAGTAACAGTCAGCGGGACTTGGTCGCAAAACCTGGAAGTGAGCGTGTGCTACGGTGCGCAGCGGCGATTTGGAGAGCTTGAGAGGATTGGTGGCCGGAGCGGTAGTAGCCGTGATTGGGTAAGGTCGGGAAAGACAGGGGCTTTGACCCGGTTGGGTGATGCTTTCCTTGTGTCAAACTCACCCCGAGGCTTCTGCGATGTATTGGTCCCGGAAAATCTACCCAACAGCAGAGCGCGTGGAATCAATTCAGCTATATGGAACTGACCAATGATCACTGGACCTCTTCTCTCCCTTTAAGCTCCTCTCACGCCGGCTCTTAAGTGCCACCTTTTCAGCTCTGTGTCCCTCTTTACCTGCTCGTATCTCGGTCGTCTAGAACGAGTCCATTCTATACCTCGAACCAACCACAGACGCTCGCCATCTCTGGCCAGACTTCGGGGCTTGCTGCTATGAGGTGCGTTGGCGTACGCCACAATCAAGAAGACACTTCACCCAACGAATTGTATCCGGTATAGAAACACACGACCAGCCTGTGTAGCGTTCCTGATTCTCCTATACAACTGGTGGACAGAGAGCTTGGTTGCACACGCGGCTGAGGTCAACGTCACTGTGGACGACACCGACCCGTCTATATCGTATCAGCCAGCTGCCTTCTGGCGCTCGAGTACGGTGCCTTGCTCGTTTTGCTTGAAGCCAGACCCAGAGATTGCCCACCAAAAAACGTTCCACGATGGCACACATATAATACCGTCCATTGATGACGACGATTTGCCCACTTCGACGGTCTCCAAATCGCCACGACCGGGCGTCTCTGCTCAGTCTGGCGACACGGATGGAGATGGAAGTGGCGACCACGATGTGGACGATGACAAAGGCGGCGAAACGAGTAACGGGAATAGTGGGGAAGGATCTCAACAATCCCGCAGGCAGTCCGACCAGCCGCAGATTTTCAACCCTTTCGCAACGTCGAAATTAGACGGTGATGACCCAAATTTCAAGGACACCCCGGTCTTTGCCCAGTTTAATTTCACCGGTAATTGTCCCTCCACATACCTTCGCCGTTGGTTATCCAACGCCTGATTGTTTTTGCGCGCCAGGCTCGGCCATCTACCTATATTGTATAATCCCGGATGGTCAGCCATTAGCGCCCAACGCGATGCCGACCTCTGTCAACCTTAGCTTCGTAATAGACGGACAATCAGTGGATCGCTCTTTCAGGCACTCTGGTTCCTCTTCAGCATCTGGCTTCACGCCCAACGTGAACGTTTTTGCGGCCAACGGATTAACCAACGATCACCATACCCTCCGAGTCGACGTTGGCCCGGACTCGGTATTTCTGTTCGATTACTTGATTTATACTCAAGTTCAACACGTCGTCGATGGGGCGGACACGACTTCATCATCAGAGACTACCACCTCCGGCGCGACCGCTTCCGAATCTAACTCAGGTTCAAGTGATGATCAGTGAGTATCTCATTTCTCCGTACGATCTTCCGCGCTTTAATAGACATTCGTCCGCTACACCCTATTTTCTTTGCTTGACATCGCGTATCTACAACCATTCAACCTATCATCCTATCGCGGCTCCCGCGTGAAATGCCTCAATTGATCTCCCTGATTCTAATTTCCCCTTCCAATGTCTAGGTCCAATCGACGTCATAATGTTGCAACCTTCGCCGGTGCCGTGGGTGGCAGCGTGGGTGTCCTAGCCATCTTTGCCCTATGTTTAGCTAGTAGTATCTACTATCGCAGATGGCGGTCAGCCCGTCGTCAACGACTAGAACGCGAACGCGATCAAGAGTCCCTACACACCGATGCGTCCGAAGATTCTCCTCCGATGCACGGTCCTGCCCCCTTCGTCCCGAAATATTTCCCCGGGACAGTCCCGACAGCACCACCACCATATATTCCGAGTACACCATCGTCCTCATCGTTAAACGGATCGTCGCCTATAATGGTGCAGTACACGCCATTATTGTCGACCCGTTCAAGGACCCGGCCTGCGTCTTTGAGTTACGCAGATGTACCACCTCCAATTATGCCACTCCCTTTGGAGGACGTTTTGCTTTCGGACGATCCACCCCCCCTTCCGCCTCCGTCGTTCGGGGAGGCGATAGCCTCGCCGTTGACGATCCCACATACTATTCCTCCACCACCTGGAATTCCGTTCCCCACTGAGTCGACTTCCGAAGAGTCGAATCAAAGAAGTGTCACTCCTGATCCTCCACACACGAACGCGCTATCAGATCAAGTGGAGCGCTCACCACCATCATCAACTCAGGTCTCCTCACTCCTTCCGCAGGATATACTCCATAATACAAGCATTGCGCCTAATCCACGGCGGACCTCCATGTCGGAGTCAGAGCCTGGGGTGGGCAGGTAGATCGGCTTTCGAGCAAATTATGTGGTGTACGAGTCATTGGATTGTACTTTTAGTAACGTATATGTTATCACATATATAAGCATCAGCACTAGCTCAGCGTAGACACTTTTCCTTCGTTCGCTCATAATGCCATGAGATTGGAGATCGCAAGTTCTACGAGCCCCCTAATATAATATTTGCCCCTGTCTCTCTATAGACAGGGGACCACGTGATATTGGCGCTTATCAGCAATTGATATTGGAGTTTACATGGCATTATGTACAGCTGTTCAACCGCGACCACCACCTCGATTCTTGGAAATGCGCTCCATCCGCCAGTTTCTCGATACTTCACCAACAATTGAGGAGGTCGATGAGAAAATTCAGCGTCTTCGAGATGATATCCGCACATTGGAGTCCTACCGAAATACGCGACTTGCCATCATTTCGAGACTTCCTCCTGAAGTTTTGTCACTCGTATTCGAGCACACGGCACTGTGCAAACATAGGAGCTTACATATAAATCGCTACCAGGCTTGGTTGCCTGTGTCGCAAGTCTGCAAACTTTGGCGCAACGTCTCCCTCAACTCACCGCGATTATGGGGCTACATCTACTCTGATACACGCACGCAGTTTGCGGAACTTCTCCTTGAAAGGTCAAAGTCGGCCCCCATACACATACTCTCCCAGAATTACGTTAATCGTCCTACATTCGAGCTCGTTCTCCAACACTCCCACCGACTGGCAGGGTTAGAGCTGCCCGACTGCAGCCTCGAGATGCTCGAGTGTATCGCGCAGTCAAAACTCCCTATCCTCGAGAGCATTACGCTTATAGCTGGCTGGTCCACGGGGTTTATGAGTAGATTTGCGCCGGACATCGAGCTTGGAGCTATCCCCCCTCTTCGTACCCTCTCCTTAGATAACTTGGCCTTCAATCTTGACGGACCGTTTTTCTCTCATCTCAGGACCCTGGAGATGAGCTTTGCATTTCATTCGACAGCACATCTGTCTACCTCCGATGTGTATCGCGTCCTTAGGAACCTGGAGTACCTGGAGAGTTTGGAGCTCGTCAATGTCGTCGACGGGTCAGCGAGTGGCTTGTCTGAAAATGCGAGTTTGCATTTACCTCGGCTACTCGATATTCGACTGGAAGTCAAGGAGATAACTGGCTTGGCTATCTTCACCTACCTTACTTGTCCCCACATCCAGTCCATCAGAGCCGCGGCTCGAGAGGCCACTGTGACCGATTTGGCGCCAATAGCTATTGCCATCTACGGGATGATACCTATTCCCGCAGATCGATGGCGTGTTGAAGTCTCATTAACCCCATCAATAACCAAATGTGAAGCCCTGCTGAGCATATGGTCAGGTTCGAGCGAAGGATGTGAGGCCCCATTCCAAATATCAGTCATTGGCGCGCCCAATTTTGAAACCGATATCGCGCTTTGCTCACTACTTCCTGCATCACCCACCGTGTTGACCTTTGAGCAAATTCTTCACGCCGCCTCCAAGGAGGAGCTGGACATCCCAAACCTGCAGCAACTCTTACGCGAATTAACTTCTGTTCAAACGCTCAGGGTTTGCGATTTAGAAGACTTGGTCACGATATTGTCAGACACTCCTCGAAGAACGAAGAAGCAGCAGCGTGACCCTATTCCCCCCTTCTCCCTTCCGTCGCTCCAACATATCCGGCTGGAGAAAGTATACGGCAGAGTGAGAGCGAAGGTCCGACTTTTGGGGAAGCTCAAAACGTTTCTCACGGCTCGTCACACTGTGAATGCCGGCATTGACACACTAAACATCGTTACCATGCACGACGCGTTTGACGAGGACGATGTCGAGCCGCTCAGGAAATTTGTCAACGTGTTAACATTGTCTGATGATTGAGGCGCTTTATGTTCCTCCGTCGCCAACTTTGAAGGTGGACGCCAAAGGCCGACACGACCTCAACGGACGAGTACTCATTTAACACCGTCCCCGACCACGGCACTCGATTGAAGCGACATTTCATAGCAAATGTAGACCCTGTAAAACGGGTGTTGGCGTTGATGTATTGATGGATGATATTGAGATGTGGTAGCTAGGCCTGTATTAACATAGCCTCTGTCGCTGAAGTGCGCCCGATGGATGAAAGTTGTGTTCGACTTGGCGTGGATTCGTGTGAGTTTGTGCGATCGACTGATCGTGTCCTTGAACCACCATCGCCATCCATCACTGTGCCGCTACAACTACGTTCCTTTGCGAAATGGGCTCCGTCCTTCAGTTTCTCGAAACCTCGCCGACCATCGAAGAGGTCGACGAGAGGCTCCGGCGTCTCCGAGATGACATTCGTACTTTGGAAGCGTACCGAAATGGACGACTTGCTACTACGTCAAGGCTTCCTAGTGATGTCCTATCCCTCATCTTCGAACACATCGCAGTCGCAGACTTCTTTTACAAGCCACGCGAGCTGCTGTCTGTCTCACATGTTTGCAGAGAGTGGCGCAATATCTCTGTGAACACTCCCAGAATGTGGTGCTATATTCACGCAAACAGAGAGAAATTCACGGAATTTCTCCTTGAACGTTCAAAGCAGGTCCCAATATACCTATACTCCCAATCAAGCAGATACTACCACCGTACTGTTAAACTTGCCCTAGAGCATTCGCATCGACTGAAGTCAATCGAGCTGAGCGACTGCTCCACCGAGCTATTCGCGATCGTGACTCATCTCCACCTCCCTCTCCTTGAGAGTTTGAATCTTCGAACCTCACACTTTACCAAAGGTAGATTTATGTCAAGTGTTGCAACGGGTACCGTACCGACTCTGCGTTTCCTCTTCTTAAAGAGATGCATTATCGACCTCGACGAACCGGGATTTTCCCTTCTTCGGACATTGAAGATACACTTTCACAAGTATACGACCCCACCTCTGTCAGCTCCTTACCTTTTGCGTATCCTGGCACCCTTAAAACACTTGGAGACTTTGGAACTGCGGCATGCTGTCGATGGGTCCGCTGAAGAACTCCATGCCGATGCAAGAGTGCACCTACCTCGGTTGACGAACATCTCGATGCATGTCAAGAATATCAGCAGTTTGGTCATACTCACCCGCCTTTCTTTCCCCTTACCGGCTCAGTCCGTCGAAGTCACGATTGAAGAGCAAGTGCCGGCGGACGAGATGGCATCCGTTGCCTCCGCCGTCTATGCAATGATACCAACGCCCGCTGATCTTTGGAAAATTCAAACTAGGTCAATTCTGTGTGACTTCGGCTGCGAGACTCGTATGAGTATCTGGCCTGGTCCAGGCGAAGGAGCTAGCCCTCCTTTTCTCGTTGCTGTCACTGGGCCAAGAAATTTCGAAGCGGACCTCATGCTCCATTCATTGCTTCCATCCGCCGTACGCATCACACTCGAGTTTCATTGGTCAATCTCCTCCAATTACGCCCACGAGGAGGAAAACGATCTGCTTAATTTGCACTCGTATTTACGATCCTTGAATGCCGTCCAAGAGCTCCGTATGGTCGACATTCACACTTTGATCATGGTATTATCTGATACGCCGGGCACGGAGAAAATCCGTTCCAAACCTCCTCCTTCGTTCTCCCTTCCGTTGCTTAAAAGCATTCGGCTCATACAAACTGGGTGGGTGACGAAGCCTGAGACCCCGACTTGGAAGAAGCTTGGGAGGCTGTTGGCGGCTCGCAAAGCTATTGGTGCCACTGTCGAGACTTTGGAGGTTATCGCCAACTCATACACGCTGGACTCAGGTGAAGCCGAATTTCTCGCGGAACACGTTGCCAGTTTCGAGTTCAATAAAACGTACAAGTAATGTACATCCATCTTGGCCTCGCGCGCGAGGCCTCTTCTAACCACCCTTTCCATCACACGTCTCTTCCTTCATCAGTGACTAACTAGTGTCTGGACTTAGCTCCACGAAGTAAATTAGCCAGTAGCAATCACATATACGAGCATGTCCAGTGAACCCGACAATAATAATCGCGACTATCAGGATCCCGATTGTCAGGCCACATGAATGCTACCCAATGTCGGCACTAACCAGTACTCTTCTTGTTGTGTGTCTCGCCTACGAAAGCTTGAGCATACGTGGAGCAGGTAGGCTTTTGCATTGCTTATACATGATACACCCCTCTGAGACCGAGAACCGTGACTTGCGTCTGATGTCTCTGTAAGAATTAGATGTCTAGACCGTTAGATCTTAGACATTGGCGCGTCAAGAAAGGGCCCCTCTGATAGCGTCACGTGTCGCGCAGGACAACTCTTAAAACACTCGCAAAGTCGCGTTTAAACTCTTGAACCACAACCACCACCTTTTTGCTTTAACTGCCCTCACCAACTGCCATCATCTCTGGAAAATGCGCTCCGTTCTCCGGTTCCTTGAAACTTCACCGACTGTTGACGAGATTGACGAAAGAATACAAAGTCTCCGAGATGATATCCGTACATTGGAAGCATACCGGAACGCGCGACTGTCCAAGACGTCTAGGCTTCCTGCTGAGGTTTTGTCCCTCGTATTCAAAAATACCGCGATCTCAGATTATCCTCGCGAAATACGCAATTTTCTGTCCGTTTCGCAGGTCTGTAGACAGTGGAGGAATATCGCTTTAAACACTCCCCGAATGTGGTCCCACATCTACCCGACCCGATTGAAATACGCACAATTGTTCCTTGAACGCTCCAAGTCGGTCCCGCTATATTTGTTCGGCTCCACATACCCATGCGATGATGATGCAGTCGTTCTTGTCCTGCAACAAGCTTATCGCTTGAAGAGTATCGAACTACTCCCCAGCACTGCCGAGATGTTCAACTTCTTGGCTAACTTGCAACTTCCCATCCTGGAGAGTTTGACTTTTGAATACCCATTGGTTCCTGCAATCAAGGCTAGATTTGCAACAACCATCGCGCCTGGAGCCATACCACCTCTCCGTAACCTCTCCCTAAAAAATTGCATCTTCGACCTCAACGAACCAGTTTTCTCCCGCCTTCAGACACTCAAAATACGATGTTCTGGTTACCCCCCGCGCCCCTTTTCCCTGCCGGACCTGTTCCGTTTTCTTGGCCATATGGAATACCTAGAGACCTTGGAACTGCGGTATCTCACTGATGGATCGATCGAGGAGCTGCCTCACGATGCAATAGTACATCTGCCTCGGCTGACGAGCATTTCTTTGCATGTCTTGGATATCGACTGGCTGGAGCTACTCACGCGCCTTTCTTGCCCTCAGAGAAATTCCGCTCTATCGACATCTTGGTCAGAGAGGATGCATCAGTGGACGATCTCGCGCCTGCACTCTCGGCTATCTATGCAAGAATACCTTCCCCTGTCATCAATGGCGAGTCGAAGTCAAATCAGAACGGATGATGCGCGCGCAAGGGGTCGGTATAAGCATTTGGCCTGCTCTAAGCACAAGCGATCTCCCCCCTTTCCATATTTGCTTCACTAGCCCAGGAACTTGCGAAACGGACCCCACATTCTGTTCACTGCTTCCTTCCACCGCACGCATCACACTTGACTTTGACTTTGACGGAGCAATTGCGTGTCTGGGCACAAAAGAGAAGAAACGTGGCCTCCTCACTTTGCATTCCCATCTCCGATTGCTAAACAACGTCCAAGCCCTCCGGGTTAGTGACATCCGGACAGTGGTCACGGCGTTATCTGATCCCTCCCGGAAAACGAAAAAGAATCAATATGAACTTCATCCTCCCTGCTCCCTTCCATCACTTCGCACCATCCTGCTGCTGCAACACCATAAGAGGAAGCCAATAACTCGTGTTTTGAAGCAACTAGGATTATTATTGGCGGCCCGCAAAGCGATCGGTGCTGGTATCGAGACTTTGCAGATTGTCACCAAGTCATATACCCTAGACGCCGATGAAGCCAGCCTCCTGGACAAACATGTGGCCAAGCTCCAGTTCAGCGCGACTTGTCCTAAACAGCTGCTGGTTTCCGACGATCCTTGACCCCATCCCTGGTTTGTCACGATATGAGTATACTAGTTGGCGAACTTCGCTTGTTTTTATATTTATTATGCAGGGCAGGACGGGTTGCCAGCCTACAAGTTGCCCTCTGTATTTCATTGTAGAATACATATATTAGAGATATAACGACGATGGTTCGGGGACAATCGTTTGATTAACCCGGGCCGGTTTCTCATGAAAACCATCCTTGGGGTCGATCGACCTCTTCATCCTTAGCTTCTCCATCCCTCTTCTTCCTCAGAGTCTCCAAAATCTGCTTAACACCTTCAACATCCCCAACACTCGCCTTCCCACTCGACCAGTCCACGACGACCGGCCATTTGAACGTATTAGGGTTTTGTTTCGCTAATTTCGCAATTTCCGATACGTCTTGCGATATTTCGGAGGCAGAAGGGGCAGACGGGTGGGCTGAGAGGAATGGGGACGTTGCGGAGGACTTGGAGGGGAGGAAGGAGGATATTGTGCGTAATTGGTCGGGAGTTGGTGGGGATTCGACTACTTCAAGGTTAAAGGTGAGCGGGGGCGCATTCTTCTTCTCCGGGGGGTACGGCCCGGATACCGAAGCGCGCAGAAGTGCTAGGGCCTTGGTGGACGGTGGCGAAGCAGGATTGTGACTGCAGGGAGGATTAGCGGTCAAATGGCCCATAATTGAAGGATTTACTCACAAAATGGAGATCTCGGGCTATCCATGAATGTCCAGTCAGCTTCGTGGCCGATTTGAAACATGAATCTACTAACCAATGCTCGCTTGAAACCAGAAAACATCTTGGGACCGAGATAATATTGACGGTTGTGGTGAGAGAGAAGGAAAGAACAGACCTGGGTCCCGAACTGTGCGTCACGATGACGGAGCCCAATGTTAACAGGCGCCTGTCGGGCGCTAAAGCACAACTATGTTGGCCTCAACCAGCTCTTCGTCTGCTACTAGCTCACTCGGCAACGAGCTCAAGCACGAAAATTATACGACAGAACCTCCACCGCCTCCTCGAACATTGGATGATGTTAGATCCCAAGTCGCACAGGAAGTTGCTCATCGTGCAATCGGTAATGCCGAAATCGTCGATGGTCAGTAATCCCGTAATTATGACCAGCATAACATTAAAAATATGTCATTTACGTGCAGGAGTCCGGATTGGTGTTCAGTTCACCTTTTCTACTAAAGAGGATGAACAATTCCTCAGGATAGTGGAAGACTTCATCACTCGTAGACTCCCTCATCAGGAATATCTCTTCGCCATCGCGACAACGGGCAAACCCTCCGCAGGAGCGAGCAACTCCCTCATCATCTGTGGCTCATCGGAGGACTTTGTACAACGCGCCGTATTACTTGCCTCATCAAAATTCCTTGGCCGTGTAGAGGTCGTTTTGAACCACGGCAAAGTATGGGTGGCTGCTGTTAGGGACATCGGGGTGTCTTCATACGACAACGAAGCCCTTTGGGACGTAGTGAGGAAGTCCGCTAGAAGTCCTATTGACCCGCTACTACCACCACCGGGATCGAGGAGCATCGATCAGATCTTGGAAGATGCGCGAGCAAAGCTTGAGCGTATTACTCCTCGACAAGCCTTTGAGGAACTCAGAGAACCAAAAGTTGACGCTCCAACATTCCTTGTAGACATCCGCCCCGCTGCGCAGAGAGAAGCCGAGGGTGGTATCCATGGCTCGCTGATCATCGAGCGTAACGTTCTTGAATGGAGATTGGATCCTAGGAGTGACGCGAGGTTGGCGATTGTTGATCGATATGATCTCAGGGTGATTGTGTTTTGTCAGGAAGGGTATACATCGAGTTTGGCGGCGTATGCGCTGCATGAACTTGGGCTGCTAAATGCGACGGACGTCATTGGAGGGTATAAAGCTTGGAAGGAGGAGGGGCTTCCTGTTGACATTTCTGATGCACCGCTTCTGCTGGCTGAAGAAGGCTGAATGCGACGCGGAACGAAACTCTCATCCATGTCTATGGTCCCGATGATATCTTATGCATGTCAACTCTTGCGCACATATTGATTGATGTACTCCGAATTCTATACACAATGTAGAACACGATGCCCTGTCCAAACAAGCGAAGGGGCTTCACTAGTCACTAGATAACTGCCTACAGCTAAACAAACTATGATGGGTTCGAAGATCCGTGGTCATAATGAAGGCCTGACGGCGCTGTGTCAGTGGCTTACGATTTGGCGTACAGAAAAGGCTGAGGGTTCACATGCATCCGCACAGGTTGTCAGGCGTGCTTCTCATCTGATGGAAGGTGGAACCTAGCGTCGATGGGTTATATGGGCGATGAGGGATTCAAATCCTTAGATGGGAGTCATCAAGGAAAAGGGAAAGGAAATGACATGCTAAAACATCGTTCCAATAAAAGTAACATCAATGTTCAGTAAGCGAAGTGAAAAGGGCCGGGGGGAGTAGGTAAAATATATGAAGCATACAAATCTTCGAAACGGCGAATAAACACTGAGACAAGGGGTCTTCTACTCGTATGCATTGACGACTGATCAAGACAAAGAATCGATACCCAAGAGCGAATCCGGTGGAGTGGGTGGAATGGTTGGAGGTGAAGCAGGGATGGCATTGCCAACGCTGTTCAGCGCGTCGGGATTTCCAATGTTATTCGACGTGCTGCCAGCGGCGGGTGGGTTGAAAGGATTACCAGGATTACCGGTGTTGCCTGTGTTTCCGGCACCTCCGCCGTTCCCTCCATTATTTTGTGCGGAAGTGTCGGGAGATGGTTGAGCAGGATCAGTAGCAACAGGCTGTGATGTAGCCGATGTAGAGGTAGGCTGTTGAGAGGTAATCGGAGCTGAACCAGCTTCCTGCCCAGCGTTCCCACCAGTCTCCAACGACCCATTGTCACTCGTTTTGTTATCCTTCTTCCCAACCGTACCGCCTACCGCACCACCAACAACTGCTCCAATAATGACTATCGCTGCGACTGCGATGATAATCAACCCTTTCGTGGTTCTCCAGAATGGTATCCGGGGAGGAACAGGCGTGGTATGAGTGCCCAAAAACTCTTTGGAAGCATGCCCACTTTCGATATCTCTTGGTGGTGGATTCGCACTCTCATTAAGAAGATCCGGATTATACCCCTCCTACAGAAGCAAAAAGATACCAGGTATTCAATCAGCCCATATAACTAGAATCAGAGGCACCGCAATACGAGAGATTACCTGAAGCTGAGTTTTCGTGGCTTGAGGTGCCGCTGCTAATAGACTCTGGTCATAATGACCACCGTTTGTAGAAGGCATGCTATTCGGAAAGGGGGGTCGCACCGGTGCGAGGAGGACGAGGAAGACGACGGGGAGGAGGAACTGGGCGCCCAATGTCAAGAGCCAAGGGGGGTTTGGGAGTGAACAGCCTCATGACCTCTGCGGTTCAGCGCTAAACAATTTGACAGGGTCGAAACAGAAATGGTACCCTTCCTTTGACTGAAAGAATGTCCCACGCAACCACTGCTGGCGACGATAACGACCAACCATGGAAGCGATTCTCGGCGTAGCACTCGGAGGCGACTTGGGCGAAGAGGATGAGAAATACGAGATAGAGGCGATATTAGCCGCAAAGAAGGACAAGTCCGAGGCAAGTTGAGCAAATTGGAGTCGCCACTGTCCTACGCTGACCACCGCGTTTCTAGAGGGTCCATTACCTTGTGAAATGGAAAGGCTATGAAGGGGAACACAATCTCTGGGTTGACGAAGTGGATGCTCTGTGAGCGCAATGCCACAATTCCACGAGTTCTCAACTGAGATTTCTTCATGAAGTAAAACAGGTAATGCAAGTAGCGCAAAGGAGCTCATCGACGCGTATTGGCAGAACCAAAATAAAGGAAAAGACGCGTCGTAAATCCACACACGAACGAGCCCAAACCCCTTGTAAACTATCATATACATATCACAGCCCAATGCCAATTCCTCTCACAGAATACGCGATCAAAGTATTCAACTCACGATGCCCTATACTTGGACTGTGTTTACCCATGCAAAGCAACGGCGCCGGCCGATGTATGTCTGACCCATCGATGAGGTTCAGTATCAATGATGGCTTTATATTTGCTACTTGCATCTGATGACTTCGCCGGTTCATCATATTCCCGTGAACGGTGCAATGACTGGCACTGATGTAACCGAATCAGCGACCATTCAACATGATTGATGTCGCTATTAACAGCGCGTTTTTAACCTGGTTGGTCCGTAAGCTGTAGGCAATCCTGATGTCGAGGGGATGATAGTCGATCCTCTTAGGAATCGAGTTGCTCTGATGCATCCCATCCACTAACTTTGGGATCTTTTGGACGAGCCGTAAAACTCCCACAAGGAAGGCCGAATTAGGAGATCTCCTGAGCTTGTTGAGGTACTTGACACCATGGAGGCACTGTAGGCGGCACACTAGCGAAAGGCAACTCGAAGGAAGGAGCTGGCGCATCTGATTTGGGCGAGCGACAAGCATTGGAGCAAGCACAGCCAAGCTCAATTGTCCGTTCATCAATTTGCGTGCTACTCAGAATAAGTCAATTGACTGCAAGTACGCCAATTGCATCAAGGTACTACAAGACATCAGCGTGAAGGGAAACCGTTCATATCCTCGGGTACTGGGGGGTTGTATATAACACAAAATGATAGGACGGTCCTTCCAAAGAACATACTGGCATGCTCAAATAAATAAAGGTGATAAACTACTATTATAAACAAATCGCGAAAATGCCCGACTCACAAATGTTAATTACATCGAAGGAGTTAACCTTGATAATGTGGTGGGGGCGGCGACGCTCCTCGATCACGATCAACGTGGGTAGGTTGTTGCCATTTTACTCTGTTCTCAGATGTGCCGCCTTCTTCCGAAAGTTGAAGGAAGCTTCCGGTAGTATTTGAGTGGGTGAGACCTGGGGAAGGATGAAGAATAGCTGCGACTTCCCGAGCAAGTTCGTTAATGTTCATGGGAGGACTGGAAGGTGGTTCGCGTTCTACGGCGCGATTTGGGATGGGCGAAGCTTGCTCCTGGGATAAGATGTTCCCGAAAGCTTGAGGACTTGGAGGAAGGGGTCTAATGCGTCGAGCAGGCTCAGGTGAAGCGGGACTGAGTGCACTCTGAGCCGTAGAAGGCGGTGAATACGCGAGTGGGAGTGGCGAAGTCGCAGGCGTCGCAGGGATAGAGGAAACCTGGCTCATTCCTGATCCTGATAAGATCGGGTCGGACGTGGAACGATGTATTTTTAGCTGGGACATAGAGCGATTGATATCTTCGCCGTTTGATGGTGGCGAAGTTGGGCCGTGAGGATCGCTGGTGTTAACATAGGGAGAGACGTTTGGGGTGTTATCACCTCTGGCCCGGTAAAGAAGGAATACGAGGAAGCAGATGGCCAAAAACCCCACGCTGCCGCCGACCGCGGCGCCAATGATGGTTCCTTGTGGTGTTTTATGGGAAGGTGTCACTGCCGCTGGTAAAGGGGTGTCTGTTGGGCCCGTGATTGATGAAGATGATGACTCCGGGGTAGAGGTGAGAGATGCACTGGCGGTGGGTGTCCCAGATACGGTAGGGGGAGCGGTGGCGAATGCGCCCCTACCTGTTAGCACTACTGATGGCGCCGGCTGTCAAATACATATCAATGTGGCGGGCCATGAGCAATGGCATGGCTATGCTCACCATGGGCGAGGGCATGGATAGATTTTTCGCGGTCGCTGCGAATCTGTTGAACATATCTGGTGACTGTGGGTTGATAGCACTGTTGGGAATGATGTAAAATTCATCTATCGTCAAATGAAAGCCTTGTACATACCCAACCATCCCAGCAGTGCAATGAGGTAGTGGCCTTTGAGCACCACAATAATACCATATTGCTGCCAGTAGTTCAGCCACTTGGGAAAGAAATAGGTGGCAGAACAAGACTCACGTGCAGACACATTGGTGATTCGCAAATCCCAGGTCGGTATTGGACCATTACCATCAGCACCTCGACCTGCCAGTCCGCTGCTAAAACCGCCATCTAGTGGTTGGCATGGTCGATCGAACGACGACTGTGTTACATCGTGGAATCTACGGTTATCGTCATCCAAAGTCAGTATAGAGCACCTTGGGTGGCGGGATATATCGACATACGGTCCGTCAAAGATGAAATGAACGATATCGTTGACTTGAGCGAATACTGCGGAAGGGTTGTAGAAGCTCCCTTCCATTCCAACGTGGACCTGATCAACAAGACCACGGTGGTTAGCGGTGGCGGCTAGCGAAGGAGGGACCTTACCTGTATGATGTTTTCCGCAAGGGCACCGTGCTGTATCAAAGCAGCTGCAAGACTAGCCAAAATAATGAAGCTACGCGGCATGACGATTCGAGGCAGATACTTTGTCGGGTCGACGTAGGGGGCGGAAACAAGGTGTGTGCCTGGATCCCGCGGCTCTTGTATCTGAATAGGCGGGGGAGCTGGTATTATACCTATATCCGTCGCTGAATCAATGTGTCAGTCCTCAAGCATGCCGTTACATCCACAGGTCTGGGTATGTGATCCAGGAATGTGGCGAATGTATTCCCCAGTTAGAATGTGAGACCATCTGTACGATAGACATTGAGTGATGGGGAGGCAGTTTGCTCCGAATGTAGGTCCCATTTAGCGCATTAGACAAGACCATAACAATAGCCACCAGTGCGTCTCAGTGCCGCGATGCTAGGTAGTTTGAGGGTACGCGACAGGGATTGAAGCGGCTCGTTGCGCAGGGAAGGAAAAGAATGAGAAGGAGTAGTCCATCTCATGACAAGTCATTTCGAGCTCATTTCTCCCACAGAAATGACATGTTTGGAATCAAGGGGCGCTGTGTAGGGTTGACACAATACAGCGTCATTCATTGTTTCGGTCCGCAGGTCTCTTGACCGTGTACGCCGATTCAACGCCCGAACCTGAGTGTCTGAGGAACCGAAGAGTACATAGTATCACCGTAGCTGTAGAACTACACGAATTAGGCGAGAGGTGAATACGCAGGATCCAAGCAAGTTATACCAAAAAGTGCGGGGGAATTCCCAGACCGCTAATCTTGACGATGCAATGATCCATTGTGAGTACCTGATTGATAGCCCAGTGGCGAAGTATTCCAAGGCACCGCATCGTCTTGATTGAAATCGAAGCGTCCTACGAGAGCTTTCTTTCGAACCCTCTATGGGTGGGATATTGATCTGATGTTTCCCTGGAGATCCAGACGCTTCATGAAGGAGCTTGAGTTCACAGCAAGGAGAAGAGATTGAGGACATCCAACCTCCCAAACGTTGCACATGGAGGGGACCACCGAGAATCATGGCATCAAACAGTATGTACTGTCTTTTTCAACGTCGGGGCTCGGGGAGGGAGTATTGCCGTATTTCTGGGACAAGTTTCGTGCCGGAGATAGTAACGAGACAAAACGAAGGGACTGCGATATGTATAAGTATCATAGGGTACGATTCTGCAAGACCAACAAAACCTACAAAACCCAAGAAAATTGGTGGATTGGCGGGGGTGATGTGGACATGGGTGTAAGTAGTATATAAAATACAATGGATGGAAAAGTTGGATAGTCCGACCCAAGCTATATGAAGCGGACTGTTTATTCTGTAATTGTACTTCGGCGCAGACGGGGATGAATGCTGACCTCTGGTGGATCAATTTATGCGAGAATCCCGCCGTATCGAAAATTGGCAACATATTTCTTCAAAAGTTCGATTTCCCCGACGTCCAAGATTGGAGAGCCTTGAGCAAGGATCTCCAACGTGTCAATGCCAGCTTCGACGTTTGGCGAGCCGCCAATAGCCGCGAGCTTTGTCCAAGTCGCTGGAGCACTTTTATGCCCCCACCAAGACTCTGTTACCTGTATGTTCCGAGCGAAGGAAGGGAGAAAGGTGGGAGAGGCGATTGGCAATCCGCTTCAGGGGTATCACAGAGTATCGCCAACAAGACCTCTAGACTGTCGATATGAAGCTCTTCGACGGCATGGAGGGATCGTAATGGCGAATGCAAGTTCGGAAACATACATACAAAGAAGAATTAGCACACTGATGACGACCTAGCGCACGATATATCCAAAACAAGCAATGTCAATTGATAGCGCAATAAGAGGAATCTGTATCAAGAGGGTGGTGAGCATCTGCGCCGAGAACCAGTTGATGGACACACAATAAAAATCATAGTTATGTCCAAGCGTATTCCAGGTTGACGACATGTTTCCTGAGGGCCTCTAGATCATATTTGTCCCACATTTGGGCCCTAGCCGAAATCCTGAGCTCTGAGATGCCAGCACCCACATTGTTGCGGGCCAACAATAGCGACTTGAGCTTCGTCGACTTGGACTTGGCAACAACTCTATTCAATTCATCGTCCAAGCGTATGTTGACGAGCGCAGGAAGAGAGAAGGGAGGAAGAGGTTCAGAGCGATTCTTCTTCGTTCTCCGAGGAGTATCGGATAATATCGCAATCAAGTCTTCAATGTGATGCACATGAAGTTCTTGAATGGTGTCGAGAGTTCTTAAACACCTGTGGAGATGTGTAACGTCAGGCATATTCCTGTAAAATACTCGTTCAAAGTCTAGCCTAACGGGCGGTATGGTGGCAGGAAGTAATGAATAAAGCGCGATATCGGTATCATGATTGCTTGCACCAGCGATTGAGAGCTCCAATAGAGCATCGTCGCTGGAGCTCGAATGGGGCCAGATGCGGATACGAGCTTGACATTCCATTGGAGACGGAGTCAACCTAGCTTCAACTTGCCATTGATCTGCGGGCGTAGGTACCATTGCGTAGATGGCAGTGACTACGGGCGTCAAGTCGGCCACGGAGGCTTCCTGCCGGGATTTGACGATGATGGACTGGATGCAAGGGCATACAAGGCGAGCGAACACCATTAATTCAGTGATATGGTCGACTTCCATCCGAAGGCTGATCAACCGAGGTAGGCATACGATGGCGTCCTCGAGAATTGAATCGCCTATCTCGTCAATGATACCAACCAGCTCCAAAGTCTGGAGGTGCTTTAAGTTCTCGAGTGCACGGAAAAGGTGGCGCATCGAGAGTTCGGTGTCGGTGATCTTTAACGTTTCAAGGTGGGAGATGAAAGGTACATCAAAATCAAAGATGCAGTCTTCTAATACGAGACGACGTAGAGGAGGTATGGTTTTGGAATAATCCGCAGTTGACGGGAATCTGCCCACAAAAGTCCGATGATGGATAACTCGGAGGGTCAGGCTCTCAAGAATGGTGAGTTTTGCCTGAGTAATAGCGTTGAGCAGCTCGGGGAAGCAACAATATAATTCGATGTGCTTCAATCGACGAGAAT
The DNA here is from genome assembly GCA_017312325.1 of Pleurotus citrinopileatus. NCBI lineage: Eukaryota > Fungi > Basidiomycota > Agaricomycetes > Agaricales > Pleurotaceae > Pleurotus > Pleurotus citrinopileatus. The sequence goes on from BHFW01000002.1 coordinate 445,418, forward strand.
GTTGTAGAAGAAGTTCGACCGTTATGGGGTTTGGAGAGGAACCCACGGAAAGTAGGTATATGGGGGCCGACTTAGACCGCTCAAGGAGAAGTTCCGCAAATTCCTTGCGGGTATTAGAGTAAATGGAAGTCCATACTCGCGGGGAATCGAGAGCAACATTGCGCCAAAGTTCGCAGACCTGCGAGACTGGCAACCACATCCAGTACGGGTTCGAGATAGCTGTGTTCGTATCACGCTGTGCCGTATATTCGAATACGAGAGACAGAACTTCAGGAGGGAGCCTCGAAACGATGGAAAGTCGTGCGTTCCGGTATGACCGCAAGGCGCGAATTTCATCCTGAAGACGCTGGATTCTCTCGTCGACCTCCTCAACTGTCGGCATAGCATCAAGGAAGCGAAGGGTAGAGCTCATTATCTGACCTGTCGATTTGCTGTCGGAACCGGGACAGGTCAGGTTGTGGTCGAGGTTACAAAGTTGCTCAACATGTAGTGAATCGCGCCTAGATCACGGGGTACGTATCTTAGGGGAAACAGCGGCTAGTGCAAGTTAGCTGGGCGACGACACTCATTGCTTGTTCATGTAATATGCTATGTGGGCTATGCGGTATTCTGGGAACTATGATATACCTGTTGGAAATATGTAGTACACCTAAAAGGACAGAGTGGTCGAACCTATCCTCGCGCGCAAGGAATCATCTCGTCGACGGATGGACATCAATTGTCTGGTTTACCAAACCTGAAATTGGCAACATGTTTCGCGAGAAGTTCAGCTTCATCTAGGCCTAGCATGAATGAGCTAGCGACAACCCGCAAAGTGTCAATGCCGGCGTCGATAGCTTTGCGAGTTGCCAACAACGACCCAAGCTTCCGAGTGCAGACTAGGAAGACCATATAGTCCATAGATAGCAAAACTGGTTGAGTTGGAAGGCAGGAGCAGGGGACGTAGAAGGTCCCAAAGACAATTTAGAGACTGAGGAAGAAGAAGGACGGAGCATGGAGAGGTGGATCGACCGCAATGATAGAGTCCTATTCGACTATCGCAGACACAGTATGGAAGAGGGCTGAATAATGATAATATACATGAAGGATAAATACAAATATGTTAGGCGGGCCGTCCTGATATTAAGTGTACCTGAAATTGGCGACATGTTTCTTCAGAAGCTCAATTTCCCCAGCGTCCAACGTATGGGAGTAAGAAGGGACTTCCAAGGTGTCGATACCAGCACCGACGCTTCGGCGAGCCGCCAATATCGATGCAAGCTTTGTCCATATTGTTGAAGCACCTTCGAACGGCCACCCAGTTTCGATTAGCCGAATCCTTCGAAGGGAAGGCAGAGAGAAAGATAGGAGATGCGGGCGGGTCATCTCCGTGGTTTGAGGAGTATCAGAAATTATATCTAACAAGACCTCTAGTCTGTAGATATGGAGCTCTTCGACGGCATGGAGTGATCGTAAAAACGAGTGCAAACTGGAAAGAACTTCTATCTCCAGGCGCTTGTCCGTGTAGGGATCTGGTTGACCGTATATGAGGGTGATACGGGCGGTGGGTGGAAGTAATGAGCAGAGTTTGAGCTCCGTTTCGAAGTTCACCGGTCCAGCGACGGAGATGAGAAAAGGGGGGTCATCTTCTTTGCTTGGGCCTGACCAGATGCTGATGCAAGTCTCGCGGCTACCGAGTCGCAGACGGTTTGATTTGAGTTCAACTCGCCAACAATCGGCGGGCATCGGTACCATTGCATATATGGCTGAAGCTACAGGTGCCAGGTCGTCCCCCGATACACGCTTTTCAACCCAAACTTTGATGGATCGAGCGGGGCGAGGGGAAGAAAGGCGAGTGAGGATCGCCAAACTCCTGATATCCTTGACGCGCATCGAAAGGTTCGTCAGTCGAGGCAGATGCACCATTGCATCGTCGGGTAGCTCCTCAATCAACCCGTCGACGACATTCCCCAGTTCCAAAGTGTCCAAACGTTTTAAGTGTCCAAGAATACGGAAAAGGTCTGGAATGGTCAGAGGAGCCGAAACCAGGCGAAATCGTATCTTCAGTTGCTCAAGGTGGGAGAAAATGGGTTCATCAAAGTCGAAAATACAGTCGATTAAGGAGATCAGACGCAGGGTTGGTGCGGTGCCTGGGACAACACTTGTCGCGAGTCTGCCTTTCATTGTACAATCGTATTCCAATTCAAGAGTCAAGCTCTTGAGGAGGGGGAGTTGTAATTGAGTTAGGGTGTTGAATAGCTGAGTCGAGCAGTCCCATAATTCGATTGACTTCAATCGATGGGAATGCTCCTGGACAAGCTTGATCGTAGAGTAATTATGATGATTCGATAATGAAAGCAGATGTATTGGAGCCGACTGTGAGCGGTCAAGGAGGAAGTCTGCGGATTTCCCTCGGATGCGAATGTAGGACCACATTCGAGGGGTGTTCAGAGCGATGTCCCGCCAATGCCTACAGACCTGCGAGACAGAAATGAAATCGCGTGGGCTGTAGGAATCGGATGCGGCTGCCACATATTCGAAGAGGAGGGACAGGATATCATCAGGTAGCCTTGATGTGACTGACAGTCGAGCATTACGGTACGCCTCCAAAGCACGGATGTCATCTCGGAGATCGTGAATTCTCTTGTCGACCTCCTCAACTGTTGGTAATGTATCAAGAAACTGGAGAATGGGGCACATTTTCGGAATGAATGAAGATGAGGCAAAAAGAGGTTTGAGTTGAGCAGCTCAAGTGCGTTAAGTCGGTGCTTCAAAGGTGAAAACGTGAATTGTCCAATGGGGTCCCTAAAAGGCGCTCCCTTCTAGGAGTCTTAAGATGCTCCACAGCGTAACAGCCCACGCGCTGGGGCACGTCGTGGTTTGATGTCTGGGGCGGCATATGGTACTCACACATAAAAAAGCTTTTACAACGAATGGCGACAGCTAAACATACATGATGACTAGTATCGGGTACTCAGATGAAGTACTAAAATCCACGGTCATACTCCGAATAACTCGATCGACGAACTAAACACTATGGACGACTTAGCGTAAGGTAAATTAGGACTGACGACGAAGGCTAACCATCAATCGGATTACCTGAAACGTTTGAGTCCTGTGAAGAGTATCGATCTCGGCTGAATGACTTACCTCGGTAACGGTGACGAAGGACCATCCTAGCGGCGACTATAGATGAACCCTGAGCTGCCTTCTATAAGTTACCTTTGGGTTTAGCAAGGGCGACAACCATAATGGCTTCACGAGGGCTCACTGATGCTCTGCGTTGTAGAGTTGTCGTTGTAGGAGTTCGTGTTGGTGTTTGTGGTCGTGTTGTTGGAGTTGGTGTTATTGGTGTTCCCAGAGTCGTAGTTGTTGGTTTGGTTGCCAGCGACATCGTTGTAGTTGCCATTCATAGTGACCTTGCCTTCATTGTTAAATGGCATCGCGAGCTTCTGTTAGGGAGGATGGCTAGGAAGGGCGGTTCGACGGAGGGATTTGAGGATTGTAGGGAACTCTGGTGCCTTTATATATATGCATTAAGGGTACCTTCTATTTGATAAATTTGATTGTAGCCTTTGAATGTATGCTAGAGCGTTAGATAGCGACCTGATCGGACGTGGAAAGAGATAGAGATCCGTAAATAGACGTGTCTCGTAGTGCGAAGACCCATTGCCGCTGGAGGCCATGGATGGATATACAGTAATTCCTGCAGCTTTACTTCTAGAGAGAGTGATCAACGCCCGAGTGTCAGATGCAGGAAGTTCCGAGGATATATGGTCTCGTGGTGCTAATATCCACTATCGCGTCGTGGAGGGCGTGGACAGATACGATTGCTGCCTTCATAAAACATATCACGGGAGCTTCCAATTGCATTTGAACTAACTGGGCAAATCGCTGAGCGCTCAATCGATGGTGGCACTTGGGTACTGCATGGGTACAGGGATGAATCCTATAGTTACACGCACTTCTTGAGAGGTACGTACTAGCGCTAGAACCGTCGCAGACATAATGTCAGCCCAAGATAGGCACAGGCGCTTGTGGAGAACTCATTCTCTGTTGGGTTTTTCGTAAGTCTTGGAACTACTGGAGCTAGTCGGGAGAAGAAGGGCTATCTGATGTGTGGCCTTGGAAGGTAAAGTTCTAGAGAAACTGCCCTTATAAGTGTTCCAAGGCGTTTTTCAGCATGTTACGGATAAATCGAGGTTGTCGAAAACTTCACATGCCAGAGGCTGTATTGCCTTCTGTACGTTGCCGTGGGTCCGAGTTCTGGATACATTCAGCATGATATTAAAGATACGTACGGTAGCCTGGAGGAGAATTCCTGCCGTACGCCATGACTGCGCAATTGAGTTCAAGATAAGAGACATAAGTAATGTGGCAGCGAGCAGGTCCGATGTGCGGCACTTACAAATATAACGTCCAAACAACTTATCTAGCCGCGCATACTAGAAAGCAGGAACGAAGAAGATTGAGCTAGACAGAGTAGCCCATGTCACGAGAAGTTGATTTGAACCGAAGAGAAGAGTCCTATCATGGTGGGTCATTGGATGCGAGGTCAATGTGACCAAATAGGATCTTAGCATATTCTACGATGGCGGTAGAAGGGAGAAAACAGTTGAGAAAACTTCCGTCAGGAGCGAGTCTATAGGCGCCGAAAACCCATCATGGGCGCCTGATAATACTTCCAAGAAGTTCCATGTCAGTGGCGTGCTTCTTGAGTGTGGGTCACCGTCGCAAAATTGGGTCGCATGGGAATGGCATGAGGTAGGCTGCCGTGTCATCTCACATCCATTTGGTACCAATGGCCGCAGCCTTCCAGGGGGGTAGATCACCTGTGCTGACCGAGCGTTTAGATAGGATTGAAAGGGAACAATATAAGACCACTTCTCTTCGGATGCTTTGCTCTCGGCTCAAGCCAAAACCCAAGTCCACAGCAGCTTCGTGTTCGCCACTCACCTCACTCGACTTGCCATGCCTTTCAACAACAAACCTGGAGGTGAAGTCACGATGAATGGCGACTACAACGACGTCGCAGGGAACCAGGTCAACAACCACAGAAGCAACAACGCAAACAACAAGGACTCAAACAACGTCAATAAGACGGAAAATCGCGACTCGAACAACAAGAGGATCGTTGATCAGAGCATTGGTAGGTGTCGCCGATGGAATTCTCCGGCCACTCGTTTGACCTGAAGGGATACTTTAGATAGTCGACGCGGCTATTGAGGTCAATCAACCTGTATGTGATCGAGGCCTAAGTGAGTGACGATAGGTCATTTATTTCGTGATGATGACTTGACAGATCACATAGCTGATCAACGAGCGAGCAATGCAATGCCCCAAGCCTATGTAACATGAAGAATGCGTATCCAAAGATGCTGCGAATACATACCTATACATGCCACAACCATCTGTGAGAGAGCTAAAACAGAAACAGAAATGCTAGCGATAGGAACGTACGCAGACTAGGCGTGAGTCCGAGCTGGGGACTCATGGAGATCGCTAGAGTGAAAGCAGTTTGCGCTGTCCGTCGAAATAACGTCCGTGCCGCGTATATCGATATGCTTCCAATGAGCGAATATCTTCCCGAAGACACTGGATTCTCTCGTCAACCTTTGGCGAAGTATCGATAAACTGAAGGATGGGGTACATTTCTTCTTAGCTGACGCAGTTGCCTACCTTAATGGACCACACATATACGGCCCGAATCATCTTTGGCTTGTATCAGACTACGTGCTACGTAGAGATTGAGGAAACCGATGCTTGCATCGTTGTGCGTCGTAGGGGTGTCGTCTGTGCATACTTTGAGCCGTTTGGATGTGGCCAGCTGGACCGAAGGCTAGTTGAGCGTGAGGGATCACTCCCCTGGCGACTCCCACGGGTTGGCGCATGCAAGTCCGTCGTAATCCTGTAGATGCCTTAATGGTCTCTTCTTTCTGTGCCGACCGAGCGAAACCGTTGCGTGGTTGTCAGTGATGCCAACTCCAGGGCAAGACCGAAGTCGGCTCAAAATGTAGTGCCAAGGGCTAGCTCAACCATCAACACGCTACCGCTGGGGGGTGGGGTGAGAAGATGAGAGGTGGGGAAAGTGGGCTTGGAAGCGACCTTATAATACTAGGTATTCGCATCCATTGTTGCGTCAACTGTGTACCAGCACTTCGCTAGAAAGCGCTGATGCCATCATCCTTCAAGGAGGAATGGAGAGAAGTAGATCAACGTACCATAAACTTCAGCTTAAGTTGGCATTGGGCCTGAGGCCTTGGGGCTCGTCTGGATTGTAATGAAACCCAGACATCAGCCATTGACTTAAAGTACATGTGCTCAAACCCTAGGCCTCAATATCAAGTCTGGCAATTCCATGGGCCAATTTGTTTTGTGCACGACGTGAACTTGACGACTTGGAAGCAGCAAGGAAGTATGGAAGGCGGCATCAACCAGGCCGTAACTCACGCTCAGAAACTTTTTCCCACAGTTTTAGCTCAGAATTGGGATTGACTTTGATTTCGAAGTTTCCCACACGGCATGGTTGAACCTGCATCGACATCATCCACCGCAAATTCCTACAAGTCCTCCTCCATATTGTAGAATCCGGTGCTCGTGAGTCGACCTATCATCTCTTTTCCTCTTCCCATTTCTCATTTCTGAGGGTTTTCAGTTTAATTTTCTATCTCTGAACCACCGCAGACTCGTCGCCATGCCCTCTTTCTTGTCCAAGGTTTTTGGGCGCAAGAAGGATGAGAAAGATCACTCGAACGGTCGTGATTCCGAGTCATCTCTTCTCGAGGGCAAGTTCGAGGCTGTGTCGCCGACAGTTTCGCCAACGGCGGCCAAGTTCGTGGAACCTGCAGCCAACGGTCACGGCAAGGAGAAGGACAAGGAAAGAGACTTCGGCTTTAAACCGTTCAAGACAAAGTCCAACACCGCGTCTCCTGTCACCGCGCCAAAACCTGGCAATTTCCCCCATCTATCCTTAAATCTACCATCTGAACCGAAGGACGAGACCAACTCTCGTGTTTTGGGCTCTGTCTTCGACGCCGACCCCGATTCTCAGATCTTACTTGCTCAGAACATCATTGGGAAACGCAGGCTCAGTCCTTCCGAAACGACAAACTTGGTGCGCGCATGTGCGCAGGCAATTACAGCGAGAGGTGTGTTGACGCGTTTACCGGTTTTTGCACATGGTCCCCTTAGCTTATCCTACTCAACTAGGCCTTGAAACCCTTGGGATCATGCATCCGCATTGGTATTCCGCATCGCCCGACGTGCAGCGTCGGCTCATATCTTTTTTCATCCACTCTTTGGCCCCAAACAGTCCTACAACTACACTCTTTCCCTCTTCGTCATCTCCCCAGGCTGCTTTCGAATCGGAAGTCCAGTTTACTCGCTCCCCACACGACATCGCGGCCGTACTACGCTGGGGTCTGCGCCATTTGCAGCTTGAAGGTCAATCATTCGGTAAAAACGACTCATGGTACAAGGATTTTCTAGTTGCCGAGCGTGCAGCTGAATATCCTACCGACGCGTTCACCACCAAGCTGGTACCTCTTCTACCCTCCTCCCATGTTGACACCCTCAAAACCACTCTTGAGATAATGTCTTCGCTTGCCGCTCACTCCGAGACTAACAGCACGTCTGGAAGTAAACTCTCCAAACTGTTCGGCCTATGGCTACTAAGCATTCCTCGAGTGGAAACTACGGATAACTGGGCCTCTTTCTATGCGCGCTGGGAACGGTCTGGGCGTATGTTAGAGCATCTCTTCTTGTCCCACATCAGGTAGATTCACGCTCCCTTGCACTGGCTTCCCATGCCCCTTCCATACTGACGCTTCGCTATTAGGGATCAGAATCGTACCCTTCGCATGCCTACACGTCTCACAGAACTTGTCCAGCGATACCCTTACGGCCAACCAACCGACAACGATCTACTTCCTCGTCCTCGCTTCTCTACTCGTTCTTTCGATTCTCTATACATCCGCGTCGAAACCCAAACCCTCAACCCCCTGGAAGCCAAGGTCTCCTTCCATCCCCTGCTTCTTGTGCTGGAAGCCTTCAAGGCCGACGGCGCCGCACCTGAAAATGGAGATCTTTGGGAGAAGATCAAGAACGCAGCGAAGAAAGACGGGGCTGATGTTCCACAGTTTGGTCAAGTATTCGCTGACGAAACTGTTCGTCTTTTCTCTATGTTCCCTGTCGATAAGGATTATGCTCCGTTGTTGGAGTCCGTGCTACCTGCTCGTAAACGATCCATCTCCTTGGGTGCCGTTGGAAGTCCCTCCAAGGTTACTTCACCTACTACTGAACATGCTAGAGCAACCACCGATGAACCTAAGCAAGCCACCTCCCCGACCTCACCATCCCTCCCTACTCCCGACTGGACGGAATTCTCAACTGCTGGTTTCTTGGAATCTACCGACATCACCCCCCTTACTTTATCATTCTTGGATAAAGACGTCGAGATTACTAGACCGAAGAAAGGATCCAAGAAGTCTAAAGGCACATCAAATCCAGGCCGTGGACGAAAATCCTTGGAGAATCGACCCACTCCCCAAATGACCGAACAATTCAAACCTACCTCAAAGTATTCTACGGCATCGATCATTCAAGTCGACGAAGCATTTATTGATTTCTGGAATGACTCGTTGTTTGATTCCATCTCGGACGATTGGCCTACCGTGGTTTTATGCAAGTTGAAGTCGACTGTACAGGGTTTGGCTGTTGACGGGAAGAAGGTTGAGTGGTTGGTTTTGGAACAGGTGTTTGTAAAGCCTCCTACGCCTGCTACACCCATGAAGATCGAGGCTTCAGCGGAATCGAGCTCCTCGCGTCCCCGTGCATCATCCCCTCGTCCTTCATTCAGGTCCGATTTATCCGGCCCATTCTCTGCTACTCGGAAGCGATTCAGCATCTTCACATCTGGTAGAAATTCCCGCCAAAGTATGGATAGTGTAACTTCTCCCACGAAAGCTAAAAGCAGTCGAGGAAAGAAAGCCGCGAAGAGTCCGCAAGTTGGTGAGATGGGTGAGATCTTGGCTGAGGAAGCTGAAGATGCTGAGAAAATTAGGGAGAAAGAGAAGGCAAATGCAAAGGTTGAGGCTAAGAAGGTTGCTGAGGCTCCGAAGATTAGAGTTCCTTCGCCTAAGCCTAAAAAGTCTTTGGACGCGTCGAAGAAGTCTTTGGATGGGAATAAGGGTGCCGCCGTTGGTATATCGCTTGCAGGTGCTGGAACTGTTGCTGCTGGTTCTACTGCTGTTGTTGCCACTGCCGTTAGTCAGGATAAAGCTGAGGAGACCATCGAAATATCAACTCCCGAGCCTGTGTCTGGACCCACTCCTCCTGTCGAAGAAGCGCCAGTAGCAGAAGCTCAGACCGCCACTCCCGAGTCCATCATCGCACCGGCAGTGGAAGAGTCTGTCGTAGTTCCTGAACCCGTTGTGGAGGCACCCGTAGAAGCAAAGGAGCCAGAAGCACCACAGCCCGAAGATGTGGACGATTTACCTGTCGCTGAGGGCGCTCAGTCCGCCCCAGAGGTAGAGGTGCCAGCATCTGTGGAGGAAGAAGTGGCTGATGTTCCCGCCGCCATTCCCGAGCCACTTGTGGAAACCGAAACCCCTTCATCAGAGCCGGCTGTCATCGAGCATGTCCCGGTAGTCGAACCCGTGACCGAGCTAACTCCTGTGCTGGAAGCTGTCGCTGAAGTGCTCGAGCCTACCGTAGAACCTACCGTCGAAGAGCCCGTGCCAGAACCTGTTGCTGAGGCAACCACCGAGGTAGAAGAACCCACTGTGCCTGCTGAGCTTGAACCAGCTGCCGCCGTGGCTGACTCTCCCGAACCTCCTCTTGCTGTCGAGGTATCATCCGTAGTTGATAAGGACACCCCTGCTGAGCCCGCTGTTGATGCCGTACAACCACCAAACGAGCCTGTGAAGGAAGACACCCCGGCCGAGCCAGAGGCGCCTATCGACGCACCTGGATCCGCTGTCTTGGAAGAGGTCCCAGTTGTTGAGACCGAGTCCATTGTCGAGGACAGACGAGCTTCTTCCATCCAACCGATACATACTGAAGCAGCTGAACCAAGCGAACGCTCCACGCAAGACTCAGTGGCTTCTGAGGAAGTAGCTGAGGAAACAAGCAGTCTTCCTCCCGCACCGGAGAGTATTGTACTCGCCGGGGAGACTCCAGGTCCTCAAGTAGCCCTTAGTTCTAGCGAACCAGCTGCTTTGGCGCATGTCGTAGTCCCAGATAACGAGGAAGTGCCCGTATCGAGCGAGGAGGTCGTGGTAGATGAGACACAAGAGAAGAGCACTGAGACACACCCGAACGGTGATGACACTGCGCCACCGCCTTTGCCGATTGAGCCGGTTGAAGTCCCACAAGGTGACTGCTCTCCTTTGCCTAACGTATTTCTCCGGCTTAATCTCTGTGCCTGCTAGATCCCATTAATGTCGCGCCTAAGGAGGAGGTAGTCAGCAGTGGCGTACCACATGTTGATGAGACAGCGCCTATCTCTGACGGAAAGCCTGACGGTGAGCACTTATTTCTATCCCATCCACAAGCGGAGATGGTTGACACGTCGTTGGCAGAGTCAAGCTCCGCTGATCATGATGGGAATGGTGTCGCAGAAGAGTCCGCGCAGTCGTAGGACTGTATAGATGATATACGTTGGGCTATCGGACTTGAGTCATGATATATACCCCCGCCAACATCTTCGCTGGATATGACATTCGTTTGGGCCAAATTTATGGTCCAAAGATCTACTTACTCGTACTGATATTATGTTCGATCGTATCACTCCTTCGTTCCGTTCTCCCTCCCCATTTACTATGCTGCTATCTTAATACTCCTTATCTCTTTTGGCCCAACAGTTCCCGCCATAACCTTCCCGTCCCCGACGCCTTTCTCCGTCATCTTGGATACGACTCCTCTGCATACTCTATGCATCTGTATCTGCAGTCCTATAATGCACAAATATACCACTCGCGAGGCAAATATACCGCGTTGTCAGGACTCCTACATATTTGGCTGATCTAGTAATGGATGCAGGCTGTTTGTTACAGTGTGTCGAATACATTGATCGAGTTACAACTACCTCAACAGAAGATGTATTACAGGCCCGGGACAATTACATACGCGCATTCAGCAGAGGTAAGAGTCGTTGGATCTACATTTCTCACTTGCCCACTGGAATGGGTTCCAAGTTCCAATACTCCTGCGCGTAATCCATGATAGCCCTGTCAGAGCTGAATTTACCCATCTGGGCAGTGGTCCTGATAGATTTCTTAACCCATTCATCACGGTCTAGATATGCTTCATCAACCAGATTGAGGGCGGTAATGTCTATAGGACAATGTTAGGGCATGTGGATAGCCACTTGAATGTCAGACCCACAGGATTCGAAATCATCAGTGAGCAAGTAGAAGTCTCCTTGACGGATAGTATTGAGGAGGCTGGAGCTCTCGTGAAGATGCATCAATGCGAAGAAAAGTGCATCTGACTTACGGTTCGTAAACGCTTCCATCGCCAAATAGGCCAGCTGAGATTTCATTGAGGACATTGGCCAATGCAGGCGACTTCTCTTCGACCGGGATTGGATGGTAGATATGCTGATACCGGAGGTCCTCGACAGCCGGCGTCAAGTGACCGAAGAAGACTTCAAAAGCCCATCAGCTAAAGTAAGGCACGCTTAGCTTAGATACTTACAGACGTTGCTCTCTCCAACCTAGGCGGGAAGGAGACGCCTCGTCGGTCAAAAAGGGTGAAAACGAAAGGAGACATGCTTACCTCCTCAGCAATCTCGATATTTGCACCATCTAATATTCGAGTTAATCGCAATCAAACTACAACGAATTCCACTTACCGACAGTACCAACCAGCAAGCCGCCGTTGAGACAGAACTTCATGTTCGATGTTCCGGAGGCTTCGGTACCGGCCGTGGAGATGTGTTGACTGATATCCGACGCGGGGATCAACACTTCGGCCAAAGAGACAGAGTAATCCGGAAGGAAGTAAAGTGACAAATAATCTACGGATATATCAGCAGGATTGGATGAGAAAAAGTGGTTGTTTGAACTTGCCTTTGGTCTCGGGATCATCATTGATAACACGAGCAACGTTGACGATAAGGCGAATGGTCTAGAAGAAGTTATGATCAACCCCGCATCAAGATGGACAGACTAGGCATACCAATTTTGCGATGAAGTCTAGTGTTCAAGGCGAATATCAGCAAGTTTGTGATGCTTACGCCCTGGGCACTTACATGCGGGAGCAGCCTTTCCGGCAAAGAAGACAACCTTCGGGTTGACTCTTTTTCTCTGTGCCGCGGTCATGGCTTTGAGAGTCAGGTATCGCTGTAAGATGCAATCAGATTCGGTGTGCAACAGTCAATGGCGTGTGATCCTACGTGAACGACCCCGAGGATGTTCAGAGTCTGACGCTGTAGGAGTGTTTCAGCAACGTTATAACGTGAAGGTAGAGTCGTTCAAAAAAACCTTGTACTCGTGAAGACGCTATTGAACACACCTCGATTAACACCTCATAGCACAATACCACACCCGCACAGCGTACCTTAATTTGAACATCAAACATAGCATTGGTGTTGACAGTGAAGCCAAGTGTTGTCTGAATGTGATGTGCTAGTCGCTCCTTATTGCGTTGTTTGATAGCAGCCCACTCTGCACGAAATTTCGCGTCTTCGGCGAATTTGAGGAGACCTTTGAGTTTATATAGATCCTTGAGCCAGACGGTCTTGTCGATCTTGAGGGTCGTGGAAATGAGAGCGCTCAATTCCGGATTGCACTTCGAGAATTAGTAACTGGGTGGGAGACACTGTGTAGGATATTCACCTGATCAAGCCAGCGACGAGGGGTAACTGAAAGAACGTTAGCGCGATGTACGGGAAATGCATCTGGGCTGGGACTTACTACCGTTAGTGACGTTGCCGAATCTATTGCAATGTTGAACGTAAGCAGAGAAAGGCAAGAGCTAGGAGGTTTGACGACTTACTTGCTGGGGCCGAAGAAATCGACAAAGTCTCTGAGGATCGTCGTTCGTACCAGTTCGCTATGAAGCTACAGGGTAGACAATCAGAATTTGGATGCCACCTCGATACAACCAAAGCAACTCACCTCAGCGACACCGTTAACCTTTCGACTAGCTAGTTAGGCGGGATAACGTCACCAAAAGCCGTCATTGCAATATTGAAACTGGGTACATACCAATGCAAGCAAGGTTAGCCATTCGGACTTGCTTAGGGAAACCCTCTGGGAGCATGTTCAGTAGGTTTCATACACTTACAACGGGCTCACCTTCAATCAAAGACATGCGAGCAAGTTTTTCTCTGTCCCCCGGGAACATCTTCTCGACCTCTGTGGGGATTATCATGTGTTTCATTAGCATGTCAGAAGTCAAAAGTCAAGAACACTAACGTTGTAAGAAAGACCTAGACATAGTCAAAATGGTGTCAATGAACGGATAGGGATACGATGCACAGGTTGCATACATGTTCTAAGAAGGGGGGTGTTAGATGTGCGCGGCATTAGTACGAAGCCATGCTCACTATGTCGTAGATTATCTGCATATGTCTGAGGAATGCACTCATTAGAGTCATTGAATGAAATTCTATTCTCATATTACCTGGGTAGAAGGTGCTCGACCAAAGGGACAGGCCATTTCTCCAAGGCTTCCTATCAGCGGAAGCTGAGCATAGTGGTCATGACTGTAATTACGTGACTCACGGGAAGAACAGTGTGGTTCGTGAAGAAGAACGTATTGTTGACGATTTGCCAGGCAGCTCCCCAACTAAGGTCCTCTTCATCAATGAGGATACGCATGAGTTCGGGAACGGCTAGGGTGGGGTGGGTCTAGTAGAAGTAGGCGTCACAGCTTTGAGCAGCATCACGGAAAGAGGGAAGGGGCCACAGCATACATCGTTCAGCTGAATAGCAACATCTAAATGCATGGAGAAATGTTATGCGTAGATGCTAAGTAATCGAGATGCAAGAACGTACAATCAGAAAACTCCTTAATGGGTTTGCCTGTGTTTTTGAAACGACGAAGGATATCAGCGAGCGAAGCAGCAGTCCAGAAATATTGCTGCTTGAGACGAAGTTCCTTTCCAACTAGGCCAAACAAAGTAGGTTAAGAGCTTGTCATGGGAAATAACTCGAAAGGACAACGCACAAGTTGTATGATCATTCGGGTAAAGCACGGATGTAATAGCCGCAGCACTGTTCGAGGATTCGACGGCACCTTCGTAGTTTCCAGCTATGCGTCTCTTGGTTAGCCGAACCGAGCACAGTAACGCGTCAAACGGACGCACCATTGAAAGAGTTCAAGTCGAAGCCTCGCTTTGGCTTGCTCTCCCATAAGCGCAAGTTGTTCGTGTTCCTAGTGTTACATCCGGGGATCATGACGTCGAACGCGACTGCCAGAACTTCTTGACCACCGGTCCATAAAGCTCGTCCGCTACCGTCTGAGAGACGTTCCGATTGGCCATAGAAGCGAACTTCGTACGAAACATCGATACGGGGAAGCTAATTTGCGAACCCGAGTTGATATATGCGCGGGGATTCGAAGACGTGGGGGGAGAACTCACTTCCCAGGGGTTCTGATTATCCAACCATGGATCCGGCGCCTCAAGTTGGTTTCCCTCGGGTGAAATCAACTGCTGGAAGATACCGTATTTGTACCGGAGGCCTACCCCGCGGGGGATGGGAGTAAGCGAAGAAGTCTAAAAGAGGCGAAAGACAAACGCACCATATCCCCAAACAGGTAAATCCTGGGATGCGGAGGAATCGAGGTAGCAGGCTGCCAAACGACCAAGGCCACCGTTTCCGAGGGCAGCATCCCGCTCTTGCTCGAGGATGTCTTCCAAGGAGAAACCGAGTTGTTGAATGCCTTCTTTGTATTGACCTTTCAAACCAAGATTGAGGAGCTAGGTTGGATTAGTTAAGAATGTGAATATCATTGTATAGAAGGCTCACAGCATTATCGAGCGTCCTTCCCATCAAGAACTCGAGGGACAAGTAGTATGCCCGCTTGGGAGTCTTACGCGTATAATGAAGCTGCGTTTCGTTCCAGTTGACAAGAAGGTTGTCTCGGACTGAAAGCGCTGCAGCTTGATATGCACCGAGGTCATCTGTTCTGCTACTTGAGCCTCTTGACCCCGAATGTAGGCAAGGGACCGTGTAAAAGAATCTTACCGAGATTGTAAGCCTGACGAGCCAAAGATGTTTGGACGTGGTTGACAACGGACTTGGTGATAGACCCCACATCTGTTGATAAGATTAGCGAAGTCGATGACGTCGATGGCGCTCATTACGGAGCCCCTTCTCCGTTGTCCGCAACAGCGAGCAGAGCCATTTGCACGAAGGACGCACCAACATCAAGGGACCTCATGTTAGACTTCCAGACTGTCTCGTCGCCTCTAGGCCATTTCTCCTTCCCCGACTCATCAGTTTCGGGGGTATATCCTGCGCGTCCACGACATCATGAGCATCGACTTCGCAGGCATAAGGGCAAATTCCCTGGCATCGCTAACCTACCTGTCAGAGTTCTCACATGTCGACGGCTACGCGTCGGCTTTCCAATGGTCTTTGGATCGATGATGGAGGTCATGATGGTCGAGCACACAGAGAAGGGGCTTTGCCTGGGGAGTTAAATAGGGAGTGGGGTGTCAGCAGATTCTCACCCTGGTACCAGAGACCCAGGGACTAGACATTGGCCCCTGCTGCTACTCTTACAATTATCCTCCAGAACTGACCGAATCCTCGCGTCATCGTTAAAAGCCCTTATCTGATCTCATCATTTTCTTACTCTCCAAATGACTTTACCGTCTGAGTGACTATCCTCTATCGCTGGTGTATCATAAAGGAATTCGGGACACTGTAAACGGCCGAGATTCGCCTGTCCTACGGTTTTCTGCAGAGTACCCCGTAGAGTCGGACATTAGATCGGTGATAGGGGTCCCTTGGGCTTAACGAGGAGGTACCATTCAGGTTGACGGTGATGGTGCTCACCCTAATACCAATGGGTTAAAGCACTCGACCTTCGAGAACAAGTGAGCCATGAGTTACGAAGTTGCATGAGAAAAGTCGGTCCGCCATGGCGAAGTTCGTACCGACTACCCACCTTCCAGATTTCCTTTGAGAAAGCCATCTTCGTAGCAGGAGGGGAGAAGGGGAGCGAACGTATTGGACTGGAACCAGGCAACAAGGAAACAGGATGCCGCTGCTATGGTCGCGCTGGATGGAAGGCCTTCCATCGTTCCCAAGTCCCACTGAACAGCCTAATCCTCGCACGAACTCTGCAGGGATATCGTTCCGTGGATCCCCCTATGTGACTGAGGGTCTACTCGACTCAATACACTTCCCAAAAGTGCCCGAAGCACCAATCATGCAACGCTGATAGCCTCATCCATGAACCACCAAGAAGCAGCCTCGTATCGTGAAGGTACATTGATGGACAGCAGAAGAGCTTCCAAATGATTGAAAAGAAGTGAGCAGGTGAGAACTACCGCTCAACTCCCAACGTTTAGCTTACTTCGTTTTCTCAAGCACAGACTGAAAGGAGAGGCTAGGTGGGATGTTCGGGTCGAATACCCCCTGATGACGCCAGGAGCCCCTGTGCGCTTCCCCTGATGCCCCCTTGTAGACGACCAGAGGAATCATGATTTACGCACGAGTGCATATATATGCGTTACAGGCTAATAAATCTCGAACAGTATAGATAATAAATGGACAAAGGAGCCCTGGTCGACGTAGCTTGTTATCGTCTCCTGGGACGCGATGGTCCTGCCTCTGCGTTGACTTGAGGTGGAGGCCGACGGAGACTCCTAGTAGAAGGGCCAGCAATTTCCATCTGACTTGTCACCATTGCATCATCTTCAACGTTTTCGTCTACGTCGGTTTCGTTATCAGCAACCAGATACTCCGCATCCTCATACATATGCGGGAACAATACTGCGAGCATGTCGTCGACCCTGAAAAGAGGAATTCATCAGCTCTGCGCTGGAAGTAAGAACAAAAGGTACGCACTTCCCGATGAAATCGCCTTTCTGAGCGGATTTCTTAGTTTTGGCTTCGTACTTGGCTTTCTGTACACCATCGCTACCACTAAATTTGGTGGTGTTGAGCGTCCCAGCAGCACTATCTGTCGTGTACAACGATAGACCTTGACGTGCGGCGAGATCGAGGATATTTTTCTCAACAGTATCTGGGGTCTCCTCGTTGATCGTCATTGTGACTGACACAGATGAACCTGGCTTACCTTCTGCGTAATAGCAAAACACTGAAGGGATACCTCGTAAATACAATGAACGATGAGAAACTGCCCGTGAGCTAACCTTCCGTGGACTTTGTTTGACCCATACGGTCGATACGAGCAATGGCTTGAATCTCGAACCCATGGTGCACAACACTCTCTAGTAGGAATACTCTTGACGCACACGTAACGTTGAGCCCCGCATTTTCACGTTCACTGAGGTACGTCACAAGAGGACATGGATAAAAACGGTGGCCCAGGACGTTGGCAAGACTTACCCATGGAGCAGTAAAACCAAAATCTTGGGGTCAGTACGGAACCTCTTCGCGGCACCTTGCCCTCTGCTTTGGTCGATGCGAAGACACGGGATATCTAGAGTGAAGTATGAGTTTTGAAATTCTATTAGGCAGAAGTATAACGTGCCGTTATCGTGCAAAGCACGCTCCAGGACTGTAAGCAATGTCAACTAGTGGATGATAGTGCAGCAGGATCGGGCGCACTATGCAGAGAATCTTGCCAGGCCGAGAAGCATATACTCTTTGCACCAGGCTCCGACCATTGCAGGTACAGCAGATGCTTGACAAGGGTTTGAATTTTGCTGCCGAAATCTCCAAATGAGTCCTTCGACTGAATCTCTTTGAAAAGCGTTGGATCTGAGGATTAGAGTTATCGGACGTCAGTAGTCAACCATTAGTGTACATGCGTACCAATGCAGTTATATTCAATAACGCGACGGGATTTGGGAACAACTTTGTCTTTATCACCAGTCGGCTTTCTCTCGGCGGATTTATCGAGCTCATTGGTAGTAAATGCCTGCATTGTTTCGGCGTCGAGAGCAACGCTATCGCCATTGTCATACTCAGCAAGGATAACCAGAATGGACATAGTCTATGCGTACCGGCAGACAGGACAAGTCTTGCCCTCTTTTCTAGACATCCAAGCCTTGAGACAGGGCTAAAAATTGCGAACGTCAGTGAGGGCCACAGGTACGCAGAAATAGGAGTCTGACCTCACAAAATATATGGGCACTGATATGCCCGATGGGTATTAATATTCAATGCCAAGAGGAATAAGGAGCTGCTTACCAGTGCGTGATGAAGCCACGAATGAAGTCACATCGACATAAGATGCATACACGGTCTTCTTCATCTATATCATCCCCATCCTTACTGGCCGCAGCGAGATGCTTTAGATACCTGTCGCGTGACTTCCCGGCATTGATCTTGATATTGAGGTTCTCAAGCTCCGTTGTGATGTCGTCTATCGTCTGACGCAATGTGGTTTCGATGACGGGTTGGGCAACGGAATCAGATATCTCTTGTAACTGGGCAAAGTATACAACACGCAAGTTGAAGACCTTGCGAAATCGGGCGAGGTCGGTATCAAATTTGTTAAGTAGGTGTACTATAGGGACGATTAGCTCGGCAGCGCTCCGACTGAAGTCGACACATACTACGGCCGGAGATGAGGGTTTGGACGGTCGAGCTTGCCCCCGCAAGTAAGACCTTCTCAGGATCTTTCGTAGACCTGATTTTCGCCATTCGATCCTTGATATCGGTCAAGCACTAGTATGCAACTACTGAATGAGCACGAGATATAAAAACCGAAGAGAAATACTGACGCTCTTGACCGCTCGTCCATCTAACTGCAGTAACAGCACTCTGCGTTGAATTGTGAGATCCTCGTGCAACTCGCGATGGTTCACATTGAGCTCAACATCCTCCGGAGTCCGTAACCCCTCCGCTTCGGCTGCAGTTGCCTTCGCGGCCGCTCGAGTACCACGTGTACGCTTTTCTCTGACTTCAAGAGCTGCGAGTAATGTTCGTTCCTTAACAAGAGCTTCTCTGTAATCAGCAAGCAATGCTGAATATGCTTGCATATAGCTTTCGACTTCGCCTTGATCATCTAGAGAACGCTGATATTCTTGACCATCGGCACCATCCCCTTCACCGGGGGTCAGTCGTCGAGTAAGAAGTTCGGCAATGCGAGACCTCCATTCCCACAATAAGGCGGCTTGTTTGTTGAGAGTATCTGTCGCTATCGAGTTGATTTCTTCGATCTTCGTAGAGCTGTTAAACTCAAATCTCGATAGCCCATGAAATGTCACCTACGACAGCAGATATTCGCACTGGTTTCTTAGCTTGGGCTTTCTTCTTCTCCAAAGCAGTGTCCGAGTCGGAGTCACTATCTTCTTCGGAGGAGCTTGGTAGGGGTGACAAGCCTGCGGCTGCTCGGTCAGAGGCCCTTGCTCGCCGGCGACGATCTTCAATGGCTCTGATCTGAGGGCCTTGCGTCAGCAGGGGAGCCTCAATGAGTAATGCATCTTGCTCAATTCCTTCATCTGCCGCCGTAGTCATCAAGTCGGACATGGCGTTTGCGGCATCCTTCTCCGCGTCTGTATGGCAACGATCAGATCGAGGCATTCGAACTAGGGAGAATGCTCACTTTGTAGAACGCTTTGTCGAAGGGCTTCAGCAGCTCCATAAGACTTGTCTTCTTCGGCACTGCGCCCGAGGATGTGATGTACATCACCCATTGCGAAATAAACTCGATGGAGAATAATAGTTGCATCTCGGAGACGATTGTTCAGGGCTCCCTTCTTGGCCGAGAGCGAAGCGTCAGCAGTGGACCCGTCGTCCTGTATATCGTCTTCCTCCTCCTCTGTTTCCTTTGCCTTGCCTTTGCCCTTGTCAGAAAGGTCTGGTTGGCCGGGGGAGCCTCTCGTGTTGTTGTCTTTCTTTACCTTCTCTTCTAGGGCAGTCAATGCCCCTCGAAGTTCTTCAACCAAGGATTTACCATCCGCTTCCGCCAATTGCAAAACCTGAAGGGCAAGCTGATAACGATTGGCATTGTCTCTCTCCATTTGAAGAAGCTGGGCTTGCGTCACTAGTGCGTTAACCTGACCAACACCATTTTAGCATACTATGGATAGACTAGAAATATCTCACCTTCGTTTTGCGGTCCTCCATAGTTGTACGCCAGTTGTTGTCTTTCATCGCCTTAAGAAACAAACTCTGGAATCAGATGCCGGGTCAACCATTTTCGAGCTCAATGACCGTACCTCCAAGACCTCATCCATCGTCTTGAGAGTATTAGACTTGGATAGCTTGTCGATGTTCCGGGACTGAAGCTGTCCTACCTGTTTCATAATGAGCTAACGATGGGACTTGAGGTGATAAGTCGGGCATACTTGTGGATGGGTGCAGATTCCGCGAAGTCTGCGCAGGCAGGTCCTCAAGAGAGCCCCGTCGATGTCCCAGCCCTCTGAGGCCGCTACACCACGAGCATCGAGTCCAAGCTGGAGCAAGGCAGTCTCAAGGTTTTGATCGTATACCTATAGGAAGATGAGATCAACAAGGGCACTGTACCAACGATTGCAAGACTGATGTACATGTCTTTCAACTCGACCAAGAGTTATAGGGACTAGGTAGCGTGTCTGGGTCGGAATGGTTAACTCGTCCTTGACGGAGGTCTTCGTTGTCCTACGTCGAGATCAGCAGGATGAACAATTGTAAGCGATTGGGCTACCTGACAGCATAATGCTCGAAGAAGGTAGCAAATTCCCGAGCATGACTTGGTTGCAAGAGCCTGTTCCAGAGCTTCTGGGGACCAATGACGTTCTCGATTCGAAGGAACCTAGTTTCGTTAGTGACAGACCTTGGCAGAGCAAGGTTATTACGAACTTCAGAACATGAATGAGATCCGATACTTGACCCTTTGCAGGAGTACCAGATACTGCTAACGAAGATAATCGCGGGATCAAAGACACCATGTCCCTGCCCCTATGTCAACGGAAGCCTCATGAAATCAGAAGTATCTAACGTACTCTGTGCGGCCGCCTCCTGCCATCTGAACTTCATCCATGACTACTCGTAACCATTCCACGCTAACCAAAGGACTCCTCGGACGCTCAACGTTCTGATAGACTACGTCTTCGCGCCTGGGACGGACAGGAGGAGCACGTGCAACATTGACCTCAGAACGAAGGACAGGGTAGGTCGTGATAACCACATCAAAAGTGTTCACGTAAGTGGGCCAATCCATCACATCATCTGGGTGTAGGGGAATAGTGGCCGCCTTTGCCTTGCGCCGACCATTGGGAACTGGCGTGGATGATTTGGATTTGGTGCCGTTGCCTTTGCTCTTGGCTTCACTCTTCGCTCTTTCCTTCTTTAGCTTCACACGCAGTTTGCCGGCATCGGCAGCGGTAATGGGGATGGTGAGCTTCGACCAGCCTTCGTAAAACAAGACCTTGAGCGACGGTGCGTGCTTGGCCAATTCGTCTGCCCATTGAGTTGCCAACGATAGTGGAGTGACAATGAGTGTTGTCTGCGAAATGATAAATATCAGGCTGCTAGGGGACGCATAGCATAGAAATTGATTCTACCTTGACTTCGCCTACGTCAAGCCTGGCAGACGGATCCCAACGTGAAGTAGATGGAACTCGTTCCGGAGCAGGGTTCAGGAGTATAAGAGATATAGTTTCGAGCGTTTTCCCGAGACCTGGTTCTTCAGCTAGGATACCACCTAAAGCATTTTCAACGACAGGGGGATCCCGGGATACGTCGCCTGACAAACGATTGAAATACCAGCACTCGTTACCTTCCTCGACTTTCCTCCAGAAAAAGAGGAGACTGTCTGAGTCGGTGTGTATCGGCATAGAGTCTACGGAAGTGACTTCGCCAGAGGGTAAAATGGCCTTCCCCTCCCTGGCCAAGAGCCATGCTACAGAACGACGTTGGAATGGAAGAAGCTTAGGCAAAAGTGCTTTAGGTTGCAGGACAGACTCGAAATCTCTTGAAGGTAGTAGAGGGGCAGGCTTGAGGATCGAGTAGAAGTAGGGAATATCGATATCTCCCTTGAACGCCCCCGGGGTATCAGTGCCAGAGGGGTAGAGGTAATTTAAGCAGCGGCGGAGGGCCTCGTGGGCGTTATTGACATCCGCTTTGTAATGAAAATCGGGCTGCGAAAGTAGAGCAGGAAAGCGAAAGGAGCACGTAGTCTCTACTTGAAGGCGGAACGGCAGTTCTCCGACCGATGCATCACAAGCACCTGGAGGAATTATAGTGCATCGGAGCGTGGCGTCGACGTCTAACTGTCTAGCCCCATCGGCAATCAAACAGCAAGCCAGAATATCTTCGTGGCTATCGACTTCATCGGTTTCTAAAGGAAGGAGAAGAAGCCAGTCTTGGTGATATGTGGGGGAAATGACAACAATTCGGCCACGGTAGTCGGCAAGCTTCACTGTTCCCAGGTCAAACGTGTCTGGCATCGTGCGCGACTCAGCAACAGCCGCCAGGGCTTGCTTAAGTAGCTCTTCCTCCTTCGACCAATGCTGCGGTCTTCGCTGTGCTGCATCAGTTGTAAACTGGATCTCGTCGGTGCGAAGAAAGGCGGGGAGGATCCTCTGCCTGGAATTCCCGGAACTAGCTCTCGGGGCAATCTGGAGGAGGGGGAACGCATGGTGCCCTTCAGGCCATTCGGCTAAAACGTTGGTGAAAGTCTTATCGACATCGCCCCTGTCGCCAGAACTCTGATCGATTTTGGCACGCTTGGTAGGTCGCCTACGTGGCGCCGCCGCGCGCTTCTTTCGCTTTGAGCGTGTTGCGGGCTCTTCTTCGGAGTCTTCGGAGTCTTCATTAGACTTCGCGTTTTCATTTGCCTTCGTCTCCTTATCAGCCCGCGCGAGGTGACTTTTCAGCAACTCGACAAATGCACGAATGTTGAGTGCAGGTCGGAAATTGGGCCCTCGGTGAGAGTTCCAGAAATCATGGGGCAAGGAGCTCAGTGAATGCGAGGCTTGGACGTTGATGGTACGCATCAAAGATGGGATTCAGGATGCCAAAACCGCTGAGACGCGAGGCGAATTGAAATGCAAATTGCACGCGGTCACGTGTACTCAAGGGTCGAAATGACTGAGTCATTTGTACATTTTGTGACTTAGGGGGTGGGTAACGGTGACGAAGATATCTATTCATTGGTACGTATACGTGGAAACAACTTTACCTGGTTCGACGGAGGGACGCATTCCTAAATGGACGCCTTGCCGCGGGGTTCGTATGGAAGAAGCATGGCCATCGCACCAGCCACCATGATCAAAGCGCCTGCAATATAAACAGGGACCGCAGTTGCAAGATTGGCGTAAAGAGCAATGACTGGAGCCTTGAGACAAAAGATTAGCGTTGGTAGATACTATGGATAATGGATTCTTACAATAACACCGAAAACACGCGTTGCAGTGGCAGTCAAACCATTACCGGTACCTCTGTCCTTGGCTGCGAAGACTTCAGGAGAGATGGCATAAAGGACGCCATACATGATCTACGAATGAATTAGCGGAAATTGAGCTGTGTGAGTGGTATGACTGCGGAGCAAGCCTCACATTACTATTGAATGCATAAGCACAGTTCCACCCTAGCAGAGCATTGGAGCTCCGCGCGGTGGTCGTCGCGAGCAGAAAGGCACCAGTGAGCCCTACATTTCGCGAGGGGTCGTTGAATAATGCACAGTCAATGGCGGTGAGAAGCTACTCGCCGGATGAAATGGCCAACGTCCCCTTACGGCCGATCCACGGGGATTCGACAGCCCAGCCAGCGAGAAGCGCACCAGGTATGCCGAGAACGGAAAGGATCACTTGCTGTAGAGGATATGTCAGCGGTTCGGGAGCAGACGTGGTTCAAGAGGGGTAGCGAACATTACGGTATGTTATATATAATGAGCCATCACCGAATGCCGTACCGCGGCTATTCAAACTGTTGGCACATCAGTGGGTGAAAAGGGAAGGTGGCAGGAGTACAACTCACATGAACGGGAGAAAGTTGTTATATAGGGTAGAAGCCAATCCAATGATTCCTGTAAACGCAGCATGAGAAATGGAGACAACCCCCTAAACCGTTAGACAATACCCCACAACGCAATCAACAAGGTAGTTGACCATCCCAGTTTTCTCGTCCTGAATAGAGCCTTGATATGCGAGAGGCCGTAAGCCGAGCTATCGCTCAACACTTTTCTTCGTCTCGGCAAACCAAGCTCGCTGCAGCTCTGTTCGGGATGTGAACCCAATACAGACTCTTCTGCGTCCTTGAGATGAGTCACAGTCAAGTCAGTGGTGGTCCCATTAAATTCGGCTAGCTTCGCCACGACTTCCACAGCTTCGTCATCTTTCCCCAAGCCGACAAGATACCGCGGACTCTCAAGGAGAGTAAACACAAAGAATCGCAATCCCCACATGAACAAGGTCAATGCGCCAAGTGTGAACAATAGGTAACGCCAGCCCATGTTATCTCTCCTGTCACAGGTCGGAGCGGAAGCGTCGCAAGAGAAGTTGGCAATAAAGGGCCAGGCGATCTAGTCAGCCCAGCTGTGAGGAAGTGCTTAGATTACTAGGAGAACCTGCGGGACGCACTAGGCTGACGAGAAGCTGACCAAATGCCCAGAAGATGGACATGACAGTAAGTAGGTATTGATGCGTTCCAGGTACGAAATCCAAGAATACCGCAGAATCCACCGGCATGTTCCCTGGAACCTCGGAAGCCCCGAATCAGCATAGTCCGAGCCCACGATGGGACATGGACATAACGCGAGAAGCTCACCTCCTACGCCGACTCCGACAACAGCGATTAAAGATGCGAGGGCGATAAAATTGGGCGAACCACCGGCAGACAGGCCGAAGATACCGGTGATCAGTAATGTGAGGTTGAATGACCACCTAATACGGAGAACAGTGATGCGTGATGATTCTGGGAAGTTCGGCGCTGAGTAAACACATACCGGCGCCCCCAGATGTCACATCCTATACCCCAAACGATAGCGCCTACTAGGAGACCTATATTCGCTGCCAACGATAGTAACGGGCCGTTGAAATGAAACTCTGAGAGAACCGGAGCGAGGATGAGACCACTCAAGAGCTGCGGCATTTGTTTCAGCATCGTCTCAACTTGAGGTTGACACGACGTACTGGCCACACGCTATCACTAGAGGAGAAACTGCTTGAGCACTGTGTCAGAGCGTAGTCCGGTGGAGGGGAACCTACGCAAACCATCCGAAACCTGCTACAATGAACAACGACCACTACAGTGGGAGTCGGTCAGTAGGCATCCTTATCTCTGCATCCGAAGGCCTCGCACCTGGTATTTCCCCATGCCTATTTCTTGTATGGCTTCATTCAATATCCGAGCTTTTGCTTGGTAGACTGGGTCAATTGCACCAGCATCACCCTCGTAAATGTCCGCCAATGCCGATCGTTTGGTCAGGAATGCATTATCGGCTAGCCCAGACACAACCGTTGTTGAATCCTTCCTGTCCATCGTGGATGATGTGGGTGAGAGCGGGCAGAAGCTGATGAAAATCACAAGGGATGTAATTCCAAGAACTCCTTTTATACTACCGTTGCATGTGCATATCGGCCACTCCAATTCCGGTCATCGACGTGTGTAAAATCTGGAGTGTCAATCGTACTACATAGTCAGTACATAATATAGGCCGGGAAAAATGAGAATTGCTAATCCCTTCCAGGCGAGCATGCAAGATCCTATTCGGTGATAAGAGGGCGATAAATGTCCGTGGCACGCATACGAGGCAGCCGATCGAACAATACGTGACCAAAGGATTCAGGACAGTTTACTGACGGTACAAATCATGCTACCCGCTTGTTTTCTCTGCAAGTAACTGAGCCTGAACTTCTTCCTTCGTTCTTCTGTCTCTTCTTCGTTTCACGTCCCAATTATACACACGCGCGGTGTTTACCTCCATAACAGTCAGTTGTTCGCGGATGAACTCTAGATCTTCAATGGTGGTTTGTAAAGACGTCGAAGCAGCTTCGAGTTTGGATCCCAGGAGAGTTATAGCCGCGGGGAGTTTGTAGGACAACATAACGTTCGCCTGAAGCGAATTCAGGCGGTGGCCGGAAGTAAAAATGATGAAGCTCACCCCCAGCCAGAGAAAAACTGTGTCGGTGTCTTCAAGCTCGGCTTCTGCGAATAATGTATCGTTGAGTTCAAACGTTGTGCGTATTGGCCTTTTCGATTCTTCATCATCCAAGTCATCATCCTCCCCTAGATCACCATCCTCGATCGCTTTATTTTTGCCTTCCTGATCAACTTGCAATCAGGCTATGTTCAATGTACTCCGAGGCAGGACTCACCCTACGAGCATTCAAATACTCAACCATGCTCAGAGTCTTCCTGATATCAGGTATCTTTTCCTCTAGCCCTCTTCTCCTCTGCGCGAGGTTATTCTCCATGTATCGATACTTCCTGCCTTTCAAGGTAAATCAACCTCAGTTTCTTGTACCAGAATACGCGGCACATGCGTACGCAATCGCTTCTTGAAAATTTCTCAGTGGAATTTCCACTTCGCCCTCTGGGCCGCCCAGGTATTTCTCGACATCTGACTAGGTGATTGTGGACTGAGCATTAGAAGATGTAGTGGATGCTGATACGTACAATAAATGGCGCTCGAGGTATTCCACGAGGATTCCTCTCGTCGGGCGAGACCACCGTAGTGGATGTGCTGGACATGGATCGAGGTTGGTGATGATTACGATTGAGGGACTTGTTGCTTGAGATCGTGTTTGGCGCGTTTATGGCATATGCCGTTACTGTTCTCACGCTTTCCAGCCCTCACGAAAAAAATTATCAAGTTACCACTCGCTCTCACTCTTCTCCCTCCCACCACCACCGCCCATGTCGCGGCTTATTGTAAAGAATTTACCAACGTATGTGACACCAGTACAACTTCGAAATCATTTTGAGCAGAAGGGTGGACCAGGCGGCACGATCACTGATGTCAAAGTAACCTCCAAGGCTAATGGCAAATCGAGGCAGTTTGGCTTCGTTGGTTATAAGTCAGATGCGGAAGCGCAGGCCGCCAAAGAATGGTTTGACCGAACCTTCATCCATTCCAACAGGATTGATGTTACGATTATCGATGTGCGGATCTTATCTCTTTCACGAAGTTGGTCGAGCTAACTTGAACACTAGGGAGCGAAAGGCGCCCCGACGCCTCGACCAAATAAGCGGCCGCGTTTAGATCCTTCGTCTGAAGCCGGGACAGACCGCACGGTATCAACTGGGACGCCTATTGGCAATCCGAGAGATTACGATGGGAACAATGCTACTTTTGAAGAATTCGTCCAAGTTATGCAGCCTCGAGCAGCCAAAGGCCCAATGTGGGCGAATGGTGAAGGCAAACCGCAAGCTAAACCGACCATCACCCCTCCCCAGATCTCCAACGATGACGACGAGAACGTTGATAAAGGCGAAGCGTTGTCGGATATGGAGTGGATGAAGAGACACATGTCGAGCGGTGCCGATACTGTACAGAAAGTTTTTGAGCAAGAAGATGAAGAAGTGGATGAAGTTAGGGTGCAGGTAGGTGCTTCGATGTTTCAATCCCCCGCAGTTCTCAATTTAAAGACGTTCCTGTAGCCACGATTAACACACGAGGCTGCCCCTGCTGAGGATGATGCTCGACAGACTATCCTCCAAACCTCAAGACTGTTCCTTCGTAATTTGACGTTCTCCTGCACAGACGCAGAAATTGAGGAGCTATTTAGTCCATATGGTGAAATTGCACAGGTGAGTCGGCACATTCATGGCATCCATTTCTCTCCTCCGTACAGCCGGTGGCTGTCTTTCAAGGATGATAAATTGCATAGGGACATCAGACTCGCATGAGCATGTTGATCCTTTAGGGAGACCGATAGTAGAAAAAAAATCTGACATTCTTTTCCTTCGTGTTGCTTTGACATCTCTTCGCCAATGCTGATGTTCTCTCCATTCTCTCCATCCCCATAGGTTAGTAAAGTGTTTTAATCTCAATTTCGGCCTGTTACTCTCCCGGATGAAAAACAGAATAGGGACATCAGACTCGTCAGAGCATGTTGATCCTTTCGGGAAATATGAATAGTAGAACTTATCTGACCTTCTTCTATGTTTTGTGCCGTGTCATAGATTCCATGCTGACTTGACTTTTCTTTCACAGGTGATTTATTCTCTCTCGTTTACTCGTAGGATGAGACTTTTTAGGGATTTTTGCAGACCTTCGGGAATGCTGATCTCAATTTTATACAATTGTTCCTTCTGAAGCTCCCTCCGCCGTCCACATCATGGACCTTTACTGATACTTTACGTTCAGGTCCATGTCCCCGTCGACTCGTTGACAAAGCAGTCTAAGGGCCTGGCATATGTTACTTTCCGCCAGAGCAACTGTGCCTTGGCGGCCTACGAAGCCTTGGACAAGACATCTTTCCAAGGAAGATTGTTACACATACTCCCAGCCGTTGATAGGAAGGGTAAGACAGAGGCGGTGGAGGGCTCAGGGAGGAAGTCGGTGAAAGATGATCGGGCAGCGAAGCGCAAAGCTACGGCTAGCAAGGAGTTCAATTGGAGTATGCTATACATGAATGTTCGTCATTCCCCGGCCCTTTTGTATTCCTTCAAGTACCTAATTCCAGTTATTTGGCGGATAACAGAGCGACGCTGTTGCTTCGTCCATCGCTTCGCGGATGAACATACCCAAGTCTGAGATTCTCAATTCAGAGTCAGATAATGCTGCGGTGAAACTTGCTTTGGCGGAAACACATATTATCAACGAGACAAAGACGTACCTAGAATCTCAAGGTGTGGTCCTATCGTCGTTTGCTTCGCGCGGACGTTCGGATACGACGATTTTGGTCAAGAATATTCCATATGGGACGACGGCGGAGCAGATTACCGAAATGTTTTCTCATCACGGGTCGTTGTCGAGGGTTCTGGTCCCGCCTGCTGGCACGATGGCTGTTGTGGAGTTTGACTTCGCTGACGAGGCTCAGAAGGCTTTCAGAGGCATTGCATACCGACGCTTGGGAAATAGTATCATATACTTGGAGAAAGGCCCGCAGGGCATGTTCCTCCCCATTGAAGCAGAGAAGACCACCGATGGTCCAGCCATGTCCACGGCGGTCAAGCCTGTTCGCATTGCCGAGCAGAATCAAGCCAACGCAGACGAGGATATACCTTCCCTTGCCGCTGGAACGACGCTATTTGTCAAGAACTTGGCCTTCTCCACTACCTCTGAGCGTCTAACCCAAGTCTTCCGCCACCTCCCCTCCTTCTCGTTCGCCCGTGTTCAAACAAAACCCGACCCTAAGAAACCTGGCAAAGACACTCCCAGGCTAAGTATGGGCTATGGATTTGTTGGTTTTAAGGACGTCGAGGGTGCGAAGAAGGCGTTAAAGAGCATGCAGGATTTCGTGTTGGATGGACACGCACTGCACGTCAAGTTCGCCGGAAGAGGTCAGGATGATTCGGAAGATGGCGCCAAGGGTTCTCTGGGCTCGAAGAGCCAAACAACCACGAAGATCATTGTAAAGAACGTTCCGTTTGAGGCCACGAAGAAAGATGTACGGGCTTTGTTCAGGTCTGTTCCTTTAGCCTCTTCTCGCATGACACCTACTCATCGCTTCTTTCAGTGCACATGGACAACTTAAATCTGTGCGCGTACCCAAGAGATTCGACGCACGCAGTCGTGGCTTTGCCTTCCTTGACTTCGTCTCTAGGCACGAAGCAGAAAACGCGTATAACGCTCTGAAGCACACTCACTTGTTGGGTAGACATCTTGTCTTGCAATGGGCTGAAGAAGCGGAGGATTTGGAAACCTTGCGGTTGAAAGCTGGCGTGGGCTTCGGTGGCGGTAAGGATATGCCTGGTAGGAAGAGGAAAATGGATATGGGTGGGGATAAGGACGCTGATGTCGAGGATATGGAAGAGTGATGTTGTTCCATGCGGAACAGACATCCTCTCCCCGTGGCGGCTCCACTCCGGGCTGTCTTGCCTGCCCTTGTCACCCCCACAACCAACGTGCGACGAGCTGCCTTCGCCTCGCATTTCTCATCCTTCCTCGCTGACTTGGTAAGGGATCTGAATCCCGCTGATCGACGCACAGGACGCCCGCGTCGGATCCGACACAAGCTCGTCGTGGCCCACGGTGCCTTTTTATCGTCGTTTCATGCGTTCCCCTGAATGCTTTTGCGAGGAGCTTATTGAAATATTCGTATCTATGAACGTACAATAGGATACGGCGTCGCTTGAACACGAAGGCTGTATGTACTTTAAATCATTAGAATTTGTCTATTCCAGCTTGTACGAGACCGTTTCAAACGGTGTGACCAGGCACCTCTTGGGCGCTTCTGAACATTTCTGAACGGAAGTGTTTGAACGTCAGTCTCTCATTTACACCACTACCTTCTCCCAATTCTTGTATGAAATCCTTGGAAGGCTCGCAGTATAATGTCGGGAGACTACTTTTAATCGGCCTTGTATTTCATCTTGTTCGTACTTCTCAAATTGTTTTACCAGGCCTTTGTCTAACGCTGCCTTATGTATATAGGTTTACATTGCGTCAGTCTTCGACTGTTACTTCACCAGCCCAGTAGTCAAGGGTATGACCCCAGTGGGACTGAAGACTAGCGAAGCAAAGAGGCTGGTCCTCATCGTTGGTACTGTAGTACTGGCGTTATCAGTCGGAACGCCGTTGTGACATACCATATCTTAGGTGATGGCTTGCGTGCGGACTTGCTCTTCAACCTACATCCATTCCCAAATATCCCAGATTCGCCGGAAGTGGTAGCACCTTTTCTGCGCAATGTGGTGGAAAATAGAGGCGCGTTTGGGATTTCTCATACTAGGGTGCCGACGGAGAGTCGGCCAGGTCACGTCGCTCTTATTGGTGTGTTCATATGCGTTCTACTCCATGTATCTCCAAATTATATTGACGTAGTGTAGCTGGGATGTATGAAGATGTCTCTGCTGTTACGAAGGCACGTCCCGTTCATCCCGCCTACCTAAAACATCTCATGACAATGTAATAGGGTTGGAAATCCAATCCGGTAATTTCTTCCGTCAGAGCACATCTAAGACTCCTTAGTGATGCTTGAATAGGTCGACTTTGATTCAGTGTTCAACCAATCTAGCACTACTTTCTCTTTCGGGTCACCCGACATCCTTCCCATGTTTGCTCGGGGAGCTGTTCCCAACAAAGTGCGTACCTGGTGCTACAATGAAGAAGATGAGGACTTTACCAAAGGTACATTCGTTAACCACTACAATTCTGCTTCTTTTCTTACATATCTCGACATAGATGCTACGGATCTCGATACCTGGGTGTACTTCCAGCTCAGGCAGCTATTTAAACGCGCTGCCTCCGATCCCATCCTTGAAGCCGAATTGAAAGCGCCGCAGACAGTATTCTTCTTACACCTTCTTGGATTAGATACCACTGGACATTCCTACAGACCCCATTCCAAGGCATGGTCGATTTTGCTAGTCAAACGCATACATACGGTGACTAATATCTCTCCCCTAGGAATACATGGATAATATCCGCGTCGTCGACCGGATTGCCGCACAGACCGAGCAACTCTTCTCTATGTATTACGAAGACGACCAGACCAGCTATATTTTCACCGCTGATCATGGAATGTCTGTCATAGGCAACCATGGAGACGGACGTACGTACACCCCCGCCTCCCTGTTACTTAGCAGTAACATCTATGTGATAGACCCCGACAACACGCGTACACCTCTCATCGCATGGGGAGCAGGTATCCGTGGACCCCTTCCTGACTCCTCTCCCTCGTCACACGACGATTACTCTGAACCATGGGGGCTGAAACATCTCTTGAGGCGTGATGTTGAGCAAGCCGATATTGCAGCTTTGATGGCTTCTTTGATAGGGATCAAATGGCCCATCAATTCTGTAGGCGTATTGCCAGATGTTGACCCCAATCGCCCGGGATACTTAGCTCCGCAAGGAGGAGATGAATCGTTGGCCGAAGCTGCTTTGGTTAATGCAAAGGTACACGTCGCCCAGAATTGTTTGGCGTGCGCTTCTCTCAACCACAGACATAGGTTCTATTAGAGCATTACCGTATAAAGCATGGTAGGATGTTGGTGACGATCATAACTGTCGCAAACTAAACACAAATACTATAGAGCTCAAACAAGCGAAGACTCTATTTTACCGACCGTTCAAGCTACTTGAAGGAAGCAGGTCGGACGCCATTCCACCAAGGCTTGCGAAAGTCAAGGATATTGAAGCAGCCATAGGCACAAGTGAATGGAACGATGCTCGTCGCTTGTCATCTACTTTGATCCAGGAGACGCTGGAAGGATTGCGTTACCTCGAAACGTATGTCCTTGCATGCTCGTTGACCATTTTCCTCCTTCTGATCACGCTACTTTTTACCTCTAAGCTATGATCGATTTCTGATACGAGTCATCGTCACAGTGGCCTATATTGGTTGGGCAGCTTACTCGTCTCTATATATTTTCCGCCCTTTGGAACAATCGAGACACACCGCCTCGGGCAGGAGCTCGGCCGCTATCACGATCATTGCGTTATTCGTTCTCTTTTCGTTTTGGACTGTTTTCGCACTTCAACAGTCTCCATGGACATTCTACTTGTATATTGCCTTCCCGTGCTATTTCTGGCGTCAATTCCTTGTACAGGCACTTCCGACGGTCGTCGCTTCGCCCCTGTCTCCCCACCAGATCGCCAATGCATGTCTAGTTGTTGGTGCCCTTCAAAGTATGGTGGTAAGTTAGCTCTCCAATTTTCTTACAGTGCAATGAAATTAACGACGGTATCCGTAGGCTGCCTATACCCATAGAGAAATATGGAGCTATGGGTTAATCTTTATAGGCTTGCTGTGGCCTTTATATGCATGGCCTTCAGACCTTCTTCGCACACGCCCCAAGTTATTCGTGGCCTGGCTCGGTTCTTCTCTCCTTACCGCCGTTTTCCCTCTCCTTCCCGTAGACAAGAGCGAGAGTCTGTTTGCGATGTACGTGCTTTCCCTCCAGTGTTGCCGCGCCAAGCTCATGCGACAAAGTCTATCTGGCGGTGCAATGATGATCACCTTTGGACTCTACTTCCAGCGTCGCTCGCCGAAGCACAGCAGTTTCCATTTCCTGTTGGCTCAGGTAAGTAGTGTCGGTGTGAGTAGTTCTCCCAGGTGTTGACATTTTTTATGATAGTTAGTGCTAATAGCATTGTCGATGGGTGTGACGTACAGTTCAGTTCGATCTCTTCAGGCCAAGGCTGGTCTCCCTGTCATCAACCAAGTCGTTGGTTGGGCGATCCTCCGTATGCCCTCCCACCCTTATTTCGAACCCATGCGTGCTGATGCCTTACCAATAGTTGTTTCTTCAATCCTCCCTTTCGTGTCTGGCCTCGAACATGAGACTGCTTTCTCCAAGATCCGGATGTATTTCCTTGGATTTGGCGCCTGCTTCGTCATTTTATCTATCAGCATAGAGGGATTATTCTATATAGCATACACCACGACACTTTTGATTTGGATAGAAGTCGAGGCTGCCTTACGCCACAGCATGGACTCCGGGACCGAAATGAAGAAGGAATACCAATTCCAGGCAGATGACCTAAGAATTGCTCTGTTTTTCTTGTTCTTTGTTCAAGTTGCGTTCTTCGGTACGGGAAAGTAAGTTACACTTCTCCGTGCGTCAGTGGTGCCTCTTCTGATGGCCCCCTGTAACCAGCGTCGCGTCTATATCGTATGCCTCCGAATTGTTTCTGTCGACGCGGCTCTTGGCTAACTGAAGCAATTAGATCTTTCTATCTAGAGCCTGTATATCGTTTGGTCCCCATATTCAGCCCTTTCCTCATGGCTGCCCTCCTGGTAAGCAGTGTTCTTCCTTTGCGGTTTGCCGCCTTGCTCACTAACCCCAAAACTAGGTCTTCAAAATTGTTGCGCCTTATGTGATTCTGTCGGTCACCTTTTCTACCCTGAACGCTAGGTTGCACCTACCACCCTTCTCACTGTTCCTGGTCGCCCTATCTCTTACCGATGGTGCGTAGATACGCGCTGGGTGACCGTTCCAATCTAATTTTGTTCTACAGGTATGACCTTGACGTTCTTCTACCGAGTATCCGACACTGGTATGTTGATCAGTCCTTTGCGCTGCGTCAGCAGATCGCCTAATCAATCTTCCGCGTAGGATCATGGTTGGAGATCGGTCAATCCATCAGTTTCTTCTGTATAACATCTCTGCTTCTTCTCTGGTCGGCAGGCATCTGCGCAGCAGGAGAATACTTGATGGCGGACGTCTTGTCCCAGTCAAAATTAGACTGAGCTCGGCCGTACGCTTACTATGTACTTCTGTGCCAAGAGCCCCGGATATATACAACCCGCGGATAAGGATATTTTTGCTTCGAATAGATAGAAATACCATAGCTGGGTATTCGATGAATGGCTCTATGCGATCGTCTATACAAGTTTAGCTTAACGCCGCCATTATATGTACGGAGGGCCGAGGGCTATTGGCGGAGGGGGCGTTCGGTTAGCATGGTGTTTGATCGACTGAGGAAGGTGAAATGCACCTTTTCGGAAGACGCCGAGCGTGAATTCGACGACAAGTAAGAGGACACCACCACCTGGTGCGAGTCGAAGGACTTTGGGGACAAAACCTTTGTACAACGCAGCGGGTCCCTCTTCTCTCATAATTGTGAGAAGTCTGCGAACATACATTAGTAAAAAGGCACCACCGATGAGAGGCACGAGGGTACGTACGCTGGATAGGTCCAATTGTACTTGGGAACGACGCCGGGGACTTTAGTGCTGCCTTGTATACGCGACTTAACGACCTGGCAAACCGGAATACAGTCAGAATCAGGCACCCGACAAGGTAGAGCATCATACGTCAAATCTAGAATAGGAGCAAATGGGGATGAGTAGATGCTCAGATGAAGAGAAAATTGTACGTACGGTGTATTGACCAGCGTTCCAATGAATCCACCAACGGATCCGGAGATGAAGTTGTTTAGAAGGGTAGCTTGCTGGGACTAACGCGAAGTTCTTTCAAAACACCAACGCACCGGCATCGTTGTGTGAACTAACCTCGGCCTTAGGGAGCATAGCTCTGATTTGGAAGATTGACCCGAAGAAACCACCGTTCCACCATACGTGTCTTCGGAAGTATTCGGTAGGTACGTTTCAGAAGAGAATGGAAGGAGTAACGCGTACCTCCAGAATGTGGCTTCCATACCAGCATATAGGCCGAGTACGCCTTCTTTCTGTATAACCTGCTTCACGACGTCCATGGGACCCTTGAAGGTACTAGTTTTGTCTTGAAGCCTACATATATCTCAAATGTAAGATACTGTGTCCGCCTATCGAAGAAACAGCGACACGGACTTAATCTTCACGAGTTCGAATGGAACGACGACGAATGATTCTACACGGCGGCTTAGTCCATGAACGTAGACATGCAGCACAATGATATGATACCTGTAGCTCCAGCACTGCAACCGGTGAGAATAGACAATTGCTGGTCCATTTTGGCCTTTCCAGAGAAGGCGAGATAGTGCTTGCCCCAGAAATCGTTTGCGGCGCTATCGGGTAAATTCAGTCAAGCTGGGCAGTGAAAGGTGTCTATGAAACATACAATTTAACAGCACGTTTGGGAGCCTCCATGAGCAAGGGTGGTACGAGACCTGCATCGCAGTGGGTTCGAAGCCTGTGAACGGCTTTGAAATATACTGACCTCGATACAAACGCCCAGCACTAAAAGACAATAGTTGATCGTGTGACTAATATCCATACAATGATTAATGACGCACCCTTCCTCCTTCACAATGGACTTGAACGTTCCGACCAGGCTTTGCTTGGACTTGCCTGTATCAAGCTGCATGCGGGTTTTAACCTAATACCCACAACTTCAGTCGAGGTTGGCCGAGGAAGTGGGGTACATGGACATACGACATCGAGGGGGTAGAACGTCAGGATCTCAGAGATACCAGCTATCGCACCCGCAGCGAAGTTTGCTGCAAACGGGAGTGCTACAGACCAATTCCACAGTTAGTCCTGTAGCGCCGCTGGTTGAGTGACGGTGACTTACGCTTCGGCGGCGTCGTTGGCTGCGACGAGGACATGGTTGTGGTACGGGATAGAAAGAGAGAAGTGGGTGAACTCGATGTCTATGGTCCGCGAGCGTGATAATTCCTCCGCAAGACCCGCTCCGGACTTGAGCGCACTGTGGGGGGAAGTTTATGATACTTTAGGCGCCCTCGGGTAAATACATAATCGTTTAAAGCGCCCGCGGGAAGGTAGCTCATCGTCTCCTCGTTCCCCTCCATGACCCGCGATGGTTTATATTCCGTCGTGGCAGAACTTTCAGGAGGCCGCAGAAGCCTTGTATACCAAATCCCCAGATAATGTACGATCTCGCGACTCTTCTTGTGCTTCGTGTGTGAGAGAACTCATCTATCATAGGCACGATACTGTATCAAATGGAAGTCTTCAGAGGGAAAACTAGTCCTGAAGATAACGGATAACACGACAGTGCGTACTGCAGTAATTACCCGTAGTCTGACTGAAAATTAATGCTCTACTTCAGTGTATTAAATTCAAGACCAATTCGTCGATTTTCTTGAATCGATTCGAAGTTCTCAACCTCAATCTTATGCGCAAGATGCAAAACAAGCAGCCGACGCCTGAACCAATTCCTCAAGGTGTGGAGAAACAGAGGAGTATTGGTCATGACGGGTCTAGCGCCGCAACGCCTTCTGCGCCGTCACCCGTACCTGGCGCATCTGCAGGCACCACAGGAGGTGTAAAGAAGAAAAAGCCAAAGAAGAAAAAGTAGTCTTTAAACTTAGGTGTCGCTGGGACCTCTGCCGCTCTCCAATACAGCTGCTCCCGACTTTCTTGTGAATCGAATTGTTGCCTAAATTATGTCTTAGTTTGGATATACACCTGCCACTTGGCGGTGTCTCTCCTTGGCCCTTTTACTGTCACCTTCAGCCCCTCATCCAAAATCCACCCCTCGGCGGCTTTGGATCTTCAACAGATGGTTCACCTCTTGTGCCTGTTTTGTCGGGGGTCCCTCTGTCAACAATTCGGTTACCAACGGCTGCGACATTGTGGGCAATTGACAGATACTTGTTGGAAGAACGTCGAGGACGTCTACGATGCTACAAAATTCCCGCTTGAGTACTGCGTTTGAAAGTCCTCATGAATATGTGTCTATGTATAATACATGCTGTCGTATATATTTACAGAATATACTACATCCCAAGTTCTGCGCGGGAAAAGTAATGGCCACCGCCAGCGCATCGCCATCCGTCGTTTTGAGGGATCCATTGATAACCAGCGACGCAAGCACCCATTGCACGCAACTTCTCCTGGGCCTTCCTCTCTTCTGCTTGCCGCACTCGCTCGAGCCTGCGTTTCTCCTCCAGTTCTCTTTCTTTCCTTTCTCGATCTTCCTTCGCTTTGAGAGCCTTCAATCGCTCCTGCTCGAGCTTCTTTCGTAGCTCCTTACGTTTGGCTTCCTCCTTTGCCGCTGCCTGCTCACGTTGCAGCCTCTCTACCTCACGCCTCAACGTCTCTTCACGCCGCTTCGCAGCAACACGAGCTTTCTGCATCTTCTCGATCGCAGCTTGCGCCTCTTTCTCCACACGCTCTGCTGCTGCCTTGGCCATCTGCAACTGTTGCCATTGTTCATCCGATACCCCGGGATCACGTTGCGCTGGGGGTTCGGCTTGGGCCTTTGGCGGAGGCTGTTTCTGCGGCCCATTGCCTTCCCGCTTCGTCTCCGCTTTGACTTTCTGTGTTGTGGTCGTAGTCGTGGTCGGTCTAGGTGGCGGTTGTGCGTTCTGCGTTTGCACGGGTAGTGATGATAGCAGGGGCTTCGGTAGCGAGTTGACATTGGAATCTTGCTTGCGTCGTTCCTGTAGCATCTCCTCGACGATAGTGACTGCATGATCCAGTGACAAGTCAATCTCCTTGCTCGTTGATGAACTTGGCGATGTACTGTAGTTCGCAAACACCCATTGCGTTATCTTCTTCGCCAACGTTTTGATATCGCGAGCATTCCCCCAAGACGGCAAGATGGCCAAATCTTCGAGCAGACCTTTTAACTGTGCGTATCCATCCGAATCGACGTCTTGCAGATCGGCTAAACGGACTCCGTTCTTGATCAAGTCGTTTTCGAGAAGCTTCAGGGCGTGCACGGGTTTCAAATCCTCAAAGGTCACTTGATCAGGGAAACGGCTCGCCAGGCCAGGGTTAACACCAAGCAAACGATCCATTTCCTCGTCGTACCCAGCCAGAATCACGATAATCTTCCCCTTGAAACGTTCTTGCGTTAGGATGCCCACTAACTCGTCCATCGCTTCCTGAGCGAAATGTCCTTCGCCCAAGCGATAAGCTTCATCAACGAAGAGGACCCGTCCTAAAGCTTTTTCGAAGAGCTTCTTTGTTTTGGGTCCAGTATGTCCAACATACTCCCCGACTAAGTCTGAAGCCGAGCATTCCACAACTTCGGTAGATGACAGGAAGCCCATATCGTAATAGACCTGACCCATCTTGCGAGCCACCGTGGTCTTTCCGGTACCTTAATTCCCATGATCCTTAATGTAGAGCTTGAAACTTGTAGCATAGATTACTCACCAGGAGGCCCTTTGAAGACAAACGTTGTCGGGATCAACTCCCTTGGATCCACACCGCGTGCCTTCGCTGACTCCGTCATGCGTTGGAAATCGGTTAGTCTGGATACAATATTTTCGGAGCCAACAATATCTTTGAACAGCTCCTGTAAATTCGATCCCGCCTTTGAACTACGGTCAAAGTCGGGGTCAAAATCTTGAGGCTGGAAGACGATATCGACCGCGCCTTGGCCCTTTGTACGCGTCTGGTAGCGCCCTTTCGCCAATGACAACATGTTTTCCACCTCTCCTGCGTTTCCAAAGTTGGGTCTGTTCCGAGCGCGGTTGAGCACTCCGATTGCGACCTTCTTGGCCTCATCGGTAGCGCTAAGATCCTGCTGCTTGAGCTTGAGGTTCATAATGTCGAGAAGTTCACTGTCCGTGAAATCTTGAAATGTGAATGCGTTCTCTATCGCAAATCGACGCGCCAGTCCGGGGTTCACATTCTGCAATCATGTCAGCCATTTACCCTACATACATCCACTGAAGGGTGATCACCTGAAACATCTCTTCCATTTGTTCTTTGTAGCCTAGCATAAGCACACAACGATCTTCGCCTGGGACGCTTTGGACTTCGGCCACGATAGTGTCGATAACCGCAGTTTTGTATGGATCGACCGATCCCCCAGATTTGCTATACAGCATATATGCCTACGCGCTAATTAGCACGAGCTCAAAGAGGTCATCAGTGAATTTACCTCATCTATGACCAAAATCTTGCCAACAGTAGTTGCCAATATTGCCTTGGTATTCGCTTCGGATTGGCCAAGGACACTACCTACGAAGTCGGCTGGGTTCTTGACGACAACTAGAAATGAAAGGTAAATAAATTTGTGCGCTGGAGTCGCTGATCCGTGGATATACCTTCTCCGTTAGAGAGTAAACCCATGCCGGATAGGATTTCGCCGTACAACTTCGCCACAGTGGTTTTCCCGGTGCCAGGCGACCCAAGAAAGACTCGGTTGAGGGAAACAGCAATCGGTTTCTTCTCCTGAAGCTCTCGTTGGTAGTTGGTATTAATCGTGGAGAAGAGGCCGTCCACGGATTGCTTGACACTACCAAGACCCGTTAGCTCCTTCAGCTTTTTATATGCGGGACTCTCTTTGAGTACGGTCGCCGGATCGGGCCCAATTATATCTACCCCCAGAAGCTCGTAGTCACTGACTCGATGGCCTTGTCGTTTGGATTTCTGCAAGCGATCAGCCTGCCGCTCCCTAATCTTGTCGAAGATATTAGCCAACGCTCGTGCGTTCCCGAAACCCTCTCTTCCCCGGCCACTACCCAGACGTCGTACAGCGATGCGGCAATACAGACCCCGCGGCCCATCCTCCACTTGCATACGACCCGCCCAATGCTTCTTTATCATTCTTTCGAGCATGGTCAAGAGTTCTTCGTCGGTGTAGTCCTCGAAAGACATGCTATAGGGGATTCGGCTGGGCAACCCAGGATTGTGCTCGAAAAACTTTTCCATTTCCTTACGGTAGCCGGCGAAGAGGAAAACAATTTTACCAACGTTGTTCTCCATTTCAGCCAACAGAAAGTCTAGGACTTGGGGGCCACCGTAGTTGCTTCCCGATGTGAGTTGATATGCTTCGTCAATGAACATAGTACCACCACCATTCTTTAGCAGATCTTCGATGGTCTTCTTCACACCATCGACACCGTCGTTTGACAAGCGAGATCCAGTCGTTTCGATGAACTGGTTGCCTTCAAGTACGCCCACGGATGTCAAAAACTTGGCATAGAGACGCGCCACCGTGGTTTTTCCTACACCAAGCAGTTCCGTGAGGCACAAGATTGATCATACTGTGAAACGACACATACCAGTTCCCGGGTTTCCCTGTAGAACAACATGAAACCTCTCATTTTTAGTCGGTACATTTTGCCGATTGGCAAGATCAATCTTGCTCTTGATGCGGAGGACCTGAGCCTTTACTTCTTCCAAACCTGTCATTTGCATAAGGGAATCGATGGCGTCATTCATTGCGCCCTCAATATTCTTCTGGCGATTCCATTCCTGCTCCGAGACTGATTCGACGGAAGGCTGTGCGACGGAAGCGAGTCTCAAGGGTAATTTTGGTGGGATGGGGGGAGGAGTAGGGACAATGAGAGGAGTAGGAACTGGTGGGCTGGGGGCAGTTGGTGGGCTGGGGACATCTGTAGGTGTGGTGCTTTCTGTCTGCGAAGGTAGCAAGGGCCGCACAGACTGCGCAAGTCGTGAAAGGCCATCGGAAATCGACGAAACAAGGGTGGCTCTCCGGCTTGCGGCGTGTTGCTTTGCTGCCTCTAACTCTGCTTCCTTCTGCCTGATGGCCTCCAAACGTTCCTCTGCAAGTCGCTCATCTCGAATCTTCTGGTGTTCTTCCTCAATCTTCGCTTCAATATCCGCCATCCGCTGTGTGTGTGCTAGCTGCTCATCCTCACGCTGTTTCTTCGTTGCATACTCTCGACGATCCTTTTGAGCCTTCCGCTTGGCTTCCAGGTCACATTTCTTGCAATTAGCGGGCGGTCCTTCAAAGCACTTATATGAACGTGCATGGCCTTTGTCGCATTGAGAAGACGTGACTTGCTCGCACTTCATCTTTGAATGGTCCACCAACTGGTGGCATTTGGATGGACATTCGTGGATTCCACAAATCAGCATGGTTCCGCTGTAGAGAGTCAATGAACGATAATTCTAGATAGGTTCAACTGCTTCCGCACCATGACTGGGAGCAACCTCCGTCGGGGCATTGTTCTTCGAAGTCCTTTGGTGCGGCCTACATACAATGAAAAACAGCGTCAATCCGTGACCAGTAGTGTGAAATCAAGCAATCACCCATACCAGAGTCGCAATTCTCGATGGATGACGTTCGCATTTCACAGGAAGCCCCTCGTAGACGTGACCACCTTCCCGAAGCAAGCCAAATAATTTACCCCATAGCTCACCACCTTTCCTCGAAGAGCTGAATGTATTCGTGTTACCCACGATGATGAGCCCATCGCGAGCACGCGACAGAAGAACATTGAGGCGTTCGGGAGAGAACATGAAACCGATATCATGATTGGGGTTGCTTCTCGTAAGGGAAATAATGACAATATTGGCTTCCTCTCCTTGATAATTGTCTGTCAAGGGAACGGATGTTAGTAAAAGCTCACTGAGTGCGAATGTCAAAACTTTACCGATGGTGGCTAAACGAAGGGAGGATTTTCTGAGCTTGGCTGAGGCCGGTGTTACCAACCCAGCGCGAACGAGGTCATATGAATCGAGATCATTCAAGATAGGGTCCATATCATTCTTCATTCGCCGAGAAAAGTTGCTCAATTGTCCGAGGTATGGTGTGAGGACTACCATTGAATCCGTCCCATATCCTTGCTGAGCGAGATAGCGAACAATTTGAACTACCAGGTCCACTTCATGAGTGTTTTGCTTCGACGAGGTAGCGAGGCGATCTGGGGTATCTGGCATATCATCTTCCGGGTGACTATGGTCGACGAGGATGACGTTGTTGCGTAGCCCGCGAATATCAGGTCGGTTGAGGGTTGAGGGCTCATCCATAAGGTCAGGGTAAGTAAGCTCACGAACGAGACGCGAGATTTCAGGACGCATACGATGCTGCTGGCTTAGCGTCTCGTGTGGGTATCCTTTGATGACAAGCCGCTCAAAGAGGGACATGTTCAAATCAAAGCCATCCCCTTTCTCGACCTGAAATACCAACTTGAGCAAGTGGAAAAATGAGGGGATGAAAGGTACTTACAGTCAAGGCATAGTTGTTAACCTTTGGGCGCAGTTGCCTGTTGAACACATTGTTGAGCACACAGTAAGGAGTGACGAGGCCAATACGCACTTATGATCACCTATCAAGATGAGCTGATCTTTCTTCCTTCCCAGCGCCGTTAGGACATGACTCTCTAATATCTCCCCAGCCTCTTCAACTAACAAAACACCAGGAGCAGCGGCTTGCAAGATGGAAGCATACTTTGCCGCAGCCGTCGTTGTGCACCCTATAATCCGCTTGTCCCCCAAAATGGTAATATCCTTCTTACCAAAAACATCATCGATCTTCTCCAAAGTGGAATTAAACAACCTGGCATGACGAACGACCTCTGAAACCCTTTCCTGCAGGATGCTCTGCTCCCATTGATCTCGTTTCTGGAAGCGAGCTAGCGGTGACATGGTCCAGATAGTGCTCGCGGCCTTCACATGACTAGCATGCATTAACAAACCAGCATTTTCGCCCCTTATCCACCTTTCCAGTAGGTACATGTCATGAATGGCACGTCCATTTTTGCCAACTAAGACTGTGCCATCGTTGGCAACCGGCACCAAGAAAGCATCGTAGTAGTCGGAATCGTCGAACTCAATGTAATTCATTAGATCCTTGAGCGAAACCTTGGACTGCTTGTATCTTTCAAACGCTGCTTTCAGGTCGCTGTCAGCTTCTGCTAGGGTCCTTCGTAGTTCGTCTAGTTTTTGATAATCGCTCCTCAGCATTTTATGCATCGAATTCTGCTTGAATAGGGACATTGGTTCCGTTCGTGAGGTGGATTTCCCTCCAAGCCGGACCATAGCATCAAGAGGTATCCCAATGTCTAGCAGATCTTCGAGAAACTGGTCAAGGGCGTGGTTGGTGTAGCATACGACAAGGATGCTCTGGGAGGTGAAGTCGTGGATGACCTTGGCTAGAAGCGCACCGATGAAACTCTTGCCCGTCCCTAGGGACATCGGCGTAAGTGAAGCGAGCAATAAGCCATCAAACTGATCATACCAGGAGGTCCTTGTATAATAGCAACACGTTGGCTCAACCCGGCAAGGAGGGAGCGCCCCTGCGATTCGTCCAGTTTGATCGTCTTTGACAACTTCAACATATCCTTCAAATCGCGACCCGGATCGGCCGTAAGGTATCTGAGAAAATCCGTTACTGTCTCTGGGGGCGGCGTGACAGTTGCCGAATCGTCCCAGAATAAGAGCTCTTGCTTTAGAGGAACATCTCGCATATTCTGGATCGCCTTGAGGATTGGCTCGAATGCAAAGACGGCGGTATTGATTTGCATAATGGAGAGAACTTTCCCCAGCTGCAACTTTGCCAACATGCCTTCGACCATTGTATCGGAACCTTGAGGATGGAGGAGCAAAACCGGTGGATTTTGAGAGAGTAAGTCCTCGTCCCGATTGATCGAGGCAAAACCGATGATGTTCCCATCGGCGAAGAGGCATGTGGTACTTTGGTGAGCAATGAGTTTGCGATTCTTCTTCAAAAAGTCTTTGCGTGCATCGGGCTTCTTTAGGTGTTGGTGCTTCATTTGTGGTAGATCTTCGGCAAGCTTCATCAAAATCCCCCATTTATCCGACCTCCTTCCACCGGACTGACAATGAATGTCGACGAGTTTAAGCCCTTCGGCAGAGAATCCACGATTCTTCCCCTTCTTCTTCCCCATACCAATCTGAATCTCCTCCTTTATCTCACTCAACATATCCTCTCGCAAGAGCCGGAACTGATTATCCAAGTACATCGGGACACGGGTCTCCAAGGTCTCTGGGTCGTCCAGGTCGGCGCGACAACGCATATAAGAGATCTCCTGTGACAGGACTTCATCTGCTGTCGGTAGGATGGAGATTTCGCGATAATCTGGGAAGTCGTTATCATGTCTTCCTCCAGGGCGGTATGTGCCTCTGGTATCTGGAGTGGAGACAGCGGCCTTCAGTTTCTGGCCATACGTCCGTAGATCGAGGTCAGAGGATTTCAGCAGGGCGTCTGTGATCTGGGGGTCTTCGGCTATGGCGTGGTAGATCGAGGTAGGCTTGTCAGAAAGTAGAATGAGCTGTAGTAAAATCCATGCGAAGCAGATCCTAGTATCCCACCCATGAGTCACAAAAGCATATATATGCGCACACTTTCATCGAACTTACTGAGCCTTCACGCTCAACTTCCCATCCTTGAACGCCTCAATGAACGGCGTCCAGAAAATCGGTGGATCCACGATAGCAGTCACCAAACCATGCAAAAATTTCCCGGAGTCGATACCCTCGATATCCGTCCCGGGGGCTTGCAAGTATGTCAGAACATTGACCAACACATCCGAAGCGAAGAACGCGTCCGACAAGTCGAAACGCATGATCTTCTGTAACGTCGACAACCCTTGTTTGCTATTCGATAACTGCGTCAGGCATGCAATCACGTCGTCTCGAGCACAGAGGGCTTCAACGAAACGATCGCGATGGGTAAGTGTAGTTACAACGTTCCGTCCATCAATGACATCTTTGAGATACTTGTTCAATTTGTTTGCTCGGTC
Organism: Pleurotus citrinopileatus; assembly: GCA_017312325.1. Lineage (NCBI taxonomy): Eukaryota > Fungi > Basidiomycota > Agaricomycetes > Agaricales > Pleurotaceae > Pleurotus > Pleurotus citrinopileatus. Next base: position 490,412 of record BHFW01000002.1, read on the forward strand.
GGCCATTGCAGCGAGTGGAACTGGGTCCTAGCAGGGGGAGATGGGAGAAAGACGCGAGATCGACCATGATGATATATACGAGTGAAACCACATTCCCCCGCAGCATAGCTTAACTTTTGGAGAACCTTCTTGATGGAATGTGTCAACGCCCACAACGCGCCTCGTTTCCCTATTTATAGAAGGAAGTGAGAAGGTCAAGGGCAGTATCAGTAACTCATTCAGTTGCATTTCATCATTACACCTGTGTTCTGACGCGCGTTGACGCCCTTCGATATGCGCAGCTGTGTGAAATCATGGGTTTTGGGATTGACGGTGTAACTTTCTGCGTCGTAGAGCAAACGTAATTGGTCAATGATGTGGTGGTGAGGCAAAGTGTGAAGGCGTCAGCTTACTGCGCTTTGTGACACTTTCCTTGCGGCTGAGGTTGGAAGGGGGCATGCATGAAATGAACAACTTCATAGCTGCGCAGAACACGAGTACTAATCGCAGAAACGCCACGGACGGAAGGTGCTGATACGAGATAGATAGACTCTTCCGGATTCATGGTAGCCGACGAGATAGTGAAACCTGGGAGGGGTATAGTTACCGTGTAGGAAGACATCTGAGCACAAAGAGTATGTACATCACAAAACCCTCATATTATGCACTAAGATACAGCGGGACAAGTACATAGCGCGAGAATTCTGCAGATGCTGGAGATGGCCTGGGTTATTTAATTTTGGTAACCGCTGCTAGCAGCACCCTGAGAAGACAAGATGCCGCCCCGCAGCTTCCACGCCAGAGGGTCAAAGCCCAAGAGCGCTATGACAGGCAATGATAAGGAGGCCCGCAGCAACGTAAGCAAATCCAAGACTTACTGCCGGTATTGCACAAGAGACAACTCCAGACGAACATATCCAATCCCACTCACAAGGACACCTTGCGGCAGCCCGAATTACGACGTCGTTTTGGATGGTATCTCCGATGCAACCCTAGAACGGGTGGGAAGGCCAATGATTTTGACTGGAAGCACTTCAGGAAGGAACTGACATTGACGAAAATGGAACTACCCACCAGCAAATGAATGCAGGCGATCAAGGGACACTCCCTACCGAGCGGCCGGCGCCCCTAAACCGAGCGTCAGTGTGAGCTTGACGACGTCAACATCCGATGTACATACATGGCGTCCGACAAGGAGGCTGGTAAGGGTCAACTGGATTTTTATATTCTCCCGCTAGTTTAGGGCAGGCCTACATCGAAGGAGACAGGGGGCATGCCAGAGGCCGCACAATCAATTCGTGTCCTGCGGTTCACTCTATGTACTAACTAGCCTTCACAGCTTCAGGAGTCACCAACTTGAAAGCTTCTGTGAAATGGACGTGACGGGAAGCGCTGCTAAATTTCTTATTGTTGTTTCGCCTCGATGCTTTTTGTCTACCCGGCCTACGTCGCTTTTAATTGTCTGATCGCATATTCCCAGCAACGAATTGACATCCCACTTTTTGTCCCGTCTCTGACTCGGTCGTCCTCAATCATGTTCCATTGTCGTCTGTGAGAGAACGAACGAGGGAGGAGAGGTATTTAGTTTCGCTGGTTAGAGCCAAGTCGCTGTTTTGCTTCCGCCTACTTACTTCCTCGGTATTTTACCCTCTTAATCATGCTTGGTGGTTTCTTGCGACGAGGCGTGTCTACCGTACGTGGTGTGGTGCCTACTGCGCGACCTGTATTAACCCTATTCACCCTTCCAGTCTGACAGAGGAGACCATCTCCCCCCTCTCGCATCTCCCTTCAAGCAAACCACACCGGTGGGCTCTGGCAGCCGACCTCCATTCCCCCCGAGGCGACCATTGCGCCGCGAACGACGAGCAGTGACGCCCCCATCCAATCCAACTCCCATCGCATCGACTTCAACGCGCTCGGCATCACCCAAAGTTTCTCCAGGGCACTCAACACCCCCATACCCCTCATCATCCCTGTTGATGCGTCCCGAAACGCCTGTCAATAGTATCCCGCCATCTTCTTCCCCTCCGCCCGCACCTAAACGATCGCGCATACGACGAAGCACTCGCCATGTTATTAACGACACTCTTCACGACTTATCTATTGTAGTACCGCCTTTAGAATATCCTAGTCCCGATCTCTCTGAAGAAATCCAAGGACAACCAGTGAACACCAAGATTTCATCCCTACTCGATGCAGCGTTCCGCCGTTCCGCCGATCGCATTCAGACGGAACTAATACACATGCGCAACCTGTGCGCCAAAGTTATGACGAACAGACTAGCCCAGCGCGAGCGTGCCTCGTCTGTGCCTGTCCATACCACCGTAGGGAATTATCCTGCTTCGCCGACGTCTTTGGATTTCGAGGATTCCATAATGGCAGAAGCAGAAACGGAAACAGAAGTTGACTCGCTGGTCGAATCTTCTGATAATGTATCAACATATTCAAGTGCCCGATCATCACCATCTACAGTGTATCATTCACTACCCGCATCACGTTCCCCCTCCCCCCATAGTGTAGTCGAAGATCTCCCCACCGATCCATCCAATGATTATTCACCCGCATTGCCATTGGATCCCCTCCTACCGCGAGCCCTCCCCATGCGGGACACTCCGACTCTCTCGCCAATAACCTTCCGTGAAGATTCCACCTTACTACTACCATTGGAATCAAGTCAAGCTGGATCCCCGTGCACTCTGGGATCAAAGCGCAAACGTTCGGATCACTCCAGCGACGACTACTCGTTACCTCACCGGAAACGCTGGCGTGCTCGGTCTCCCAGTCCATCCTCATCGATCGCCGATGAGAACGAAGTGGACCAGATACTTAGAGCGGTGACTCCCGGACCTGAACCTACGCGGACGTCGACGGATTTGGGTGCAAGGCGGGATTTCGATGCTAGTGTCTTACTAGCTCCCCGATCCTATGCACCCTTTGACCAAGTCGGTCCAAGTAGAGTCTATGATTCTGTCTTCCTTCTCGATTAGGAGTTGTACCCTCCGGGCTTGTTCATGATTTTCCATGATGATTTTCGCCATTTCTACACATAAACTGTACTTGGAATTTCTATGATAGTTGGGGTAGCTTTAAATCTCTTTCGACTGTCTATGCCATCGCTATGTAGTTCGCACCTATGCTCATATTATGGATTTCACCTTTGCTTCCGCCTCTTCATCGTGCTACTTCCAAAAATGACGCCAAAGTTTGTCGTGCCTCTCGACGGTCGAATGGTGAGTAGGGCCATCGACGTTGACGTAGTTTCTTTGTGGCCTTGAGCCCTCAAGGCCTCATCTACGTCGTATGACCAGTAGCCCCTGCGCGAATCAGACAGGTGTAAGTTGATGCCATCTCCCTTGATGATCCAGGCATCTCGGTTGTATGTCAAAAGACAATCCAACCATGACCTAAACGAGGCTATTCTAGCCCAAGGCCTTATTGTGTCCGGGGTCTTCCGGGGTGCCGAGGCCCCCGAAACCTCGGTTGCAGATGGTTGAGCATGAACCACAACCATCCAACCCCGCCTCCTCAGATTGCTTAAAGGCCTCTTCCTCTTTTTTATCACCACTTGAATACATTTACAGTCGATGGGGTCAGGAAAGAGAGCCCATCGACGACAGGGAAAGCCTCAGACTCAACGTAAGCTTTTCTGACCCCTTTCGTTCGCCTGACAACCCATCTTCGTTGTTTACAGTACGACCTCGCACGACCAGATCCAAAGGCAAAGTATGTCTTTGCGAAAGAATTCAAATTGAAACGTTTTCACTGATGATGCTGCTCGGTATAGCTCTTGTCGTTGTCTGATCCCGCTGAAAATACTCAACTTCTCACGGAACAACTTCGTTCACTTGGGCTCTATGCCGCGCCTACTTTAGGGGATGGCAACTGCCTCTTTCGTGCTCTGTCAGACCAGATGTATGGTTCTCCTTCACGCCATGCCCAGCTTCGCCAGGAGATATGTGACTGGATACAGCGTTACAAGTCTCGCTACGAACCCTTCGTGGATGATGAGCGGGGCTTGGATGTTCATCTCCAGTGCATGCGCCAAAATGGTGTGTGTCGTTGCAGACCGCCTTGCGGTTGCTCTCTTTTGTATCCAGAGTCGTGACGAACCTTGCTGATACATCGCTGTCATGCACTTAGCCACCTATGGCGGGCACCTCGAACTGTCAGCGTTTGCCCACATGACAAAACGAAATGTCAAGGTTATTCAACCTGGTTTAGTTTACGTCATTGAATGGTCTGCTGGTTGGGACCCTTCCAACGATGAAGACGATGGAGAGCGTCGGAGACCGAGGCGAGATAAGAAGCGAGGAAAGTTTCCTCAGGATGATATCGATACGGATGATGAGACCACCGCATCAACTGTTTATGTCGCGTGGGTATCTTCATTTTCTCGGTTTAGTCTCTTGTCTTGACCACCCTTTGGTAACCAGGTATCATGACTGGGAGCACTTTTCGTCCATTCGCAACCTCAAGGGACCACATGCAGGTCTCCCCAATATCCAAGAACTCCCTGTCGACGATATCCCCGCCCCGCCTTCACCGCCCGCACCTAAACGCCTACCGAAAGTCAAACTTAAAATCGCTAAACCTAATAATGCCACCTCGACCACTATTGGCATCCATCCCCCCACACCTCTTGAACCTCCACTACCAGAACAACTCCCACTTCCTCCCTCCCGCTCATGTTCTCCGACCCTCTCATCACCTTCACCACCACCACAGCCATGCCCGTATCCCCTTCCATCCACACTATCCCACGACTCTCTCCGAGTACATCGCTCACCCAAGCGCTCATTTGATGAATCATCCGCTGGCTCCGGCTCCGGTTCTGAAAGTGCCGCCAAACGAACGAGGTCTCGCTTAGCTTCGCCATCCCACGTCTTCACTAACGATGATGACGATGATCAAGATAAGATGGATGAAGACGATGCTGATGCTGATACGCCGGATTTATCAGCCCCGGGTTCATCGTCTTCTTCATCACCACCCGATTCGGTGGCTTCTTCTCTGGCTTCTTCCCCTTTCCCGATACATGGACCGGAGCATACCCCGGTAGCACCATCACAACCGCCTACCCAACGCCTTACTCGTCGGCAGCGTAAAGCCCTAGGTTTGCCCAAACCTCGAGCGGCGTTTGCAGACCAATCTCACTCCTCGCAGTCAGGGGCGGGGACGATTGTCATCCCCGGCGGACGATATAAAGCCAGCGGCGCCAAGAAGGTCGTACGGGTGATCAACTCAGAAGAAAGGGGGGTCGGAGAAGCTGACGAAGACGATGAGGGCGATGAAGGGAATGCTGAGTGGAGGAGGAACGGTACTGGAAGAGTGGACGTCAGAGGTTTCAGGGAATTGAAGATCTAATGGGCCAACAACAGCAATCGCGCGCTTGATCCCTGGTGGACAAGATCGCCAGAAATTTGCCTTTCGCTTTCCACGGATTATGCTGTCTTCTTTTTCATTCCCCCTACTTCTCCTTCCATGATTCACTCACACGACAACTCATGCATACATCATCCCCCACTTATACAAGCATCCCTGCAACAACAACGACTCTTGATGACCATGATGAATACGAACACTGTGTACATACGACTCCATATAACTCCTGCCCTTATTTTTAAAACCATCTGCCACTGCAATTCGCTTGTATTCATATCATCGACATCGCTATTTATTGTTTTCTCTCTCTCGCTTTACTCAGTAGCTTATAGCTATCGGCTTGTATAATAGACTTTGTATAGAGATTAATTGATTGAAACAATCGCATTGAAGCCTGAGGCCTGGTACGAAACGACCATTGGCCTACCAGCCGCCGCTGATGGCCACATCAAATTACCTTGCTTCGACTATCGGCTCGAAACCACGCCAGCTGTCGGGGTCGACTATACCGTGTCGGATGGATTTCTCAGAACGTTGACCTCACTCCAGGTGCCCTTTATACATACATATGTCCAACACTACACAATGCTAAACGTCTGGACATCTTCAGGTCGAGCTTGCCGAGTAAATTGTCCATGCATTATTCCGTAAACGAAGCAAGCTCCTACAAGTTCATAACTCCCTCCGTCCTCATCTCTTGGCCGCAGAACAAACGGCGTAGTACCCCCTCGAAGTACGCAGATTATATCTCCAGGGCGTGCGTCGGAGGGCGCAAATCCCATTGCGCCGCTGGACGTCATCATAAATGAGCGAGTATTTGTGTTGGTCATGATAGTAGTCGCCAGACGACTTTGCAAAAGTATACTTGCGAGGAACTCCTTCCCGTTGAGGTGGGATACGTCGGCAGGGTTCATTATGCTCTTATAAACCTGGCCAAACGATGCTGGGGGAGACACGAACGAGGTGTTCATTCTGAACCGATCGAGGATCATGGTACGCCAGAACGCTTCTTCGGAGTATCTAGCTTTGTGCCATAGCTGATTTGTTGGTCCACGGGTTGATTGAAACGACGCAGCCATCTCTTCCCATCTCTTCAGCGTTCTCATGAGCAAGGATATACTACGATTCCCATTAAGGACGGACATCATCGAATCCTCCTGACGATCCATCCAAACCGTCTCGTTCCCCGTAACCAATCCAAAATCAGGCGAAGGATCCGTAACAGCGATTTCATCAAATACCAAACCCTCCAGGTTGATTGCTTCAAGATCTTCAGAGAAAGTCGCGAAGTGTGCGTAATGGTTTTGCCAGTTGCCGTATTTCGATGCACCGATGAGGGTGGTGTCGGTGTACCATAGGAGATGCCAGCGTGTGGTGATACTTTGGACGAATGTGCTACTCTTGCGGAAAAGGAGGAGACCAAAATGGATTGGGAGGAAAAAAGCTAGTTGCTTGCCTGCCCATGCCCCAATGTCGGCAGGTGTATTCGGGTGTGAAGATCTGGAGGTCTCATTCATAACACGCACGAATGGCAGGGGTATCTAAGCACTCACTTTTTAAACGCTTTATGAGGTGTTAATTTTGCCCAGCTTTGTATCCCGTCGTCGGCCTGGTATCCCATACTCGACATATTGAACATTAGTGGCCTGCCTGCTGAAAAGTCGGGCACCCATGAGGGAAGATCGATCGACTTTGAACGGGCTTTAGCGAACTGGAGTAACGCCAATGTCGCGTCCTGCCCCAGAACACAGACAGCTGCCTCCTTGAAGACATCTCTGTCCTGCTTGGTATCCGAATAGTCCGGTACAATCGTGCCTCTGTCCTCATCGCGCACAAGTCCAAGCACAGCAAAGACCATATCACGTTTGAGTGTAGATTCGAAGGATTGTGTCATGAAAAGCCAGTTTGCTATGCTATGCGTACCGACGACTGCCTTGGTGGCTTTTGAATATGCCAACCAGGCATTGGATATGCTACCTATGAAAGGGAGATGGGTTAAGCTCTCCCACGTCGGTTTCTCCTCGTGGAACTGGCGTTCTTGCCTCCAGAAGTCCAACAGGACGTAAAAGGGATTTCCAGGCGGTACGAAATTCCATCGAACATGTTGACTAAAACCACGATATTTGCCTGTGCGAAGGATTTCGCGAAGCCGACGTTCCTTCTTCACCAAGTCGGTGAATAAAGACATATCAACTTCTTCCTTCCCACATTGGACCACAACGTTGGACGACATGAACACTTCCTGTACGATCCAAATACGAGTCCACCACGAACGCGCGAAGAGAGCTTGAAGAGCAGGCCAAGGCGGCGATAGGTCGCTCGCTTTAAAGTTGGGAGCTTCAACATCGATACGCCCTGATTGACGGATAAAATTCATTGCGGAATCGCTATCATCTGCCGAAGGCCCAAGCCATACGCGTGTCGCATGAGCTTGGGAGTAGATATCCTTCATCTTTTGGACTTGGAAGGACTTCTCCTTGGAGTCCTCCTGGTTGATGCAAAGTGCATCCACCCAGAGCACCTGTGCCTCATCTTTGCGCCGAAGACAACGTAAGGCATTCGCCAGATTATGGGTGATCTGATAAGGTATCCCTTCAAGCAGGATCCCCTGCTCCGTCCTCCGGAAGTACCTCCAGAAGAGAGCGCGAAAATACTGATAGATGCCTCGAATACTCCATAACGACTGACTCCGCCTGATGGGATCACCCCATGTATAAGAAAGCGCAGTGTACTGCGGCTTATCGTCCAAAGACGTAACACTCAACGTACAAAGAATCTCGTCGGATTCGGATCCAGGACACAGCGAAAGTAGACGTATCTGATTTTTCTTTGGGTCAAGGGGAGTGTAAATGCGTTTTGCTGCGAGTTCGTTCACTGCTCGAAAGTCATTGTGGCCTAGTATCAGATTGAATCTGGTACCGAATCGTCGGTAGTCGGGGAGGGCGAAATAGGGCCCGGCGATGAAAGAAATAGAGAAGAGAGCACGGCGGAAGCTCATCCCGTCCCAAGTCCACCAGTGTAGACCTGGCTATATGGATGGACATGATCTTTTGGGACATGTTTACAACCACCGAACATTGTCGCCGGACCAGTCTAATAGGGGGAGGAAAAGGAGCCAGGGATGTTTGGAACGCCAGCTGCCATTCGCTCTGCGAACGGATTGTGAAGAACTAGGGGAAACACAGGGTGGTCGATTAATAGGAACGGACAAACGAAAGGCAGGCATGGACACCGCTCGGTTATGACAGCAACTTGTGGCCCGCCCGAATCACAAACTAGTGGGACAGTTGCAGTCTACGCCCAGGTGACCGTGGTGGCACTCGGGCGAACGAACTATGTCTTCATTTATCCAAGTCACTTCCAAGGGTTTGCTACGAATGGCGGCTCGGTTTTTCAAAGTGGTCTCAACCAAACCCAGAGACTTCTTCGTAGCTTCGGCCTCTTTCCCCTTCGTAACTCTACTTGAACGCAGGAAATCCTCATAGGTCTTGTATGGGACACGCGGAAAGACATCACGACTCGCCGCGAGTACGGGGAAGTACGAAGTTGACCCCTTAACCGGAAACTCAATCAGACATGCAATTCGTTCTTCGAGGATAGATTCATCGAATAGATCGACAAGGATATCCCGGAACTTGGTGCGACAGTGGATACTCTCAGCGAATAGTGTCAACGCGTTTTGTGGGTGACCGGCACTGATGATAGGTGGATATGTACAGCAGTTGACGACGATGACGAGGGGCGGGAGGTCGGTGATTGCATAGGTCAAGACATACTTCTGATATAAGAGGGATACCTCTTCGGAGAATGTGATGAGCTTCAAAACGCAGAGGTAGGACAGAAGATTTTCCTCTTCGCGTGACGTGCCTATGAACAAGCGATGAGAACGGAATCAAACCCAAGCGTTTCTCGGGAAATTTACCGGAATCGTGATGGTGACAGCTGGGCCGATGGTGATCCCAGTCAGCTACTTGACACTCTCTCGAACAATAAAAAGCTCCACATGCGGAGCATCGACCAAAAGTTGAAGGAGCCCATCCCTGTTGGCACTAAGTAGAGACGTGGATTAGTTTTCAAGATGGGTAGGTGTGCCGAAGGTACAAACGGTATGACACGTTCGCCCGAGGATGAGTTCTTTCTTCACAGCTTGCATTGAGTTGTAAGATGTTAAGAAGTTGTCCCAGGCCTGTTTGAAGTCCCTGTTGGCTATTCTCTTGGTATCCAAGCCCAATGCTTGGATACGCCGCAGGGATGCTTTGATTGGTGTGAGATTAGACCGGAAGACAAGATATCTTGTTAACTCTACGACGAGTTTCCTGAGGGAAGCCACCTCGACCGGGTTTAAATCGCACTGTAAAGCGCGCATAATTGATACAAGAATACTCTGCTTGAAAGCTTCGTGTGCGCCTTCACGCGGACTATTCCATGAAACGGTTGTTGCAATGTATTGAAAGCAGACGGCTAGTCCATGCTCTGCATGCTTTCGGGTGGATTTATAGGCGTCTACCATGTAGTCAACCAGGTTTACGGCCGTTGAAAGAGAGCCCTGTTCCAACAGACTATCGTGGGTCGACTGAGTTAATTGGCTGGTGAGGATGATGAGCACGTCGTTCATTCCATCCATGTTGCCGTGGTTGGAATTTAGAAGGCGTCGGATATGTGAGAGGGCACACGAGGCAAATACTGCGGGGCCTCCTATAAGATCGATCATTTTCTCGACTAGTGCATCGTCCACATCGGAGGCGGGCATTGACGTGAAATAATTGAGCATCAGATTGGGTGGACCAGAAAGCATACAATCGTCCGATGAGTCATTTGCTGAGTTACACCATTGTTGGACGATGAACTCGGCCAATCCAGCAGTTCCTCGTACGAGGCGATGGTGGGTTTCGCACTGCGGCGGGGCGCCGTGCGTGAAGCAATATAGCAGCAAGAGTAAGCGGCTGTGCAGGTTTCTGATGTCTTTGGTCCAAATCTCCATGACCACGTTTCTATCCAGAGACGAAACATCTCCAAAGAAAAACAGAACCCATCTGAAGACATGGGGCCATACATTGGTCGCCAGCTTGAACAAGTCCAGCTGGTTGAACCAGTAAGGGTTTAACAGCAGCAGTTTGTACAGGCCTTGGAGTGACAGTTGGGCGTATATACATTTTGCAACGGCAAGGTTCAGCGTAGTCGCGTTCTGTTTGACAGAGGAAAGAGCCCCTAATGGGGGACAAGCGCTCTGGAGACGAAGCAAGATGATTTGGAAAACTTCGCGTCGATCACGTCCATCGAGTATGTGAACCCACTGAACGCCGAACTCTTCGAATCTCTTTCGCTCATTCAAGCCAACCGGAGGCTGGGTAGATAGATGAGGAGCCTTTTAGGACGAGCACAAATCAGCCATCCACATATTATCAAAGCGGAAATCAAAGAAATTTCCGTACTCTAATTCTTGCAAATGCTAGTTGCGTATCCATTGTTCCGAGCTGGTCGTTGTGGTAGCACTCAATGCTGGCCGCTAGTATCTCGAATTCGTGTTTGAAACTTTGAATGTTTGAAAGATTTAGACTCAGAAGTCAGGAGCTTCCTAAAGTGTTAGGGACAATTTGGCAGTGGGGCGCCATTAAAAATGCCTATAAGATATGGCTCGGTAGATTACAATTTAAATTTAGATGAAGTGCAGGATACACTAGCGCTTGACATCCCTAGAGAGTTGTGAGGGTAGAGAGCTGGAACATGCATAACGACCGATAGAATTGTATGGTGCGGAAACAGTCGAAAGGGAAACTGCGTAACTAATTTGTAGTGTTTTGGCTTGGTTTGGTCGAAGAAAAGAAGCAATTTCATGGTCTTGGGACACCCGGGGATTCAAACACGGACAACTGTAATGCAATGAAGGTTTGTTTGTTTGGAAATCCATGTCACCTCCAAGGGCTCACTTCGCATTGAGCACCGATTCCTCAATTCCATCTCGACCGAATCAAGAGCCTTCTTCGTGGCACTAGCCTCTCCCCCTTTGCAAACTTTATTCAAGTGCAGAAATTCGGCGTATGTCTTGTACGGGATAGGTGGCAGGAATCGACTGCTTGTTTGTACCGGGAAGTATGAGTTCGTGCCCATGGTCGGAAACTCCAGAAGATACACAATTTGTTCCTTGAGCACAGAATCATTGCCAAACATGTTCATAAGAACCACTTCGCTGGTTGTACTGTCACGGTGGATACCAACCAAGGGTGCCAAGACAATATCCGAGTGTCCAGCACTGATGATTGGCGGATATTTGGAACAGTTTACAACAAGGGCGAGAGGCGGAAGGTTATTTGTTGCGAAGGTCAGAACGTACTTCTGATATAGAAGGGAGATCTCCTCAGGGTACTCCACGACCTTTGAGGCGCAGATATAGGACATGAGATGCTCCTCATCGCGAGACAGGCCTTTGATCTTGTTGTGAGAATAGACACTAGCCTGTCATTGTTTGGCTACTAACCAAGGTCATTGGAAGAACGACAGTTGGGTCGATGCTGGTCCCAGTCAATGACTTGACATTCCCGTGAACAATAATAACATCCACACGTAGAGCATCGACCAAACATCAAAGGTATCCACGCCCGTTGGCACTACGAAAGAGTGGGTTAGACTCCATAATAGAAAAGCGAACGAGTCAAGGACAGACATGAAGGCATGTGCGGCCAGAAGGAAGGTCCTTCTTCGCGGTGTACATTGTGTTGTACACTGTCAAGAAATTCTCCCAAGCTTCTCTCAAAGCCTTGTCGACTATTTGCTTAGGCCCTAGATTCAATGCCCTAATACGTCGCAGAGACATTTTGATTACTGGGATATTCGAGCCAAAGACGAGGTGTTGGGTTAGCTCCACAACAAGCTTTGTGAGGGGATCCGCGTCGGCAGGATCCAAAAGGCATTGTGCAGCGCGCATGATTGATACAAGGATATTCTGCTTGAAAGCTTTGTATGCGACATCATACGGACGGTTCCACGAAATCACTGTGGCTATGTATTTGAAGCAAGCGCCTAGCGCACTGGTGGCCTCGGAGTGCTCTCCGGAGGATTTATAGGCATCTATCATATAATCAACCAGACTGATGGCCATCGAAAGGGAGCCCTGCTCCAAGAGAATATCGTGTGTCGATTCATTTAAAGACCTGGTGAGGAGGATGATAACTTCCGTGATTGCGAATACATTTCCGTGGGTAGCATTCAAGAGACGTCGGATGTGCGCAAGGATAGCAGATGCAAAGATCTTTGGGCCTCCGATGAGTTTGATGAGGTTCCCAAGTATCGGGTCGTCAACATCGTTATGCATCGTAATGAGCTCGCGAAGAATTAGATTACATGGAAAGGAATGCCTGTAGTCATCCGACGGGTCATTTGCTGCGTCATACCACCGGTGGATGATAAACTCAGCGAAGCCAGGGGTTCCTCGCACAAAGTTGCGATGGAGAGGCTCGATGCTCGAGCAACTCATCAACAATAAGAGTAGATCCAGACGCACATCCCGAACATCTTCGCCCCATATCTCGGCGACGACTGTCCCATCGAGATCAGATGTATCTTGGAAGAGGAAAGATACCCATCTGAAGATGTGCGGCCACATGAAAGATGCCAATTCGTATACGTCTTGCTGTTCATGCCCACGTCCTACAATCAGCAATCCCTCCAGGCCCTGAAGCGACAACCGGGCATATATACACCTCGCACCAGCAAGGTTGAACGTGGTTGGGGTCCGTTTGACAGAGGAGAGGGCCCGTAGTGGAGGGCAAGCACTCCGTAGACGAAGCGAAATGGCTCGAAAAATTTCACGTCGTTCCCTGCCCACACAAAGGCGGACCAACCGAACGAGTTTTTCAAAGTTCTTTCGGTCCTGCAAATGAATCGGAGGCTGAGCAGAGAGATGGGGTGCCTTTGTATGTATACACAGATCAGTACTTATTCATGTATTCCTAGGCCAAGTCACACGTACTCTAATTCTCGCCGACGTTAACTGTACATCCATTCTGACAGAAATTTCTAGTGAGTCGTGGTCCTGTTGCTTGTCGATGGTTCGTGGCTCAGTGGGTCAAAGTTGTACTTTGTTTTGCTTACAAATGAATGACCTTCGCCGGTCGCCCTTAATGCGGACACTCTATTTCAGTATAATCCCTTGCTCCTTCCTGATCACTGAACATTGACCGGCTCAAATCCTCTCGCATCGTAGCCTGATCGTGTCCCGATACACACCGATAGACCCAGTGGAGGAGCCAACGGTCGATTAGTATTCGCAGGTGCGAACAACATTGATTCGGCATGGAGAGAAGATGCATCCTTGAAGATAAAAGAAACCCGTCTGAAACACGTGTAGCCACGCGTTGAATGCAGTGTGTTTGACGGAGGAAAAGGCCTCAAATGGAGGGCAAGCGCTCTAGAGATGAAGCAAGATAATCTGATCAAATTCACATTGGTTACTGCCTTAGACGTGTGAGCCCATTTGACGACAAACTCTTCAAACCTCTCTCATTCCTTCAGCGCGACCGGTGGAAAAGCAGAGAAGTGACGAGCCTTTGGAAGTCGAAAAATGATCACAAGTGACAAGTCAGCATCCACGCTGATCTCAAACCAAACTACGAGTATGGTTTTCGTACTCTGAGTCTGAAGAATGTTATTTGCTTATCCGTTTGAGTGAGTTGGAGGGTTCGTGGTGGTGAAGAAACAAGAGGCTTTTGCCTCGGTGGAGATTTAGGACTCAGATCTTTGTCAGCCCCCTATTTATGGGACTCCATGCGCGAGGACAGCTACTCGACGGTCGATAGATAGCACGGTCGATGAGCAAGAAGTAAGAGCTTGACCTGGGTGATCGGCCCTGAAGGCCTGAAGGAGAATAGCGCCCACGGTATCAGCCCGTGACTAGCAGCGGTCATCTATTGGTCATATACTCCCATCGCCCATATAGCGAATTCTTCCAGATCGTTGAAAGCCGGCTCGCTCCATCTCCATCTTGTAAAGCCAACATCACCCCAGTGGTCAGTAAGGAGCAAGGCCCCAATTACAGCAACCCACAGCAGATTGACACCTGACCTCCGCAGCTCAAGTCCGGCCGCAGGCTTCTCAGATATCACAGAAAGGAAAGGAATTCCAGTTCTAGCAACCCACATTGCCCGTCACCTTGCTGCCTGATCCACCCTTATAATAACTCAACTTTACCAACATGATCCTCGATGAAAAGACCATGCTACACTCTCAGCAACTTCCCCCCTACACCCCGCCGAGCAACCCGAATGCCCGTGTCGCCCGTCCAGTCGTCAATCCATCGCCATTTCCAAAGCAGAAACTTCGGCTGGGAACTCCTACGCTAAGCACGCTACCGTCGCACATACTCCTTCAAATTGTGTATACGACATTTCCCCAAACACCTGGACTCGATGAAGGGAGGCTGGAGAGACAAAGAAAGACGTTGTATTGGCTTTCGATGTGTTTACGGCTTGTGAATCGTTCCTTCTACATCGGTGAGTGATGTCCCCTCGTTATACTTGGAAGTAAACTATAAGCTTCTTTGATCTGCGCTCTATAGCTTGCATGCACGTTCTTCGATCAACCTACCTTCCTGCCTATGATTCCTTTATCAGGTCGCCCTATACATCGGATCCCTTCCCGTTCCCTTCTGCGTCTTCCCCGGGCCACGCGCCCTCGTACTCATCTTCCTTGGCGCCGCCCGAATCCATTCAGACGATTCAGCGGGAGACGGCGGTTCTCGACCTTTTCATCGCGGTCAAAGTGCGGGAGGATGTCTGGATGGATGACTCTGAGCTTCATCTCGAGCGAGAGGAGTTGTTTAAAGACATCTTCGACTTAAACCAGCCCCGCAGCCGGTTGGAAGACTTGGTTCGATTATATGGGTTGCGGTTGGGCGTCATTTCCGTCACGCAGCCAGGCTCGCAGACTTCGACGCCGACCCGAGCGACGTCTGGGTCCAACTCGAGAGGGTCTAAGCATTCTACTCCGACCGTCCCTTTCTCAGCTCTGTCAGCGTCCTTTTCCACGCGCAAGGCGGGGCTGATATTGACCACGGGGCGGAGTAAGCGCACGATTGTGGAGGTTCCTCGTACTAGGAATGAAAATCTCGAAGTTGCGGCGAAGCGTTTGGTCAGCGAGTTGAGCGCTTGGATTCGTGCAGGTGGCACGGTTTGATGTCTCTTTGTATGTATTCAGATTATTTGATGATGAGATACTTTGTTGTCAGCCGCTCCTCCAGATTGTACTTTTAGCGATGACTATGTATATTATCCAATGTAGATCCTCGTTTCATATTTTCTGTATTATGTCTACGCTCCAGCTAGAGTATATATAGTCATATGAACTTTGATTCACTACCCGCTTATCTAACGCTATTTCTGAAGCCGGAGACTATTCAGACACACCTCGATTCCGGATACATATCTTCCGGTGCAACCATCATGTCTCATCTTGCTCACCATGCGGAACCCTTTCCGCGAACCGAACATCAAGACGCATGAGACCTACATGATGTGGATATGACTTCTTGCCGCCTCGCTATCATTCTCTCTGTTGTTACGGTTTCACTTGGATCAAACTTCAAAATTCAACGTTAAACTGTGGCAATCATCTCAGGCGAATGATAGTAATATTGCGCTCAAGGTCGACTGTGTCGTTGATATGTCAAAATCCACCGCTGATCATCAATTCATTTGTGTCTACGATACAAAATTAATATGCCTTTTGAGAATTATACAGTGTCAGAACCATATGCTAGAGTCCAAAAGTCCAGGAAGTCCGTTCCACTTGTCTACCGGGTTGACTTGGCTGTAGGTGTGCGACTGAACCGGTTGTCGATCACTACAGACGGAGCAGCTGCTGGACCCTTCATGGCTTCCTTCAGCTGTTTGACAACACCGCGCGTCTGGAAAAGTCCGATCTTCTTTATTGGGCGCGTCCATCCCTCAGGTAACATTTCCTTTCCAAACCATTCCTCAATCCGTTTCGATGGGACTTGTCCGTTGTCATCTTTGAAGATAAGCCATGCCATCACAGACTCGGCGCAAGCAATTTCCTCGTGCGTCCCGCTGAGTGGCTTCGTCAATAGTGCTTCGCGATCATGGCGGGCTTTGGCAAAGTCTGCCAAAACCAAGCCAGAGTGGGGTCCGGCGTAGCGAAGCAGATGGTGTACGAGGGACTGGTCGATGGCAATAGGGGCTCTCATATCCCCAGATTTCGCGTCAGGATGGACAAGGGACGCGTCGTGTTCGATCTTGTTATGGGCTGCGAGTGCGTCCAAATCTAGCACCCTGCGGAATCCTTTCCAATGACCGCAAAGAATCAGGCCCGTCACTGCGAGAAGCGCGGCCAAGGGGATTGACAGGTTGTACACCTCGCGCATTGCGTTTACGAGGGTAAATAACCCTATATCGTGCCCATTCCGAGGTCTGTGAGGGAAGGTCAGCCATGATTTAGGGGCTTCGGGGGAAAGTAAGAGGCGACCTACAAATAACCGTGATTCGCCATCGCGTTTAGGCCGGGACACGGTGATCTCTTGTCACCTGGGTTGGGAGCGGAGTACGCGTGCTGATTGAGAGAGTTACTATGCGTAGAAGAAGACATCGTGGATGAGTAGATGTGCTTAGGGGGTAGTCGAAGGGGGATTGTTACTTAACTCTTGGTTGTCTAGAGATGACTGGGTTTTATACCAGCTTGAAAATCCTTTCCTTTCCTAGGTACCTTGACTCTTGGGAGCGAATAGGCGTGGCAAATCACCGCTTCGTGTTGAGCAGGGATGGAGATCAAGGAGAAGGAGTAAGGTTCAAGGGGCTGGGCAGACAAGCAATTAACGACTTGGGCCAGTCCGCGATGCTGTTTCCCAGTGTTGTCATACTCCAAGTTGACAATGATGACAGAGCTATGCCAGGGTTCCGGTTCCAGCTTAGAAAATTACGAATCTGATGAAGAGGATGGTTTCCGAGATCGGGTGGTCGTCAGGCACATATTCCCGAACACAAGGCTATAACGCTCATTGATGCGTATGCCGTTCAGTCTATACGTACGTTGACGGAGTACATCGCTATGATGTACGTTTTATCATTCGGTACCTACGATGACACGCTGTGCAGGATTGTCAGGGCTCTCATTGCGGAGCAGGCAACAAATTGGAGTTTGCTACATACATAGCTTCTCATTCTCCTTCTCAAGTAAGCTTTCGAAGTATGTACATGTACACGAGCTGTGCGCTTACCCGCTCGCACCATTACGTCCAGCTAGGATGTGACTCGGATTGCATTGGTAGCACATGCATAGGATATCGATTGAAATGTCGGAAAGACACCTTTTGGAGTATTCGGAACACCAGATATGGAACAACGTAGACCATGGTATAGTTCGGTGTGCGCGGTACGCGGACAGCCAACTTCAACGTTCATCTAGCTTTCACCGGGCTATGAGATCTCGATACCAAGCACTGGCGAGCTTTTAGAGCTATCTCTTGGCTCCATTCGGGTTTGGTACGGAAAAGACAAGGTATTCAGTAATATCTACAGCTACGAAAGATAAAGAAGGGCGGCCAAGCAACAGCTCCCATACTACCGCCTCATAGGCATTGCTTCCCCTAATTGAGTTGAGGAGCTTCGTGCCCGGATGGAATGTGACAAAATTAAACAAGCGGTATCCTCTTATTCGTGATCAGAAATTTCATGCAGTATTGCTCGGAAATAGCATGATAAGGGCGAATAAAGGTAGACGATGGACTAGGGAAAGCGGAAGATCTTCTACTGCAGCCCCTATTATCCCTATTACCGAATTTTCCACGTGATGAATTACCTAGACTGGTTCCGTTTTCCGTTCTCGCCCCCCAAACCCTCTTTCGTTCCTCCTTCCTCGTTTTCTTCCGAAAAAATCCTCCGCAGACATGTTTTCTTCACGACTCCAGTCAGCCGCAAAGGCCTTGTCCCAGTCTGCGTCTCGCTCACTGTTCTCACAAGCTTCACGCGTTCCTTCATTCCAATTTTCTCGACTTGCGTCGTCGACACCTGCCTTCGCCACCTTTTCAGCTCGGCGTTTGTTGAGCACGTCCGTTGTCCGCAATGATTACGGGGGAGAAGCACCAAGGAGACGTCACAATGATTCGTATGTTGTGGAAGAAATTGAACCTTCAAGCACAATTTTTGTTGCGAATGTGCCGTTCATAGCCGAGGAAGATGATATCCGATTGGCATTCGAGCAATTCGGAGAGATCGAGGCTGTGCGCATCAGTGAGTCACAAAGTACTTCGGCAGGCTAGTTTTGGTGCTCACACATTCATCCCTTCGCGCTTTTCAACTGCAATTAGACTCGGATAATGGACGAAGCAAAGGCTCAGCGCGCATTACCTTCGCGTCTCCAGAGATTGCTTCGAAAGTGTTGGATTCATCGTCTGAACAGCCTGTGTACATCTTCGACCGACCAACAAGGCTAGAATTCGCGCGCGCGCGGCCCCAGAGAGCCCCGGCCCCTCCTTCTGACAGACTTTTCGTCGTTGATTGGTCCGGAAGTGACCGTGACCTTCGATCCCTGTTTGGCCACTATGAAGAAGATATTGAGAACATATATTTCCGTACGTTGTCATCGTTTGTTGTAGTGTTGGATTGGTTTTTGACCTTCCTCCCCCACTTTTCCTTGCTTGTATGTAGCCAAGGACCGCGCAACTGGCGCTAGGGCTGGTACCGCTTTCGTACGCTTCTCAAGTGTCGAAGTTGCGACCAAGGCTCTTGAAGCGGTTTCCGAGGAAGAAGGTCCTGATGGCCCGTTGAAGGTCTTCTATGCTCGACCACCCCAAAATGAGGGCTTTCGTCAAAATGAGGGCTCACGTCAGGACTTCCGAGGAGGAAGAGGTGGTGGTGGAGGTGGAGGAAGACGCAGGGATTTTGCCAGGAGTAATGATAGATACTAATGCACCCGGCATATGTTAAAAGGGGTATACATTCACAAAAGTCTACGCTAGTCACTACTCCCTAGTCATTCATTGCTGCGAGGTAGCTCTGTTATAAGGGTGGATATTTAATGGGTATATTTGTCATAGATGATAATGGAATATACGAACCTCTCGCTCTTCCAGAAATTCGAGGTACGATAGCGCTATGGTGATCCAGAAACTTGTATCGATGCCTAAGGCACAGAGTTCCTCGGTGTCAATCTCGAGCAAGCCAGTTATCGAGCCGACGGTGAGGACTGGGGTATGGTCGTGAAAGGTCAATAGCGGATAGTCTAGAGGATTGTTCACAACAGCGAGTGTGTTAGCATTACTTTCCTCTGACTCGGACGCGTACGGGGGAGGGGGTGAGAGAGGCGGTTCTTTGCAAGGAGGTAACTTCGTCAACGTGAAAGAATTGGAATGATGTGGTGAATGTTGCTTCAGAAAGGAAAATGCCTTTGTGAGGAACGAACGGGGTTGGTTGACAGTGGAGAGAGATTGTGCAGTGCTGAGAGGTGCTAGGATGAAATGAGTAATCTGTGTCGGCGGGGGCTTACGTCTTGATGGATTCAGCTTTGGAGTCGTCTGATGCACTGAGTTGACGTCAACGTCGGATATATCGTGAGTCGAAGACGGAGGCTCTACCACGACAACTACAGGAGGCGGTGTGGGCGGGTAGGAGTGGATGCTAGATGCATCGGTTGACCCTCTTGACATCACTGGTGCCCCGCCGACATTCGTTCGAGAGCTGAACGTCAGCGCGGCCTCGACATGGTGCGGGGAAGCCGGTGGAACAGGTGTGATTGGTATGAAGACGCCAGGAGGGAAGGTCGGCGAACGCAGGCGAATGTACCAGCCGCGTTTGGGCCGGTGAACTATCCAGCAGATGGTAGACGTAGGGTTATGCTGGTATCATTGGACAAAGTAAATACGAATCCGGGCAAGAGATATGACCCGGGCTCACCACTACATGTTCTATAATTTCTTCATCGGTTAGAAACCTTTCCTTAAATCAGTCATTCAACGAAGTAGCCAAGCAGCGCGGAAATGATGAGCCACCTTGAACCAGATGACCTGGTCAGAACCTTCCGCGGAAACATTGATCCTCATGTCCTGGAGAACGTCCGAGCTACGGGGATGCTGAATGACGAAGTTTCTCTACACTGTGCTGACATCGTACCTTTGTATATTGAACTTTGTAACTGCTCTCCCGGGCTGCATATGAATCGGTATGGCAGCATTTCGGGCTTGCATGGTGGAACACAAGAGCAAGGGACGCCGAGCCCGGCGGAGGGTCTCAGTTCCGAAATAGGGCGCTTGATAGGCGTCTACGAACGTTCCTTGGACCTTGCAGCGTCCGAGAAGACCGGAGTCTCAATGCCGCCTGGTCCTGCCTTCAATGTCGTCTGCGTCGCTTCTGCCTTTGCCAACATCATCTCGCATGCCGCGCGGATTCGAGCTGCACAAATTGCTGCCCATGGCGCTTCGGGAACTGTAGCTCCAAAACCAATAAAACACGCGACGGAGCGCGTCCCAGAAGGCACCGTCTGGCGACGCGGAGACATATCTGGGGAACTACAGGCGGTTGGGTCCGAGCACCTACGGCCCCCATACAAAAAGAATGCTACCTCGTCTGTGGGCCGGGAGTACGACTCAACGCGCAAGGCGATCCCCGAGGCCGGTGCTTTACCAGTGAGTAGTTCAAACCAACGGTTACCACGACGGAATCACAATTTTTAGAAGGCAGGGCCAACAACTACTCCATTGTATGATTCCGAAGGAATTGTACCAACTGTCGACGCGCCTGAAGGAACGTATGAATGTCCCATAGTCGTCTCAGAAATAGGCCATCCAGCAGCGTCACGCGAGTCGTCAGGCCTTACAGATCGGGAGGAGGAATTTCGTGCCCGGGATCAACCCAGTGTCGTCAATCACACGGCCCTAACTGAGGAGGGTCATCAAGCAGATGTAAGCTTCATATCGAACTGGCCGTCAGTTCATATTTAACATGCCGCCATCAAGCCAATACCCCACGTCAACGATAGGCCCACCAACGAACCCCAAGCTGCGCCAACACGAACTCTCCGCGCGTCAAGAGTTCCCTCATCTCGAATAGGTCGACTTTTTCACTACGGAGGTGAGTGATCGCTTCGTGCGCACTCCTTGTTTCTCGGTCGTTCTTACAAATTATCAATAGGATTGGCCGCATCCCTGGGCTATGGTGCCGCTTCGGAGCTGATACAGCGTAGTACCGGTCTCTCCTCTCAGTCATCGTCCCCGGTTCTTATGACAGAAGCTAATGTCCACCGCTTGGTGTCTAAGTTGTTGAAGATGCGCGGAGCTGCCCTGAAGCTTGGTCAATTCATGAGTATTCAAGGTCAATCGCTAGGCCATCCGATGGTGTTGCAAAGCTTATTTTAGGGTTACTAGACACTCATGTCCTCCCTCCTGCTGTCGACAAGATATTTCGTATGGTCCAGGATAGCGCACATTACATGCCAGATTCACAAATGGAGGTCGGTCGTCAACACACTCCCTGGTGGTCTCATATAGCCCAATAGTCTTACTTCTCACTTCTGTTCAGCAAGTGCTTTCCTCTTCCTTAGGCTCCGATTGGATGGCCTATTTCAAGTCCTTTGACCGAGTGCCATTCGCGGCTGCATCAATCGGCCAGGTTCACAAGGCTGTCTTGTCTGCGGCCCATTCACCCACCGGACGTCCCGAAAACGTCGCAGTCAAAATACAATTTCCCAATATTGTCGACTCTATCGAGAGTGACCTGGGATATATCAGGATGCTTCTGACTGCTGGTAGTTTGTTACCGAAGGGTCTTTTCCTTGATCGAACTATTCAGGTCGGTCCTGACGTTGTATTTTCGACGCACATTATCAATAGGTATACTTGCCTTCCAGGTGATGAAGGATGAGCTGAAAGATGAATGCGACTATATCCGCGAAGCTTCTTTCTTACGCAAATTCGCGTCGTTGGAGTTCCTCGGTGACGATCCTCGGTTCAAGGTTCCCTGGGTATGGGACGGAAGCACTGACCAAGTACTCGTCATGGAACACGTAGAAGGCGTCAATATTGGGGAGATCACCCATGAACATGTCGCTCAAAAGCTATCTCAGAACGATAGGAACGACGTAAGCCATACCCATGTCACATGAAAGGACCGGACCATCCTGATTATCAGGCTGCAGATAGCAAGTAGCATCCTTCAACTCTGCCTTCGCGAGCTCTTCGACTTCAGGCTCATGCAGACTGATCCCAATTGGACGAACTTCTTGTGGAATCCCCGGACGCGTCAGGTTTGTTGGTTAGCTCACAGCTGCTCACTTTCTCTGAACGTTTCACTAGATTGAGCTAGTCGACTTTGGCGCTACTCGAGAGTATAGCAAGGAGTTTATGGACAGCTGGCTACATCTTCTTCAGGCCGCCATTGCCGAGGACAAGAACAGCTGCATCGAATGGAGTATCAAATTGGGATATCTCACAGGCGAAGAAACCGATGCAAGTCCTTCCCTTCTTTTTCTCTTGTCATCTACGTTTAACATCCTCTATCAAAATAGGTGATGCTTGATGCCCACGTCAAATCCATGGCGTTGCTCGCAACGCCTTTCCGGCCATCTACCACACAGCCCTTTGCCTTTGGTCCTGGATCTGAATGGACGGAGATTACGGCCAACATCCGAGCTGGGATCCCGGTCATGCTCAAACACAGGTTGACGCCGCCACCACGTGAAACGTACAGCCTGAACAGGTGGGTTTGGCTTTTCACTGTTAAACGCCATCATCGCCCTGATGGACATGCATGAATCTAGGAAATTGAGTGGCTCGTTTCTATTGGCTGCCCGTTTAGGGGCACAGTTCGACACTCGTGCGCTCTGGGATGACGTAGTCAGCAAGTACAAGTTTTCCTCGTGAAGCAGAACACTGGGTGTGGAAGGTGTATCGAGTATATTAGGTAGATTAACCAAAAGTTAGATTAGGTCATACGTCTAGGTCCTACTTCTATGAGGAAACTCCACTCTAGATGCATTTCTAACTGGGGGATCCAAGGATGGCTAAACGTTACCAAGATCGTGTGAAGGTCGTGACGGTAGGAACAAAAGCTAATCCTTCTTCTGGGCAGCGGCCCTCTTGGCGTAGATCATATCGGTGAAAGGACTGCAGTGATGTGTCAATGGTGGAGGGTGGAGGCATCGTGAATACGCACCCTTCAAACCTGAGGGCGATGATATAGCCGATGTAGACGTAGAGGGTGATGAGCAATCCGGCGGGACGTTCGTACCTACATCAGTTGGAGTCAGCCCGATTACACTAAACGATATAACCCCAATTGCACGAACCACAAAGCACCAGCTGCGAAACTCAAGGTACTTCCGACGTACATTGGGTCACGAAGGACGTTGAAGGGGAATCTAGGACAGATTCAGTTGAGATTATGCTGAGATTGTCCTAAGACAGAAGCGCGTACCCTTCTACACGGTGGTCCATCAAGATGCCAAAGTAGTCTCCCAGGAATGTCCCAGTGACACCCAGGGCCCAAGTCGAAGTAATTACGAAGATCTGTCCCATGCCGAACATGACCGCCGGAACGAGAGTTGCGTAGGGCTCCGGTAGCATGGCCAGTCTAGGCTGCTCTTCCAGCGCCTTGTGGTATCTGGTTTGCAGTCAAGACCTTTTCTTTTTAATGCTAATACGAGCAATAGCACTCACAGCGAATCCCTCAAGATGCCAAACGTAAAAATCATGAAAGCCAGGAAGTAACATCCCTTGTAGGGATCTCCGCCGAAAATTCGCGTGATTGTCCTGTTTCTGTACTCTGAGAGTGCATCATCAGCTCCTCTTGCCCCAATGCCAACATGGCGCGATGAAAACGCGTCCCCTACATCCCCTTATGAAAAAGAAGCTAGAAACGTACCATTTCTAGCAACAATATTCCAAACAGTGGGATTGAATGCGATAGCGAAGAGGGAGATGTACAGAGAAGATTTTGAGGTGTCTACGATGTGGGAGATAGCGTCCATGACGACCAAGCAGTGCCAAAACCTGTCCTGAAGTGAAGGAATGGAGAAAGGAACGAGTAGAACGTGTCACAAACTTTCCGGATTGGAAATTGGATGAATGGCGCTTGTTGAGCGTCTGTGTCTGTTCCCATCACGACCAACTATTGCAACTTTTACGAATTCCACCAAGTCCCTTCTAATGTCCGAAATTACTTCACGAAGCACTCTATAATTGAAGGTCTGAGCGGATCACTGCTCAATTACGGCCAGATGATAAACGTGTGGTAGCCAAACTCATTCTGCCTACGCTGAGCGACGAAGTCGTACGGCCCATCACTGACAAGGATAGCCATCATATGTGCATCTGATGCGGCGGTGTCCATGTGATGTATCCAGGTTCACCGGACATAGACCAGTGTCTGTGTTCTATGCCGAATTCGTCTGAATTCCACGGTTCAATTTAATACAAGGACCCACAGACTGAGTACAGCTTGGACTCCCCTCCCTTGGCCCAATATCCCGATGCGTATCCTCGACGCCCCAAGAAACCCGTCCAGCCAGCTCAAGCTTAAATGTTTCTGCATCTTATCTCGTTTGGAAATGCTGCCCGAACTTAGGCCATGGCTCGAGCAGGCTTATTTTTATCACGACTGTGACCCCGAACTTCAACTTTCCGCTGGTGCTTACAGAATAGTTTGGGTCCTTGTGGCTCTCGGGGCACCTCTGACGGCCCTCTTGGACATCCTGGGACCGGGACCATCGAGCGCAGTTGAGGCGTTGGCCAGTGAGGCGGCGAGCTTGACTTTGAACGTACAGCGGAGTTTGTTCACCAGCTTTATCTTACGCGTTCAGTCGTTGGAAGTCCAAGGAAAGATTCTGTATGGAGAGGTACTGCGTATCGACGATCTGCTTGGACGTACCTGCTCGGGGTTTTCCAAGGTGTGCTGTTTAACTATCTCATCTCACTGCTAGGCTTGATCAGGCTCCCCAAGATCCTTCGCACCATCGAACGCGTCTTGGTGGCTCTCGAGGGCTCATTCCCTGGTTTATATGTAATTCCAAACGCTCAGCAGGCTGAGCAACACGTCCTAGTTCAACATATCTTGGATTCTGAACGGACACATAAGTGTATCTTGGATACCCTGATCGTGCGTTCCCCGCCAACTTGAATCACCCCGTTGTATTGACGATTGTCTAGGACGCAGCTACGTGGCTGTTCGATAAAATGGATGAATGTGCAACTCCACTCGAATGTCTCGTAGTAAACCTGTCGCGATTTCTTGTGTACCACCAGTACCTTATAGATAACCTCGAAACATACCTCTCGCAGAGCGGGAACGGCGCATGGGACGAGATATTCGCAGTCGACGTGAGCATGCTGCTCTTTAGCCTCAGCCTCTCGTTGACACAGGTTGCCCTAGACCCCGATATTTTCAAAGGCTGTCGCGGCGTACAAATCATGTTGTTCAGATTATATTCGTTTGTGCCGGCTATTTGAAGGCGGAGCCTTCGTTCATGACGTAAGTATCCTCAAGATATCCCCCATAATCTTGTCCCTTAAGCTATGGCAGGGTGCGACATTGCATGATACCCTCTCACTTGTACTTTCCTATGTATGTGATTATCCCAATACACTGCAGGTGGGCCATGCATTCTATTAAGCCACCGTCCTTTACCTAACCATTGAACAACAGCATCTCCTTAGGTCTATTAATCCCTCGGAATCTCCTATTCCCTTCCTAGGTCTCTGTAAATCTATTCATGCTTTCTCCCTCCTTGCCGACGACCTCGATGAGATCGGAAGGGCCGTACGCACAATGCATGCCACTTCAATGCTTCGTCAACGCGCCTTTCATTGGAATGGCTTAGACCCCGGGGATCTCGGGGCACTGCTACTGGATGATCAACTCTTCGTCAGCTCCACCGGAGAGCAGCTCGCTGTCTTCTTCTTCGAGAAGATGTTACTGTGCTGCCGGCAGCGCAGAGAGGCGAACGATTGCTCCATCATCACTCTAGGCATATACCCAATAGCTTCGTGGGAGATGGGCCCTGGACTCAGGAAGAGTGTACCTTTGGATTTGCAACATGCTATCCCTACATCCGATCTCTGTGCCTTGCGCTGCTTCGAGAATGGTGGGCCCGTAGCATCAACGCTTCGTACGCATTCTAAGTACTTCCCCGCAGATTCACTCGAGTTGGACTGGCATGATAACAATGGAGATGCCACGAAATCTCTGATATTCTGTCGCCTCACAGCTGCCCAATGCGCCCAGTGGTGCAGTACTATACGGCCTATGGTGAATGCGTATTACCGTGCATCAGAGCTTGACTTCGTGCATGACAGTGGAGGGTTGGCCAGTAGTAGTCAAGACATTTCACCACGCCGTATGTTGTCCGTTTCGCTAGACATGATTCCGTAGTTGACTAAACCTCGTCATTAGTGCTAGGTCGAAGTGCCAGACCTCGATCATGGAGTGTCATTGGTCGCAAAGGGACGCACTCAGAAACCTCTTCCTTCGTCGTTCAAGAAGGGCTTAACGGGTCCGAGTATCCGCTCAGTCCTAGTCTCCTTCCTACGCTGTTCAGAAGCAGCGCGTCTGATGGTCCTCTGAGCCCTCGGTCAAATAAATCTTCCTCTCATCTCCACCCATCCGATCCAAGTTTTAAAGTGATATCATTCAATGTTCCCGTTCGCGCCTCATTCTCAAACCCCGAACTATGTGCGTATCTTATAGTCATCATAGTGGAAGCTGCGGCTTGATAGCTGACGACTCTGCGCGTAGACGAATCAAATCTCCCTGATTTAACTGGCCAAATTGTGAGAGAAGAGAACTATCCGTCTGCTGGCGGAGGCTTCGCCGACGTTTGGAAGGGCGTGTGGGAGAAAGGTCCGCGACCAGAAGACCAAATCAAGGTTTGTTATACCCCATTCTTCATCTGAACTTTCTGGCTAACTAGCACGCGAACAAAGGTCGCCATCAAAGCGCTACGCTCTCGTATTGGTGATCCAGAGCGCGAGGAAAGGCTAAAACGAGTACGTCCAGCTACCCCATCTAACCCCTTGGTGGATTCCGCCTAACGTGTCATTGTATAGTTATTCCACCGCGAGCTTAACCTCTGGAGAAGCCTTGATCATAAGCACGTCATCCGATTACTCGGTACGGCTTCGGACTTTGGGCATTATGAAGCTATGGTGTGCCCATGGTATGAGCATGGAAGTGTGAGTAGATACCTTGAGAAGCATGGTGATCTACTTTCCATGGTCGATCGTCTGCAACTTGTGAGTTCCTCGCAATCGCATCCACCCTAGGGCTAGATACTGAACACTCGTGGGGCAGCTAAAGCAGGTGGCTTCCGGGCTATCCTACTGTGCGTGGAATCCGTAAGTTGGGTTGGCTGTGATATATTCATGTTCTCTACCTTGCAGTACACTCTTTCAACATTGTACATGGTGACCTAACTGGGGTACGGGAGTCCTATCGCACCCTTCTATTATGACCGCTAAACCCACACCCTTAGTCCAACATCCTCATCAATGACAATAAGGAGGCTTGTTTGTGTGATTTTGGGCTTTCCAGCATCGCTGCAGAGTTCCAAGATCCAACTTCCACAAATTCTACGTCGGTTGTGGGAGGATCTGTTCGCTGGGCAGACCCACAACTTGTGTTGTCTACCTCAGATGAAGCCGACTTTTTCTCCCCGATGTTGACGACCTCGAATGATATCTATTCATTTGGTAGCGTCATGCTCGAGGTACCTCTCTTTTGAACTTTCTTTACCAAGTTCTATACCGATTCGCTACTTCGAACAGATCCTCTCCGGCCGGATCCCCTACCACTATATACCAAAGGAAGTTCGCGTTATACTGGAGCTTCACCAAGGAAAGAAACCTCGTCGGCCGGCCGATTCATTCGTCACCGACGCTCAATGGCATTTTATTCAAAGGTGTTGGGGTGACGAGGTAGATGAGAGACCTACAGTCGAGGAAGTGTGCGTTGCTTTGGATGAGTTCCACAATTCGAGTTTGGATTATCGTCGGTTTACTACGGCTGGGACGAGATCAGGACCTTGTGTAGAATCTAGTACCCGTCCCAAGTCATCGTACGCTTGATAGAAAGCAATACATGCCATCTCGCCGGCGGCATATTGTGCGTCCCGTGTCCCGAACTTAGTATACGATGTCCGAAATGGGCGACAATGTCCGAGCAACCATAATCAACTCTCCTCGGAAACTGAGGGCCACCGACCCAAACAATCACCAGCAATGTTTGTCATGTGATGATTCAGCGTGATCTTCGGAGGTTCAAAATGTGTGGCAGTTGTGTTCTCGTCGAAGTTGAACATTTCTCATCTTAACCTCAACGTTCATCTCCTTCATCAAATTTCCCATTTTCGCCACTCACACCACAGCAATGGCAAGCTCTCAATCACCCTTCACTTTCCGTGATGCTCACTTTGCTTTACAGTCCGTTACGCCAGCAGTCATGCGCCGTCTGATGCGCGAGCTCACCGAGCTCAAGAAGACACCCCCTGAAGGGATTCGTATCCAAACCAGCGAGGATAACATGTTGGACGTCACAGGAATCATTGAGGGGCCTGGTGAGTCGCTTATAGACCCCCCAAAGTCAAAACGCTGGTGGCTGACGACTCCGGCTCATTGTTTAGATGGGACTCCGTACGCTGGAGGCTATTTCAAAGTGAAATTCAAATTCACAGAAGAATTCCCTGCTGCACCTCCGAAGTGTTCGTGACATCCTCTCAACATTGTATGATTCCGGGACTCACCTTATGTTTAGGTTGGTTTGCCACCAAAATCTTCCATCCGAACGTTTCGGCAACCGGTGACATTTGCGTCAACACGCTGAAGAAAGACTGGAAGGCCGAATACGGAATTGGGCACATTCTCCTCACAGTCAAGTGCCTCCTTATATACCCAAACCCAGAGTCGGCCTTAGACGAGGAGGCGGGTAAACTCCTTTTAGAGGATTACAAGAGCTACTGTGATCGCGCTAAGCTTATCACGAGCGTTCACGCGCGAAGCAAGCCTATCGAATTTGAACATGCTGGATCTATACACGACACCACGCCTTCGATCGCCTCATCATCAGCGATACCTTCATCAGCGATTTCCCCACTTTCTTCGGCTATCTTCACGCTTCCCCTCACAATGGCGCCCATTGGGCGCAAGTCATCATCTCCCGCACCGCCATCACATCCTGAATCTCAAAACGCTAAGAAAGCACTGTACGCTGACAAGGAAGGAGTCAAGGAAAAGGAACGACATGTCTCACCGTCGCCACTCAGTACGGCCGATGCAAACGTGGGTGGAGGAGCTGCTGCAACTCTGAAGACCTCATCGACCACGCCAACTGGGGATTCTCTTCCGTCACAGACAAAGGCTGTCAAACGTGCCGCAACCGGGACTGCTGCCAGTGGTGCAGAGAAGCGGAAAAAGGCGCTGAAGCGGTTATGAGTGGACGTCTTGATTGTTATTGCAGGTATGTAGGGCTGGGAGGTTGCAGGTGTGGTTGTCTTGGATCTCGTGTGTGTACAACGGTTGTTTTCTCGTATACAGTGGCTTCGCTGCGTTTGTTGTTGGTATAATTATCATCTTCATTTTCGCAGAGACGAGGCCCATATTATTCATGCGAGAAACGAACTACCAGCGTGTCTCCCGCGTTCTACAATTGTGGCGTACACCACGGATCGCACTTTCCGTACCACGTGGATCCTTCAATGATTTCTTGGTGCAGTAAGAAACCCACGACGGAAACGACATGTGCATGAGAGAGCAAATCTGTCACGAGCTGAATTGACCATTCTGACCACTCCACACACGCCCGCCATCTTGTGAAGCCCGATTTCTGGTCAACTTATGGACCTTGGACTGAAGGACGTACATGTCCTTGTCACAGGTATGCCTTGCAACCCATTCGATCTTAGTATCATATTGACACGGATTTTGAGGGGCAAGTGGTGGGATTGGTATGGATGCTGTTCACTCCGTTGAGTAATCGAGTCGCTCATTCATGATCATTCATCAGGACTTGAGACAACTCGTCTATATCTCGGTGTGTTCGCTTCGCCAGCATGTAATTTTGGGTTGACCGAAGAAACACAGAGCTGGGAGCCCAAGTGACAGCACAATACAACACCAATGTTTCTCCCCTGAAGACGCTAATCGAAGAGTTTGGACCCATTCGTATCAGAGCCATTCAGGCAGATCTTACCAGTGAAGAAAGCATTTCGGCTTTATTCGCCCCTACGCTCAGCTTTGGTGTTGTCCAAGTTGCTGTGATCAACCATGGAATCTGGCCCGTAGCCGATGAGCCTATCGCTGTTATGTCTCTCGATCGATGGAATCGCACGATCAACACGAACCTCACGTCGTCTTTCCTAGTCTCGCGGGAGTATCTAAAACAGTTGTCTGGAGCATTGGCGGAGACCAAGCAGAAGGCGAATATCGTATTCATAGGAAGTACTGCGGGGAAGTATGGCGAAGCAGGGCACGGGGACTATGCCGTGACGAAGAGTGGTGCGTGCTCGACTTGACCTCGGATTTCTATGTGCAATTACTGATTGTGTATACCTACTTTAGCAATGATGTATGGCCTGACCTTGACGCTGAAGAACGAAATTGTGAAGATCGCTCCGACAGGAAGGGTTAATTGCATCGCTCCAGGATGGGTCAGAACACCTATGGCCGAGGAAACACTGAAAGACACGGCGTTTGTTAAACGTGCCCTCGCTACGTAAGTCTGATGCTTTTCTGTAGGTCTCAGTGTTCAATAATGTCCTAAAGCACCCCGCTGAAGAGGATTGCTGAACCTGGAGACATCGCGAACCAAATTGCCTTGATCTCGTCCTCTCAGGCCTCGGGACACATAACGGGGCAAGTCATCATGGTGGAGGGTGGGATGGAAGGGAGACTTCTGAACTCGCCTGGTGACTTGCAATGAGTTGCTCTCCTGAGTGTCGCCTGTACCCCTGTTCAGTGGGTGGGGTTGCTAGTCGGCGTATGGCCGTCTTGTTCACAGACACCTACTACCAGATTAATGATAACGGAATACGTCTCGTACAATAAAAATTACATTGACCACTTCAGCGATTCAGCCTTGATCATCCTCCAGAGAACGAGCTTTTCAGTGTGCGTTTCTTCGAAAGGTCCTGAGCGTATCTATACATAGTCAATGTTGGATTCCTACGGGATCACGGAAGGATGCATCAGAAAGCCTCATTCATGGAGCATTCAACACGGCTTACCAGGAAGTTGAGGTTGGGAACAATGACGCTCCGGTGGCATACTAGAAAGAAACACGACAACATTAGAAAGCTTCGTAGCGGAGTGCAGCAGCCTCGTGCTCCAATAACAATGTCAAGTGAGTGGTGGAATGGCCATACAAACGCCGAAGCACAGCCAAAATCGAGCAGGCAAGCAGACCACCTCCCATGTACATCAGAATCGGCGTCGATAGAGGGCGAGGAGGATTCCAACCGGGGTTTTCTCCAGCCCGAGTGACTGAATGAGTTAGGCGGAGGCGGTGTGGTGCGGTACGTGACGTGCGATGGTTGGTCGTAGGCAAGCCTCGAAAGCAGTAAGTCGTTCATACCGGCGTTTTTTCCTATAGATATGAAAAGCAACAGCAGTGCCGTCACTAGCTGTGTTCGTAGTACATACAATATTCAACGTTCCGAGAACAAAATAAAAACCTCAGCGGCGAATTTGCGGCGAACGATCGCTAGTTCTTTCGACTTGGTGAGTGCTGGGGAGCAGCAAGCCAGGGGGTCCCGGCACTTCGAGCCAGGGAG
Organism: Pleurotus citrinopileatus; assembly: GCA_017312325.1. Taxonomy (NCBI): domain Eukaryota; kingdom Fungi; phylum Basidiomycota; class Agaricomycetes; order Agaricales; family Pleurotaceae; genus Pleurotus; species Pleurotus citrinopileatus. The sequence continues at coordinate 522,524 of BHFW01000002.1, forward strand.
GTTTCGGCGAATCGTCAGGTCCTAAGAAGCAAGGAGGCTCCAAACCTTCGCGTTGTCCCAAAAGACATGTAGCGTATAGAATTAGACATTAAGTACTTCATCTTACCGAATCTCTCGTGGGTAGTGCAGCTATGCGAGAGATCCAAGCTCACAGTTTGGTAAAGCTACATCATTGTTTACAGGCGACGTAGAAGGAACGCTGCGAAAGTCTGTTCTGATTTCTTCTCTTCGATGCACCGGGTGAAGAATAAGCGAGCAATACTGTTCATACACATGACTGGCCCCTCTGGGACCCGCCCCACGTTGAGGTACTTGAGTTATGCATGACATGTACGGGTTCTGTACAAATTGGTGTCGTCTCGGGGCAAGGACCTCTGTCCAGATTCAGAAGATAAAATGCGATGAGCGAACCGGGAGAGCACAACATACGTGGCATGAAGGGAGGAAACGGGACTGACGAGTGCTGATCGATGATCTCCGATCGAAGTACTTAGTACATAGCAATCGGTTCCCCCCGTCGAATACGTCTCGATATGTACTGCCTAGTTGGTTCCGTAAAGCCTTGGTTCGACGACTACAGCTATTTGTCCACGCCGCTGTGAGAAGTTCACCGGATAGTGACTATTTAGCGTTGGACGTTGGACCATTACGTGGAGGGGGTGGAACCTTCGACGAACAATGTAGCGGGTACTTGACTGGTGTCAGCAAGGTGTCGACAATGATAGTCCGCTCACACTGGTGAACCGGCTGAAACAGCAGCCCGAGACTTACTTTGTATGAAGGAGTCGCTTTTTGTCGTAGTACCAACGTAAACCGCCTAGGTTGCGGCCGGTGGTATCACTCATACACTCATCTTCATCCATGAGCCCGCTCACTTGTCTTATTGTTCAGCCCGTGCGTCCCAGTTGACGCTGATCCTGACACGTACAAGCCGATGGAGCCGCTGTTAGTGCGGTAACGTCTGAAGAGAACAGGAGGGCGTGAGACTCATAATTCCCCCAGTAACCTACGGGCCGCCTCGATGGCAGCGAGGGGAATTCACCCACAACAGGAAATCAGGAAACGGCTTCATCACCTTCGGTCAAGGAGGCGTCGCGATCGATGAAATGCGGAATGGCCGAGTTTGGATCTGCCACAAGTACATCCCCTATGTAGCTCCTTTTTCCTCCTGTGCGATTTGAGGACTCGCGCTCTTGATGTTGTGAGGGACGGAAACGCAGAAACGGGTTGGTAATTGGTATGGATGTGCGGTTCAACACTGGTATAGTGATACGACTGGGGGAGCAGTGGGACGTTCGGAGATCGAAACGAGACCATCAGCAGCAGGAATTGATTCTTAGTTCTGTCGACTTGTCATCTGAGGTTTCATATTTGGATATCATGGTAAGACACGTCCTGATTCAAGAGCACCCGCTATGCAAGACCTTGATGCCGGATCATAGTATCCCGCTAGGTAGACGACGGACCGTCACTGAAACTTCTATTTTGCTGTTTGGCTTGACATTGGGTGGTATTCCCTTTCTCTAGTTATACGCTTCTACGTGATTTTTTGACGTTCTTAACCCTGCTGCGGAACAAATCTTGAGGTTTTCTCAGCGCGCAGAGGCGTCTGTGAATTCGGAGTCGCCATGGGCGCGCTAGAAGGAAAAGCTCAGAATCTAGGACTGACGCTATTAGCGGATTGTCACACACTCACTTCAATATGGCATGGGCCATGTAGATTGGTGGCACCTTCGCCAAGTATAAAAACATAGGAGATGGTGTGTTGAGACTACGACAACCTTGCTTATCTTGCAATTTACTCGCGTAAGTGCCTGATACCGGCTGTAAATTTGCTGTGACTAACAATTTCGCAATAGCAACCTGAAAAAACATGCATTTCGCATACCTACTCGTTGTTGTGGCCGCTATGGCGATCGCCCATCCTACCGAGTCGCGCGACAATGAAGTGAGCGTGCAACGCCGTGCCGAGGACGGAAACAAAGGCGCCGGTGGCAGCGTCGGAGGTGGAGCTAATATCAGCGGACAAGGCTCATTCGGCCTTGCTGGATCCATAGGCTCGAACAGTAACTCCAACCATGGCGGAAAGACCACAAACTCTGGGAATACGAGGGTGACTGTTAACGGCAGCATAAGCATAGGTGGGAGCCCATAAACCGTGGACACGCCCGAAGTCGAGTTCTGCAGCTGGGGATGCCACACATGTCTATACGTCGATAGAAGCCAGTAATGCACAACAGCTTTAGTTAATCGCGGCCGTTTTCTGAGTGCGATGTGATCTGTGCTCTTCCAACGAAGTTCGCTAGCCATTCGTTAGTAAAACGTTATAGCGATAGCTCTGACTTTCGGAAGAAACGACTGACAGTATCCACTTGCAGTATGCAAAAATACAGCGGAGCTCCTTTGAGGTAATGGCGACTCCCGCAATTCTACGTATCGACGTCTTCTTGAATCGATAACATCTAAAAGCGCGGCCGCTTTCTGCAATGTTGGGCGCGTGTCACGAATATGATAAGAGACGGTCTCCCGTACTCACCGAGCGCGAACAAGAATACCATCAGAGCGTTTTAATAGACCATGGTCCATGCTCGCGTTGATCGCCTGATACACTAGGTCTTTCCTGATTTGTGGCGACGGCTCCCACATCTTTCTGAATGGGTGTCGGTCCGTATACACCAGGTCCCCATATATCGAGGGTCGTTATATTTGTGGCCGTTGGCATCTGTTAAGCTGCACAGAGAAGGAATATCTTCCGTAACGTTCGAAGAGAGCATGAGGGTATGGGACAGCATTTCCCCGGTAAGGTCATGACTTTATGAGAGTCTTTGTCTTTGGTTAAAGTCTGGCAGCGAGAAAGCACGTAGTTGTCGCCAGAGAGCTTCGTATATACCGAGACATGGATTTCTGGCCTAGAATTAGCTCAGGGCATCCACGTTCCGTAAAAAAGAGATTCTTAGCTTCTTGTGATTCTGATTTTTGTCGTTACGTAGGCTGTCATCCAAGACGTGGGTTCAGGAAACCTTGGTCGGCCTAAAACTTTGTGACGGAGACCATGTTCGTCTAGTGAGCGCCAGCTGGCAAGGCCACCCAATGCAAGAGAAATGACCACTGAGTTCTGGCAATTCTGTGTCATTCGAGCCTAGTGTTGCTATACTGTTCAATAAGTGCACAAGGCAAAGCCCAACGGAGATGTTTGAATTATGATGGTGATGGAAGCAAGGCGGGGAATTCCCCCCACACCCACGTGGCCGACTCCGGCTGAATCAAACGCTATGAGTCTAAATGCGGTTGTACGAAGCTTCTCAAGTTCTTCCCATATAAATAAAGACCCACTGTCCTTTGTCATGCCCCGCGAGGTCTCTTTCCTTTGCTCCTTCATCATCGTCGGCAATGAGGAGCCTCTCTCTGCTGGCGCTCGCGCTCGCTGTCGCTGCCCAGGACGATGGCCCGGCCACAGTCGACTTTAGCTCGTCATCCGAGATCTCGTCCTCAGCAAGTTTGGCCGGAATCTCCATCTCTATTCCCTCGAGTACCCTTAGCTCAGCATCTAGCGCGGTCTCCAGCGCCTCTGAATCAGGGAGCTCTGCAACATCCGGCGTGGCTTCGTCGGTCACAAGTTTCATCCCGTCATCGTCACTATCAATCATCAGCACTTTGACGTCCTCGGCGCTGCCTCCAGCATCGTCGTCGAGCATCGCTGCTTCGCCTGGGACCGCCACACCGGTACCCTCTATACCTATCACGAAATATAGCTTCAAGCCATTCCCCACGCCTTCTCAAGCCCCGGTAGCGGGTGTTTTCGAAGCTACAGACCCCAATGGCCCACCGCCCGTGAATTCGCCCATTATCCCTGATTTCAATCCAGCATGGGCAGCGGCACACGCGAAAGCGAAGTCACTGGTACGTGTTTCTCCCATTCTTTGTTGTGATTGTTTTCGTTTAGTCTGATTCTCCGGCATCAGATCAAGAAGTTCTCGCTAGAGGAAAAAGTTAACGTCACAACTGGCGTGGGATGGACGAATGGCCTTTGCGTTGGTAACATTCCCCCAATACAAGATTGGCCGGGTCTTTGCCTTGAGGACTCCCCACTGGGCGTGCGTTTCGGCGATTTCGCCACTGCGTTCCCTGCTCCGATCAATGCCGCGGCGACTTTTAACCGACGACTCATTCGCCAACGTGGGCTGTTTATGGGGCAGGAGCATGTTGGAAAGGGTATTCATATTGCCCTTGGCCCAATGATGAACCTTGGCAGGGTGGCCAATGGGGGAAGAAACTGGGAGGGATTTGGAGGCGACCCCTTCTTGGCTGGTGAGGCGGCCTACGAAACTATTCTGGGCATGCAAGAGGCTGGTGTCCAGGCTTGCGCGAAGCATTACATAAACAAGTAGGTTGCATTCTTACCATCACTTCAACCTCCTGATCTCTGCGTCGTTAGCGAGCAAGAACACAAGCGGACAGAATCGACGTCTGATGTCGATGATCGGACGCAACATGAGATATACGCTCATCCTTTCTTGCGGAGTGTCATGGCTGGCGTTGCTAGCGTAATGTGTTCCTACAGTAAGTCGCGTTTTCTGCAAACAATCGCGTCGGTGCTAAGTTAACAATAGACCAAATCAATGGCACTTACGCATGTGAGAACGATAAGATGCTCAATGACGTATTGAAGCGCGAATTTGGCTTCCAGGGATGTAAGTTACTTTCTAAATCTACACTAGTATACAGTTAATCTCCCGATACATTTAAGTCGTGATGTCTGACTGGCAAGCCACACATTCCACCATATCGGCCATTACTGGCCTTGATGTGAGTATCTTTATTTGTCGTTGGAGCATGTACGTTGATGTGGGCCATGTGTTAGATGACCATGCCCGGAGATGTTACTTTCAATTCGGGCGATTCCTATTTTGGCGGTAATCTTACGACGTACATCCAAAACGGAACTATCCCGGAATCGCGCCTAGATGATATGGTAAGGCTACTTGACTCTTGCCGCTTCTTTGAGCCTGACTAAAAGCCATCAGGCTACGCGTATTATCGCTGGATGGTATCTTCTCCATCAAGACAGTCCCAAGTTCCCCACCACCAACTTTGATGCATTCCAACCCGATAACGAGCAGACCAATTTCCATGTTGACGTCCAGGCTAATCATGCAGATCTTGTTCGCGAACTAGATGCGGCAAGCACGGTGTTGTTGAAGAACAAGGGGAATGTTTTGCCATTGAAGAAGCCCAGAAGTATCTTCCTGGCTGGGAGCGATGCCGGTCCGGGCAGGATAGGACCAAATGCGTTCGCTGATCAGGGAGGGTCTGACGGAGTTTTGGCGATGGGATGGGGTTCTGGGTGCGTGAGACTTCTGAGTATCACATTCGCTGGGCTAACGCGTTTCTGCAGTACGGCGAACTTCACCTATCTTGTATCGGTGAGTCACATAGCCTAAGGTCCCTTAAGCCTTGCGCTCATTCCACCTCGCCAGCCATACGAAGCCATTGGAGCTCGCGCCCGAAAAGACCATTCTTCTTTCTCATGGATTTTCGATGACTTCAACCTAGCTCGTGCCGGTAATATGGCCAGGGGACGGAGTGTAGCCATCGTCTTCATCAACTCGGATTCGGGAGAGGGCTATATCACTGTTGATGGCAACGAGGGTGACAGGAAGAACTTGACAGCGTGGCATGCTGGGGATAACCTGGTTAACGCTGTTGCAGCTCAGAACAACAATACAGTCGTTGTGGTGCATAGTGTCGGGCCCATTATTGTGGAGCCGTGGATTGACCATCCGAACGTTACTGCTGTGAGTGTTGATCGGCGCTAGCGGGTCTCCTTCGTATTGACGGGAATGATTCGTAGGTGCTTTGGGCTGGGCTTGGCGGTACCGAGACAGGTAACGCTTTGGTAGACGTGCTTTATGGTTCCTGGAACCCATCTGGACGCCTACCGTATACCATCGCTAAGCGACCAGAAGACTACTCAGCTCAGCTTGTTCTGGGGGGCAGACCTCAGGATATCTTATCTATCCCTTACACCGAAGGCTTGGAAATCGATTACAGACACTTTGATGCGGTACGTTTACTTCGCTCTGCGAATTGGGAGCTTCGCTGACGTGTTTTGCATATCTCTTAGAGAAACATCACTCCACGATTTGAGTTCGGCTTCGGGCTTAGCTATACGAAGTTTCATTATAGCAACTTGCATATCTCAAGGGTCGACGGTCCTGGTCACACAGAAAGTGCGCTGGAGAAGGCATGGGAAGCTGGGAAGGCCAGCCCTCACGGCCAAGGATCTTCGGCAGCTCTTTGGCTGCACCGTCCAGCATTCAAGGTTACGTTTGACGTTAAGAACGTCGGCAAAGTGTTCGGCGGAGATGTACGTCTTGTCTTCGGTACAGTGTTTGACTTCGCCCTCTAAATTAATATGATGTTGCAGATCCCCCAACTCTACATCAACATGCCCCGGTCTGCTGGGGAACCACCTTCGTTGCTGAAAGGCTTCACCAATGTCGAAGTTTCGCCGGGTCAGACTAAATCGGTCACCATCAACCTTTCGAGATATGACCTATCCATTTGGGATACTGACGCCCAGGGATGGCGAAAGCCGGCAGGTACTATTGGGTTCTTTGTCGGTGCAAGTAGCAGAGATGCTAGGTTGCATGGCAATGTCCCCGTTTGAAGGGATCGCTACAACAAAATAAAGAAAAGACTTTTGGTATCCACATTTGTTGCTCATTTCTTGTGATTTGTACCTCTGATTTGTTCTACTACGCTCGTTCTAGTCTCTTTGATTTTTCTACATATAACCATTTTTATACCAGAGAGCATGTATCTATCCACTATCACACTATCCTACTCCTCCATCTGCATCCGGTGAGACTATTGTCGGATACTTGGACCGGCTTCCGGGGCGGTTGGATGCATTCTCATCTCTTTCAATGCCTCGATAGAACGATATAGCGGACCCCACAAAGTCCAGGAGTTCCGTTCGTTCACTTCTTTGCACTTCTTGGATGTACCTGTGACTTACATCCACGCGTTGCTCTGCCTCGTAGATGTCGTTACAACGCCGGTTAGGTGCCCCGATAGTCGTCATGAGACGATTCTAGAACCTCGACGAGCCGCGCGTACCGCTCGAGCATCGAGGTGACGAGTAGCTTGACCTACGCCGATGTGCGGCGAAACAAGGATCGCCAGGTGAATGATTCATGACAGAGCTTCCTCGACTGAGCAGCTTCTTCCCCAGATCATGCGCCCATCATTAGACTTCCTAGCTTCTTCATCGGAGCTTTCGAAATGGTAGCCTTCGACCATCTGGAGTGAGTGTTGAGCAGTATGAATAGCCAACCGGATCCACAGTGTATTACCCCCAAGATGCTTTCCTTGCGCCTGCTGGTTTTGCTCTCTGTTGTATACCCGGGCCTCTCTACGGGCTCCTCATCGAGTGGCGCATCCTTGGCTAGTTCAGTACTCCCTACTAGTAATACCGCCCCGCAGTCACCAGGAACGCCGCAAGCTACTTCCCTGACACACTCGGAAATTCCATCTTCACTTTCAGCCTCAGAGCCATCCACACCGAGGGCTACACTGGGGGCATCCCTAACTAGCACTGGAACTGTTCCTTCCGCTTCTGAATCCCTATTGTCAAATCCGTTTCAATCACCAGTCCCCGGCATCTTTCCGGCGACTGACCCAAATCACCCACCACCCGTCGAAGACAGCCCGACCATTGTGCCTGATTTCGAACCAGCATGGAAAGTGGCTTACGCGAAGGCCAAGGCCAAGGTGGTTTCTTCCGTATCGTTTGGGCATAGACATGTGCTAACTCGGCATAATCACTAGGTTAGTAGCCTTGCCATTGACGAGCTGGTCTCTATCACCACGGGGCTTGCAAGTACTGGACGATCGGGACGATGTGTTGGTAACATTCCACCCATAGATGGACCTCAAGGTTGGCCTGGCTTGTGCCTACAGGTTTGTTGAACTCCCTATCATGCTCCGAGATGAGTGTGGCTGAGGGGATTCGTCAAAGGATTCGCCTTTAGGCGTTCGTTTAGCCGATTTTGCGACCGCTTTTCCATCTGGAATAAACACTGCAGCGACGTAGGGATTCGCCCACAATTGCTCGACCTATCGCTCTGACGATTCCTAGGTTCAACCGCAATTTGATGCGCACAAGGGGCCTATTCATGGGTCGCGAGCATGTAGGTAAAGGTGTGAACGTGGCTCTAGGTCCCATGATGAATATTGGGAGAGTTGCGGAAGGTGGCAGGAATTTTGAAGGGTTCGGCGCCGATCCGTTCCTCTCTGCGGAAGGTAGATGGTCCAATGATCTTCTGTTCATTAGGTGGCTGATCTAGTTCACAATAGCATCTTATGAGACTATCTTGGGGATGCAACAAGGCGGTGTCCAAGCATGTGCGAAGCACTTCATCGACAAGTACGCCGGCATGACTTTTTCTAAGACCAGTACTGACAGGAAACCTTAGCGAACAAGAGACAGCGCGAACGACTTCCTCATCCAATGTCGATGATCGGACCCAACACGAAGTTTATGCTCTGCCGTTCATCCGAAGTGTCATGGCTGGTGTTTCCAGTGTTATGTGCAGTTACAGTGAGCGCATATCAGCTGGTGCTTGATATGGGAAGGCTTTTGCTAAATTCGCCAACTAGACAAGATCAACGGAACTTACGCTTGTGAGAACGACGAGACTTTGAATGGTTTGTTGAAGAATGAGCTAGGGTTCCGTGGTTGTATGCCTAAAATCCTCTCCTGCGTATACAACCTCTTACGCTGGGCCTTCATTGGCAGATGTAATGTCCGATTGGGGTGGAACACATTCAACACTTTCTGCCGTAGCTGGGCTCGACGTCAGTGTCCTGTCTGTTTCAATCTACCTGGCTCATCTTCCAACTAGATGACTATGCCAGGAAATATAGGCTCTGGACCTGGCTCGTACTTTGGCGGGAATCTGACTACTTCCGTTCAGGATGGGACAATCCCAAGAGCTCGATTGGAAGACATGGCCGTAAGCCTTCCCCCGCAGTCCCTATTCCCTATCTGTATCCCTAACTAAATCGTAGACTCGCATATTAGCCGGTTGGTATCTCCTTCGTCAAGATTCTCCCTCCTTCCCAAAAGTCAACTTCAATGGGAACAACCCCGCGGATGAAGCTACCAACGAGCACATTGATGTTCAAGACGACCATCACACCGTAGTACGGGACATTGGCGCGGCTAGTATCATCCTTCTGAAGAATGTCGACAAGGCCTTGCCGCTCAAGAAACCTCGTAGCATCCTACTTGCAGGCAGTGATGCAGGTCCTGGTCACATTGGCCCAAATGAATTTCGGGATCAGAATGGCAATGACGGAATTTTGGCGATGGGATGGGGTTCAGGGTCAGTTTATGCTCCCCTGTCCTTTTAGTGTCGCTGACTTTGGATCAAGTACCGCCAACTTCACGTACCTCATTTCAGTCAGCCTTGAATATTCACTACTCCGTGACTGTTGCTCACATCGTTCTTTGATTTAGCCGCTGGAGGCCATCCAAGCGAGAGCTCGCGTTGATAGAACCTCCATTTCGTGGATCCTGGATGACTTCAACTTGGCTCGCGCGGGGAATATGGCTATTGGCCGCTCCGCTGCTTTAGTCTTTGTTAATGCGGACTCTGGAGAAGGGAGTGATAGAGCCAACCTCACCATGTGGCATGGTGGCGAAGCCCTCATCAGTGCGGTGGCAGCTCAAAATAAGAACACCATCGTCGTAGTACACAGTGTCGGGCCAGTAATCGTCGAGTCTTGGATAGATCATCCAAACATAACCGCGGTACGTCGAGTATCCTGGTAGGTATAATGATGGGATCAACGATTATTTCAGGTTCTATGGGCTGGCGTATCGGGAACTGAGACTGGAAATGCCCTCGCCGATGTTCTCTACGGTGATGTCAACCCATCTGGACGCTTACCGTATACCATTGCCAAACAATTAGAAGACTACCCCGCCCAGGTAGTGCGAAGTGACCTGAATGTACCATACACTGATGGGTAGGCCACCCGTCTTGATCATTTTTTGCCTTAACTTACCTTGCCTACAGGCTGTTCGTCGATTACCGGGGGTTCGATGCGGTGAGTCATCCATATATACGGGGGTGGCTGGGAATGACTATTTATGCGTATTATAGCGAAACATCACCCCTCGTTTCGAGTTCGGCTTCGGGCTGAGCTATACCAAGTTTGACTATACAAACCTAAGGGTATCCAGAATAAACTTGCCTCGGAACAGTGAATCTGATTTGGAAGATGGCTGGGAAGCTGGTCTTGCGAGCCCACGTGGATTTGCGTCGTCCACCGCACTTTGGTATGCCCTTCTTTGCTCACGATACAATGAGACAACAACTAATCTTTTGATACCCTCCCAGGCTGCATCGTCCGGCCTTCAAAGTCACTTTCAACATTCGCAACACCGGCTCCGTTTCGGGAACGGAAGTGAGCGCTCAAGTACTCACCTTTCCAACTACCATTGACTCTAACCATCCCCTTTACAGATTCCTCAGCTCTATATTCAGTTCCCGACCTCTGCAGAAGAACCGCCGTCGGTTCTGAAAGGCTTCGATGGCATCCACCTTAGTCCAGGGCAGACGCGGAGGGCAACTCTAGTCCTTTCCCGACACTCTCTGTCTATATGGGACCCCATCGCCCAGGGATGGAGGAAGCCTGATGGTCGCATTGGCTTAGTGGTTGGTGCCAGTAGCCGAGATGGACGTCTGTCAGGAGAAATTCCTTCCAGGTAGAAGTATGTAAGTTACAGATTTCCAAATTACCGACCTGTCAGTGCTCGTGGGCCCTTAATATCTGATACTCTTTGGATACCGACTGAAGGCCTTTTTGTTCCGATATGTGCAATACCGACAACTACATCACTTATACGGAGAGAGAACTAGCCGAGTGCTCGCTGCTCTTCAACACCTCGACGAGACTGCGCCTCCATAGACCCTTGTTTGGTAGCCTAATCCACGACTGAACGCCTCTTTCCTCCTGCCGTGATTCCACCTCTATTGACCACAGAACCTCCAAGATTTACAGATCCCTTTGCCGAGTTGCCTTCGTTTTTGTTGTTGTTCCCGCCGTTGCTATTACCAGCTCCGCCGTTGTTATTGCCGGGAATTCCACCGTTGCTGCTGCCGCTACCACCGTTGTTGTTGTTCTGGCTTTTGACATTGCTGTTGCCGTCGCCAGTGTTGTTGTTGCCGGTGTTGGAACCGTTGTTAGTGTTGCCAGTGTTGTTTGAGATCGTACTGCCAGAGGTACCAGTAGTAGGGACACCGTCTTGCAAGCTTGCGTCGCTCGAGTCGACCGCACCTGCCTCATCATTGCCTAATTGAAGAGGACGCGCCACCGCCAGAGCGAAAAAAGCCACAAGTAGGTATACTGAATGCATGATTTCGGGTTCCTAATGATTGGTGAAATTAGCTTGCGGGTGATTTCGAGCGATTACGGGAGGACTTACTTAGGTTGCAGATCAACGGTGATTGCTCTGAGCTTGACGCGACTCCTCGACGTGCTTTTATGCTGATTGTCGACCTTGCTCAAAAGGTAAGCCTCCTTGCAACTTCCTTCAAACCAAAGTGTGAGACCCCGACGTACAAACTACTGACCGGTGGCATGTCAGCCCCGGGCAGAATTCTAGCACTCGCAGGCCCTATAGCTCATGCCTCAACCCTGAGGATGAGAGTAGATGCCGCGTGTAGGTATTTCCGTTGCTTCTAGATGCGGCAGGAAACATGGAGGAAGCTGCGTACACCAGAAGTTTTGATGTGGGATGAGGCCAGAGCGTATCATGGCGGTCGGAGGACATGATGCAACACGATGCAACATGTGTAACGTCCGAGTCCCTCTACTTCAGAGAGATCCCAAAACGGTGAGGCTCACTGGTGGTGAGCGTGGTTGGGTGATTTCTGGGCGCTCAGTGTTCAGGTGGGCACAGCAGCCTCTATGAGCATACTGGAGACCTGAAGGATGAGTGTTCCTGCAGGCTACATTACCAAGTATCCTGACGCGAGTGACTATTGACATTCACCTTTGTGATTTCATGCTCAGTTAGCAACTTGAGCGCGTTCGAACCGTGTAAACTTGTCAGAGGAATCTTCACAGGCGTTCCACATATCATCAAGGCTGCCATTCACATACTAGTGCCTCTCTCATTTGTGATGGGACCACGGTCGGCTACCTCTCATCCTCCAGAACGCTTCTCGGGCTCCTCATCTCCCTGACAATGTCGTTAGCCCATGACTGTTCACCAACTCCCCTTCCTCTTCCCACAGCATCCGGCGCTGGGCTGGCCATATAACAGTGTGACCGATACTAGTGAGTGCTTGAGTCGTAATAGCGTGAATAGCCCCGGTCCCCCAGGCCTCGGATCTCTTGCTCCTGACGATTCATTGATTATGATATTCCACCTAGCTATTGTTAGACTTTTTCAATGCCTACCCTCCCCTCCAAGTATACCCTCAGACAACCTAGTAGCAAAACTTTTCCTTTTGCCTTCGAATCCGCTAAAACGTATGACAGCCCGGTGATTCCAAAAGTCGTGCACGGATCGACACAATTCTTTAGAGGCCCATCTAGCTTGGTCTCCGAGCCCCACCGATTTAGTGTGTGGCCGTGAGGAGAATCTCCCTTAAGATAGAGGATAGAAGTAAGCGATAGCCTATGTAATGTATCGGCTAATGTGCATTACTAATGTCGACTTCAAGTTCCAGTGTCCGTGGCCATTCATGTATTATATTCCAATATGGAAGATATCGCTCAACATACAGAGGGTCAGTATATCAGTCTCACAGCATACTTTGGTTAGACTACCACATTCACGGTATGATATTCAATATCATTGATGCCTTCTGGTCCTGTGCACCCGGCGCTTTGCGCAGCCTCGCTCGATATGTGCAATAGCCTCTGACAACTTTATTCCTTGATCACTTGTACGGAGAGAGATCTACTAGCCGAGTGCTCGCAGGTGTTCTTCAGCACCTCGGCGCCCCCTAGATCCCCTAATCCACAACCGAACGCCTTCTGCCTGCCTTGATTCCACCTTCATTGCGCACAGAACCTCCAATATTTACAGATCCCTCTCCTGAGTTTTTGCCGTTGTTGTTGTTGTTACCGCCGTTGCTATTACCAGTTCCGCCGTTATTATTGCCGCGGATCCCACCGTTACTGCTGCCACTACCACCATTGTTGTCGTTGTGACTATTGATGTTGCTGTTGTTGTTGCCAGTGTTGTTGTTGCCAGTGTTGGTACCGTTGTTAGTGTTGCCAGTGTTGTTTGAGATCGTACTGCCAGAGGTACCAGTAGTAGGGACACCCCCGTCCTGCAAGCTTGCGTCGCTCGAGTCGACCGCACCTGCCTCATCATTGCCTAATTGAAGAGGACGTGCCACCGCCAGGGCGAAAAAAGCCACAAGTAGGTATACTGAATGCATGATTTCGGGTTCCTAATGATTGGTGAAGTTAGCTTGCGGGTGATTTCGAGCGATTACGGGAGGACTTACTTAGGTTGCAGATCAACGGTGATTGCTCTGAGCTTGACGCGACTCCTCGACGTGCTTTTATGCTGATTGTTGACCTTGCTCAAAAGGTAAGCCTCCTTGCAACTTCCTTCAAACCAAAGTGTGAGACCCCGACGTACAAGCTACTGACCGGTGGCATGTCAGCCCCGGGCAGAATTCTAGCACTCGCAGGCCCTATAGCCCATGCCTCAGCCCTGAGAATGCCAGAGAGCAAAATCCGCCGCAGGTAGGTATTTCCGTCGCTTCTAGGTGGCAGGAAACCTGGAGGAAGCTATGTACGTCAGAAGTTTGATGGGGATGAGGCCTACGCATCCCGCCGCTCAAGTCTTTCTCATCCGCCTATACGTGTCACTATGTGCTATACTTCAAGCTTCACCATTAGTTCGGTGAACACCAGTTCGGTGGTCACAGATCGTCACACTCACAGAATCCGGAGTGAGGCCTGCCAAAACTTCAGTCTCCGACACGGCACCACGGCAGAGGTGTGACAACTGGCATCCAAAAGGCAAGTCGAAAATACTCCATTTTCCTGAAAAACTGACACCTATAGATGGTGTGGTTCAGTGTATAGGCCTCTCCTACGTATCAAAGTTGAGGAACAAAAATTAAGTGAGTTATCCGCGTTCATCAAACTGATGGTGTTCACCGAACTAATGGTGAGGTATAGTACTAGAACTCCGTTGGACACAACTTCTTTTGACGGCCTGTATCTTGGCACAAGGAGAATTTGGTAGGTCCGTAAATATCACTCAAACCTCACATACGAGAAGTTACTAAAGATCTGAACAATAAAGCGTATTCGCGACACGTTGCCAAGTAGTTTACGACGACTTCGCGACGTGGAGCAGCCAATCAAATTTGCCGCAGAATGGTTGGCGAATACGCTCTAATGCCTTAGGAGTATGCTAGGCCAAGTTGAGGCCAAGCCAACACTCTCGTGGAAGGCGCGGGGAAGCAGTACTCAGGCTCAAAGCGTCGCGGGTAGCTGCGAAGTGGTGATGCCGCCTCTGTTTCGGGAACATTTACGGGGCACTTTGGACATCGACTGAAGGCGATTTTTTCTTTGAACAAAAGTGCGCTACACGAACGAGTGCTCGCAGGTGTTTTTCAGTACCCCTGCGCCCCCTAGACCCCGAGGCCTAATATTAATCCACAACCGAACGCTTTCCCCCGCCTACACTGATTCCACCTGTATTGCTCACAGAACCTCCAACGTTTACAGATCCCTGCCCTTGGTTTCCGCCGTTGTTGGTACTAGTTCCGCCATTGCTGTTGCCAGTTCCACCGTTGCTATTACCAGTTCCGCCGCTGTTGACGCTTCCGGCATTGTTGTTGTTGTTGCCTCCGCCATTGTTGTTGCTTCCTCCATTATTATTGTTGCTGCCTCCGCTGTTGCTATTGTTGTTTCCTCCGCTGTTGCTATTGCTGTTGGTGTTGCCGCTGTTGCCTGAGACCGTACCACCACCGTTCTGCAAGCTGATATCGTTTATTTCAACCCCACCTGCCTCATCATTGCTTGATTGAATAGGACGGGCCGTTGCCAGAGCGAAGAAAGCCACAAGAAGGTATACTGGATGCATGATGTCGGGTTTCTAATGTTGAAGTGTTAGCTTGCGACTGATCTTGGATGTCTGCGACACGACTTACCTAGGTTGCAAGTCAACGAGTTTGCTCTGAACGTGATGCCACTCCTCAGCGTGCTTTTATGCTGGCTGGTGCCTGTGCTCAAAAGGCAAGCTTCCTTCAATTGTGAGTGTAAGACCCCAACTTACTAGCTACACTATTGATCAGTGACACGTCAGCTTCGAGCAGAATTCTAGCATCCGCTATAGCCCATGGTTTAACCCTGCAGATGCGGGTAGACGCCCACATCTGCCTTGCATCTGCAGGTATTTCCGTCGCTTTTGGGTGACAGAAAACATGAAGAAAGCTACGTACACCAGAAGTTTGATGGGGATGAGGCCAGCCCAGGCGGCGGAGGACGGCCTGATGCAACATTTGAAATGTCTGAGTGCTTCTACTTCAAAGAGAGACCCAAAGACGCGCTCAGCGGTGAGCGACGTGTTTAGGTTAGGTGATTCCTAGGCGCTCAGTGATCGAAATTGACCTGCCTTTCTCTTCGCGCACTAAAAGGTGCAGCGGGTATGACTCGGAAGAAGTTTATGCATGATGGGGCAAATAGGGAGATACCAATCGAGCTGGGGGATCCTCAGTAAACCAATCCTCTAGGTAAGCATTTTGAAATTATATCATATATACTGAACATCTGATATGCCGATATCATTCGTCTAGCTATATCTCGGTTTGCGATTGCGGCCGTTATTAAGCCCATCAAGTCAATCATCAACATTGGATCCCACTGTCGCACCTCGATGACAAACCTGCGAAGTGGCGATCAACTTCCACAATCGCCACCACGTTGATGGGATGTTGGGCTGTGAGCGAGGCCAGAATTCTGGCCTTCCCTTTTCAATGCGTAATAAGCCAAACTTCTCGGATTCTAGCCAATGTACTAGCAAGTTCTTTCATTCATACGACTCGTATCTCAAACTGAGCATAGCAAGTAGAGCTGCGAATGACCGCACACCACGTAGGATGGTCTACATAGTAGTCGGTAAGAGGCATGCATTATTACTCCCTCACTGCCGACACCGGCGAATAATGTACCACCACTGCGGGCATCGTCCATTGTCCACCCTGTACTTCTCAGGGATGGGAATCAGGGATATTTATCAACGCGCGTCTTTGCCATATCTGCTGTCGAGCGACAGATCTGACTTGTATGTATGTCACTATGTCAATGGGAGGCGAAGCCACTTCGAGCCTCAAGAGATGCATTGTTCAGCAGCGTAACAAAGGACCAAGAACCACTAGCAGAAAACATTTTCCCTATAAGGCAACCCAGCCATATCCGACCACCCATACCACAGAACCTGTCGCGGTAATGCATAGAACCTTGGAGGTTATGTGAATGTCTGTTGCTCGATGACGAGGCGAGCCGCAGCCTGTGGTATGTCGCTCTGACCCCATAGTTGAAAGCGCATTGTTTACTCCACATCCAAACAGGTGGCAAGTGGCCCGGGAGGATTCATTTAAAAGGCATTGGAAAACACATCTCCCCCCATCACCTCGCGCTACGACCAACGAAGTCGATAACTGTTCACCACCTACAACACCCACCTTCAAACACTATGTCTGACTACCTCCCTAACTTTGGTCGTCCCGAAGGCGGCATTGGCCCTGTTGGTCTCTGGAAATACGTGGATAAAGAAGGGATCCTGGACATCAATCTAACCGTCGTCCGATGCCGAGCGCAGCGAACATACCACCCAACCTCAAGGGACCAACATTGGTCGCTCACTTGGAGTCTCGGAAGGACGGGCACCGGCCACGTTGTTCAGCGTCAAGTGCATATCGTACGCGAATCGAACCGCAACCACCTAACGAACTGGGGTCCTATCACAGTTGCAATCGGCAACGCCACGATCGAGCACACGGTAGTCATCAATATCGGCCGTGTAGACCTAAAGGCGCGCCAAGCTATCGAAGAGATCGCTCAGAAGACACCCGTTCGCAAGCCTAATGGTGCATGGAATTGCCAGAATTGGCTGGAGACTGTTTTAATGGAGGCAGTCAGTAAGGGATTACTTCCTCGAGAGGGAGTTCAGAACGCACTGAGACGTGCTCGCGACGTTCAACCCATCCCTTTCTTCCGTTAAATTCATGCATGCCGCTTGTTATTTGCATCGTTGAACCTTCACGTTGAGTATATGGATATGGATATATGACATGATATATGAATATGGATACAAATATCACTTCAATTTTCAAACCGGTTTGCGAGTTGGCCAGTGAGACATTTGACACGAAGTGTTGCAATCCCTCGTATTATAAATCCTCAGCGGACATCGAGCGGGATTCTTACCGTACTTGCTCGCCCAGCACATTGCCTGAGCACAGCGATGTTATTCTCGCATCAAGAGCACGCGTACAGATAAGTTTGACCAAATCAACACCATTCGACCCAGGTTTAGCCCAAAGTGCACATGCCCAATCCGCGAAAGAGAATGCTATAAGCTTTGGGCCTAACTGCGGCGGCAGGGCGGTACAGGCGCCCAGATTCCTCGGTATCAGAAAGCTTGGAACTGGATGGCGGTCTTATCTGGGGGTTATAACCCATGGGACTGCAACGGTACTGGGAGGTAAAAGAAAGGAGCACATGTCTGGGTGGCAAAGAAGTTGTCAGACAATTTGAGCGCTTAGATTATCCGATATAGAAGTTGAGCTTCCTGATCTCGAATCCCCTCTTCCTTCAATTCCATCGTTGCGTCAACCATCATGGAGGCCTTCAATACCTACCAGACTCCCCTGTCTAGGTCAAACTCATCATTTATTTCTTTAACCCCTCATCTGACATGCTTTGTAGTCGCTATGCCAGCAAGGAAATGGCTCAGCTATTTTCTCCTGCCGTACGAGAATCCCCTCTTCACTCCGGATTCTCCACCAAGTCTTGCTTAGACACGGTTCAATACGTGGAGGAAACTCTGGCTAAGCCTAGCAATTGCTGAGAAGGAGCTTGGGTTGCCCATCTCTGATGAAGCAATCGAGCAAATGAAGGCGAACTTAGTTCGTTTCCTTTACCCCTCTTTCATTTCGGCATCGTGAATATGTATTCTCCTTGTAGGAGCTCACCCCGGAGCAATTCGCCACCGCAGCCGAGGAAGAAAAGAAAAGAAGACACGATGTTATGGCACACGTCCATACTTTTGGTCAAGTGGCCCCCGCCGCGGCAGGGATTATCCAGTGATGCCCCTTTTGTGTTCTCACTCACTTCTCCGCTAACGGTTAACCTTCGTAGCCTAGGTGCTACGTCCTGTTATGTCACTGAGTAAGCATTTTACCTCCTCCCTGTTTCCTTCATCTTACTCGTCTGTAGCAACGCGGACTTGATTTTTCTGCGCACTGGCCTTAACTACCTTATACGTTCGCTTGCTATCCTCATCTCGCGGCTATCTTCATTCGCTGCACAATACAAGGATTTACCCACCCTAGGCTTTACTCACTTCCAACCTGCCCAGCTTACGACGGTAGGCAAGCGAGCGACGTTATGGATACAGGTATGTATTGTTCTTGTTCCCGACCATCTTATAAAGCACCTAAGTTCCGTTGAAGGAATTGCTTTGGGATCTTCGTAACCTCCAACGTGCGAGACAAGACATTGGTTTCCGTGGAGTCAAAGGAACCACGGGAACTCAAGCTAGTTTCCTGGCACTGTTTGACGGTGATCACGAAAAGGTGCCTCTCCACCTGTTTTCAACAAAGGCGTAGTCTTGACCCCGTTGCCGTAGGTTGAGGAGCTTGACCAGCTGGTCACCAGGCTTTCTGGCTTTGAGTACTCGTATCCCGTCACTTCGCAAACGTACTCTCGTAAGATTGACGTTGACGTCCTGGCACCCCTAGCCTCCCTTGGTGCAACCGCACACAAAATTGCTACGGATATCCGTTTACTCGCCAACTTAAAAGTGAGCCATTCTCAGTTTTACTCACTCTGGTAGGTTCGTCAATGTGATCCATCGACAGGAAATTGAAGAACCCTTCGAGTCAACCCAAATCGGTTCTTCTGCCATGGCGTATAAACGAAACCCCATGCGATCTGAACGTGTTTGTAGTTTGTCGCGCCATCTTATGGTCCTCCAACAAAACGCTCTCATGACGTCGAGTGTCCAATGGTTCGAACGTACACTTGACGATAGGTCCGACACTGCACATTGTATCCTCCACGTTGTATTAATATCTTCGTGATGCAGTGCCAACAGACGTATCACCATCCCAGAAGCCTTCTTGACGGCAGATATCGTCCTCTCCACCCTTCAAAATATATCAGAAGGCCTCGTTGTCTACCCAAAAGTCATTGCTCGGCGAATCGCGCAAGAATTACCCTTCATGGCTACCGAAAATATTATTATGGCGATTGTCAAGAAGGGTGGTGATCGTCAAGAGGCTCACGAGAAGATCCGAGTATGTCTATGTTTTCGATTTCGTCCTTGCTGTCCTAGCTTTATCCAATCTGATGTGTATTTCTGCTGTTATCAGGTTCTCTCCCATGAAGCCGCGCATCAAGTCAAACAACTCGGCCTTGAAAATGACTTGATTGAGCGGGTTCGAGCTGACTCCTATTTCGACCCTATCAAGGATCAACTAGACGAATTACTTGACCCGTCAAGCTTTGTGGGCCGTGCTCCTCAGCAGGTCGAGAAATTCTTGAAAGAGTGGGTGGAACCTGCATTGGTGGGAGAGGAGTTACAGGAAGCTATCAACCAAGGAGGGAAGGTCGAACTTAGTGTTTAAAAGTTTATCTATCTTGCAACGGAATGTCTAAGTAGGAGCAACTCACCCATCACAAATGGGTAGGTCTTCCGAGAGAAGCCTTTCATGACGTAAATCATGAAGTTCAGCGCGATAAGCTGATCCCGGTCAGCAGTGGAAACAATCCGTAGTTCTCGACCCCTGGGAATCGGTTAGAATACAGTGGCATAATTGAGCATCGAGATACACAATTTCTCGTCAAGCAAGGTTTTCTCAATTTGGTACGCGCGAATGTCCTGTATGTAAGCGCAAGTTCCCCTACGTAGTACGGCAATTTCCTGAGTTACAAGGCGTCCTGCTGGCGCGTTTGCTGTCCGAAAGTTTTGTGCCTTGCTGTTTCAAATTGCCTGAGCTGTTCGGCGTGATGCATTCAGTCACCGGTACGTGAGGCGTTCTTAGCTGAATTACAAGGTAACGACCTATCTTGCTGAGACGCCTAGCGTCTACCAGCGTATGTTACCACCCCTGGTGACTGAGCGCCACGTGATGTGACATAGCGCGCGGCTGGCGCGATACTTGTCACCGTGGCCAAACTTAAGCCTCGACGATGTCATCCTCTCTTCGCGACGAACTCAAAACAAGATTTGGTGATACACTATCTGACGACAAGCTTTTAGGAGAATGTATGCACCGTACTACACCAGAAATAAGTCCTTGCTGAACTTCAACCCTTCCAGGCGAAGATATCTGCCAGAAATTCGGTCTCACCGCAGAAAGCTTTTTCTTCAAAGCCGAGGCTGAACGAATCAACTTTTCCACAGGCCTTCGTGGCTCTGAGCTTACCTCAATTAATATGGAGACCTGTAACGCTATCCGCCAGGCTCTACGAAGAGATCAAGAATCCAACAAATCCAAAATCGCGCAGAAATCGAGGGGGATGATGAGGCCTTCATTGAACAGTGCGGCTATGAGAGGGGCAGGGCGGAATATGATTGCTCGTGCTAGTGCAAGGGGCAGCGGTATACCCGTCACACCAGCAAGAGTTGTTAAAGTTGAGCCCGGAACGCAAGAGGCTAGTATACCGATGTATCCGAGTTATGCCGGACCAAGCAAAGCTACTTTCGAGGGACCAAGGGGGCTGAAACGCGCATGTGAGTGTGGTTCACGTACCGTCTGAATGAATCCCTTCATAAATAACTCAGATCGTTATATGTACGAGAAGATCTATGAGCGTAGCGAAGGTATTCACTGCCTTACTTTGACATATTTGGAAGTTGACACTGTCGTGTAGTTTTGGACACTAGGATAGACGAGTTTGCGGCTCTGGTAAGAGAATACTATGCATTGGAGGATCTAGGAGATCCGAGTGCTGCTACCACCGTAGTTATCTATCCCGATCTCTCCTCTGGCGCTGCTTATTTCTATCCCGAAGGACGCCATATTCGTAGTTGGGCGTATCGTTCCAGATGTTGATGCGTTCTCGTCCGAAGGAAGCGTCAAGCTAGCTGAATCTTCCCTGGCCCTGGAATCCTCAAGGATGATGGGCTCTGGTGCACGAGTTCCGCTACGCTTTGACCCCAATCTTAAAGTGCGAGCGTCAGTCCAGTTTATATCCCGATATCCTGATCATCTGCCCATAGATAAGGGGCGGACCCAAAGGCACCAATAAAGCAGGGCTGTTCCCGGGTATGATTGTTGCGTTGAAGGGAAGAAATGGGGGCGGAGGATGGTTCAGTGTTGACGAAATCATATCTGTACGCCAATATCTATTTACGTATTTTTTGGTTCTCAGAACCGATCCGTATGAATCACAGGCTCCTCCTCTCAATTCATCAACGACGCCTTCGGAAGTGAAGTCTGAGGCTTTTTCTTTTCAGGTCGCAGCTGGGCCGTTCACCTTAGACGACGATCTGGACTATAAACAGTTCAAATTATTTTGCCAAAGGTTGAGGACTTCAAAACCATCTGTGGTTGTTCTTGTGTGTGCCGCGTTCCTTGGTCTCGACATCCATCTCATCGAGGTCATGTCTAGCTTGGACCCTTTGTTGACTCAAATCATCCAATGATTCGTGAGGGAGACGTCGACTCGACTCCATTAGAGCTGTTCCAGCTGAAGATACTGCGACCTCTCCAAGAATACCTGAACTCAGAAACTGGAACTAGAGCAATTCTGGTGCCGAGCACGCGAGACCTTCTGAGCAATATGGCAGCATACCCTCAAGCCGAATTACCAAAGTCGATCCTCGGTGGAGACGATGTGCGTCTTGATTCTACGAACTAGAACGTCTTGATTGTCCTCTGAAGTGTATACCTCTGTAGCGAATCAAGCTCCTTCCTAATCCCGCAAGATTTCGGTTGAACGGCGTAACCTTCGCCACTACCAGCGTGGACGTCCTATTCCATATGAAGAAAGAGGAACTCACGAAACATGGTGAAAGCGCTGAATGGATTCCTCCCCAACTCATCGTGCCCTCTGGCCCTATCACCAACGCCAATGGCTTCATCAGTGCGACGAAGGACGCACCTATGGAGGATTTGCCTCCCCTACCAGAGGAATCGGAAGCACCTCTCAAAATGGAGATGGAACCTCCTTCTGTTCTCTCTGCACCCTTTGATGGAATGGCTAGTCTGTGCCAACACTTGCTTTCGCAACGGAGGTGTGCAATCTTATCTTCCCTGGTATACATGAGATAACTCATCCCGTCACAAATGACCTCAGCTTCTACCCATTATTCCCAGTCCCGACTGAGTTGATGCACGATATTAACCTTGACGTCTCCCATTCCGAGTATCTACGCTTGGACACTGACTCGGAAGATGGTGGAAGTGGTCGCGGTTTCGCGCCCGATGTACTAATACTACCAAGCCGACTAAAGCATTTCACCAAGGTTCGGTGAATCTCTAGTCTCCGTTACCTCGACTCACGTATATCGTTCATGCCCTCTAGTCGCTTGGAGTCACCACCGCCGTCAATCCAGCGTTTCTAGCGAAAGGCACCTATGCGACTATAAGTATCGCAGCTTGTAGCGATACATCTGTCCCGATACAAGAGCGGCTTGCTGTGGAGATCGGGAGGTTAGAAGATCGTATGTCATGATAGGTATTATCTGTATCAGATTCCTAATCTCTTGTTGCTATCATTTTTGCACTGTTCGCTTTGTATCGGTATCAGTATCAATCGTATTCGGCCTTGAGTGCTGCGTTGGATGCACGAGAGAGCGAAGATTGCAGAGGAAAGTACATGATGCGTTACCACTATCTATGAACCGGTAGGAAGTTTAGTCTAAAGCATCGAGGGAATCGTCGATGTCACGTTCGACGATGTCGTCGTAAACATCGCGCTCGACAATGTCGTCGTAAACGTCGCGTTCAACAATTTCGTCATAAACGTCACGCTCGACAATGTCGTCGAAGAGATCCCTTTCCACGATTTCATCCTCATAATCCCTCTCAACCAAATCTTCACTTTCGACGTCGCGAGCTTCAATGTCGTCCACATCGCGTGCTTCAAGGTCATCGTCAACATCCCTGGCCTCAAGGTCCTCATCGAAATCCCTCTCCGTCAACTCATCGTCGTAATCCCTTTCCACCAACTCGTCATCAAGGTCTCGCTCTACCAGAGAATCATCAACGTCCCTCGCCTCGAACTCCTCCCAGAAATCACGACCTTCCAATTCCATCTCATCAGTCACATCTCGGGCGTCATAAGAGTAAGCCTCCTCGAATTCACGAGCTTCCAAGTCGAACCATTCCTCACGCTTGTTCTTCTTGTTGGGTGGCTGGGCATGGGGAGCAGCCGGAGGTTTCGAGGGAGCTTTGTTGGGTTGGGGAGGCGAGGTGTTGGGTTTCTTTGGCGGGGGGTTGGAGGGTGGAGGGGTCGTCTTCTTTGGCTGGGGCTTTGATTGTGGCTGGTTGGGTCGCTTAGGTTGGGGGCGCTTTGGCTGGGGGCGCTTGGGTTGAGGGCGCCTGGTGGGACGCTTGGGACGACGGCCTGGTCCCTTCTTCCCTGGGCCCTTGTTATTGCCATTATTACCTGGTCGCCCATTCTGATTCTGAGGAGGCTGGTTCTGGTTCTGGTTTGGGTTCTGATTCTGGTAGGGGTTAGGCCAGAATGGAGGAGACCACCAGTTCTGTCCGCTCTGTTGGCCTTGGCCCTGACCTTGACCTTGACCAACGTCCTGGCCAGGCTGACCGTAACCATAGCTGGGAGGGTAGTAGTAGGGCGCGGAGAGATAGTAGTTGTTATAGTAGTTGGCGTCGTAGTCGAGGTCGTAGTCGTTGGTAGGCGCAGGGCTGACTGGGTTGGGATTCGGGTTGGGATTGGAACCCGGATTGGTTGGTGGAGGGGATTTACCGGTGGGAGGAGGGGTAGGATTCGTCTTGGGAGGAGGACCGGGCTTGGTCTCCTTCTTAGGCTGTTGAGGCGGGGGTGTGCTGCCCTTCTTCGGTGGTGTGGCTTTGGGGGGAGGGTTGCCATTGCCATTGGGCTTGGGCGCATTGGCATTAGGAGGGGGACTTGTCGGCTTCTTCTCCTCTCTAGCGCTAATACCTACGTCCATGGAATCAGGACTAAAGAAGCGGATCGATCAGCATTGATCATGAAAGTGAGTTTGCCAAAGGACATACATTGGCTTAGCACAGACGGCGGTAGCAGCATTAAGAGCCACGAGGGCGATGGCCACCTTGGTTGCAGTTGACTTGGAGAACATGGTGTAAGATTGGTTTAGTAACAGAGTTAACTGTTCCTAGAGTAATTGGCGGTGCGATAGGAAGGCGAAGTGAAAGTAGGGCAAGAAGTAGAAGTGACCGGCACTTGCTACTGGGTGTGATCTGTTGGGAGGAGCTCAGCTGAAGAATTCAAAGCGATGTTTCCGTGGTATTTGTACCTCGCCAGTGCAGGCTGTGTACGAATATCCGATGCCCAGCCATGGTCTTCACCCCAAGGGAATTGGAGCTGAAGCACTAGGGCGGGGCTGCGAGACCGCGTGCTAGATCATCGGCGACACCAAGTAAGCAATTCGCATCAAATCCAGGGAACGCTGCATAGAGACCAAACATTGATTCTGGAGATGTTCGCGTGATTTCCATGGGCCATCTAAATGGCTCAAGATGAAACTGGTTGTGAAACCCGCAAGTCTATGTGAGCGTAGGCAACGTTGAGTGTTACGAGGAATAGAGGCGATGGGAATCACTGCCAAATTCCATCGCCCATGGATTATTCTTTGTTTTAGCCCTGCACTTCAATACCCTTACTAGCTTGAGCAATGAGGGTGGCTGATTCCTGCGCACAGCTGTCGGCGCTGATTTCCTAATTTGGAGGTGACGACTAGCTTATAGCTTAGTAACTGGCAACGAGTTAGACCTGCAGCCACGGGGCCAGGAGGAGGACGGTGATGCATGGAGTCAGGATGGGCGTCGCAAGAGCCATGTAGTATCTGTACAGCTGTGCAGGATACGAGGATGGGTTGTAATCGGACTACGAGCTCTAGGGGGGCATGCCTTGTGCACTAGTTCCTCGGAAGAGGGTGCCCGGGGACATACTTACAGAGAGTACCGATTATCAATGAGGGCTTACGGTCAGCCAGAACAACTATGTAACTGGGCGCGGCCTTCAGATATATCCTAGGTACTAGCTGAGGACCGGGCCCTGATCCATGTTGGAACTTGCCTAGGAACGATCCCATACAAATATGTTTTTCTTCTCGCGACCCGAGAGAATTGAATGTGACGGTTGATTGATGCTCGAAAAACTGCAACGTGAGTATGTTACTGCAATGCCTGTCAGCTGTGTACGCCCTTGTAAGCCCCGCCGCTGTATTAAACTTGCATCTCTAATCTCAACAGGCACAAGGCCTGAGTCAGGGACAAGAGATCAAAGCGGACTGGACTTTGCGCTACTTTGTGACTTGGCCAATTGAGCTGTGGCAATGGGCGCTAACTGCATTAGTCAGCTTCGGTCGAGGTCCTAGCGCAGAGCCAACAGTGTCCTTCAACCCGAACCATCACCATCACCTTTGTCTCCTCGTCGTCCTGCTCGTTGTGCAGACGCCAACGCTGAGCCCGTCGGCAGCGACCAACATTCAATCGTGACACCAAATTCCCGTTTTTCCCTGACACACTCAATTTGTATTACCAACTCATCCGTAGGCGCCTTAAATCGGCTTTTGTTCAACCCACGACGAGACATCCAGGAAAACCTCTGAAGTTCTTGAACACGTAGCTGCTGTTTCCTCCACAATGGCGGCAACAACAAGCCTTCAGATTCCTCCGACAGAACCAGGCCCATCCCGTCACCATCAGCAACAGCAAGGGCAGTATCGCCCGGTTTCAGTTGCAGTTCAGCCCACTCCAGCATCTGCAGTATCACCCCCTGCATCCGCGAGTCGGAGACAACGCGCGTCGCACACAGTTCAACCAACTAGCCGAGACGAGCCAGCTGGTGGAGGCAATGGAGCTCCTCAGTCGGCGTATCACGATGTCTATTCCCATCCAGCAGCTGTCGCTTACCTCGCCGCGCATCCAAGGCGAACAATCCCCAAGTTTGGTCCTTATTTATTACTCCATACATTAGGCGAAGGTGAATTTGGAAAAGTCAAGCTCGGATTGCATAGCTTGTGGGGAGAGGAGGTTGCCGTCAAGCTCATTCGCAGAGGCAACGTAGACAACACTGTCCGGATGAGCAAGGTCGAACGTGAGATAGAGGTCTTAAGAGTCAGTATCGATCACTCTGCTTCGGATGGCGCGTCTAACCCGTTAGGCAGACCCTCAAACACCCCAATATTGTCCGTTTATACGATGTTATCGAAACCGATAAATATATCGGCATCATCCTCGAATACGCATCAGGAGGCGAACTTTTCGACCACATCCTCGCTCATCGTTACCTCCGTGAAGGCTACGCATCCAAACTCTTCTTCCAGCTTTTATCTGGCGTATGGTATATCCATCAAAAGAAGATAGTTCATCGCGATTTGAAATTAGAGAACCTTCTGCTCGACCGTCATCGCAATATTCTCATCACAGATTTTGGGTTCGCCAATCGCTTCGAGCATCGTTCGGATGACCTCATGCAAACCTCTTGCGGCAGTCCTTGCTATGCCGCGCCGGAACTCGTCATTAGCGAAGGTCTTTACGTCGGCAGTGCAGTTGACATTTGGAGCTGCGGTGTCATCCTTTATGCCATGCTAGCAGGATACCTTCCTTTCGACGATGATCCTGCCAATCCCGATGGCGATAACATCAACCTTTTGTACAAATACATCGTCAACACCCCTCTAACATTCCCCGACTACATTTCCGAACAAGCAAGGGATTTGCTGAGCATGATGCTCGTTCCCGATCCTAAAAACCGAGCAAGCTTGGAGGCGGTAATGAACCACCCTTGGTTAGCCGATTTTCACTCTCAAATACCTACGGATACCGATGGAATGGATATTGACGTACCCCGCGCGTTTGGGAAGAGCGTGGAGGATCTGGAACGCCAGGCTATGGAACAGCATCAGATGAAGCGTCTTGCCTACCAGCGCCAGATGCGTGCTGCAGCGGCAAATGCTCAGCAACAGAGCGCCGCTACCTCTCCTCATGGCCACGGAACCAGACATGGTCACCATAGCTACCAACCCGAGTCATTCTCTGCAGGCCCTGCGTCTGCCGGTGTCGTCAGCCCAAGCCGTCGCGAGCGTACACAACCGGAGTACCTCTACGAAACCTCGCTCGATCAATCTTACGCGTCCACCGCCTCTCCGGGTATGCCTACCCCTCCTACGTCTGCGCCTGCCATCAGCTCTGGGGCAGCAAGTGCTGGAAGGAAAGGATTCGTCCCCACTCCCGTGTCTGTCCCCATGGACGAGGACGATCCATTCTCATTGCCCCCTGGGCCAAAGAGCGCAGACGTTGTGCTCACTGGAGCCACTCCCGCCGAAAGAGAGCGAAGACCTAGCGTCGATGGCTCTCCAATACCCAAGACGAGCGCCGTGGTTGTACAGAGCCCACCTCGAACTGAACCGCTTGCCAAAACCCAGAGACATACTGTCCAGGTGGAGTACGATGAATCGAAAAGTGGGCGAAGGAGTGATGATCGCACGAATACGAGAAAGAATGACGATAGGGAGAAAGAACGGGAGAGGAAGCAAGAACGGAAGTATAGAGATAGATCGGCTAGTCCTCGTAGGGCTACTGCCAACGGGACCGGGGCTGGCAGGAGCTCGAGCGTCAGCCCGAAGGAAAGACGTGAGGAGAGGGGAAGAGATAAGCAGGTCGCACAAGCTCAGATGGAGGCTAAGCCTCTACCCCCTTCGCCCAGTGTACCGCCTAGCCAACCGAACATCGTGAATGATAGGCCTAAGGTAACGGAGAAGCCCGTCGCTGAAGTTGGAGAGCGGACCCCCACCAAGTCAGTTGTCAAAGCGTAAGTCAAATTCTCGATCTGTATAGTTCGACCCTAATTTTCTTCGACCCCCTACCTTAAGCCTCAACGGTTCTTCTACGCCCACGTCTGGTAAAGCCAAAGCCACTGGTACCATCGACCCTCCTGTAGTCAGTATCAACGTTGCTAGTCCGCCTGGAACGCTGATTGCATTCGCCTCTCCTACCCGACAGGATGTGGATGACAATAGTATGGAGGTCGAGGAAACCAAGGAGGCGAAGAAAAAGCTCAGCAACGATGACAAGCGGGAGACGAGTTCACAACACTCCAAGGGAAGTGGTC
This sequence comes from Pleurotus citrinopileatus, assembly GCA_017312325.1. NCBI lineage: Eukaryota > Fungi > Basidiomycota > Agaricomycetes > Agaricales > Pleurotaceae > Pleurotus > Pleurotus citrinopileatus. Next base: position 551,096 of record BHFW01000002.1, read on the forward strand.
ATCTCAGAGGCTTGTCTGCTGTCGGTCTTGGGAAGATATTCGGTGGATCTACCAGTTCGTCGCCGAATGGGCGTGCGCCCTCCGAAAATTCTGATACGGCATCGAAGCGTAGCGGTAGCAGGCGCCCAAGCACAGTACAACTGCTGCCATCAGATGCTGAAAGCAAGAAGTCATCCACTTCGTCTACGGGGTTGTTGTCTCCCGGCGGCGCCTCGGAGAAGGAGGACATTGGCAAGGAGAAGGACACTAAGAGGCGAAGGAATACGCTCGTTGTCATGGTTGAACCGCTCAGCAGGAGCATCAGAGGAAAGGCCAAGGGACGCGGTGCCAGCACACCTCTTCCTACACCTGGTCTGGAGGTCGCCAACAAGCAGATGAAGGACGTAAACGCACCCGCCTTGCCTGAGAAAGATCAAGACAGGCTAAACGCTGATGGCTTTATTCAAGTCTCCCAGCCTGACACTAGTCTTGATCTGGGTCCGGGAGCCATGCCCGCATCCTCTAGCAAAGCAAAGAAAGTCATGCAATGGTTCCGAACTAAGAGTAAGGGTGGTGTTGATGAGCCTGAAACCAGCCAGGAGGTTCCAGAGAAGGAGCCTGCGGAACGGTCGCGCACACCGACGCAAGATTCTCCTTACCAGAAGCCCAATGCATCGTCAACCACCGTCAACCAGGTCAACGCCGTTGCACCTCCTGTTCCCAAAGAGACTTCCAAACCTCCTCCTTCCAGTCATCGTATTCACACGCTTTCTCCTCCGTCCCACCCACAACGGTCAGCCTCATCTGGTACATCCAGTCCATTAATGCCTTCACCATTTAGATGGATGCGTCCTTCTCTTACTGGAAACTCTGCATCTGCTGCTGCCGCTGTTGCGGCTAGATCTGGTACCGTCGTCAAGAATCCGAACGATGCCATCAGAATCCACCATGGTCCCGTTGTGAATGCTACTATCACGAATATGGCGCCACCTGAAGTTATGAAGCTCGTCCGGCAAGTCTTACAGAGTATGGGAGTAGAATTCCAGGCCGAGAGCGAATTTAAGTATCGTTGTGTCAGAGGCAAGAAGAAGAAAGGCACGATGTCTGGTAATTCTAGTGCTCTAGGTAGCGTTGGGCCGACTAGCAGCGGGAGTACGTTAGCTGCCGTTAGCATATCGGGAAGCGCAGCATCCAATGGGGTAGGTCTATCCGTTGTTTCCTTGTCTTGACTTCATGCTGATCTCCTCAAAGGTTGACAAACGTGGCCTACCCATTCCCTCCCACGGAACATTCTCTGGAAACATGCTGAAAGGTTTGCTCATGCGCCGACAGTCATCTCAAGTTTCAGCCCCTAGTATTCAAAACTCATCATCTTTCGATGACGAGGTCATTTCTCCCGTAGGCGAACCTTCCTCGTACGTTCTGCCACATCAGGATGGATCGATCTACGGCGACCCTTCGCAAGACGCTGGCGATGAAGTTCGATTCTCGGTTGAACTGACAAGGCTTGACCGTTTGAACGACACCTACAGCTTGGACATCAGGCGCATAAGAGGTAATTTGAGGAGCTACAAGTTCTTGCACGATATCATCAGAGAGTGAGTGATTATGCAAACCCTCGCAACGCGAACTAACTTTGCCCCTAGGCGTACGGATCTGCAGCGGTAGTTGATTCGTTGTGTTTCTTCCTTCGTCCCTTTTTTTCCCTTTCCTGAATCTCTAATATTGCTTCCCGTCATGTCCACTCCACCGCTACATCCTCCGGAATCACGTCAGTTTCCTGTCACTGCCTCCTCCCAATCAATAGCTTCTATGCCTCTGGCGAACTATGATTTCTTCTTCTCTTTATCCCCACTGCTTCACTTACACGCTTGCAATTACACCTTTCGCCATTTCCCTTCCGATGGCTAGGCCATTGTCTCTCCATCACTTTTGTATGATTTATATCTCTAATGATTATGCGTATGCGCGTATTGCAGTCTAGGCCTGATTTGCACGTCTCATGTAAGGATGTGAGTGACATTTATTGATCTATGCGCAGGGTTACCCTACATCCGTGCTTGACATTGCTTCGATGTGCAGTGGTATCCCTCCTTCTGAGACAACCCTGAGATAGCTCATCCTTTAGTGCGTTATTCTAAATTACAATTCGCTCTCAATTGTTCGACAGTAACTAACCGCCTTCAATTTGCTGCAGTTTACTACGTACAACGTTTGGCATCGGATCCAACCCCGCCCGATAGCTCCGTTACTTCGAAAGCTTGTTTCGAAATTCGAAGTGCGGAGCACTTGGCTCTAGCTCTCTTACGATACACCCTTGCTCGTCGATGCTTCTCAAGCCGATTAGCCTTCATCACATGAGGCAACAGGGCTATATAAGCATGTCGTGTGGGGGTGTCTTGTAGTTGCAGGTTCAATTTGCTTGATTTTGAACCCCCACGAGTCTTCAGCAATGCTACGTCCTTTTTTCGTGATGGCTTTGCTATGCGCATCTAGTGTCCTAGCTGCAACCACTCTGGCCACCCAACCACGGTACGTCGGCACTTTTTCCTGAGCTCTCACGTACTCACTACTAGGGTGCTTGGACCTGTAGGGCACAGAGGATTTGTGCAACTGAATTACACCATGCCAAAGCTGCCGTAGCAGAAAAGCACTTCGCTGCCCACAGAAACACAACTAACTTGCAGAAATCCTCGTCCTACTCCATCGGTGTCTACTGGCATGTCATCCGTCAAAACACTACCGTCCGTGGTGGTAATATCCCGTACGTCGGAATTTTCGTGACACCCTTTGCATTGTGGACCGATAACTGATTAATGCGATGGCAGGGATTCTCAAATTACCGACCAAATTGACCTCCTCAACAAAGCTTACGCAGGATCCGGGCTTGAGTTCCGGCATGCTGGTACTACTCGTACAACCAATGCGACTTGGTTCAATAAAGCCCAGCCCGAGACGTACGTATCGAACACGTCGAATACAGGCACGGTATACTGAGATTGGGTACATAGGGATGCCCAGGACGATATGAAGAAAGCCCTCCGACGAGGGCGCGCCGCGTCGTTGAATATCTATACTGTAGGGTGAGTCTTCGCTTCCCTGGATTATAAGCGTCATGATTCTCTGACTTTGCTTTGCATTAGATTTACCGAAGGATCTTACTCGGGACTTCTGGGATACGCTACCTTCCCATACGACTACAAGTTCAACCACATCGACGATGGTGTAGTAATTCATTACGCCACACTTCCCGGGGGTTCGCTTGAGCCTTTCAACCTTGGACAGGTGCGTCAATTCAGACTCACGCTTTGCCGCGTAATAAGAAGAGAAATGTAGACCGCAACTCATGAGGTTGGTCATTGGGCCGGGTTATATCATACTTTCGAGGGTGGCTGCTCTGAGCCCGGTGATTACGTCGACGATACTCCTCCCGAAGCCAGTCCTGCGTTTGGATGTCCCAAAGGACGCGATACTTGCAGCGGCGGAGGCGTCGATCCCATCCGTAAGTTCGCTTGCCTCGTTAATAGAAACCTACGAAGCACTGAACATCATTGAATAGATAACTTCATGGACTATACCGATGATGCCTGTATGAACAAGTTTACAGAAGGGCAGAGAACGCGCATGAGGGACCAGGTTTGGCTATACCGAGGCATCGAGGCTAAGACGCAGAATTAAATCGTGTGATAACATTGTACATACATAAACAGTCGTACCAAATTTTGTTATCTTCTTGGTATTGGTCGCTGTTCCTGTGCGATAGATAAATGTCGACATACACTGCGCATGCGAATTTCGAGCCACATGTTCTCGCGACCTGCCCAGAGCTGGGCACATGGGATTGTAACATTCTGCTCAATGACGAGCCAAGGCAGAATACACAACCTAAGAGCGAGCTGCAACGCTCCGCCAAAGAGACTTTGGATGTCTCTAAACCTACGGACGAGCCATTTAGAAGATACGTATCTCAAGGTTCCCGTCCGCCCAAGGCCTTGATAATGGCTTCATACAACGTAAATACAATTCCACCACTCATCTATAATCTGCGTCAGCCTAAGTCCTACTCACAAGGGGAGCAGCATGAAAAGACTTACTACCAAGCGAGCAAGTCTAGGCGTTGTCCCAGCCCAAAATCGCAACACACCTTCTTCTGCAGCTATCCGATACGCGCAATGGAATGAATTACGATATTGAGAGCGTGCATCGAGAGCTTGCATTCGAGTTTTGATTACACTATTGAGGTTATCGTTGGAATAACATTAGTATCAGCATCAACATCAAGATTGAGATGTAATTAATACTTACTCTAGTGGCATGGTAGTGTAAACAGTGACAAGGCCAGCAATGGCACCAATGCCAAATGTGATTGTACTAGGTAGAGTTTGCCCGGGTCGTGCTGAACCTTGAACGAATTGTTTGAGAGTGGAATAGGTTGTGAAGCGTATGGCTGAGTTGGCTCCTTGACGCATCATCTGGAATACGGTAATTATCCCCTCCAAAGTTAGAAAACGAGGTTGCAGGCAACACGAACGCTGTGTAGCGTACCACGGGGAATAAACCACGATAAATCCCGAATATGCCTTCTTGCCGTACAATACTCGCTGTTCCGTGTATGAGACCGCGGTATTGAGGGTTGGGGCGTTTTGCATCGTCGATTAGCTTCGTTCTGGCGTTGTGAGCAAGCTCAGGAGGGGGAAGTATATTATGGACGGTCGTGGTGACTTACTTGACGGTTTCCGAGGGTGTGACCGCGAATATGGCTTCCATCATGCCCGCGCCCAATCCAGCTATAAGTCAAAGTCAGCAAGAAGCACGTTTAAGTACTTGAGCACCCGAAACACACCAACCAAACTACGCGGTGCGCTGACGTTTCCCTATAACCAAGTATTAGCCATTAGTACGAATTCTGCAAGATCAGACTCACTTGCGCATCGGCTAGCTGACTCTTGAAGTAATCGTAGCTGACGAATCGAACACCTGCTTTCATAGCATTCCCGACCACCAAAGCTGTGCATCCCGAATACAACCCGGTGATGCCTTTATCCTTCAAAGTGTTCCGGATGATTGTCAAAGGGCCTTCCTACAACACCTCGTGTAATCAGCCGTAATCCCTTGTAGTTCGACGGTCTCAGCAAACCGACCTTTCCACCACCAAACTGCGACCTCGTCTTCACGAATTCAGTTGGGTATGTCACGAAACTACCTTCACGATTTCACTTTCGCTCAATACAAAGATCCCGGTGTGCTGAGGCGACTTACGCCTCAATAGCTCCTGCTGTTGCACCTGCGATGAGGGAGTGTGTTGGCTTTTCCTTCTTGAAAGCCATTGGGATTCGACGGGAAAAGGGGGGAGTGAATGAATGTTCGTTCGGTCGGTTATGTTTCGGTCGGCCAACCCGATTTTTGGGCGCGTAATTCGGACAGGGGCTTCCATGACAGCCCCTGCTTCGTGTGTGCACACAACGAAACTCCACTTGTGATTGTGTTTTATGAAGTTGATTAACAACTTCCTTTAGCATACCTCATTGATTATCCAGCCTATGTAAGGGGTTTTGAAATAGGTGTTTGCCAGTCTCAACCGCCTCCTGTTTAATACCCCTTTACCCCTATGCGAATGGTTGCGCGCTCATGAGGGTTCTCTCTCAACACTGAGAACTCCATGTCAGTTTCTTCCCAAGCTTCTTCATGATCAACGTCCTCCTCCTGCGAGCACCGACAAAAGATGGGCCTGATAAATATGAATCCGCTCTTCAAGCCGCGGGCTTCAATCCCATCTCAGTCCCCGTCCTTGAGACTGTACTGACCAACGTTGATGACCTCGCATCCATCATCAAACAGGGACCAGGGAGTAAAGAGATCAGTGATGGTGGTCACATTAGGGGGGTGATAATCACTAGCGCTAGGGCTTGTGAAGCTTGGAGAAATGCTGTCGAGCTGATTGCCCAAGCTGTTGGTGCCGATGACGGTGCCGTCGCAGGTCTGTCCCAAATCGGTGTGCGTTGTCTTGTTTTCAAGTATACGATTTGCAGGCAGTTCGTGGGCCGATATACCGTTCTACGTTGTTGGAAAGACAACAGCTTCAGCGCTGCGCGAGATATCAGGCATAACACCTGATCACTCCCCCAGGATCATCCGAGGCGAGGGCTCCGGAACCGGCGAGCAGCTAGCGCGATTCGTTATGACAGATTGGGATGCACAGCCGGGCGGAAAGCTACTATACTTGACGGGTGATAAGAACAGGGATACACTAGCTAACATTTTGGCGTCTGGAGGTGTTAGTCTCGTCCAGCTCCAGGCGTATGAAACGCGGGGTTCGCCGCAGTTTGCGAGCGACTTGACACAGGTCCTTGCAAATACAGGTTTGTTGAGTTCTGCTGTAAACTTCCACGCACTTACTCCGTCACAGCCGAGACACCAGGAGACGATGGTCATCCTTGGTGGATTGTCTTCTTCGCGCCGTCCGCAGCGGAATTCGTGTTGCCTCACTTGAGGCAGCATTTTGATGTTAGAGTTGAGCGGAACAGCGCGCGTAGAGTTGCATTTATCGCGGCCATTGGGCCTACGACGTCCGAGTTTCTGACGTCGTCGTTGGGAGTGCAGGTCCATGCCACCGCGCCGAAACCTACTCCAAGTGACCTTGTCGCTGCTATCAAGACTTTTGTTGGGTAGTTACATCCATTTATCGACATATCAATCATCAAGCCAAGACTTCTCTTCTACTTGGAACCGCTTCCTTCTCATCCTCCAGTTACCTCATATCCCAGTCCCCCTGCCCCCGCTGTCAAGTTTTTCCAATCTTCTGGCTTCTCAGCAAGAAGAATGAGCATGGGCATTATATTGAGGATGTCGATGAGCATTGGAGCCCTCAAATAGAATTGATTATGTAATTCCAATAGGCAAATCACATTGTCACCGAGTTGGCTTGGCAGGCAAGCCGTTTGAATCCACCTTCTTGCCCTTTTGTTCTAACCGCCATCTCACATTAACACGTACTAATTCGCCTTCTTCAGGCTTCACCTACATTCTTTCCTTTACCACCTCCACCACATTTACTCTACTCCATCGTTCCAAGACTCGTCAAGTTTCATTATCCGTCAAGATGATGTCGGATTCGCCTTTTGCTGGCTCCACGTCAAGTTTGTTACCTTCACCTGGTCGTTCAAGGGTCAATTCGGGTTTAAGCAGCGGTACTGGTTACCCAGTGAGCCCACCTAGCCTGATCGTACCGAACACAGTGACTAACGCTAGCTTCGCGCAACAAGAGCTCGATATCTGACAAGGTCAGTTAGAATCACCAAAAGCTCCCATCTCCGACAGCGAAGTTCACATATTGCAAACACAGTATTCACTTTCCCCTTCGCCTGCACAATGGGGGACGCCTCTTCTTATGAGTGTCCCGGAACCCGACGATGATCTACACAACCCAGACCCGCGAAGGGATCGTCGTGTTGATAGAGGAGGAAAATATTTTTCATCAAGAGGTATCGCCAACCTTGGATGCCTGTTCATATTAGCCGTAGGCATGCTCATGCTCTTGTGAGTTCACCTCTCCCGAAGACATGAAATCCGATCGAGACTGATTAATCGACGTCATCTCGCGTAGTGCCGGTAAGGAGATGTCCGTCGGGGATGCTGATTTCGGTTATTGATGCTGGCTCAAGGTTACCCGATCCTGACTCATATACTCACGCCCTCCCAATCGACGCGAGGTGGCTTCAATTTTGGTGGAATAAACGCATCTGGGCAGGTCCCGGCGATACCAGGAAATGTGGGATTGATAGATCGCGATACACCGAGAGAGGCATATACGAGGAAGGGCGTACATACTGGCGAGGAGATGGAGCTCATATTCAGCGACGAGTTCAACCTTGACGGTCGCACCTTTTACCCTGGAGACGATCCATTTTGGGAGGCTGTTGACCTTCATTATTGGGGAACGGTGAGCTATCTTGCTCTGGCGCGTCGCTAAGGGAAACTAAGTTGCTACTATTGTAGAACGACTTGGAGTGGTATGACCCCTCACAAGTGACGACACGCGGCGGCGCTCTTCGGTTGACATTGGACCGTGTAGATGACCCCGCAAACAATCATAACCTATCTTATCGCTCCGGCATGGTATGTCTCTCGTCTTCGCGCTCCTTCCAACCCATACCAACTACGTCGCTCAGGTACAAACTTGGTATGCTGCATCAGAACCCCGACCTGTCTCCCCTTTCTCATTTCAATCCCCTAGGAATAAATTCTGCTTCACTGGAGGGTTGATTGAAGGTCTGTCCTAACTATTCCTTCCGGTTTTGAATGGTCGGTTGAACAAATGGCAGCTTCGGTCACGTTACCTGGTACCAATAACATTCAGTGCGTCACACCCCACTGCCCTTTCTCCTTCACATGCTTAATTATACCCACTTTCTCTTTCTAGTGGTCTATGGCCCGCTGTGTATGATTCCTTTCCTGTCTACCCCCCGATCTCGTTCTGATAGCCTACAGATGGACCATGGGAAATCTAGGTCGTGCTGGTTTTGGTTCTAGTCTCGAGGGAATGGTGTGTCAATTTGTCTTATCCACTTACGATTGGCGATATAGACCGTTATACAGTGGCCATATACCTACGATACCTGCGACGTTGGCACTTTACCCAATCAAACTTACCCGGGTACTCGTACCCCAGCTGCTGCGTTTGCAGGTGGCGACCCCACCGCCGATGGTGAACTGGTAGGCTTTTGTACCCAAACATCTGTTGATTTGGAAGTTCTGACGACGTATCATCGGTGTCGTTAGTCATACCTCCCAGGACAAAGGCTTTCTGCTTGTACTTGTCCTGGTGAGCCACATCCGGGACCTGTCAAAGCTAACGGTGAATACGTTGGTCGTGGCGCGCCGGAAATCGATATTTTTGAAGCTACCATTGAAGAGGGCGTTGGCAAGGTCGGTTGGTTACATTTTAGTCATGACCTATGTTGACTTTCGGGCATGCGTAGGTCTCCATGTCATCCCAATGGGCCCCATTCAACGTATGTCGTTGTCATGCCTACGATCTGAGGAAGTGGGATCTGATTGCTCGGTTTCTCGCAGGCTGAGTACAAGTGGCTTAACACGACTGATAACATTCAAATCCACGATGGTGAACGAACGCATTTGAACGCCTACATGGGAGGTTAGTGATCGGTCGCCTTCCCACATACTCACTTTATTAACGACATGTTCTCCAGGTGCCTTCCAGCAATGTACTAGCGGCTTATCGGTTACCAATCAAGACTGCTACGAATTAAACACAGGGTGCTATGCTGTGTATGGGTTTGAGTATAAGCCAGGGTACGATCTCTTTCCTAAGCTGTTTGATGCAAGCTCACTCTTTGGTAGATTTGATGATGCATACATTACCTGGATCAACGACGGTACTCCATCGTGGACGATTGTTGGTCGTGGTCTAGGTGGTGACCTTCTGGCGGAGATCGGCCCCCGCCCCATTCCACAGGAGCCAATGGTGAGTTACTAGCAACGACTTCCATACCAAACTGATTGATTTTTCTATTCAGTACATCATAGCCAACTTGGGCTTCTCGTTAAACTTCGGACCTATCGACTTTGAGCGGATTACTTTCCCTACCTCCATGTCCATAGACTATATTCGCGTTTATCAGCCTGCCGGAAAGAAGCATTATGGTTGCGACCCGGTTGATTTCCCCACCGCCGCATATATCGATGCGTATGTCATGTTTGGCTCCTTGTTGCCCGAACCATGTTCGCTGACTGATATTGTATCGGAAATTAGCTACCCTGGGGCCTATGCTAATCCCAACTTCACACTCTGGGAACAGTATGACAACCAGGTATTCCCGAAAAATAGGCTGCTGAACGGGGGTAAATGCGATTGAACTCTCCTCAAGTCCATCTATTTCCGTATCTATTATACATATATACATTACACCATCATAGAAACCCCTACCATGGTCTTTTCTCGGAATTGCTAGGGGCGTCTAGGATTCCCATTGCTAGGTTATTGCTTCACGAACTTCGACGCCCCTATGCACTATGACTTTCAGGCTTTTGTAGGGGCATCTACTGCCTACATCTATCTATTTCTCGAAGGATTTCTTTTGCGTTCTGGTTTTTGCAGTGCGCGCACTCGTTCGTAATTGGCTTCGCTCGTCTATTGTAGTCGGCCATTCGTAGTACCCTTGACCTGTTTTTGTATCATACCTACTATCGTTCAGAGTTGATAATTCAACAAACGCGTCGTAGCGTCTACTCAACGTGCGAGAGGCAGGCGCTCCGGAAAATGCCATTGCAATAACTGATTACTATAAATAGCAGGAGTCGCTCCTAACTCGCCTCCCTAGATCGACTTACATCCTACTTCCATCCTCGTTCAGCCCACTAGGCGCTCGAGACCACATCTACTCCGAAACATAATACAACTACGCTACAACATATACGAAACTCAGCATGATCAATTTGCTACGTTCTTCTCCTGCAAAGCCCTATGCCAGAACGCCTAAACCAAAAGGCGTCCCGCCCTGCCCGCCCGTGGATCCGAGCCAAGAATCAAGAGCCTCGTCGTCAAGGGACATGTCTCTGGAATGCCCGACGTATGATCAGTACAAACGCGTGGAATCTATCTATCTTCAATCTTTGACATCTCGCCGACGCGCAAAAGCGCTCATCAGCCAAGAAACATTCGAAAAGATCTGGGTAGTCCTTCGAAATCCATCCACCACGGCGTATTCGCCTCAATTTCGCTTTTGGGTCCGCAAGATGTTTAGCTTGGGCGAGTCGCCGAGTGCCATGGTTCCTGGGCTTCCGTTTCATGACGAATCTTCTGCTCTGCTGGTTACTCACGACGGACTCCCCATCGCGATCGAAGAACATATGTACAATATCTTATGCTACTGTCATCAAGCCAGTGGTCACGCCGGGCGAGACAAGACATGTGCTGTTATCCGGAAACACTACTCCTGGATCCCCAAGGAACTGGTCGCGAAGTTCATTCGACAGTGTCCTACATGTAACATCAAGAAATGTGGTGGCGAAATTCATCCATCTCCTGCATCAGAGGGTCTGGAGTGGCCAAATGGGCAAGGTAGTCCTCTGAACGAGCTACATGGCAAGCTTTGTATCCTTGCGGAAGAGCGCATGACCGACGCCGATTTTCCGGAGGACTGGAACATGCGCTTGTCCACAGGTCCAAGCCCAGGGTCTTCACCCGGCTACTCAATGGAACCATCTTCATCTCAGGCTTCTACGACGGCTGTGGAGTCTTTCCCTCTTCGTTCGCATTCGGCGCCCATGGCACACTTTGCTTCTAGTGGTGGTAATGTGTATCCCCAACCTTGTGGTCTCGGTCCAACTACTGGCCTGTTCCTCCACGATCCCAGTACTCTTCCCATGTCACGCTTCTCTTCCAGTACTAGCAGTACCTCTAGCACCAATAGTGTTCCGATGTCTCGTGAAGTTTCCTTGTACGGCGGTCTACCCAACGGATGGCAATATTTCTCTGATTACTCAGACGCTTACGGAAAATTCCTCGTCAACAAATCTCGCAACATGCCTGTTGAGGCAGAGCGATTGGCCAGGGGGGAAATGATACAGCCCAGGATCCCGAGCATCGCGCCTCTGCGCCACCATGAAGCTATCCAGGTCCGAGTTAAAGAGGAAGAAGGAGATGGGTATTTAACTTTGGTGGATGCTTTGCCTCCGATGACGAAGACACCCTCGGAAATCTACTCTGAGCTTCCGTCATCTTTACATACGCTCCGGGTTCTGCAGCCTGTTGAGCCTTATGTGCCTCAGATCGATCCCAGCCTGATGGAAGCCAGTTAGGGCATCCCATTCCTAGGGTTGAAGGCCATTTCGATACCCCATCAGCCAGGCTCTACTCTCGAGTATCACCCAATGGCCGCAAAAATCAGCCAACTACTCCACATGCAATCCACGCACCTTTGGCCCACTTGCAATAGTTTCGTAGCATTATCCACGAATTTTGTATACCTAGACCCACTAGGGAACCCGCCACACATCACACTTAGCACCCACAATACTATCAGACTTAACTCAACGGCCGATCCATGAAGACAACCGACACAGATATAAATTGACAAGATGTGACACCAAATGAGACCAGTTGAATGGTCTATCTACGAAAGACAATGACACTGTTGAAAGTCATCACATCTAGTTAACGACGGACTATGCTATAAACGTTCACCAGATCCTGGTGTCGAGAAGCAAGTCGCTGCTCCCCTCAAGACCAACACAAGCCTTGAGGAATCCTTCCAGAGCGTTGCGCTGCCTGTTGAGGCTGTTGACGACCTCAGTACCAGGCTTGACAAGAGGAGCCTTGAGCATGTACGAAAGGAGCGACAGAACAGGATACAAAGGAGCGAAATCCTTGTTCTTGGCCTCGGCAGAAAGGTCACGATACTTGACGCGAGTCAGAAGCTCAGTCAGGATCGTCAGATCCAAAATAAGAGGTGTCGCCAAAAGGGAGTCCTAAAAATAGCAAATAAATCCAATTCTCGTCAGCTGATACTGATACGGACATCGGGGGGAATCTTTGCTTACCTCGCACTCGTTGAAGATGTTGATCGTAGATCTACCTCCGCAGAAGATCTCGGAATAGTATTCGTCGATAGCGCGCTTAGAGTCTCCTACAGCTGGGACGTATTTGATAACGACGACGTGGTCGGGGTGTTCGCCTTTGCCGACTGGGACACCCTTGGGCCCAACTTCAGGCGCCTTGAAGAGCAGCCTGTTTGCATTGACCATGTCATCTACAACACTGCTCTTGCTGATTTCCTTGCTCTTGAATTGTCTTTCGGCGGAGAGGTTATGGCCATCGTTGTTACCAAGATGATTGTATGAGGCGATGGAGAGAGGTTTGATACCGGCGTTGACGAGGAACTCGGCGAGGACAGACTTGAGTTTGGTCTGACCGGACTTGAGGTCGTCACCCCCAATGAAGGACTGATTGCGATCGGCAAGATCGATGACACCAGGCACGAAGGTGTTCTGGGGAGCACCGTTCACGAATGGTTCGCCCTCGAGAATCGCGGCAACAGCGAACAGAGTAGAGGGGGATACCTCCGAGTGGGAAGACTTGATTGCTGCGAGCAAATTATCGGCGGTATCATTCACACCGGGAATGATATCACTGTAACGTTCAGTATTGGCAGTCCAAAACACGACAATGCGGTCAAGCTGATTCTCTTGCTTGAATTTGCGAATATCGGCGCGAATGTGTTCAAGATGGGCTTGCTTGTCGGAGCCAGGGATAAGGTTATCGGCCCTGGTCTCTTGGTTCGCCGCGATGAAGTCGGGGTAATAGATCGATGGAAGAGGTTTGCCGAGAAGAGCCATGTAAGGGGCGACTTGACGCTGAAGATCATAATCGAGGACCTGGGCACGTTGCATTGCCTTATCCATCGGAGCACTGGAAATATCCCAGCCCCCAAGAACAAGATCGTTGGGGTGAACCATAGGTAAAACGTCGGAGATAGGAACGTGGACATCTTTGCCTGAGCCAGGCTCGGAGCCAATACGAACAGTGGAAGCACGAAGGAGGGAGCCAATGTAGTTAGGCTGCTGAATCCCCTCCTTGGTACGCCAGATAATATTGTGCCTGTTGGCAAGGACGGTGGCGCTCAAAGTGGAGCCGTTGTTACCACCGATTCCGATCATCATCAAACTGTGCAATAATAACAATTAATCAGTCAAAAATGTCGCAATCTGATAGGGAAGTACGGAATGCTTACCCGGTCTTGCTGACATTTCTCTTGGTTTGGAATTCGAAGGGTTGTACGGTTGGGGTGACGAGGATTTGACCTCCAGAGAGGTCGACAGAGGCACCACGGTTGGTGAATTTGGCCGTGATGAATTCATCCGAGTACTGGGTGGCCTCGGATTGCACAACGAGCGAGTAGGGACGACGCGTCGCGGTGGGGTGAACTGGAAGAACTCCTTCGAGCTCGGACTCGGGGGTATTGAGCCCAGACGAAGCGTTGGAGAGTTGGGGAGCCATTTGATTTATAAAGGTTGAGGTGAACGACGACGACGACGATAAAAAAGAAATTTATTGGTTGGCTATGATGTGGCCGGCGCAGGTATGCTTTGAGCCTCTGTGTGGGTTGTGAGTGCTTCCGAGTTGGTTTGAGTACATGCAACGGAGGATGCTGAAGAAACAGGCCATTTCACGAAATTGGGCCCTCTTTTAAAGCTCTTGGTCTTTTCAAACTCAGAATCATGGCCCTGCAATCAGGAACCTTCCATCAGCAAGTTGATAAAGTGGTCTTCCGTTTTCCTCAAGCTTTACGTTTCGTTTCTGTAGTGACACACAACGTTCCGGGGACATGAAATGGGAATGGAAGCAGAGAAGAGGCAGTGAAGAAGCCCGCGGAAAGCTGTTGCCCCTCTCCGATTCGGACAGCGATGCGTACTCTGGAATATGTATACGAGCCATCAATGTTCAACACGCCATCTTGGCAGCTCGCTTGGTGGGCTCGACTCCGGGTAGAGCTCGGTACACGTACCCCAAACACCGGCATGGAAGAACGGCACAAACCTTACGCAAGTCTCGCGGTAGCGTGTAGATATATTTCAGCTAGGGATGTTTATCCGTGGAGGGTGTATTCTATTGTTCTGCACATTACGAAGAATTCTCTAGGTTATTCATCTTTACTCTTCTTCTCGGTCTCATCAGGCTGCACGGTTGTTATAGCCTCTCCTCTACCTTGGCTACCAATCGTAAACAAGGAACTCCCAACGAACACCATTCCGGCTCCAAAACCAAGTTTCCAATTCCACCCATTGCCAAACCACCATACACTAAGGCAGAGACTCAGAGCCTTGCGAGTCGTGAGCACGATATTGGTGGATACCGAAGATACTTGCTGTAGCAAATTTCAATACGACATCAGCGGGCCGAAACCAGCGCAGAAGGACGAGATGAACGAACCGAAGAAAGACGATTGACGCCAGAAACGCAAACCAGCTGTGAGACCAGATTCGCGGCGAGGACGATGTATGGTGACAGAGTCGTTGGTGATACAGACTGCGGCGCTGGGGACGATAAACTCTGGATACCTTGCTTGACATCCGAAGCGAGGAACACGAATACCGGAAGCGAGAGACAATGCTACTGACATTTCGATAAGCGACTGCGACACGTTTTGCAAGAATTTCTTCACCGTATAGAAAACACCCTCCTTCCAGCACGGACCATACTTCTTATATGTTCGTTCCTGGAGAAGTCCGAGGAAGGCTGTCAAGAATAAAGAGACCACAAGCATGGTGACGCCAATGGCGTATTTCCCCACATCGTGGGTGCCCTGCGATGAAGATCCAGATGGCCGAGACAAGGTGGCCAGGACAACTCCCACAGAAACAAGAGCTACGGAAGTCTAACAGAACATGATATCCGAAATCAGACTGAAGCGTCAAGCTGAACTAAACACATCCTCACAATCTGTGGTATGGAATAGTGCTTCTGTAAAACGAAATAACCCAAGAGCATGGATACAGGTAGCCCTAAGACGGAGAAAAGGTAAGCCAACCTCCACTAGTCCAAAATACTTTACATTACACACTAACCAGCCGATCGAAAGACAATCTGCACTGTCAACGGCACGTCAAACGCAAAAACCCAGTTATTCATCAGGGAGCCAGTTATCAGAAGGCCAACTTGCAGTGCCCAGTTATACAGCGGGACTTGGCGGGGCTTCAGTGTAGGTATTATGGATAATGACTTGAATGTAAGGAACGACGGGAGCGAATGGAGCGTTATGAAGAGCATTTGCGAGAACGTCAACGCGGAGCCTAATGAGCCGTAAGATGACTGCAGAGATAGATTGACTAGTAAGTTGGCGCGTACCCATGCGAGGATTAAATTTCAGCAACTGTTCATAGGCCAATACGTTCCTACATACGAGCTCGATGTCAACTGTCTCCGAGCTCCGAGAAACGGACCACGTACGCACAACATCCACCAAGAACTAGAGATACAATCTGCATTCCAATTCCATCAGCAAACACAAACACCCCAAGGTAAAAGGGAACATACTGTGTAGATATCTAAGACGGCAGGGGCAGCCTGGGATAACGTTACACCAGAATCAATGATACGGACCGCCGTCGTCATCGCTGTCGTCGTCGAACCATTGAGAGCGCCATGTACGAGTCGCTGCTTCAGCTTAGCAGGCTCCTCAGACAGTGAAGCCATCAGTACGACCAGACAGGTAGAAAGAGGCGGAGGAGAAGAAGAGAGAAGGTGGGAGCCATGGAAGCGAGTGCGTCAGAGCCAAGAAGCTGTCTCACAGAATGTCGCATCCACGTGATAGTCCTTAGGGGCTTTAGGGGCTTTAGGGGAAAGACACCCCGAAATGTAAGCCAAACGTGAAATTCCGGTTGAATTGTAGCTATTCTAAAAGTAACCTAGTCTATTCATGATGGAACGATGGAACGGAGTCATTTTGCGTGCCCCATGCGTGCTTCGCGTTCCTCGGCCGCCTCTCTCCACACTTTCCCTTTCCACATCACAAGCAAGATCAGTAGTTCAGTAAACAGGATGATAAAGCCCCATATCGTGTACATCCACCCTAGAGTATAAGTTTTCCGGGTAATCAGTTAGACTCAATGGTAAGCGCGCAGAGATCAGTCCTTACCATCGCCTACAGCATCCTACGAACAGCAGGCATTAGCGCGAGGGTAAAAAAATATAGCCTGGTACTGGCCTGTAGCGGAACAGCAATTTCGGTGACAACAAATGCAGAGAAGCCGCGGAACGCGCTGTTGGACGCCATTGCTGTGGATGAACGACCATTATTGGCATCGACAATGTACGCAAGTGTACTGGCATATATAGATCTATGATAAAACTGGTTATTTATAGTGGAAAGTTTCGTGTCGAGCACCCTTACATGGAAAAGAAGCCGTTCAAGAATAGCATGATGCACATGGCGGATATGTGGACGTGTTGTTGGCTTATCCATCCATACCCGATGATAGACGGCGGTAGCAATATCAGTCCATAGAGAGTACTTTTGAGACGCATCTACAGATAGCTATCAACACAACTGTCAAGCAACAATAGAGAAGCAATCGGCGCACTTCTGGTGAGCTCTTGCCACCATTTGCTTCCTTGAGCTTCCTAAAGGTGTAGTCTGAGTGACGACCACCGATCAAGCTACCGGCAAGGCTTCCTAATGATGCGGAGGCATGAATCCCAGCAGCAAATCGCTGAAACTAAGCGCCGCACCGAGTCCGAAAGACAAAAGAACAAGACCGATCTTGAAAGCATTATAATGGTAATCCTTTCCCAAGGTACGCGAGCAGGTGTATGAAATCAAGAAGCCAAAAGCAAAGAAAGAACCTAAGCGAACACCGTACAGCGACATCAACGTGCGAAACCGAGCCAGAGAATAGCACATTATTTTGCACACCAGAAGCTATGAGAATGAAGATGTTGTTCGTCCTCCGTAGCACAAGCCACAGGGGTCTGACAGGGTTCACGTCCCTGAAGGTAAGCTTGATAGGAGGGAGCTCGTCGGTGACTGGAACATTAGAAGAGCTCAATGGGGCCTGTTTTTCATTTCGCGAGGATGAAGGAGGCTCCTTTTCGCTAGTTACTACCGCAAGCTGCGTGACCGACGAAGTATGACTTTGCTCAGCTGTCTTGACCCCGCTCAGGTGAGCAGTTGTAATGTCACCACCACCGAGCTTCTTCGAGTCATGTCGCTCTAACTCTCGTAGCTTAGCGCGTAGTACGTTTTGGTAGGTGAGACTTCGTTCCTTCCGCCACGTATCCTTGAAGAAAAGCAAGAAAGAGAGCCAGCTCACTCCAGAGAAAATGGCCATAAACCAGAAGCAAGCACGCCAGGAAAATCCCACAGTAAGAGCACCGCCTAGGATGGGGCCTAGAGAAGGCCCAAGAAGTGGAGCCGTGTAGTAAATACCCATTTTTGTTCCTCTGATCGATGGGGGATATAGATCCGCTAAGGTAGCGGCACCGATGGAGATTACAGACGAAGACCTGTAGCCTATTGGTTAACCTGGAAGTGGATAGCGAGTATGAATAGCTTAAAGTGCATACCCAGCACCTTGAAGGACGCGGAAACCAATGACCAAGCCGATGTTTGTACCCAATGCAGTCACGATGCACCCAATTGTGGCCAGGCCAAGGGAGAGGACGTATACCAACTTTCGCCGCAACTTTATTAGTAGTCGGACCAATCGTAGTGGAAGCAAGATTCCTACTTTTCGACCCTTTATCTCGCTGATTGCACTCCATATCAAGGGAACAAGGCCTTGCGAGAGAATGAATAGCGACAACGAGAGACTGATTTGGGAGCTAGTTGCTGGTAGTTGTTCCTCCATCTGTTGAATGGCGGCTACGAGGTAAGGTACCAAAGGTGTTAGGGAAACTAGACGTAAGCAGTGAAGGGGAATGCAAATTCATTACGATTTTGGATATTCGCGCCAAGACCTGCTATCATAGCAGCAGCCGAGATGATGAATAGGACGAGATTCTAGGTTGATGTCAACGAATTAGGAAGTAAATCCACGTCCGAGTAAACTACCCACTTACTTTCCGTCTAGCCGACCAGGTACGGGGATCATTTTCGACGGGAACTCGTTCAATATCGATCCGTTGGCTTTGCATGACTTCGAGGACGACACAAGAGACTTTGCGCGAAGAGAGTCATTTTTATACTTCTTGACCTCATGTCCACACAAGTAAGCGACCTAGTCGGCCGCCGGCTGGAACTCATTACCGTCGGTTTTATCGGTCCGTGTTTCACTAGGCATGCATACTTCCACCACTTAGGCGTCAGATAATGTGCGCCATGCGATAGCTTATCATCCTTCACTCGAGCAGCAGAAGCGTAAGAAAGGTACTTTGAAAAAGGTCGCGATGGACCTTAGTAGACTAGGAGTCACAAAGTAGGGCTCAGCGCTTATGATGTACGACCGTTATATTGGTGTTTCCTTTTTTTCTTGCTTTGCTTCCGACACTTGAGATGGGGCGCATGTGAGAGTGGCTCGCTTTCCGGCTTGGAGGCTGACTATAATGGGGGGGCCCGGGGGGGATCTTTACGCGATCATATAAGCTCAACGTTTCTGATTGCGGACACCCAGGCAGTCCAACCAAGATGTGCACTCCATGACCTGGGAGAGTCAGGAATGGGACCATTGTTGTAGGTAAGTGACTTAGTAATGAGAACTGTTTATATTCAAAGCAATCGATAGCGTATTGATAGCAATATTGTATCTAAAACATGGTCATGGTAAATGTGTATGTAAGTATGAACGCATGCCAGTGAGACCACACAGAACGACCAACCGTCCCCTAGCAAACTCTATGTGCTCTCAGCGTCGTCCTGATTTCCAGCAAGGGCGCGGAGTGGGTGCATATGCATCATTGTATAGTCTTTATCTCTACTATTGGTTTAGTGCCGTAGCCATGAGCGTCTGAAGAATTGGGTAAAACATTTGTGGGCATGCCAGTGCCAGGTTCGTCGTTGGCCGGTTCAGTCGGAGATTGATTTTGTTTGCGCGTCTTGAGTTCGGAAGGGAGCAAGACCGCACGGTCAACTGCCAGAGGGAGTCCTCTGTGTCTTCCACGAACCCTGAAAGAAACGTCAATCCATCAGCGATTGTGCTATACACAAGCCATGAGGAAGGGTCATACATGATGACAATAATGACCAGCTTCGATAACGGTTTCATAGCACCGCAAAAGGAAAAGTTATCCTAAGCATCAACGTCGTAAGTAAGTTCAAAATGGCGCGATATTCTTAATCCACTGACATAGGGAACACCCAAAGTCAAGCCAATGCCGCCAAAAGCCGACACAAGTTCAAATAACACCCTGAATAGGTCAAACCACTTCTTGTCTTCGTCCATGATATTGCCACGCTCAATTATGGCGATAATGAAAATTGCCCAGACAAGCCACCAGATATCTATAGCATCAATCCACATATTTATATGAAAATCTAGAAGGGTAGACGAGAATGGAACACACCATTGGATACCTGTCTCCGCAAATGCCAGTCAAGATACTTTCCAACACGTTCACGGGGTGGGAGATTCTCCAGGTTGGCTGGTTCTTCGTCTTCGTCGGCCGGTGGTGCTTCAAAGACTCCAAGTGACTTTTCCTCGTACACATTAGTGGCACGAATACTCATTGCTACCTATTAGGTGCGTTCCTACTAAGCGGATTATACTTTGAAAAAGCCAGGCAAAGCTCACTGGATAGACCTAAGCAAAACAGACGTAGTTAGTGTTCTGTCAACCATGTCGTAATCAGAGCAACTCACAGCGATGTACATCATCACAGCATACAAGAACCTAGTTTCTGTTGGGTCAGCCGTCTGATCGCACAAACCCACTCGTCTAAATCGACAACTCACTGTATGGCTGGAGCTAGATTCGCTATTGGCACAATAGAAAACCCTGATGCACGAGCGGCAAGGCCTTGGAACAATCCAGCAATCGTACGCGGTCCGCCGCCGAGGGCTTCAAACGTAGGCAAGCCAATGTCTGAACACAGGGATATTCAAGAGCGAACATCTCGAATGGGGGATTACTTACTCAGAACTTCGAATGCTGCCCATTCTACAATGCTGGTGGGTGATATGGTTAATTGCTCAAAGGGAATGAAAGAGCAAGATATGTTACCTGAAAAGGACTAAACAAATGAGGAGAAACCACGTCTGGTGACTTGGGAACCTAAGGTGATCATATCAAACATATGCAAGAGAGTTTCGCGGAAGGGGTAGTTGCTCACGTACAAGTATATAAAACATCTGTTAATCGATGTGAGAGGCAATGGATGCACCGAGGAAAAGAGGCTCGAACCTGCGAGGATGGTCGATCAAGAACTCGTAGGCTTTATGGGTTTCCGACTTGATGGGGGATACCTTGTACCCAATCCAACTAACCATGAAACAGTTGGTCTGAAGGCTCAGTCGCAGCGAGGCTGTACTTACATGACAAACCGCAAGCTGGACGGCAGAGAATCCATCAAAAACGCCACAGAATGGCAAATCAGCAAAGGACATTCAAAGGGGAAAAGAGAACGACTCACAATATAGGCTAAAGAGAATTCTGAGGGTGATCTCACAGCTAGCGCAGTAAGAGGGGAGACGCACCATAGCGTGGTTACCGGCAAGGATGACGAACATCAGCGCGACTGTGTTGTATCAACTTCATTTGTACTCATCGAGGAGGATAGTAGTGAATACTTGCTTATCATCAGATACGCTGATTGGAAGGGCACCATTCCCCTATCATGGCGTTGAAGATAAGTGAAAGCATCGGAGCTACAGGGGGGGAAAGCGCCTCACATATCTACTAGCGAAAGTCCGCCACCGGTATATGCGCCCATTACTTGGAATAGCGCGAACCTACAGAAAGTCAAAGAGGGTCAATGAGGAGAGGAAGCGGCGAACCATGGTTTCTGCACCAATCTAGGTTGAGCTTCGAATACCCCATCATATGTATGCGTGACGGATATCCATGGCGCAAACAGGATATAAGCAAAGAGTTGCGTCAAAATGAAGTACTGCCATCCACGCATTGAGCATTAGCAAGGCATATCAAATAAACCACGTACACAGGGCACGAGATAGCTCAACACCCTCAATGCTCTATACTCCGCACCACCAACCTCTTCTATCTGCTCATCTGTCAAATCATCCGTCCGGATATCCGAGTTCCTTCCAATGGTCAATGGGAAAGTCAACCAAGTCACGACCTTGGCGTTAACATCTGACAAAAACTTCTCCATAGGGTTCTCGTCTTCACCAACCAAAGAAGCATTCGCACTTCCCCTAGCAATACCAACTGGATGGCTTTCTGATCGGGATATCGGGCTGGTTACGAGTTCACCCTGATGCTGAGCGCCAGTGAGTGTACTGTATGATGATATCGTAAGCTTGCGTTCGAGTTTGTTATAAGTCTCTGGGGAGATGTATTTCAGAGCTCTTTGGGCGAGGTTGACTGGGCCTGGGAAGCCACCGTAGTGTTGGTACTTGACATTGTCTCCAGTCTCGTGTTCTGCATCAATGCTTGGTAGATTGGGGTGTTGGCGGTTAGTCAGTATGGTCATTCCTCGGCGGGGACCAAATCGCGTTCCCGCTGAAAACAATGAATACCTGCAAGGCATATCACAAAGAATCGTATATCCACTCACCGCGCCGATTATAAGGACGCGTAGCTGAAGTAAAAGACACTACTCTTGGGAAGGGGTCCTGATGATGGCCAGGTGATATAGGTGATATGGGAGAAGTTGGCAATATATCACTTGCTGCTTTGGGAGAGCTGGTGAATGATTTTGCGTCTTCTCCTGAAAGGATGCCTCGCCTCCCTTCGCCGTTATCTCCAAATCCAATCAAGTTTAGGCCAGAAGCACGGCTGTGGGAAGCGTTATCTAAACCGCCCAGTGTTGGGCGTGGGGTTGGCTGTATGATTTTGACTTCTGGGCTATCCTGGGGACCAACATCGCCTATGCTTGGGAGATTGGTGGGAGACATGGCAGCAGGGGAGTCTGTGATGTCCTTGGCTGTGTCCACCCGAACGGGGACTGTTGTACTTGGGGTGAAAAAGTTGATTGGCGAGGATATGGAATTAAGCAGCATTGTGCGAGTCCGTTTCATAGGAGAGAGAGCACCTCGTCGTTTAGGACGATAGCGGCTCATGATGTATTCGCAATGTGAACGAAAGTAGTGTCTTTTGCGCAGCGTAAATGGCATGGTAGGGAGCATGATGGTTGGGTACTCACTTGCGGACTAGAACCATGACCCATGATACCATCGTAATGTCGCCCTGACCATTTCCCTCCAATGTTATCTTCCAGGGCACCACCACGGTACTAGCACTCACAATCATCATCAGGAAATACAAAATCACTTGCTGCATCACCGTTGTCGTCGACAAATTCACCGTCGAAAGACCCGTCACCGTCATAGATGAATAGCACAAAAACAGCGAATCCAGATAACTGACGCGAAACCGACCATTGCATGCGTAATAAATTCCAGAGAAGATAAGAGGGATAAACGTAAAAGCGACGAGGTGAACTCGAAAGAAAGTGGTTTCTTCCTTGACAGTATGCCAGAGCCCTTGTGAACGAGTGGAATCTGCTGGGTTTTGTGGGGTTTGCGGTTCGATGCCACTGGCCAGGTTGTCGTCCATGGCGACTGCAGACGGTGAAGTTGACGTTCCAGGAAGAAGTCGGAAACGGAGATGAGAATGTTGGAAGCTATACTTGCATCATGGCGTCGTGCAAGCTAAAACGGTCCTCGGCTCCTCATGTATCAATCATTTGCGCACTAATTTTGGCGTGTATGGCCCCAATTCTCAGGGATGCTAGCACCATGATAACACCGCCCTTCCCTGAAACGCGACCCGGCATATGCCAAGCAGCGGAATTATAATTCGGAGTCGCCGGACTCTGTGCACAATTTCGCCCACGCCAGCCAGTTTTTGACCGTGTGACGGGAAATGTCAGTATTTGGTTAATTTAAATGGTACGTACGCCTATTTGGTGATCTGTGTATACAATTTCATGATCTCGGTTACATGGGCGCAGATTTGGCGATTTGATAGGTGATTTACCTGGACCATCGCAACAAGCAGGTCTGGCTCAACATGAATAGTACATCTGAGTACCGCGGCATATCCCTTTTCATGTCCCAAGACCAAGCCCAAAGCATCTACACCAGTTTGGGTGAGAGCCGTCATTAGACGCGCAGCCTGAGACTCCGATACAGGCGGTTTCGTTGTCTATGAAGCAACAGTAGGCGGAGACCTAGGCGAGAAGAGTAGCAGCTCGGGTAGAAGTATTATCTCGCCTAGGAGAAACTATACGGCAGCCAGGTCAATGATGCAGAGAATTGACAGGCACCTAGAAACAGGCGCTGCATGATCTTCTACCACATCCTAGTAATTACTTCCAGGTACATCCGTGATGGACACGGCAGGTACACGATCAACAACGATGCTGGGAACAGGGGGAAACATGTCTGCTAGGTAATAATACATTGCTACACGTGACGGCGCTTGTGACTTCCCATACAATATTTGTGAACACTACGGCTATCTAATGGTGAGGAGCTCTTGCCAATTCTTCGGCAGCGGCCCTACCGCTGGTCTCCCTGAGCTCCCCCTTCTCGTGCAACTTGGGATTATTCGTGGCCTTGCCCATGACCTACTCTAATTTGAACATAGACACAAATAATGGGCAGAGGAAGCCCACCTTTTGGGTTTTGCCGACGACTTTGTCACCAAAGCCGGGGCGACCTTCCGAGATATCTGAACGCCCATCGACTGCAACACCACCTGCGATAGCAAAGTGATTAGTACAGCTGTGAATGAGTGCGCGCTACGCGGCCGACCTTCTCTGGCAAGCTGAGTGTTCATGGGGCGATCACTGTGCGAAGGCGTCTGTCCATGGGTACTCGCGGTATTGTTCGCGCCCGACGATCCAAAGCGCTGCTGACCCGTAAGGGTAGAGTCACGCTGATCGTACTGGTCGTCCCGAATAATACCGGGGGATGACTCGTGCTCGAATCTCCCAGCACTGTAGTCGACGGGGTCGCGAGCCCCGCGAGCGCCAGGCAGTAAATCAGATGAATCGTGATGGACGTGTTGTGCGGTAGGCTGCGAGTTAGAGAAAGTGCCCTGGTCATGAGTTGGGTCCGAGGAGAAGGTGTTGGGCGAGGTAGAGGAGTGGATAACGTCGTCGCCGAAGGCGTCGCCAGTGTTGTTAGTTCTAGTTCCGGACATGGTTAAGATGATAGGATGAGTTGATTGATTAAGTTGAGACTCGTGGCGAAGTCGCATGCGAATTCTGGTTAATGGTGAACACATTGTAGATAGCACGGTTTATATAGACCTCGTGGGGGTGAAAGTGACGTCAGCTGAGGGGTGGGGAAGACACGACGAGGAGTAGCAGGGGAGCTGGGAGTGAGGATACATCATCTATGGATACCGACGTTAGGGGTGGGTTCCGGAATAGAGGTATGATGAGGCAACGCCAAGAACTTTGGAAGCCCTCAGAAGGGCCATAGTGGCGGAAGCTGAACCTACTTCCAGGTTCAAACGCTCGGCGGTCCCGGTCAACCTCGTAGAGAGGCCATAAGGCACCACTCCGAAAACGACCACCACTCAGTCGGTGTACCAACCTGCCCACCGGGCACAGCAAGTAGATTGTGCCAAAGGCTTTTTCCCACTGGGGCTTGCCGACAGATTTTTTTAAATAACGCACCCTCGCTGCCAATGTCCAGAGCTGATCTCACGCTCTATACAGGACTTAGCTACCCAATGTGCTCACCCAGCACCACGTCTTAGTAGCATTAGCTTACTTGTAGCGGTATATAAATGCAGAGTCAAAAAGAAGCTATGTAACGTGCTCAATCAGCACCGCACCTTAGCATACTTGTTGCGGGATATAAATGCAGACACAAAAAGCAGCCCTTGGTAGAGAGGCAATGGAGTCACTGGCCATGGCGTAGTCAACGTCAGTTGGTGCACAGGAGAACGCGTGTTGGTGTAGGTCGATTCGAGGTGAAACTTGGATCCGAGTCCAAGCCAGATATAGAGTCGCTGGGCATGTTTTTGTCGACAATCCATATCGAGGTCGTTCAGCATGCACCGAGTGTTCGGATGCGCTCTTTACGAGCTTGTGTCTACCGAGCTTTCATTCGCGTCGACGAGTAGAGATAAAATGTAGATATGAAGTTGAACGGAGGATGCGGGAAAACATCCATGACCGTGAGA
This sequence comes from Pleurotus citrinopileatus, assembly GCA_017312325.1. NCBI lineage: Eukaryota > Fungi > Basidiomycota > Agaricomycetes > Agaricales > Pleurotaceae > Pleurotus > Pleurotus citrinopileatus. The sequence continues at coordinate 576,851 of BHFW01000002.1, forward strand.
TTGTAATACCGAATTTGGTCACAAGCTCTCATGCCCCGCTCGTTCTGTTCAAACCCCAACGCCATGTCTGCAGCGCCATCCACAATCGACGCCCCCAAATCAATAAAGTCAGAGAACAACAAATTCAACAATAACTAATCGTCTGCTGACCCCGATTCCGTGCCAGGAAACGAAAACTCACCGACAAAGCAATACCAAATGTCATATTGCAGGACCCCGCATTCGCAGAGGACTCGAAGATGTACCAAGACTTGTTGGAGATGGAGAGGAAACTTGACTGGACCATTATGAGAAAGAAGGGGGAGGTTCAGGATGCTTTAGCAAGAAATCCGACGGTCAGTTGGGAATATAGGCGCGCTTCCACTCGAAACTTGCGCCAGTCGCGCATTGCATTTGTGGACTAAAACATCTATCATGGCAGACCACCCGCACTCTACGGCTGTTTGTTAATCACTCGACCTCAGGGCAAGTTTGGCAGACTGGTGGAGACGCTTCGACGAATCCCAACTTCGATACCGGCGAAGGGATTCCAGCATGGATGCTGAGGATTGATGGTCGGTTGTTGGAGGTGCGTAGCGCAGCCACTCTTTTCGTATGGAACACGGCTTACGAGGGTACTAGCCCGCGAATGTACGTAGTAGAGATAAAATCCCTCCACGCAAGTTCTCCACACTTATCAAACGTATGGTGGTGGAAATGGATCGGGATCCAGCAGTCTATCAGGACGCCAATATCGTGGAAGTGCGTTTGGCTGCATGCCTATAGCTACTTCCTAAAACTCATCTTTTTCAAATAGTGGCCTCGAGCGGCAGGACATCAAAATCCCGTCCTAGATGGATTCACTATCCGACGTACCGGTGACGCGCTAACAAAAATAAGAATTATCTTATTCCTCGAACATTTTCCTGAGCAATTCAGGGTCGCCCCAGAACTCGGTATGTTCGGTCACTTGCACTCCTTAAGACTTACTTAGACGGCAGGGATATCTAGGGAGCATATTGGGAATCAAGGAGGATAGCAGGATTGGCGTCATCCAGGCCCTGTGGAACTACATCAAAGTCCAAGGCTTACAAGATAAAACCGACCGGCGACTAGTACGGGCGGACGATGCTCTTCGGCCTGTACGCTTCCCATCGTAATTGTCTTCAAGTTCAAGGTCTGACTAACCCTTCGACGGCTATCCATGTGCTCAGATCTTTGGCGGAGACGCTCTTCCATTTCAGAAACTACCCGAGCTGGTAAACCGGTATTTGGCGGCTCCGGATCCAGTTATCATCCATTACATGTTGAACCCGACGATTCCACCTCCCGAACGGCCTTCGGCTTGGGATGTTGAGGTAAAGATGGAAGACTACTTGCTGAAGGGGAAAATGTCGGTGTTGCTTCAAGCAAACAAAGAAAGCGCCGAGAATCTTGCCAAGCTCGACGAAGAGGTTTGTTTATGATGACCACTTATTAACACCTGTCGGTCGACGCTGATCAGCTGTATCTAGATTGCCCTTCACGCACAGTCCCTTCACAATTCGCACCTTAAGCGGACATTCTTGGAATCCTTCGCTTCAGATCCTGCACAGTTCATACAGACGTGGCTGGAGTCGCAGTCAAGAGACTTGGAGAGTATCCTGGGTGCCGGACCCACCGAGTACGGTACCGTTCGCGCGGAAGAACTCAAACGCAGTGAATTCTTCAGGTTGCCATGGGTGGAAGAGGTACGTGTTCCCTACCGCGCTCACTGGGGTTTGTTTTTGATGTTGATCATGGTGATGTTCTTCAGGCCGTAGCTGTTCAAGAAGGGCTTCGGATAGCCTCGAAAGGCGGCTGATACCATGTTGTCATTATTTGTACTCTACTGAGTGTTTTTTACTTCTGGCTCTGATACTATTGATACATTTTTCTAAGTTATGAGTGTCTATCGGTCATCTGGGGTATCGCTTTTATTGCGGTGTTCGTGATCTCGTGGGGTTGAGATGGGGTGCGTAAATCAAGTCCGGTACAACGGCATGCCACGTCGCGAGGAGAACGCGACTGTCGTGTGAGAATGGAGGTATGTGGACATAATTGCTTCCGGACTACGAGCCCCTGCGATGCTGTAATACGATCCCAGTGACAGCGACCGCCGTGACGGCGGAGATCAACGCGATCATGACAGCAGTCCTGAAAGTGGTGCTGTTCCTCACGCGTCTCATCCAAGAGGGCGTCAGAGACATCGACGAAAAGTCAGGCAGGTCGGGCAGCCGACCAGCCTCGATATCCGCTTCCCCTGGGGGAGAAACTCTGGCGCGGATTCGCTGGACTGCTATTGCCATCAGGTTGGAGGGTCTGAAATATTCGATGGCTATGAAGGTCACGTCAGTCCTTGATCTTTGATACCAACAGCAGGCGTGTACACTCACTAGCAAAAATTGTCATTGAGATATCCTGTCGTTGAGGGGTAGAAGGATTTTGTTGGGTGTCGTACGTGTCGTCGTGAGTGGTGTTCAAGGACGCATGCCCTACGACGGATGTCGCATGCGGTGGGGATGGACACCACGCTCGCCCAATGATGCCACTGCGGCAGGTAGTGGGGGCTAGAGTAGCGAGCGAAATGTCTTCGGCCATCCGCCAGAGCTTGTGGGGCCTCGGGTAGCCTGGTTTTGCGGGGCAGTCGAACTACTATAATATATAATTTCGGTTAGGGCTGAGGGTTGGGTGACTCGTCGACTTATGCCTTGTATTGTTGTTTCTTCGTTGAGGCGGTGAAGGGCTGTAGAAGATGCCTTTTCCCAGACGTTCCTCGGCATCCCGAGAAAACATTTGCGACTCATTTGGGTTTTTTCATCATGGACTTTCCGACCTCAGAGGGTTCAAGCGCTCCCCTTAGCCGCCGAATCCCCGCGCGATATCTAGTAAATCTCAGCCAACGTCGTCGCAACAATAAGCATGCAAGTAGTAAGAGTCCAATCTGTCCGTTCAAGTGACAAGCTTCCTTCTGCAGCAAGCCCTAGGGGCGATAGACATCTAACTGGTATTGTGTGGAGGTTGCATTTACGCATTTGCCCAGGTAAGTAGAACCTCTCTATAAGACCAGGACTCACGCGATCTCGCGCACTGCTGGATGCGTTGAGCATCGGACCATTTGCCGGCACTTAGGCCTTAGGGTTCATAGTCTTTCTGATCTGTAAATCCAACACCCTGAATGACCAAGTCCGCGAGGGATGCTAGTGTGCGACATTGGTAGGACCCACAAAACAGCCTTCTCAAGAACTTCTGGAGGACATACTTATTTACATATTGAAGCCCCGCTGGGCATCTGACTGTGATGGGCTCGGCTGCGCAGTAAGTATTCAATCATGGAACTGCGTTAATAGCGGGGTATATCAAAAAGGCTTTGCCCACATTGAACCTCTCGGGGCTGAAAGGCGCCCATAAGCTCAGAAAAGTTGTTTGTACATGGATACGGAGGCGTCCTCATACCGTCCGGCGGTCAGTCATGGTGCGTACTATGCAACCGACCCCAGCGATCTCAGTCAACTGTGTGTATACAGTAGGGGGTTAAAGAGTGGAATATCATTTGCATGGAGCAGACTCGCCTTTTCGTGCCAACCCAACAGGACACTACCACTGATATCTCCCCAACCTGGCATGGCCATGCCCTTGTATAGATACTTCATCAGGGCATCTTGCGAGTCCTGCGATAGAGCTTTGATGACCGATGTTACTTCCGTTGATTTGGTGCTGTTGAGAATGGTCAAGATAGTTTGAAGCGTTAGAACCTGATAAGAGAAGAGGGCGTCATTAACGCCGAGCTTGAGGCACTGTTGGCGGAAGGGCACCTTCGCGTCTTCAACATTTGGTCCATATGGCGCATTTTCGAGTGCAATACTCAGCGCACCTGCTGTATCGCTCCTGATATTCTGCGGTCAAATCAAGGCAAAACGTCTGCGATGTCGCCCATCAACGTACTGAGCCAACGCGCTTCGAACTGCGGATTGTCGCTGCTTTGCTTCTTCTAGAGCTGTTGCGGCCTCTCGTGGATATGGCTCGTAGAGTTCTGATTCTTGTATGACATCCTCGTCGTAGGCATCGATATCGATCTTTCGGAATGCGGTGTCCATCGTCGGTGGCGGTTAAACTGATGTGCAGCTCGAGTCGGCCCCTGAGACAAGATAGTATTCAAGGCAAGTGCCGAGTCCTTTTTAGGCTGGTATGGGCGTCTCATCAGGGTTGACCAAGAACCACCATCATCGCAGACTTCCTTGTTGTCTGCGCTACAGCACACATCCCTGCATCCTTCCCCATAGTATATGCTCTATAGACGACTCGAGTTATCTCAGAAAGATTCGACTCCAGACCTCTATTTGCCAAGCAACCAATTTACAGATATCCAAGATGGAGCACCAAGCAGTGATCACCACCATTCTGGCCCCCAGTTCCCGCTGGATGTGCCAGGAGAGTCTTTACTCCATATCACTTCGTATCTCGACCCGCCATCGCTTCTGTCCCTTGCAAAAGTGTGCAAAATATTGTCCGAACACATAAGGTTGGACAATACTTGGCTTCGCGCTTTTGCGACGCAATTTTTAGGAATTTCGCCTGAATGTGATGTCGAATCGCTTGAATGGAAGGGCTTGCTATTCAGAAAAGACCCGCTACAATCGTGGCGGGAGGTATTTACTTCACGCTACAAGCTCCTTAGGTCAGTTCTGCTTGATTCATGACTCCTCATATCACTGACTCTGCGGTGCTCAAGGCGCTGGGAGCTTTCTGGCAACTCTACAATGACCCATACTCCTCTGAGCGTGATAGCGTCCGACTCGCAGCTGCGGCTGGCCTCGACACTACTGCCGGGTAACCCTACGCATTGGACACCACTGCCTATTCCCAATATCGCAACATTTTCCGTCTCGCCTGGTGCGGTAACCCGCTCTTACCCGCTCGCCAATAAGGGTGCCAATATTTATGCTATTCCCGAGCTATTTGGCGTCGTCCATGCCTCCGCCATCTCTGCGCACGATGGTGTGGGGAAAGTTCTACTTGGATACCCGGACGGGAAGGTTGGCCTTCTGGCGCTGCAGAAATCTATGGACCATGCCAATATTACTCGCCACGTCATCCCCGTCACAAGTTTGATGGATGATAGTCATAATGGTCCAGTCACTTCGATCACATGGGATCATAGCTCACACAGAAAAGAGGCCGCTCGATTCGCGGTCAGTGTTGCTGTTGATGGCGTATTGAAAGTATGGGATACTGCTAGGAACACGCCATCTTGCCTCTGGAGTTCGAGTCCCTACTACAACTCTCCCTATACGCTCGTCGAACCCGCTCTTGCCAACCACGGCATCGTCGTTTGCGGACTCGCTGACGGTGGCCTTGCTATATGGACCGGGTTGTATACGTGTCTACCCCACCCCTTACGTCCTGCTCTTGTGGGGCAAGCCCCGCAACGACTCGTCGTCCCTTGTCCAGCTGCGAAGGCCGATTCCGAGGGAGGCACTTTGTCCCGTGTATATGTTGATCCTGTCCGCCCAGAATCTAATGTTGTGCATATCCTGGTCGCCTATCGATCCCACCCGAATTTTTATCGTTTCTCAGTCGATACACATACCCACAGAGCGACTATCGCTATCTTTGGCGATCACCCTGCTTTGGGCCTCGTATCATGCATAGAGCCTTACTTCGCCGTGGCGCCAGATGGGGATCGTAGCTTTATCGCCGTTGGTGATACGTTAGGCTGTATCAATCTCTACGATTGGTCTTTGGGATTATTTAACGATTCTGCAAGCGGCCTGGATTCCAGTTTACAAATACACGGGCCAGTGCACAAATTTGAAGCCCACCCAGATAGTGGCAGTGTTACTGCCATCGCATGGAGTGGCATCGTCCTGGTGTCGGGTTCTGAAGCAGGGGAGGTCAAAGTCTGGGATGGAATCAATCTCGGGTTCATTCGTGAGTTCGGACCTCGCAAACGCCAGTACCGTCGAGGAATTGGCAACGCTAGCGACCCAATAGAGAGATCCCCGGAGGATATCGTCGGTCAGATCTCTTTAGTGGGCGAGTCGCAAGCAGTCATCTTCAGCGTCGGCCATCGAATCGTGGGTTGGTGGGCTGGACCAGCTAGAAGGAATATTCGCGGTGGCGTCAGAACCCGACATACGGCAGGACAAGCAAAGAAAGCGGGTCGTGCAGGAAGGGCTTCAGGTGAGCGCCTCCCTTTGATATCTCTTCAATCAACTCATCTGGTATTTTGTCACGCATAGACACGCTTGATCTGAAGAGTGCTATCACTGAATCTCGGGAAATCATTCGCGATTTTGCAATCCTCCCTGAGGGTGTTCTCGAGCGGAAGCAGAACGAGCGTTCGCAAAGACTTGAATTGGAGAGTCTTGGTCTTAGCGAAGCAGAGGCCGTTGAGTATGTGTTGATGCTGAGTAGGGATGACCACGAGAAGAGTGAGGCCGGGCTGGCCGCAAGACTGACCGGAGGTATTGAGGAAGGAGTGTTCGATGCAGATTTCGACCTCGATGGGTCGTATCCTTCTAATCCCGTTGAAAATTCTTCGGCCAGCCTTCCCCGAGCATTGTCGACCCCATCACCAACCAACTCGACGGCATCGTCTAGATCGTCCTCTCGCTCTAGTTTTCGAGCTTACCCTCAAGCGTTCACCAGGGCTTCGCCGTCTGAGTCAAACACGAAGCTACAGATATCTCCAAGGATGCGAGAGGAACCGAAAGAGGCTGGTCCAACCCACTCTTCCAAGCGGGAGGTCAAAGCGATTGATCATTCAGGGGGACATTTCCCCGTCATACCCAAGAGCAGGAGTCCCACTAGTCCGGGAATAACGAGGCGCTCCGTCTCTGCGAGTCCTACACCGGCTTTGTCTTCGACGTCCAAGTCGCCTTCTGCGTGGAGTACACCTCTTGCCATGACGAAGTCGTTTGGTTCCCCGTCCGGTCAGATGAACGCTAGTACAAGTGCCCGCCTGGGCAAGATCAAGGCGACGCAGAGGAGCCTTGATGAAGAGGAGATGGACGCGGATATGAGGTTTGCAATTGAACTGAGTTTGGCTGAGGCTGTTAGTCGTGGAGCTGTAGATGTCGATGAGGCCTTGACTTCTAAGAGCTTTCAATCGCCGCACATATAAAATATAAAGTAGAGAGGCTTACTACCAAAGCAATTCTGTGGTATTTCATGCATCATGTCCCAATCAATCCTTGCGCCAATTTATCGTGAGTCTGATTACATAAATGCTGCAACAAAGTGTGTCCTCGGTCCTTTCAACTTGCTTCCGTTCCACCATGTCGTATGCAGCTCTTCCTTGCTTGGAAACCACAATTGTCTCCAGAAACTTGGCAGTATGGCACGAACGGCGGCAGCTTCTATTAGAATCCTCAAGGCTGACAAGGCTTGGTTACCGCAGTGGGGCTTTTGACTTATTCTGGAAGTGCAAGTTGCCGGTTTCGCCAGTTGGATCATTCGCGACATCGGGGTGATGATTGGGCGCTTCGCGGATTCCTTGAGTTTGCAACACGAGGGGTCGCCAATCGATTGAGAACATATCAGACGTCTAGGGTGTACGGTATAATAGCATCATCCGTGACGATCACCCCGTCTCCCTTTCCTTCGCATCTATTACACTGGGACACTAGGAGGGCTTCGCTCGTCGCCGTAGGCTTTGATCTACTATCATGGGAGACCTAAGGTGAGACTCGTATGATCGTTCCTTAGAAGCCCACTCATTAGAAGCTGTGCGTGACTACGTATAGCTTCGTTGTCGTTGGTGGGCGGGTTCAATCAGTACCAAATATAGTGTATCTAATCCCTACCCAGTGATGAAGGCCGATGGCCTAGCGCTTAAGAGCTTGTTGAAGCGCAAACCTAACACATTTGTCAAGATCTCATGGCATACGGACCCCAGTGGCCAGAAAAAGCACGCTCATTGCACCCAAATTGCCAAGGGGAGTACAGAGCCTCTGTGGGAGGAAGCTTTTCAGTTGTAAGAGTCGTTCATTTTTTGTTTTTACCCAAGGCCTGACTATTATGCAGTACTGATCAGGAAGAAGATTGGCCTATTGTCTTCGAGATCCTTGATACAGGCTTTGGTTCTTCGCACTCTTATGGCACCGTCACGAAGACAGTGAAGGAGCTTTTTGCTTTCGAAGAGGATCGCCCAGGTATGATGGACAGCCTTTTGACCCTTCAATATACTGTGGACGACTAATTTCGCCTACTTGTAGAAATCCTTTTCCCGTCGTGTGGCGCGACTCTTTCCATTCGCATCGATAAGCAAGCGCATCTTTCCCCTGGCGATGTTTTGCAGACGGCGCGGCATTCCAGTGAACACTTCTACCAAATTCCTGGAAGGCACACAACCATTCCACCGGCTTATTCGTCTCTCGGAGAAGTCATGCAGTCACTTGGAAAGCTGATGGAACTTGCGGACTCTGTTGCTAGGGTGAGGACAATATACCTCCGTCGTAAATGTGTCTAAGCTCAAATCGTCTTTGCAGGTCCATCCCTACGTAAACCTTGCATGGAAGACCGTGACCGCTGTATTCAGAGTACGCTATCATGTCGCGCTTCCTGCATTGACCTAACAATTGGTAGATCGTACAAAAACAACTCGATCGCGATCAAGCCATCTGCGGGCTCCTGCAAACCATGGCCACGTTATACAACTTTGTCACGCCCCTGGAGTCCATGCGTCGATCTCACCAAGAGTTTGAGAGTTCCCTCCTTGACGTAGTCAAGCAAATATTGCAGCAAACCGTTGAATGCTCACTCTTCGTCCAAGAATATAGCGGTAGCGGGTTCGCTGGTATGTATGCTCAACCCATTCAGAATACTGTCTTGATTATCGGAACCTAGGTCGCTCAATAAAGCATACTTTTTCTGCCACCGAAGCGAAGATCAAGGCGTTTGAAAATGCGTTCATGGACCTCGGATCATCGCTGGATATTGGATTGGGAGTGCAGAGCGCATTGGTCACAATCCGAATGGCGGGTGATATTGAACGACTAGGTGCGATATACTTTTGCTTGCCTCCCTGGATCTATTAACACCCCATCAAGCTCTATCCAATGCTCTCAAACCTGCTACTATGGATTGGTCCGGTCGGCCAACTTGTCATCCCAAAACTCGCCTGGATGCCATGCGAACCATCTCAGCCTGGATCACAGACCCTTCGAGTGGGGAAAGGGTCCTTTGGATCACTGGTGTCGCTGGTACAGGCAAAAGCACTCTCGCCACTACCCTGGCCAATCTCTATGCTGAGACACAGCGCCTTGGCGCCTTTGTTTTCTTTGATCGCGATGTCGATGAACGGAACGATCCCAATAATGTTTTGCGAACGCTAGCATTTGAGCTGAGCAAGTACGACAGTCGGATTGCCGAGCGAGTCACCAATGCCTCGAGGCAGTATTCGCGTATCGCTCAAATGCAATTGGATGCACAGTTCAAGAACTTGATCCAAATACCACTTCTCGCCGCCGTCGCCGACTCCCCGGATCGTGACTCCCTCGCTGACGAGGGGCCCATTGTGATCGTCATTGATTCTCTAGATGAATGTGGCAACTCTAGCACTCGCGTCAAACTTCTCGAGTTATTAGCCAAAGAAACGGCCAGCCTCCCTCCGATTTTCCGATTTATCATCACCAGTCGAAATGAGCCAGACATTCACATGAAGTTTAGCAAACCCACACATGTCAGGCACTACGAACTGGAATCTTCCGATGATCACGACGATATCAGGACCTATTTGGAGACGCAGCTAGCTGATATTGCAGAGAGAAATTATCTCGACGACGGCTGGCCTGGTAATCAACAGCTGGATGCGTTAGCGCGACGGGCCGGTGGTCTCTTCATTTGGGCGTCAACCGCAGTGAAGTATATCGAAGAATATGATCCCGAGACCGCTATAGAAGAACTTCTCTCCGGTGAAGGTCTCCAAGATGGTTTGGACGAACTCTATAGTAAGGCTCTTCGCTCTGCGGGGATCTGGAACAAGGACCAGTTCCAGAAAGATTTCCAGGCTATCTTTGGTCTTGTCATGGTTGCCAAGAACCCGATGGCCCCCAACACTATAGATACTTTCCTAAACATTCAAGGAAAATCATTGCGCCTCCTCACGCGTTTTGGAAGTGTGCTGCACCAGAATGGCCCTGACCATCCTGTGCGTATCCTCCACAAGTCATTCAGCGAATATATCGCTAGCTCAGAGAGATGCAACCTGTTCAACCCTGATCCTAAGAAGTACAAGGATGCTCCATGGTTTATCGATACCGCGTGGCACGAGCATCAAGCGGCTACTACTTGCTTGAAGTCGCTAGAGAAGACCCTTAAAACCCCCCGTCTCTTCGTTATCAGCGAGGAGGTGAAGGCTAACTACACCGATGCCATTGTTTATGCCTGTTCGCACTGGATCCAACACGCCATCGCTGTCAAGGAAGGAGAGCGCGGGAGGATGGCCTCAACGGTTTATGCATTCATGAAATTATACATTATGCGCTGGTTCGAAGCCATGAGCGTCCTAGAGCTTTCTCGGTCGACGCCTAGCTTACTGGAACAGCTCCATTCATGGGCTTCCGTACGTCTTCTCCTTTCCTACTACTCGACTCACCCACACTATGATACCACAGGACACAGGTAATGAGGATCTGACTACGCTCGCTTATGATGCGTATCGATTCTCCTCATTCTTCGCTGAAACATTGGCTGAGCACCCTGCCATGGTCATGCAAGTAGCGCTCCCCTTTACGCCGGTGGAGTCGAAATTATATAAGCTCTTCCACAATTCCGATGAGTATCCAACTGTCATGGGAGGATATCTCAAACACTGGTCTCCTTCTTTGCGCGTTTTCCCGATTCTTGACACCAGCGTCATTTCTGCCGTGTTTTCACCCGATATGACTAAGGTCGTGTCCACTGGTGCCTACTTTGGCGACGATGCACTCATCAATGGCGATGAAAATAATTGTGTCCGCTGTTGGGACGTAGCCACCGGTACCGAGGCTATGCCCAGGGTTGAACTTGAGTTCACTTCACTAGCGAGGTTTTCGCCTGATGGGACAGCGGTCTGGGTGGCATCAGGGCTGGGAACTGTCTCCGTCTTGGCAGCCAGTACGGGGGATGTTGTTTCAGTTTTTCGCATGCGCACCTGGATGGGTGAGGACAACGATGATGCCAGTCGGCCCGCGTCCAGGGTTTCCACGCGTTGCTCGTCTGTCGCACGCCATCGGAGCCGCTCGCCTAAGCCCACCATGCGTCACACTGCCTCGCTAGATAGTGCCGTAGAGCCTTCAGCAGATCCTCCTCCCCCCTACGACGCCGACACGTCACCCGATTCTCACCGGCCGTCATCGATGCCCTCAGATGGTAGTGAACAAGATGATGATGACGAATTTGTTACGGATATCAACTTCACAAGGGCTGCCTTCTCTGAGAATGGTAGATGGGTTATTTTTGGAGATGACTCTGGGCTTCTTCATGTTGTTGACCGAAACGCTCAGCGCAGACTGTATCCGCCATTGGAATGTGCCGAACTTCAATGGCGTGATGTCGTTCGGATGTTCACTTCCATCGTCTTCTCGCCCGATGACAGCTATTTTGCGGTAGGTGCTGGTAACGGAACCGTTCATATTTGGGACACGGAGTCTGGCGACAAGCTTGCCGATCTTGAGGGACATGCAAGGGAGATCACTGCTCTGGCATTTAGCGAAGATGGCGGCATGCTTTATTCTGCATCTGAAGATGGGCACGTTCGGACATGGGATCCTGCGACACACGACTGTCTCAACAGTATTACGATTGATTGTGAAAATATTCCCAAGTACCAGCCAATAGCTTTCTCCCCGCAGGGCAGATTAGCGTCCACCTCTGCGGATGGGACTATTCAGATATGGGATGTACAGACCGGCGAAGAAGTTGGACCCGTCTTGCAAGGACATTTTAATGCTGTCTCTGCCATGACGTTCTCCAAAGACGGCACGAAGTTGGTTTCGGGGGCGTTCAAGAACAATATTCAGACCTGGGATGTCCGTGGCTCAGGCGAAGCAGATCTAGTCAGGATTCCCCGGCATGAACGCCCTCCTCATAACGTTGAATTCTCTCCCAGTGGTCTCATAGTTAGATCATCCCGGCCGAATGAAACTAAATTCTGGTCCTCGATTACTGGGCGAGAGTTGAAGATGAAAAAGTACAACAAATCCGCAAACTTTGTGCGATCTTCCGGAGGAGATAAGGAAGAGGAGGATGAAGATGGCGATAAAGATGAAGATGAAGATGAAGATGACGACGATGATGATGATGATGCAGGGACTGCCGTAGCAGACAGCAATGTGTTCGAGCTCGATGACGCAGATAAGCTCGTCACTTCGTCAGGCGCGCCCGTTGTCCTCTTGGATGACTCTCCGGAAGATACTCAGTCGACAGACTATAGTCAATGGGTCGACGCAATGAAGACCTCTGATAGTACCAGCCTCCATTGGACCTGGCCTAAGAGTGACTCAAAAATTCGGTATCACCACCCCAGCACGATCAGTGAAGACGACGGCTCGTATGAGTACGAGACAGATGGCCTGGTTATCTGGTGCTTGCCTGAGGAATTCAGACTTCGAAGCAAACACCTGCGACCCAACTTTTGCACGATTGGGATATGGAACGGCCGTGTAATTGTTCTCCATATACCACCGAAGTTGATAGAACGCAACATCTCCGTTAAGAATTGAATGCTACCTACGCCTTTATCTACCTCAACCGTTGTGCTTTGTATTCCATATATTCTGTAAGTAATAGCCATGAACGATTTGTACCACCACAGGAGTCCGTTCCTGTTTGCATACCCGATTATACGTCTGTACACCTGTTTAGGGTGGTTCTTGCAAGTCTGTAGTGCAAGTATGCACTCAGCCGTGGTTCCCTTTCTTTAACTGGTCATCACGCTGGTGATATGATGAGCTGGTGGCACGAACTGGTAGGTAATGTGTTTCGTGTTCCCGGCTACCTCGGCCTTTGAGGACGAACCTTCTACAACCCTGTTTACCTTGCATTGTTAGATCCTGAAGAAGCTTGAAGGCTTGATTCCCAGATTCCACCTTGCGTCTATCCACGACATGTCGACGGGCAATACGAGCCCCTCGCCCTGCTCAATCTGCGATGAAATAGTCCGACGTGCAAAGATCGTCCACTCCGAAATACTGACGCACGACAAATTGCATCAGTTGTTCCACTCGCATTGTGGTGTTTGTACGCAGCATAGCGAGCACTCGCAAGAGCTCTGTACGTTTTGTACCCATCTCAGGCTTCGACATCTCTCCGCTTGCTATGGTCTCCCGCTGAGACTCGAAGCTGATCGGAGGGAAGTGATCGAAAATCAAGAGCGATGCGCAATGTGTCGCGTTATACTCCGGGCGGCGACGATACAATTCGAAGAACCTAATATACCTCGATACATCCCACTTAATTTTCAACTTCGGAAAAAAATCGAGGTGGATAGGGAAGGTGGGCAAGGAAGCGGCTGGGAGGGTGTGCATTACCAGATGGTCGACATGCGGGCAGCCCTGGGCTTATCTATACTGGATTGCGGGAGGCTGCCCCCCGAGGCTGCTAGTTCCATCGAGCTTGCACCCCTCCAGCGACGAGTTAAGGACTGGTCATTGATCAAAGCCCAACTTCATCGTTGTGTCAATCATCATACCGACTGCAATGCCCAGCACGGCAAGCTCCCGCAGCACTTTCGCGTAATAGATGTGATCGATAGACGGATCGTCTCCTTACCACCAAGCCACGGATTCGTGGCTTTGAGCTACGTTTGGGGCATCGACCCAAAGCCGACATTACACATTGCGACGCGATCTTCTATTCAATCCTATGAGATGGCAGGGGGGCTACGCTCTGAAGGGATGCCAAAGACCATCGAGGATGCCATGCTTGTCTGCGCAGAATTAGGGGAGCGATATCTCTGGACGGATAGGTTATGCATCATCCAAGACGATGCAGAGGATAAGGCTGAGCAAATAAAAGCTATGTCGGCCATTTACTCCTCGGCGCGTTTCGTCGTTGTTACCCTTGATGGAGATCATATGGAAGCTGGTTTGGCGGGGATTAGCAGGGACCGGGAGGACCAACTACGCGAAAATGTGGACGGCCTTCTCGTGTCCCCAATTCCGAGAGACTACCTCATCACATACTGGTCCTCAGTCTGGTATACTCGCGGATGGACGTACCAAGAAGCCGTTCTCTCTAAGCGAAAGTTGTATTTTGACACTTACCAAATCACTTTCGAATGTGAACAAATGGTATGGCACGAAGATCGGCTCAGCTTCGGGAGGAGTGACTTCAGCAAGGTTGCGGGTAGGACCACTGAGGAAGGCGAACTTGGACTCTTAGGGGGGATTTTAACTCCTATGTTCACCTTGGGTCTGTATGGAGGGCGAAATGGCCGGTTCGGAGAGTACATCAGGCACCTCATAGCTTACCGGCGACGATTTCTAACGAATCAGTCTGATGCATACGACGCGTTCGCTGGGATTCTACAAGCTCTTTATGGTGACGAGGAGATCCTTTACGGCATCCCTATGTGTAACTTCGATGGTGGGCTGCTTTGGAGGTACTCTCGAGGTGCTAGCTTGCCTCCCGGTGTCCACGCTATTAACCAGCCGAAAGACATGGTAGTGCCTACTTGGTCGTGGGCATCTGTAGTTGGAGGTGTTTCTCTTCGAGATGAAGAGTTTCAGGGCACTTTGATCTCCTGGACCATCATTGTTACTGACGGTGGAAGACCCGTCGGGAAGGCGGTCAAGCCTTACGATGAACCTCCTTCTTGGACCTCCATTCCATATAGAGCATCAAACAATAAGACATCCCCTCGCATCTCCATGATTTTGGCATGGATGGAGGGCTGCTTGGAGACGCCTCGACCTGAAGGGGTTCCATCGTGGAAAGATGCTACCTTTTCGAGTCTCGATTCCCTCCTTTCCTCTCGTTGGCCTACTTATAGCGACTTTTTGAAAGACGCCTTCGGGGTCAGAGAGGCTTTCGAACTTTCGAACGCGGTGAAGCTAACGGCAGGAACACTGTGCGGTCGCGCACAAGTTGCATCTTTTCGACTTGTCGTCTTAGATATAACGCGCCCCCACCGTTTAGGAGTAATCGACGAACACGGAACAGAAATTGGTTTCGTGAACGAGAAAGAACCCCGAGTGGATGTCGAAGTTTATCCCCATGTCAATGACCGCAGTTTCACATTTCTTGCGCTCTCCGTGGCATTCCATCCCGATAGCGACTTGGTCCCATCAAAGGAGCCCCCCTATTGTGATGTCGAAGGCCAAACACTGGAGTGTTCCTTGGCTGTGTCTGTATTGCTGGTTGGCAGGCGGGATCAGTACATGTATCGGGTCAGCTCTGGAAGAATCCACTTGCGTGATTGGGTCAAAGCAAGGCCCCGTCATGAGGACATTTTTCTGGAATAGGGCCGCCACTACGCACATGTATTATTTTCCATCATTTCATGCACCATCGATGACACTGGTCTGACATCATCGTCCTCTCAATTTATGCCCACTTACGCGGACGGTTTTACTTGCTCCGCTGGTGCACCAATGAGCAAGCACTGGCACGCCAAACGCTTTTCCTGCAAAGTATCATATGCGAGGGAGCCTCTGAACCACCATGCTTAGGGGGCTTGCTGGCGATGCGGCACCCTGCCGACATCATAAAAGGAAATCGTCAAGCCATATTTGGCAGGCACGTTACTCAACTTCGGAAGACGTCATACAAAGTCGTCACCGTCCCTCCAGAATCTGAACCCCGCCCCAGCACATAAATACCTCGCATCCCCTCCAAATTCTCTTTCATCCTGCCCTCCTTCATCCCATCATAACCTCCGTCGAGTAAAAGTTCCTTTGACGTATAAAATGAAGTTCACAGTATCCACCGCGTTGATTGCTCTTGCCGCTGGCATGAGTGCGAACGCCCAATCGTCGACCACCGACTCCGTTTCTTCCACCGCCACGAACCCCATCTCTTCCCTGTCTAGCGCTCTTTCCAGCGAAGTCGCCAGGTACACACATATTAACTACTGACGGGACACTCTTATCTATTATTTTCCCTTTATTAGTGTGACTTCCGGATTGCCAGCGTCAGCCTCTTCAGCCCTCTCGTCTGCCATCTCCTCGCGGGCGTCGGTGGCATCGTCAATCGTTTCTGCTGCGTCTTCTCAAATATCGGCTGCGTCCTCGTTGGCGTCTGGTGCCTCCTCGCGGGCTGCGAGCGCCACCAGCGGATTACCTGGATCGTCCAATGCCGCGGGGCCTTCCAAGGGCGTTGTCGGTGGAGGCATGGAATTGGTTGCAGCCAGCTTTGTCATCGCTGCTGCCGCTGGTGCGATGATTCTCTAAAGGTAAATGCATCACTCGAAAATGTCATTCACATATTCACCGTTTCTTCATCCAGACGAATATGTCTGCATTCCATTCACTTCGTGTCACTGTGGACTATTCTTCGTTCTTACAGGAGCATTAGTGTACTGCATGACTTTATTCGTTCTAACAGCCATGCCAGCTTGCGTAATTAGATGATGCACACCCACGTCTTTGTGTTCACTTTGGAATGTTCTGCAAGCTTCAAGGACTTTGATTTGAGTGCGCGAATATTGCGCGTATCCATGGACTGATCAAAAGGTACAGCTTTTTGCCCAAGTGCATTTTATTCAGTCAAGTCATACGTCCGCATTCCTCCCTGTATCGATTTTGCAGTGATTTACCAGGCCGTATCGGGATGTGGGTACATAGGGGGAAACTAGCCTTCGAGATTTCCATTTTAATAATCGAATAGCCATCTTCCCAGAGCCCAAAGCCGTACTAGAGAGACGAGAGAAGAGAAACCAGTATAAACTTTGGTATGCAGACAGTCGTAATGACCTGACGTCCCCCTTTCCGACCAAGGCGTCAGTATGCCGCGTCATGCAGGCATGCTTCTGATAGCGAGAGCGTATAAGAATCGGTGTAATTCGTTGATCAAAGTGCAGGACTCCGAGTTACGCCTGCGCATCTGAGGTAGCAGCACTTAGCGTTCAACTTCTCATATTCAATACCAGTCATAAAATGAAGTTCATCGGTGCTTTTATCCCGTTGTTCGTTGTCGGTGCTAGGTGAGTCGGTGCATGGCGTTCAAATTCAGATGGCTGGAGCTGACTTTTGTTTTTCCTTGCCATTCAGTGCGACCACTACCCTCAGTGCGTCCGCGGCAGCAAGCATACCTGAATATTCAGGATCTGCAAGCCAGGCAGCGTCGTCCTCATTCAATGCGACCAGCGCAATCACCAGTAGCTCTTCCAGAGTTGCCGTCAGTAGCAGCGTTCGCCCAAGCGCCACTGCGTCTCGCAGTACCTCGAATGGAGCCATTGGCAACATAGCAGCCGCTGGCTTTAGTTTAGGTGTTATGGGAGCCGTAATCGGGATGGCTATAGGAGCTGCTGATATTATGCTTTGAACGGTGAGCTTATTACACCGATAGGGGTCAAAAAAAAATTGACGGACGAAGCGTCGAGAAGGGGTAGAATTCGATTCGGCGATTCGAACGCTTTTCGTTTTGTGTTTGTCTTCTTTCTGTTTTTAAGATTCACCTATGACCTTCGTGGATTACGATGTAGAGAACGAATTTGGTCACGTTTATTTCGAGAGTACTAGGATACGATGCTTTAAGACTCGCCAATTGCTCGGACACTTGAATCCAATGAAATCGACGCGCTTCGGGTGTTTGAAGTGCAGGAATCTATGGGACGGCAAATTGAGGAGAAAGGGACTCGATAGGAGTAAAAAGAATAAAAGCGATAGTACTGAAGTTCGGTTCTAGTCGAAGGGGGCACATCTTGTTGAATGGAGTTCACCGTACTTCTAAGGGATTGAATTGTCTTGCGATGCTTCACTTACGGAGCATGAACAGGTCAACTCCAGCATTCTTCTATTAAACGTCCTGTCCGCTCCAGCATGTCAAGAAAGTCCTTCGCATCATTGGTACTCATTTCGCCTGCAGTCTCCGCAGCATGTTTTATAGCTTCCTTGACGGCAGCTGGCATCTTGTTCGACGAGCTGAAAGAAGACAGATTAAACTTTCGGCCAACTCAATGATTTAAGACACCTACCCCGAGATAAGGACCCAAGCGCTCCGTTTGCCAACGAGTTCCCAGATCGATTTAGCATCCTCGCAGATGAGATCTTGGGCGTATGTGCGTTTGACACCTTCTGGCCCGTCGCGTGAGCAGGCGACTCTATATGTCAACAGTTGCCTGGAGGAGTAGTCCTTCCATTCATTATGGTAATGCTGGTCCTTGGAGGCAGAGCGACAACCGAAGTATAGGGTGAGCGTAGCTAGTTTCATATGATTACAAAGATGGACGCTCAGTGGAAAGGATTCGGCACATACTCGGTGATACCATACCGCCCTCGATGCGGTCTTCAATGACGGCCCTCATTGGAGCAATACCGGTTCCTGGACCTACACAAATGATCGGTGTAGAGAGATCATCTGGAAGTTTGAGCAGGCCAGGCTGGATCCCAATACTAATATGGTCACCTATTTGAAGCCTTGGGTAACTGACCAAGAACCCGATGGAATTGGAGGTCTAACGCACCAGGTGTCAACTTCGCCAAGTACGACGTACACACGCCTCGTCGTGGTACTTTCAGTTTCGTCCGATACTGCACAATGGCTATGCAGAGGTGGACCTGTCGAGGATGTCGCTTGGAGAGTCATCGGTTATCGCTGTGACCGCTGATCGGTGGAGACAAAGGCGACACACCTTGACTGAGCTGGATATAGAAAACTGCCGAGGTCGCAAGGGAGGAAAGACGTCGAAAATATATTCTTTGGGTATCCGGACGTTTCGGAATTCACTGAGAACCTCCAAAATCGTCCTGCGTACCTTGAAGCAATAATCATGTAATTCATCCTATATTCGATCTTAGCATGTGACGACATCAACGGGACCAAAATTTAAAAGACGGACCGCACCGTCGAGGGATAGGAACTCCGATAACCTCTCTCGCTCCGCTTCATTTGGCGTGAATTGTAAAAGACTCTGAAAAAATGAGCGCCTTGGTACTGCGGTGAAATCGACGTGACGGGATAGTAGGGTGCGCGGCGAGGCTATCGCCGGTACTCGATCGGGAAGGGGTAGCTCTAATGGTATAGGAAATCGTGAGGCGGGAGATGGTGGCCGTGAGGGGACTAACCTTCGGAAGTAGGCTGGATCGTGTATAATGTATCCGCGTCAGCGGACCATCCCAGGATATCCAGAACTTCCTCGACGGCATCTGCTGATATTTCCGGATGAACCACGGCAACATCGCCAGGATTATACCTACCCATCCGTCAACAACGCAATTTCAAGGTATCTGGTCAAGCATACTGAATGTCTTCGTCGAAGTCAAACTCGAAGTGGCGGACGTCTTGAAACCAGTCCGCAGCGGTGATCCTTTCGTTCTTGGACACTTTAGCGGTGAAGTACGCGGCCTTGTTGGGTTTGGTGTGCGGATTCCGGTCATATGATTCACATTTGAGCAGAGAAACCCGTGGGGGAGGGACGTTGTCCGTTGATACTATCTCGAGGCCAGGTGGTAGTTGATGTAGCTCAACCAATGTCCTTACCAACTCATTGCACCAAGGTTCCAGAGCTCCGTCTACCCTAAGCATATTCTCTATCAGGTTGATGCAACTCGCTCAAGCATGAACCACTCACCCAATATGATGTTGCTCATCACCTTCACCTCTAGCACAGATCCGCGTCGCACCCAAGCTTTCTAACCGCCTATCTAACTTCTTCGCAGGCCAGCAAAACTTTTCGTACGAGGTATCCCCGAGCCCGAAGACAGCGAATGTCATGTCCTCGAACAAATCTTCCGGAAGTCCCGATCTCAAGAGCATCGTCCACAAAGGGGTCATGGAGCGAGGCTCTACGCCGCTCCCCGTTGTCGAAACGACGTATATGACAAGATTCTCGGAAATGAGGTCTGGCTGAATGGAAAAGGGTGAGTACTGTCATTCCTCGGCGTGGTAGTGACCATTCTCAACTGGATCGTATGTGTCCATATTGATGATTCGACATTTGAAATGTATTCGAAGGAGACGTCGTAGGATCTGTTCTGCGGCATCCTGAGCTGTTCCTGTCTCTGTCGCGTAAAGGATGAGGGCCTCTCGAGGTTCACTCATTGGGTTAGAGATAGATATCTGATAAGATGCCTCAAGTAAGCGCCCCTTCTCCCAAGTACCCCTTTTTATTTCAAGTACAATAGTTGTGGATATATTCCATCCAACCATATCTGATTCCGTAAAGAAAATGAACGCTCGCCTCATAGATAGCTGCCTGAGATGCACCCCGATTCCAACGCTGCCATTTGCCCATCCCATCCTCGCAGGTCTCGATGTAATGTAGGGAAGGAAATGAATCGAATACCCGTTGAACGCTGCCATGGTGGACATCAAGCAATTCCAGCCCGAGGAATCGCAGAGTGTGGAGCGATACTGAGGGAAGCTGAAGGACGGAATCGAGTACCGAGGGCCCACCTAGACGATCGAGTGGTTACTTTGTGTTTGATGGCGCATTAACACTGACCTACCAGATGTGAAGGGGTCGATCTCGAAATATTCGAGCTCAGGCATATGCGCTGCGAGGGCGAATGCTTCGGACCACGGCCCCATAATTGAGAACACACGTACTCTCTGCACAATGTTTTTTAATCGATCAGTGGGCATGTCCGGGTCAATGAATGTCTTCCAGTGTAGAAGTGTTCCCTCAGTAGGAAGAGATTCGGTGAATTGCGCTGAAGCATCCAGGGTATGTATCCTCTGGGGTCCTTCAGGAGGCCATTCTATTTTTCGGACCGTATAAGGAACTTCAAGATGGACCAGGGACTTATGGATACGGATCATTGACAAGAAGTGATTGAACTCGAACGGACGGTATCGACAGGTTAATTGCTGGAGTGCGAATGGAGGTGGCCCAGTGGTTAAGGCTGAAGGCAGGTTGACCCGATATCCACCATCTTCGTAAATCAATTTCCTCAGATTGACCAACTTCCAGAGAATCTCATTGACAAGGTTACGCGGTGCGACACCATCCGGTGTATTGGGATGATAGATGGCGATCGTGAACGATTGAACGAGTGCTGCATATGTGACGTTGGAGCCTGTCACTGTTCGATGGAAATTCGCAACTGCAGGTGGATGACGAGAATATCCAAGCCGAAATGTAACAGCTTTGTAGAGCACCGGCCCTGCTAATATGTGTAGAGCACGAGAACTGCGCAGAATGGCTGCGAGGGATGCGCGGTCGGTGGTGCCATCGAGATTCTCCAGCACAGAGTTGATGATTTCGACAGGTAAGTGGGCGACAGGCATCAAAGGCGGCGTTATCCTGATGCTTTCGCTAATGGTTACGTCTGTTCAGTTGCCCCTATCACTGAGGAAGTGATCAAAGGATAGGGATACAGGGATACAAGCGAGCCAGCAGCTGGCGACAATAGGTGGCAGGAGCTGAGGAGGAATGCCAACCGCCCATCAATACCCCTGTTATCCCGACACACAGGCCAGGAGAGGGGACTGCTACGGCACAATGAAGTCTGTCGCCTACCGGGGGCATCGTCAAACGTGTAGAGTACCACTACTCATACCATGCAGGTAAATGTGCAATCCTTTCGAACACGTCGGATTAAAAGAAGCCAGGTCAAAATACAGATCTCGAGACATTAGCGTGCTGTCCGGCTTTCGTGAACCCCCATCAACGCCACAGCAAGCCAAGCCAACCAGCTGGCTTCGGCGTGGACTCAGCAGTCTGCGTGACTTGCGCAGGCGCGCCATCTTCCTTGGCTGCATTGGCATACCGCCGTTTGTATTCTGCGGGTGTCTCACCGCTTGTCCCAGCTGCCCACATACCCCTCCGAGCAGCTCTACAGAACAACTCGTAAGCAGATTGTATTTGGTTGAGGGGGGCCTTGACTTACTTAGCCTCTGCCTCTGCTTTAAGGAATGCTTCCTTTCCCCAGCGTCCATATTCTGCGCCAGCCTGCTCATAGACAGTACCCCAACCTGCTCTGAGACATAAATCAGACGGCAGTGACTCATTTATGGGGAACGGCGACTCACTTGAGCATCTCTAGAGAGATACTCGTCCCTCTATGGATAGCTAGTCGCCCAGGAAGTAGGCGAGGGGATACGACGACGGCCACCTGTTAGTCGGCCTGTGTTAAATGAGTCTCGATAAAGGTTCTTAGATACTTACTACCCGCGAGTATTGGTCCCTTCGTAAGAGTTGGCAGTACACGGTACGGCCAAGTAGACGATCTTTCAACCATGTCAGGCTCTCTGCAGCGTACGGCTGAGCTGGTCGTCCGAAGTGAGCACCCTGTACGACGCGTAAGTAAAAGGTTTCGCGTGCTACTAATTTGAAGGTACCTCAGGCGCGTCGACACCGGCAATGCGAATGTGTATGGTTTGATCCTTCAAACCTAGAGTGAGAGGGTCAATAGGTTATCATGGGTGACATTAACACAGGCGGCAGCCCATCTGTTGCTCAGTTGGTGACTTCAGATCTAGAACCGACGAACCTTTGTATGTTGTAGGGACCCATCGGAACTTCAGAGGCCACCGCCAGCCAAATCCAGGAGTGTGATAGAAGCGAAAGTTATCTGCATCGCCTACACTACATTGTCAATTTACACTTAAATCCATACAGTACCGGTCCATGACAAGAAAACATTCGCCGACCAACGACTCACTATGTAACGCGCCCTTTGACCCACTTCCTCTTCTGAAAAATATCAGGTAAAATCCACTCTCCACTCCTGAGCCTACGGAAGTATCGTCGATAAACGGCGCTCCCTACGACCGCCGAAAGTGACCCCAAAGCGAAACTAGCAGGCAAAAGCACGAGTAGGGGTTGTGGGAGTGAGTTGACGGTCTGAATGTAGTCTTCTGCTTTGGCTTTCACTGCGTTTCGAAGCCTTGATAGGTCGGTAAATCCTGCTGGCTCCGGCATGCTGTAAACGCGTTGATGATGATAATGGAAGGTTAGTGAAATGCGAGATTAGGGAGGCACTTATATACTTAGTACTGAAATGAGTATTCGCACGGTCAGTGTCGCTCGAGGCATCCCGCAGCTCAGCGTGCCCAACGTGCGTAGCATTGGTGGAAAACGTATAAAGTAGCACCGGACTAACATGCTTTCCCCAGGTTGACGTCAAAAGCCTGCGCGCTTTGTTCACTTCCTTCGGGTATATATTGGAGAGGTACATCTGATTCACTTGGCCTCCGAGTCGTCTACCATTGAAATAATCGGTGCACACTACAGATTTTGAATTAGGGATATCTGGCACATTAGGCATTGGGTACTATAATATCCGATCGCCGAAGTTCCCGAAGAAGTGACTGGCCTCGATTTCTAGCACGATACATATAGGCGTTCAACATGTTCTGCTCCGGACTCATTCCAAGCCTCAGCCTCGAACATACGAAAGCATCGGAAAACGGGGTCTTGGAGTAAAGAAGGAACACGAATCGGCTATCTTCCCATGACCAACCACCCTACTGTTTGAGGGCACAAATACCCCCATTCTCCGCCACATCGAGGACTGATTAGCGTGACGAGGCGGTGCCGGCTGGTCGTTTCGAAGACTACCTGATACAGCGCTGAAAGGATCCTGCCATCACTGTTCTACGAATCGGGAAATAATAAACGTGGTTTTCATGAGCTTGCTGTGGTCAGTAACTTGTGACCCGTTCCAAGCATAGTGGTCCGACATCGACTTCGGAAATTCAGGGGAGCACCCTTAACCTCGCCGAGAGATAAAGCCTTTCCCCGTGGTCTATTCATGTCCACATTGAGACAACGAGGCCACAAAGAAAGTCCCTCATCCTTGTGGTTTGCGTATAAGAAGGGGGAATGAAAGGCCAATGATGAAACAACCCAACAGTGACACTATACCAACACCCTAACGTCTTTCTTTCACGTCAACAAAATGCTTGACGCCTTCAAGTTGAAGCCGTTTGACCTCGAGCCGGTGTTTGCTGGGTGGAAGGATGGTCCTAGGTTCACCGGGAACCCGAAGAAAGACCCTCCCGTTGACGAGTGGCTGAACCAGATCAAGGCAGGCTGCGTTCAGCGCAAGGTGCCGCAGGAGTATTGGCACAAAGTAGGTCGGCACTTCATGGACGCGAAGCCGAAAGCAAGGTGCGTAACGAGTCGGTCTATGGCCATTGTATAACATCTAATGACATTGATGTTGTAGGATGGACGAATTGAAGAAAGTCATGGCCAAAGTACACGGTGGCAACTACCGATGGAACTGGAAGAAGTTCAAGATCGCCATGCGAAACATGGGATGTACGTCGTACAAACCAAATCACTCACCGTAGTCATACTAACTTTGCGCGTAGGGGACATTTCGGAATCCGAGACCGAGACCATCAAAGTCCAGTCCAAGCCATCTGGTATCTGGTGGTTCACAAAGGCCAGAACAGAAGAGCCCGAGTCCATTGAAGAGATCGTCGAGACCAAAGAGACCGCTAAACGCCCGACCTTCTCCTCCAGTCGGTCCGACTCTCTGTGGTTGATGCGCAAGAATTCGAGGGCTTCAGACACCCAAAGGCCCGTCCCCACGAAGTCGAAGACCATGGATTCCTCGTTTTGGGGGCTGAAGAAGGAAAAGGACGCAGGCGCCAAAGAAGAGATCAGCAAGGAAGTCATTCAGCGACCTCCTCCTGTCCCCGCGAAGACGGAGTCTACTATCATCCCAATCGGCAAGGTCGAGTCCGCTGTCATCTTGCCAGCAAAGGGTGAAGAGGCCAATCGATCAAACTCCGAAGACAGTAAGAAATTATCAGTTTATGATTGTGAGCGGCTTGCTTATGCTATATTAGCCGTGACAACTATTGCTCATGCGCCGAAGTGGCTCATTAATGCATGTAATGCTCTTGACTTCCTGCAAACCGAACACCCGAAAGCCATGTCTACGCTTAGGTGAGTGCACAAGAACACACCGAGGTCGAGAGAAAGCTGACTGATCAACAATTACAGCGCTGTGCTCATTACCGTTGGTACCCTCCCCGCAACTCTGGTAGCAGCGGGGGTCGGCGGACCAGTAGGACACGTCCTAGCTTCCGGCGCTGCGCAAGCAGTCAGCGCAGTTGCACTTGGAGTAGGGAATCTTCTGAAAGCCCAGGTCGATGGCCAAGTCCAAACTCAGACTCAGAGCACAGCCGCTACTTCAAACGTGCGATGATTCGCCCGGACGATATAGCAGGCCTATTCCGTAGTGTATATTAAGTTATCATTTCTTATCGTTTGTATGCAACATGTCGATACTTACGCTGGTGTTTCGGTCTGCCGGGGGGATTATTCTCGCCAATGTCCATCCAATGGAGGGAATAGCGGATTATCGATGGGGTGCCCGTCAACGTATACTCCCCCTTGAATATATTCGGAGTGAACAGTCATTGATACGTCTGAGCATATCTTGAGAAAATCAGCGGGCAGTGGCGATCGCAAACCTAAGCGAATATGCTTGTTTGGACCAGCCTTGAGGTACCTCTAACGAAGTCGATCAGTGTGCATAACGTATTTGAGCTCCATAGAGCCTTACGTCCATCTCAATGAGCGAAGCATGGAGAAATATGCGCTGCGGTGGAATTGAGGTGACGGTGCTGATAGACTTTGTCACGTTTGCCGTGGCATAGAGTGGGTCACCTAGAATTGGAACTTCGCCAAAGTCAGTCCGCCAAACGGAGACGGCTGGAACCAAGTTATACCTACCTCGCAGTTTGTGCGCCATGTGTAAGCGGAGCTGATGTTTCAGCCCGGTGTGTAATTTGAGTTGTACAAGGGTTAGCGGGGCGACGGGCTTGCGTGCATGGACGTCAGTAGAAGCCTTGGAATCCGGATAGTGGCCGCCTACAGAAGATGCCAGAACTTTCCAGCTGGTTTTAGAGTTACTGGTTCGACTCGAGAGGTCCAATGAGCCTCTTCCATCGGTGTAGTGTATATCGGCCTCTATGGTGCCTTCCTGGCTGGGGAAAGAGGTGGCTCCCCCTCTGACGATGGCTAGATATGTCTTGTCTATGCTACGGCTGGCGAATTGTCGGGAAAGCTCCTTTGCCATGGAAGGAGACCGAGCGAGGATAAGAGACCCCGTTGTTCCCTGAAAGCATGACCTATCAGCCAGGTCAAAATTCCACGATAATCTTGTACGAACTTTGTCGAGCCGGTGCACAGGGTATAATGGATGGCTTAATTTCAAGCCATTTTGGATGTCTACGGCAAAGCTTGAAACTTCTCCTCGTCGAGGTTTCAAGTCACATACCTCGAAGAGCGTAGTCAAAATCATTTCCTACGCTCTGCCATAGTCATTCATCAGAAACCGTGTCGTTTTTCAAGTGAAAGTAGTCGCCTGCACTCACCGCCTTATGGTCGTAGCCTAACTTGTCCTGCCTGGATATTTGCGGTTGGCACACGAGCCCCGGGGGCTTATTGAGGA
This sequence comes from Pleurotus citrinopileatus, assembly GCA_017312325.1. NCBI lineage: Eukaryota > Fungi > Basidiomycota > Agaricomycetes > Agaricales > Pleurotaceae > Pleurotus > Pleurotus citrinopileatus. Next base: position 603,352 of record BHFW01000002.1, read on the forward strand.
ATACAAGGCCTCTATCGATGTAATGGACACTTTTCAAGATATTGGCAAAAGGTGAACGAGGCATGATAGACGCGTGACATCGCGACGCGTTAGAACCTCCAAGGTAGGCGCTTGCCACAGACACTGATCATTTCTCACCGCTACCACCATCATCGCCGTCAAATTCGTACTCAGGACCTTGGTTCGAGCGACTTTTGCCTTTTGTGAATGTCGGTACTGAGTCGTAGTTCATGCAGGACCATAATGGCCGACTCCTTGCTGGAATCCATCCTCGCAACTTTACCTTCTGAACTTTCGGCTCGCGTCGCTGACTTATGCGCGTCTCAAAACAACAAAGATACCTTGGAAAACCTGCTACGCTTTGCCTTAGGCGCAGACTGCACGCTATCATCACTAACCCAAGACTGGTCCGAGAAACAGGCCAAAGCGCGTGCCATCCTAGAAGGTATCGTACCATTATCATCCAATACTAGCAAACGAACTAGGGACGACGATGGCGGTGCTTCGATTGGACACTCTAGTAAACGCCCGAAAATACAACTCGGGGGGCCGACGCGGCTTCGGATCATTCTGGTAACCCATCATTCATTTTGCACTCTATTTCCGCGACATCCCCAGTTCGTAAGAAAGTAGATATCAAAATCTATCATTCTGCCATTGTATTCGAAAACCCCGGTACAGGTGCTGTGGAAGCAGAGATACCAACAAAGTACCTAACTCGGGCTTTCTTATTGCCTACCCGAGGAAAGTCAAAAGCTCATTGGACTGTTGTAATCTTATCCGCCGACTCGCCCTCCACTGGCAAAGCAGCCTCGAACGACCCTTCAAATCAACAAATTATCTTCGGAATTGACGCGAAGTCAACCGTGGCGTTGTCAACGAGTACGTTCTCCCCCGATCCCGTGAAGGAAAGCCACCCCAAGGGCTCCGACACGCTCCCTATCCTCCGAAAATTCCTGTCCAACCTCCCCTTCCCTGTGCTCGAACCCTCGATACAAGTATTCCGCAGTTCAATTGGTGGACCTGGCCCAAGCGGTAATGGTGTCCCCGGGATTGAGGCTTACCGTGGCGCGAAGGCCGGGTCTTTATGGTTCATGAAAGAAGGCGTTCTCTGGGGTGAAAGTAAACCGTGCGAATTTTGGTCTGTTGAGGACCTAATCAACAGAACTGAAGGCCTTAGAGTCGTCGGGGGAACTGGCAAGACTTGCTCAGTGGTTCTGACACGGCGTCCACCAAAGCCTGAGAACCACAAGGAAGGAACTGGCGTTTCTGAAGAACCCCAGGTAGAGGGAGAGGAAACCCAGTTTGGTGTTATTGATGCAAAGGAGCAAGAACCAGTGAACGAATGGGTTCGCAAGCATCGTCATCTCTTCGGCACGGTCAATGGTCAACCCCCACCACCTCCGCCTGCCACCCAACCTGGCGATAAACCCACTCCATCTGGGAAAATCACCCTTTCCAGCGCACACTTTGATGATTCCGATGAATATGACTCTTCCTTTGACGATGACTCGGGCGATTCTGACGGCTCAGGATCAAGTTCTGACAACGATTCGGGCGAGGAAGACGCAGAGGAGAGCCGCAGCGTCGCTTCCAGCCAACAAGATGACGAAGAAGCGGAGGGTGATGTAGACATGGAGTCTGAAGGCGAGCTCGACCCGACAAAACATCCACTTCTCAGGCCTGGTGCTGTCCCTAAGATGAATCGCGCCGCCATGGATATGGCCATACAGATGGTGAACACGGACCTGATGGGGAACGAAAGCGGTGGAGAAGACGAACTAGATGAGTAACCATTTCATGATTTGTTAAAGCCCAATCCCCCATTGTAACTCGTGGTACCCCCATGTCGATTTATCTCTCCAGTGACATTGCAATAAGAATACAATTCTCGTCATTAACATCATCCACCTCGCTTCATGCCACCAAACTGTCGAAGGTAATTGAGTGTGACAACTGACATGACATCCATTCAGGTTTCACTTAGAAATGTGCATCTTGTAATGATATACATTGACGACATCCATTGATTTGGAAGGGTTATCAAGTTACTGATAAGTGTTAGGATTGGGCGTCGAACAATATGTCCTTTCTTCTGTTGACAACGCGACGCGGTTCGCTGTCAGACTGCCCTACACGTGCGTCGTTTCTCTGGAACCATTTCTTTTTTTAGTATTCCCTGCGCATCGCCCAACCATTAACTTCTACTCTGGCGTCTACCTTACTTGATTCACGCTCACAATTGCCCCTCAATAACCCCCAGTTGATGAAAGCATCATCTTTCCATGCACATGCATGTATTGCAGTCCAGACCTGACCTGCAATTCTCTAGGAATCAAGATGCGAGTCATATTACATACATGGAATTTTCCACTCACCGGAATACCTTAACTTACGTCCGCCTTTCCCGCCCCAAGTCCACTACATACTTCAGAACCTTCTCTCGAAGCGTGGAAGAATTCACTCTAGCTCCCTTACGACATAACCGTGCTCGATGACGCCTCTCACAAGTTGACGCTCTGAGACCTCGTTCGAAGAGGAAGAGCGGTGTAAACCTGTCATGTGGAGGTAGTATGTGGGTTCAAGTAACTAGCTTTTTATCTCATTGATGTTACCTCCTCTTATCGTGCTAGCTTTGCTATACATCTCTGGTGCTCTGGCTATAGTGATTGACGTGGCCTTGAAGCCTCAGTATCCTTGGAGTTTTTAAGTATTCATTATCGACTTTCGGGACGTGAAGGGTTTGCGGTGTGCACCTGCATAGTACCGACGTTGCAGCAGCAGAGAAGCGCTTTACCGAACACAGAACCGATACCAGCTTGCGTCCTCCACTATCGCTGTCTACTGGTATATCATCCATCAGAATACTACTATCCGCGTGTTGGCCTATCAGTGTACTTATCTGAAAGCCCCAAAGGCCGCGGTACCTGCCCTGGTGGTGTTGATCCCATTCGTGAGTTACCCTTGTCGTTCCACATTCCATCGAACATCGTTTAACAGACAAGTATATGGAGTACACCGATGATGCCTGCAAGAACTACTTCACAAAAAGGCAGAAAACACGCACGACGAAACAAATATGGATATACTTAGGCATTGAAGCCAAGGTCCAAAATTAAAAATGCTTGACGGCGTCACCGCTAGATTCTTACAACCCTGAAATTTGAACTACCTTGGGATAGTTCTCCCACTTGGAGCGGAAACCGTTGCCACACCGGATCGGACGGTATGTATACTGTGTATGATAATACGGGAGTATTAACTTCTTGAAGCACCAGGTGAATCTGCGAATTTGCTTCAATATTGAAGGCATTACAAACGGCTTGCATCAAGACTTCCGGGAGACGGCGAAGCGAGAAAAGTTGCATATATATTCATGAGCGAATAAGCCAGGCAACACCGTTTCTTGGCGGTCCCATCTTCCCCCACAAGTTCTTCGAAAAGTTCGAACCAACCAAGGCATGCCCTTTTTCAAGAAGGTTAGTCATATTTCATGCAATCATCCGCCAGAATATCTATACTTATTTCCATTTTGCCGTTTAATCCGTAGTTGGTACTCGGGTCGCTTCAGTGCCAAGCGTAGATTTAAGCATCAGATGTCGGTACTTGGGTCTCCCCGCCTGGGCCCGCCAAGTTCGCTTCCTCAGAAATTTTTGGAAGCCTTTCTCGACGCATGGCTAGCTCCCTTACGATATGTCCGCGCTCCATTATGCTTCTCAGATCGACTGTTGCTCATTTGAAGAATATGAAGAAGGAGAGCTATATAAAGGGCCCTCCAGGGCCATCTATAAGTTCAAGTTCCTTGCGTCTTCATCTCCCATAGGATCATAATCGATGTTGCGTCCTCTTTTCGTTCTGGCTTTGCTATGCTTCTCTGGTACTCTAGGCCGACTGAACGACGTACCCTTCAAGCCACTGTACGTCGGTCAAAGATGACTCCCTCAGATCTCCATGTACTCATTAGCAGCCCTCATCGACCCTCAGGGCCCGTAGTAGAGGTTGTGGGACGCAGTTGCATGGTAGCGACGTTGTGGCGGCAGAAAAACACTTCGCTAAGCACAGAACTCGGCCTAGCCTGCATAAATCCTCGTCCTCTTCCATCGCTGTGTATTGGCACGTCATCCGTCAGAACACTACCGTCCATGATGGGGATATTCCGTACGTCCATTCCCATGTAATTACGGATTCTTGTTAAACAGTCAACTCCTTCGCAGGGATTCTCAAATTACCGAGCAAATTCGAGTTCTAAACAAAGGTTTTGAAGGGTCCGGACTTGACTTCGTTCTTGCTGGCACCACTCGTACAACCAATACGACGTGGTTCAACGATGCCAACGACGAGACGTATGCGCTAGTCCCATTGATATAGATAACCACAGTATTCTGAGCTCGCTTGCCCATAGGATATACCAAGACGATATGAAGAAAGCCCTTCGACGAGGGGACGCAGCGTCATTAAACATCTATAGTGTAGCGTGAGTCGCCTCCGAGGTTGACTTAATCGCTATTCGCTTCACTGGATTTTAATATCAGTCATCAGATTTACTGACGTGCCAGACCTTATGGGATATGCCACCTTCCCAAGCGACTACAATCGCAACCCCATTGATGATGGTGTAGTGGTTCATTATGCTTCACTCCCCGGGGGTGCGCTTGAAAGATTCAATCTGGGACAGGTGCGGCCCCTCAATGAATTATACATCCGGGTTACCTAACAGGGAAATGCTAGACTACAACTCATGAAGTAGGCCATTGGGTTGGGTTGTATCATACTTTTGAGGGTGGTTGCTATGGACCTGGTGATTACATTGATGATACCCCTCCCGAGGAGAGTTCTGCGCAAGGGTGCCCAGAGGGACGCGATACCTGCTCTGGTGGAGGTGTTGACCCCATTCGTGAGTTACCTCCACACCATCCTTTCGATGCATCTACTAACAACTATGCCAAGATAACTTCATGGACTACTCCGATGATGCATGTCTGAACCAGTTCACAGAAGGTCAGCAAAGACGCATGAGGGAACAGGTCTGGATATACCGAGGTATAGAAGCTAAAACGCAAGATTAGTTCTGCTTCGTGAGGTCTTTTTGCCTCATCTCCAGTCGTTGACGACTATGCATATACATAATACTGGAGTGCACAAGGAGTGCATGCGATAATCGAGAAGCTTGAAACTATCATGCGTCCTAGTATAAGACCAACTGATAAAGATATGTTCCAAGACGGTATTCACGACCCAAAGGGAAACGGACATCCCTACTCCTACCTTGAACTGCGCTTTCTCCCACTTCTTCCAACGACTGAAACGATTGTCCATACAGCCTAAACGCAGGTGCAAATTTGGAGTCTAATTCTGGGACTGTGTAAGACAATGGATTGAGTTTGCCCCCATCGTTCATCGCGAAGAAGCCGACCCTCTCAAAGTGGTTTGGGCCACTATCAAGCTTCCTCAGGGCTATGCCCCATATATAAAGAGGCATTGAATCATGCGGATCTAGGAGGACGGGGAGGAAATATATGTCTTCTACGAATTCGAGCTTTTGAGGCCCTACAAGCGAGACATCGTCGAACTCCACCAGCACATGCAACTTTGGTGATGCAAGAGACAAAGTAAGGGAACTTCCTTTGCTCACTTTCCACAGCCAGCCCTGGATGAAGAGCGAGCCTCCTGTAACCTCCTGGAACACGTCGCTACCGACTGGGGCGATGTCGTAACTCAGCACTTTGATCATAGAGAAATCGTCTAGATCTTCACCGATAGACGGGGCGAACCACACCTCACGGTGGACCGATGCCCATGACCAGGACGGCGCTCTGTATGTTTTAGGTCGTGTTTGAATAGATAGGGGCTCTCTGGTTGGTGACCATAGGAGCTGATAGAAGAGATAAGGGGCCCAAAGGCCCGCAAGGTACGAGAATGGCGAGGGTAATGAAGTGGGCGGAGCCGCGACTGAAAAGGTACTTTGAAATTCTTTTGCAATGCCTGAAAATGCCGGGAGCTTGTCACGAGTCATGGTCAATCGCGTAGACGTGTACATCTTAACAAGGTCGTTCCACTGCTCAAGGCACTTTGCAATGGTGGCCAGTGTTCGAGGATGGGCGGACCTCAGCGAGGAAGTAAACGACAGTACTTTGGAACTTGCATTAAGCTTGGGGAAAGCCTCCGATGCTGCCCCCTGTGCGCATTCCCAATGTATCATTTGGCGGGAGAGGCAGAGAATTCTGGGTGAAAGATACCACTCTTGGATCACCCAGCCCCTCTGGTAAAGGGGGGATTCTTCGTCGGGATGAAGTCTGTGTAGGTGATAGCGTCGTGCGGAGCAGGAGTAGATTTTATTCCTATACTCTGTGATTCCGTCGATGTGGGTCAAAGCAGGTCGGATGCCGCTCGAAGAAGCACCCCTCCGTTCCATCCTTTGCAGCACTGGCAGCAATGCTACAAAGTCCATTCTTGTACGCAGTACCCATTAGTGAGCACTCGCTTCGCCAGTCAGACTCACTATCCTGGATGATACACAGTGAATCAATCCATAGATAGTTGCATCCGAGCGATTTCGTCACTGCGACAGCATCGAGCCAGGTCTTAGACAGACGATCCAAGGGTATCTCTCTTCGTAGCATATCGTAGTTCGATTCCAATAATCGAAGATAGTTCGTCGTAGGCAATCCCCAACAATGACTAAGCGTCATATATGAGGACCCTTTTGGAATTTCTTCCTTCAAGCGAAGTGTAAGCTGTCCTTTGCCGATCTCGATGAGGCGAGTCGGCAACCACCCTTGGTCACTCTCCTTGGAGCAGGACTTGTGGTTGGTTATACAGTTTGAAAGCCACATCTTTGCGCAAGCCATACTTGAATCAGAACTGGTGTTTTCAGATGGGAGAGTCTCTCGCAGTTGGTCCCTCCTATCCTCAGCCTCGAAGTACAGATGGACATCAAGGAAATCGGCTTTCCTAAAGTGTAGAGAGAATCCAATGTCCCATTCATCGCTAAGGATAAGGGACCATTGTATACATGATGCTATCGCTGAGTCTCTGTCCGCGTACAGCCAACTTCGCCGTTGGCTCGGTAGAACACTGTTCAAGACGATAATGCAAAGCTGACAACCATGAGTCGCTGCATCCTCCAATTCTTGAATGAGGTGGTAGTGATCACCCTGGAGGGTACGAGCAATGGGGTCGTCTAATCGTATGGTCGCAAAGATTTCTTGACAATCGGGGCATAGCCGCTGAGAGACCTCGAAGTGAAATTCAGAGTGATGCGATGGCAAACGAGTCATGATGACCTCTCGAGTTTGGTCGTGGGCACCCATACTTCTGCCGCCTGAGTTGTTGGAATGATGGTGAGGCCCATAGATGATAAAATGTCATAAGAAGCGGTACAGCGCCTTTGGTGGGAGCTTGGCTCTTATAGGGGCAACGAGGGGAGCCCCGCTTTCACCTGGTGGTCGACGAAAGTGTTCAATTCGCAATTCCGCTCCACATCAGGGTCAATGGTTTCAAATGGTGCGAAAGCATTAGATCAAAGGAGCGAGGTAATACATTGTTGTTGGGTATATACAGAAGCATATCCGCGAAAGCCATCATAATATAGAATATATCAGTCCTTGGCAAGAGGAAAGCCAAAGCTCCGGAAAACCACCGGTGAACTCCACCAAATCCCTCGTGAAGCATGGAGTGCGTTCCATTGCTCTCGATATCATATTATCAACGCGATGACTGCAGCGCCAACGACACCAAGAACTACGCTCCCTGGGCTAGCGAATGCTGGCGACCCGTTCATCTGAGTGGTAAACGACGGGTTCCCGGTTTGTGTGGTGGGAGGAATAGCCTGTGGAGGGAGCTGGCCAAATTGATTTTGGTTCGTCTGCCCACCCTGTTGTAACGCATTAGGGTCGTTGGGGTTAAATGGCGGCTGTTGAGGCTGTTGAGGCTGCTGGGGCTGCTGAATCTGCGGTGGTTGTTGGGGTTGCTGGGGGTTTTGGAATTGCGGGCTATGGAAATGTTATGAGTATCACCCCTACATCGCCTCGCGGATCCAAAGTACTTACTTCTGTACTCCTGGCTGTTGAGGGAATTGTTGACCAGGCATAACTCCTCCAGGCATATTAGGCGGACCTCCGATTTGTGCAAGAACGCAAGACGCAAGCACTGGGATTGCGATAGCTACGACAAACTTCATGACGGTAGTTCGGAGAGGTTTGAACTAGAGCCAAGGATGGAGCGTTGGTGATGGACGTGCGAGATTCCCGAGGGATAATCGGTTAGCAGAGCACTGAGGGTAGCATGACTAGAACCCGAGGTATTTATTCCTTTAATCGTGGCATCCGTACTTGAAAGGTAAATTGCTGGGAGGGTTCTGGTTTGCTGGCGACAGTGGGCTACAATCTTGAGTGTAAGCATGGGAGTGTCAAGGTAACCGCCGGCCTGCAAGCTCATCTCGGACAGTGAGGACGTTGTTCCAAGTCGTCAGACCTTCAGGACCTGTACTTGGTTAGCTCACAAGCCAATTTGCCACGCCGGACTACCAACAGACGCTTCGCATCATGTTAGGTGTGTAACGTCCGAAGCGGATCCCAAGCTGGCTGTATTCTGAAAGGGTGCATTTTGCTGAGCTGACCGCTAGCGAATTTCCCTATGGCAACTCTGAACTCGCCAGCACGCATGCGATGTGACCGAAACATTCTTGCTGCCAAATGAGTAAAATATAACGTTTCGTATCGAAATTCGCAGTTTTGCGTTGTGTTACTAGGATAATCATTAAAGATGGCTGTATACCCCATTAATAAATCATTAGAAAGCTTGGGGGGGCACTTGCGTGAAGGTAACCTTCGGTAAATTTAGTACAAATATATTACCGAGACTGAGGACTGGGGTCCGCTTCGCTCAACCAATCCTTAAGACTCCCCCAGAGTTGAGGGTCTGCTGTTCGTCTTCACCCTCCGTCGAGGAAGGTTTGGTCATGCCAAAGAGCTACAATTATCCGTCGGAGTACGCGTCAGCGAGAATACCAGGGAGAGTTGGCGCCAAGGGCTTACAAGTTTGATGTCCTTAACACTGAGCTTGTGGAGTTTTCCACCATTGCCTTCACCAAGGGCAGCTTCTGCGAGATCTACAAGAGGATGGTTCGGACCGAATAACAATGCGCAAGAGGAAAAAACTGACCAGTTTTCACATCTTGCAGTCGAAGCATTCTACCATTTTAGGTAAGCTGACGTCAGCTAACAAAACAGAGGAGGCGCTTGCCTTTCTTCGATGGTGTCCTTCACAACGAGACGCTTGATGAAGACATTCTTTTCTTGTCCAAGTCGATGTACACGATCGTATGCCTGCGATTCTGCAGCATAATTCCATGAAAGATCCATACTGCGATCGAATGTCAGCGCTTTAGCATAAACCCCCTGACATCAAATTTAGGGACCCACTTGATCACGCGATTAGCGACGACAAGATTCAGACTACACGACATAGAAGGTGAGAGTCCGAAAACATAAACCTAGATGGCGAACGCACCCAACACCGCCGCATCGAGTGCTATTGAGAGTTATTAATCAGTTAAAAACCTTTCGAAGATCAATGCGTACCTAACGAGAATGACTCTGGGACCTCCTGGGCGTTTGAAGTTGGCTAACGCAGCCTCCCTTGAAGCCCTGTCCATTCGACCATCGTACCTCAGTGATTGTATGCCATAGCGGGAGAGGAGAGTGTCAAGTAGATCAAGCATTGTCGTCCCTAAGAAATGCCATTGATATCGCCCGTAGGACATACTTAGCAATAACTTACATTGGGAGTAACAGATGGTCTTGTCATTCCCACTCTTCTTGAGAATTTCGATCATAGCTAACATCTTAGCGCTAGCTTCAAGGTTATCATCGCCCTTTCGCCAAGTAGCGATGACAGCATCTGACGGCCCATCCCCAGGATTGCGTTTCGCCTTGGGCTTGGGGTCAGTAGGAAGACCTGAAGGTCGGCGGCTTCCCCTTCGCTTCGTCGCAGCACCTTGGCTACCAGTGATATCGTCCATGGTAATGTCAACGAGTTCGTCCTAGACAATAGCGCAATGAGGCGTAGGCTACAAAAACAAAAGCTCGGAGCTTACCTCGCTCATGGCATCTGCATCTTTCTTCGCGCGTTTAGTGGGCCTCGCGAATATGAATGACGCGTCTGGAAGATCGTCTTCGTCGTCGGATATTTCAGTATCACTTGCACACCTCTTTGGGGACGATCCTTTCATTTCTACGTCCCCGACCTCAACCTCATCGTCGTCATCATCTTCAATCCTATAGCGGGAGTGCTTCCTGGAAGCTTTACGGTGTGCCTTGGCATAGTTGGTCAACTCTTCGTCGGACGGTTCAAATGCGGTAGACTTGAAGACTTTGTTCATCGAGTTAAAGTTACACATTTTCTTGCATGTAGGACCTAGAAGAGGCTCATTCAGTTGGGAAAAACGACGTTGCGTGCTGGCGAGGTTTACATGGTCGTAGGCCCTTCGTCTCGGCCTCTTCGAAGGCTCTCTCGGCTTCCATATTCTGCCTATCCGTGCCATAACCGCTGCAAGGAGCTCATAACGAATGTTCACGCAGGGGAAAAGCTTCCAGAAACGTACAATATACCATCATGGCTGATAGGCGAATTGCTGAGCTCCAAAAGACAATCTGAAGACAGTTAGATAAATGTATAGGTCATGGAGAGGAAGCATACCGAAGCAGAGTTCATGACCGCATTCCAATACTCGGCCGCTATCATTGATGTACACTAAGGGAGATTGATTGGGGCGTAAAGGGGGGAAGGGTGGCCGACGCACGATCCTTGCATACAGGGCAAGTACTTTCGCCCTCATCTATCATGTCTGCGAACTCAATTAACTCGGTCGAAGCAGCACGCTCCAAGAATCTAGATCACAGTGGGGTCAGGTGGACCCTAGGGATAAAGGAATGGACTCGTACCGTTTCTTGAGCTATAAGGACACAGCGACGTTGTCAGGAAGGGCACTCCTCGCAGCGACTAAGCTTACACTGTTGACCCAGACGCTCCCCATATGCTTGATCGCCCGACCAAGCTCCTTCTCAGCATCGCCAGCCACAAGAAGAGTTGGGTCAGCATAATCATCAGTATCCCTCTGTGTGTATACCATTAGCGAGCAAAAGGAGGGTAGGAGGATGCCAACAAACCAAAATCAGATTCGGGTGACAGCACAGCTGTCTGAGACGGAGAATCATCACAAGCACTGCAGCGTGACTAGCTACGAAGTCAGCACAAGAGAGGATCGTCCGCATTTAGACATACTTCTTAACAAGGGTACGTTCTTTGATGAACTTGCTTAGCCGGATCTTAGAGCGTTTTTCAAAGGAATCATAAAGCTTAGTAACGAGTTGAGCAACAGGATGCAATTAACCGGGGGAAAGACACACGTCACGTTCTTCCTCAGAGAAGTCAATTGTGTAGAGTTCAATATCCTTTGGTGGCAGTTGTAGGATAGGTTCTCCTTCCTATGAAACACATGTCAAGACGTTTGCAGTACGACGCGAATATACCTACTAAAGTAGAGTTCTTCGTCCGGCGAAGGATATGGGGTTTGAGGATGGCTTGGGCCCTTTGGCCCGCTAACGGTGCGTCCTCGTACTGCATCTTGGCAATGTACTCATTAAAGTCGTTCCAGTCGTTCCAAGGCCTGAAGCGGCCGAATCGGAGGAGACCATAGATATCCGCGCTTGATTACAACGATGAGCCCGATCGATGGAGGAGAGATGGAGACGATGACTCACAGAGTATTCGTCACTGGAGTCCCAGTTAGCATCCATCTATAAACCGAGCGGATATATGCTAGACTGATGCTCGCTCGCGTCGAGCTAGGCAGTGTTATTAGTCTAAGGGACCAGTCAATGTTATCTCAACACACCGATTACGAATGAATTGTGCCTCGTCGGCTATTACACGGAAGAACTTTGCTCGCGCCAGAATTCCGCTGGGATGAGAGATATTAATTGCGAACACAGAGAGTTCTGACAGATTAAGTCACCCATTCTTGGCTAGATACTCCTCCTCTTCTCCTTTTTCAAGGTCCTTTGGCATCCAGAAATCCTGGCATAAGGTAGGGTACGACGTGATGACAACCTAGCAAAAGAAAATGAAACTGAGAAAGCGGAGGAGCTATGTAATTACGAACATCCTTCTTATAGAGCTGTGAGAGCTTCTTCAACTTGTCTTTACCATGATGCACGTGTGTAGAGAAGATACCGTTGGTCTTCGAGTCGATTTCTTCTTGCCACTGGTTCGGGGTGAGGGTTGTGTCATTTGTGAGCGCAATCAAATACGCACCTGTAGGAGAAGCGCGGCTGGGACTACCGCGAGAGTAGTACGACACTCTTCATCATCAGGGTCGGGCTGATTCATGACCATTGTAGCAATCATCTGAACAGTCTTCCCAAGCCCCATATCATCGCTTTTGTGCATGGCATCAGGGCCAAAACATAATCGTGACTTTGGGATGACATACGCAAGGATACCGCCCATTCCATGGCCTTTCTCTTGAGCCAGCATCCTAAGAGCATGTTAGTGCTCCCTGTCCCATGAAAAGCGCCGATTGCCGTACCATCTGACGCCGATGATTTGATGTGGTAGAAGACGCACGTCCAAACCGGGCAAGAGGTCGCTTTTACTTAAAATGCCGCGATACAGCTTAGATTAAGAAGCGCCGAAGGGGAGGAATACAAAACGTACTCTTTGAGACCAAGGTCCTCCATCGCTTTCCGTACAGTAAGACCATGACTCAGGTTGTCAATAGACTTAGTGACAAATTCTGCAAGCCTATTAAACAAAGATGGCTCAGTACGGAGCGCAGCGAAACCCCTTTCGGCCAATTTACCTTCGCTGCTGGTCTTCACCACCAGAATCGACGCTTCGTAAGGGAGTTTCTTCGTCATAGTTGAGTCTGAAGCCTCCAGCGGTGGGTAATTTAGACGAGGAAGACTTTGTAGGTGATGATCTAACTCGTGGCGATGGCAGGACTTGTCCAGAAACTGAATAGCCGACGTCATTCCCACTGCTCAATGCCGTAAATCTTCGAAGGTGTGAAAACCGTGCTTACCAGGGAAACCAAGCCCAACCCCATCGGACACGCGCCGTCGCTGAGTCTGAGTCGGCAATGGAAGCCCCCCACCTAGGCTTATGTCGCCACTTGAAGTATCGGCATCGTCGCCGAAGGACTTGTCGAGCGCATCGAGTATACTTGAGCGCACGGCCATTAAAATATCGGCAAGAAAGCTAGTCTCGCAGTGAGCAATGTCAGGACGCGCAGAAGAGGGATGATGAGAGTTGGGATCAAGAGAGGATGCAAGCCACAATGTACAATGATGGATGCTGTGGTGCAGAGCGCGAACGCGCGCCAGAACGCGAGTCGCGATTAGCGCCAACCCTGAATTCGGACCCTTACACGTCGGGGCCTCGCAAAGGTTGTAGGTAGCGCCATGGCGGAATATATTACAGTGTCATGGGGTCTACGATGCTATATATACGTATACATCACCAGAAATTAGCCCGTTTTCTCAGCATGTTGGACTCGTCTCAACCACTTCACTCAGGCAGACCATAGGACTATGTTCATTGAAACTGCAGACAGAAGTCTAGCCTCAGCTGTTAAAAACTCAGGAATCGGTGACTCGGAGCTCGTTGATTTTGGGCCCTTCTGGAGACCATTGGAAATAGCGGCGAGGTTGAATATTTACAACTCCATAGGATCATTCGCGCGGGTGGCTTCGTGCATTCAGCGAAGCTGGAAGGCCGTTGAGGATATCGATATCATAGATCGCTTAGTGTGATACGCTCGCAAGAGGCTCACGCGCGTCGCGCTCACGTCCCGAGACTAGGAAGGATATTGTGACATAGATGGATTGACAGGGCCAGATGGCATACTGGAGAGTCAATTGACAATATGAGAAGATTCTGATAAGCTGGAACGATCTGTCCGAGTGGCGAAGAAAGCGAAGAGAAGCGACCTTGGCGCTTCTACATTTCTACGCACTTCGGCGCCTGATTGTTTCGGTTTGAATGGCTATGCTTTCCCCCAATTACATCAACCCACGGATCCTCACCTGCGTAGTTTCACTCGTATCCTACCTCTGGTTAGTCCGAGTTCAACGCTGGCGCCGTTACCGGGCAATCCATGCAAAATACCAAGCCAAATTCGAGGCAGGTGAATTGACTCCTCGCGATGCCCAGGAAGTCATCCACCTTGCCGCGTTCTTTGATATGCCTTTGCTGATGAGATATTCGCTTGCTCTGGCATTGTTCAAAACGTATGGCATCGTGAGTTTGCTTGGAGCGGGATCATGAAACTTGTTTACCGGTGCACTGATATGTGGTCATATTCAGCCTAGTATCTCTAAATTACTTGCGAGCACGAAGGAATTTGCTTGCCCCTTGAAGACGTCCAAGCGATATGTTGATGTATGGTCCCACTTCCTAATTAGCAATTGAAAGGACACCGATGTTCATTTACCCAGACCCAACTTCTTATATCTTCTTGGATCACTTTTCCGCTAGCGGGAAGATTTGGAGATGACAAGGATGACACTCCGCTAGACCCTAGAGGCTCTCTCGCGTTGGCCCGAACAAACTGGCTTCATTCTAAATACAAGATTGTAAGTTCTCTTTTTATAAAGCGAGCCCTTGGGACCGACTCGTATTATTTTGTTGGAAGAACAACAATGATTATCTGTATACTTTGTCTTTATTCATTCTGGAGCCAGCGGTGAGAGACTGATGATCCGCAAATACTCTGGATCCTCACCTGCAGCTCACATCGAGATCCCAGCGGCGTGCTAAACAGTACGGATGGCGTCCCCTTTCCCCGATGGAGCAAGAAGTGTGTCCGTTTTGTTTCTGGCTCCCCTGGTGACTTACTAGTTATTCCCTTTGTTAGGCTTTCTTTATTTTCTGGAGAGAAGTGGGCAGGCGAATGAACATCTCTGAGATTCCCGATACCCTTGAAGCCTTTGCTGAATGGTCACTTGTATGTGTAGTTTGTTCATGTAACTGTTCCATCACTCTGACCTCCTACCAGGAATATGAGCAACAAAACATGGTACCTGCTGATACCAACCATGAGATTGCTGCAGAGACCACTGAGGAACTGTTGTTTGCAGTGCCCAAGGCTCTAGGGATGAAGAACGAAATTAGGGGATTAACAGTTTGCCTCCTTGAAGACCACGTTCGCGCTGCCATGTTGTATGTCATCGCATCCCATGGTCATTTTCGGACCATACCCATTCATGCTATGCACCTCCTCCTATAGACTACCCACTCAGCCACCATATCGCCACACATTGATCAACACCATCCTCGCCATTGTGCAGCTCATCCAGAAACACATTTGCCTTCCGCGTTCTCAACCCAAGATCATCATCAAAGTTGAGGTACCGGAAGCAAAATCTGGTTCTCTTCCCAGGCTCTATCCAAACAGGTACTTTTTATTCTATGATAAGCCCAGGGTTTCCCCCCTAATGCTAGTGTAGATTTCCATCAACTCCTTGGTATCGTTCGGAGCGCACAGGCTTTTATTACCTCCTTGATAGATTGATGGTTGCTGTTGGATTCTATGCTGAACTGCCTGGACCCCAGTATCACAGTGATGGCTACCGTATTGAGGAACTAGTAAGTTGTTTTCACACTCTTCAATAGCCAATACCAACCTAAAGTCAGGGGCCTCTGAAATATGAACAAGGTATGCCATGAGTCTATTGAGATGCTATTGTGTATTGTGTTCATGGTTTATTGTCCTTTAGAGGGCATCAGTGAAGTAATGAAAATGGCAGAGCATCTCCATGGCCATCCCATCACAGGGCCATTCTCACAAAATCCCCAATTGTAACTTATTTCATTCTGTTGTAGCTTCTTGTCACAATCAAACATACAGTTTATGCATATCGGAGGATTTATCACCATAATACAGATCTGGATTCTGAGATAATTTAACACCCACGACAACATTGTAACATCTAGCAGACTACCAAGACAGCAATCAAGCCCTTTGGGAATGACAGAATGCTTGGGCAACACTGTAGTCATCAGACAATGACCAGCTAAAGAAAACAAGAGGCTTGGTGACAAGAAATCAGCCGCGCAATCAAACTCGGCCAACACTCACCAGATCTGTAGTCTCCCTAAAACAGTTCACGAAAATCTGGATAATAGCGACATCATCAAATCTACGCGGAGGATGTCGCAATCAAACGTGGGAGGCTGCCGTTACGACGTTTACAGGAGTCAGAAGTCTGCCGTGATCATAGCAAGTAATTCCCGGGAACGGAGGGTTGCTCGGAAGGGAGACTGATAACATGGGAGCGTCGGGATGTCCGGTGTATGAAACAACCTAATATTACCACGACCTACACATTATACACGCAAACATCACCACATTGGCTGCGACAGATATCAAAGCTTGACGAGAAGCTGCTATACTATACCTAATGGCTGGATACAACCACGTGTCAAGGCAGAACTAAGAAAAAGATCCATGGATAAGTGCATCCCAGCGGTTCTTCGACTGCAGGGCCTGTATATAAGTGATCTTGGCCTTGTCAGAGGCGGCAGCGCTTTCGCTTGTGACTAAAGTGCCTGGTACGGGAGATGGGGAGAGGATGGCATCCTGTGGGGTAGGAGCGGACGTATTCATGTCAGGAAGCGCTCGTTGTGTTTCCATTTGCGGTGATGGGCATTGGCTTGCTGCATGGGATAACGACGCAGAGTGTGTAGGACTATTTGCCTGTGAGTTCAGCAACGTGTTGGAGGTACCCTGTTCATGCGTGTCCTAAGAAGACGAACGTCAGTGCACCCATTGTAATCTCGGGCACCAAAGCGAAGAGAATATGAAGATCATTCAGAAGGATCCGTATAGAGATCCGCAGGGAAATGGAAGAAACTACGCACCAGTAAACTGAGAGGCGAAGGTACATGAGCGTGGGAGTGGGAGTGTGAATGCTGCAGGGGAGGAGGATGAGGGTGGTGGGGGAACGGGATCAAATGCGAGTCAGACCGGCCATGTGTTGGGGTGTTCTGCGGGGGAGGGGGTATAGATGGGGTTCCTGGCGCCGACGTTTGGGGAAATGAGTAAGGATAAGCTGGGCTCGCAGTGCCCGACGATGAGCGAGAAGAGGGTGTATACGGGCGTTTCTAGCGTTGCGCCCAACACATCATAAAGGAAGAGCATCCGGTCAGCTTCTATGAGCAGTCCGACCCTGAAACACGCACTGGATTCAGAATGCTACCCAGCGCCAGTCGCAGGGCCTCTTTGTGGATATAGTGGGCATTTGCGGGGGCAGAGACGCCCTCGTGATGACGGTGATCATGCTCGTGGGCATGATGGTCGTGTAAATTGGTTGGTCCACGAGGGAATTGGTCGTTCGGAGAGCTTTGAACCTGAGTTGACCCAGGCTTAGAACCACGAAGAAGAGATTGCCATCATTGACAAAGAAGGCACACTGGTAGGGCGAGATAACTCACCATTTCTAGCAGTACAAATCAAGTATACAAAGTTTCCCTATCGAGGTGGAAACTTGTTATTCCCTGCTGCGTTTATGTCGAGCAGGGCGTTGAGCTCACCTGGATATAATACAGCACCGTACCACGAGATTACCGACAATTTCCTGTGGATCGCAAGGAAACGTAACCTGCGGTGCGCAGGTGGTAGTTGAGGAGATGGTGAAAGCTTGGTTGTCGTGTGGACAGCCATTCTGGGGTATTTAGGTCATCGGCGGTCCGGCAAGACAGGCAGGCCATGATCATGACAAATACCCCACAATTACCCCTTGTGGGGTAACGGCTTGGCGAATTAGTACTGAGATAATCACCTTATCTAATCTGTGATCAGTTTGCGTGGAAGAGTCCAAGGCGTCACCCACTTACCGCCATAGTTATGATACGGGCGCTGTAAATTCGGAGCAAAGGCATTTATAGGAGTGACAGTCACTTAGCCGCAATCGATACCTACGACGATCTTGGTGTAGATTCACGGTACAAACATATTTACCCACTGAATCGACGCGATACCTATGTATGGCTCCGGATCCGGAGCGAAAGGGGTGAAGGGGACGGAGCGACCATAATAGGAAACAGGCGAGGGAGCGAGGGCACATACCGATGAACAACGATCCATTACAAGTCGAGTCCGAGGGCGAATAAAGTACAAAACTGCACAATAGATATATATGTGAAGAGCGGCTAGCAGATACAACGGGACAGGAGCAACAGACCATCTTCACACCTATCGGTAAAGAGGGGGGAGCGAAATAATTAGTACTAGACGTCACAGGAACAAAGTAACAAACGCTTCAGTATCCACACAAGCGCTCGAAGTCCGAACAAGCAGATCATCAAGCCAAAATTACTGTCCCTCGGGCTTCTTTCCTTGAACCTTGGGATTGGCGGTGAGACTCTTGTGGATGAATGGCAAAACACCTCCCCCGGCGATGGTCGCTCGAACGAGAGTATCGAGTTCTTCGTCTCCACGAATGGCTAACTGAAGATGCCGAGGCGTGATACGCTTCACCCGAAGGTCCTTAGACGCGTTGCCTGACGTCACTAAGTTGAGACTACTAATTTCATAAGAATCGATGAGAAAACACACCGGCAAGTTCAAGCACCTCTGCAGTGAGGTACTCCAAGATAGCGGATGTGTAGACTGCTGCTTTGGCGCCTATGCGCACATTGTGTTGGGTACGTTGCTTAAGATATCGATGAATACGACCGACGGGAAACTACATGCGTAGTCCAATCATAAGCAACATAGCGTGTAAGGAGTCAAATTTTACGTGCCTGTAGACCAGCCTTCTGACTCCTAGTCTGAATCGAACGCGGTGCATTGTTGCCATTCGCGTTTTGGGTCGACCCCGCCTTCGACTTTCCTCCTCCACCTTTCGGGTTTGGTGCCATTTTTCAACCGACCTAAACTGGGACTACTGTACGCTCCTAAACTCCTTGCTCAATGACCACCAAAATGACAGGGACCAATGCTGATAGAAAGTTCCAAATGATATTCGTTCGATCTAAGTAGACCTTTACGTGCTATTTTGTGATGGCAATTCAGTGAAAGTGGTTACTTGAGGAGCGGTCGGGGGCTTACTAGAGAGAACGCGAAAGTGGCTGAAATCGTGCCTCCTGATGATGGTCTAGGAAAGGGAGGTGTTGATCATTGTTTACAGCCTCCGAAATGTTCAACAATGTCACATGGTGCCGACGTCTAGCCCCTATCTCCTGTCCCTGCACATCACCTTCAGGTCAGGGACGAAGGGCGTGGTTACTTTACAACCGGCAATACCTATGGCTACTCCAATATCGATCTACCGCTGACATACCCCAGAGACCAAAATTACAGGCGACATGCATCATATAAAAAGTTGGTTTCGAAGCCGCTCACTGTTATTTCTGCCCCTCTATGTTCATCATGTTCAACCATACCGCAGGACTTCCTCTCAGCCGAGCATGACGACCCACCAGAGGGTATCAGAGGACCAGGGATCCGATATAAATCCATGTGGGACGTGAACGCATCAGCCCGTGAAGGGGGCGTCCTCTGTATTGTCTTAGATGCAGAAACTCGGCCTCAATTTCGGGCGTCCTCAGCCCTGGGCCGCTTGTCCTTCAACGATTCTTTGGCCGTACGTCTGGCGAAACGGGACCTTACCAATATCTTCCTCCAGAGAGCCTGCATTCTCGCCCCCCCCCCCCCCGCGCAGATGGAATCCCACAGAACACGCTGGCGTCGTTGAAGATGACTCGTTAAGGTGCTTAACGAAGGAGAGCGATAAACTTCCTGCGCTCTCCGGACTTGCGTCGGAGTACTCCAAGAGCCACTTCGGAGGTGCAAAATACCTTGCGGGTCTATGGTCCATCCATCTACCCTGGGGCACTGTTTCGGAACGTGGTGAATCCGAGGTCAGGCGAGTATACAGGAATACGCTGCCCGACGGACGACATCATACACATCACCATCGTGGTCTTGGGCTTCCCTCACGGGACACATCACTTACAATCCCTTTTTGATACCAGACGTGTTCACCGTTGATGCTACGAGCGACCTTAATGCCAGCTCAATGGCAACGCTTAACTGTCGTTTCATTCCGCACAACACTGAAAACTCGTATCGATCCATTTGGGGTGGTCTTTTCGGAAATTAGTCATAGAAGGGGCCATTCGTCGGACTCGCTACAGACCAGATGAAGAGCACACTGCAGATTACATTCACGATGGAGATTATCGTGCCCTTTTGGAAGATGACGGCGTAACTATTCTGGGAACCTACATCGTAGATATTGCGGAGGAAATCTTCGACGAGAGTCATGTGTACTGTTAGAACATCCACGCAGAAACCGTGCTTTCCAGTGCGGAGCCGTTGAATTGGTTCTTCCGCAAAGATTATGGAGAGCAGGCTGAGGCAGAGGTACAGGCTGGTGGATGATCTGGTGATGGGGCTAATTCTGCTGAAGGATGCTCAGAGCGGAGAAGAGAACACATACAAACGAGTAGGGTTGATGCGATGGGTGAAGAAGAGCGTCTTCGATGGACTCGAAAACCAGTGTATTACTATTGTATGATTTCCGACCCGTGCACTGTATATGATTTGAGGTTGGCCAAAACCATTCATAAACGCAAACCCTGCCGTAGAAATACGGTGAGGGGGTCGATAGGGGGTTGCGCAACTGTTCGATGCTGTCCTCATGGGCTACTCCGAGGAGCCGCCCTGTATCAGGCTGTCTATGTAAGTGTGCCAGTCCTGATCGAAGTTCAAACTATGAGTGACGCGGACTTCATTATATATGCTTTCTGGGGTGCAGTAATCCAAGGTAATATCGGTCCTTCTCTGGGAGAATGATACTAGCGCGTAGTTGTGATCACCCGCTGCTTGTTGGGAGTACTAGGACAAGTACTAAGTAAAGTTATGCACCCCATGATGATGGTATCGAAATGTGTATATTAAGACAACGAGTGAAACACGCGGGTTTTGGGATAAAGCGATCGTCCACCATTGTATCGGACTTGGAACCCAAACGAGTGGCACATGAGGTGTTTCTTAGAAGCATGAACACAGTTACATACATGTTTCCTACTGATCCTTTCTAATATCCTTGAAGAGGATCAGCTTGACGCCCCCTCCAAAAGGACGCGACGTGTTGGCGATCCTGAGGATAGGGCCGACATAAAGCCATCATAGAACATTGTACACAGAGCAACAACGTGCGTAAGTTCTCCGGTGGATAAACTTCACACCCTGTTTTGAAAGAGCTGCATGGAGAGAAGAGACTCGGTCTCGGAATTAGGGAATGCGCACGAAGAAGGTGAATGATTTCAATTTGATGAGACTCGCGCGTGTAGAGTGGTCTTAGTGTGACCCCAGCGCTCAACGCTCAGGGTTTGAAGACGGAGAGTGCAAGCGTTGACGTTGATGCATGATGGACTTAGTCATGTACTGCCGTGACAAATCCCGCCAGTGGCAGGTACTGGGGCGTAGCCTTTTTCGGCCAGTCTTGGTACTATTGACTTTGGCGGATGAGGCCTGAGGGTCCTCCTTGCCCATTGGACCGTTGGACCAACAATAATTCAATATCCTTGGATGGAGAAGTTGGGCGTGACACTTACCGCCGGGTAGGAACGCTGATAGCGCAGGGTCAACTAAGCAGGTATTTTGGGCGAGCCTCAAGGCTTCAAGCTCGACAGGCCATGGGGTGTCCACCAACTGGGGTGGAGACGTGGCGTTGTATCTCAGCGGCCGGGTCACCTTCAAATGGAGAAACCTATGAAGCCAGGAGATACCCTGGTCCAGATTCCCGTTTTGAGGGATTTGCTTGCGGGTATCTCCCTATGCGGTGATCTGCTGCGACATATCCAGACGAATCACCGCAGAGCCGACCATTTGGATACAATACATAGGCGTGAGCCAGAATGTCAGATTAGGGTCTATGGCAGCATACTTCCTGGTACCCGGAGTCACACATATGGTGGATATGAAATGCTATCACTGGTTTCCGAACACCCTCATGGTACTTTCGAACCACGGCTGACTACGTGTGAGACAAAGCGAAGCCATGCGAAATCATTCGGGTATAGTGCTGACACGGGGAGAAGCAGCAGGCAGGAGGGCGCCGACCAGACGGTTTCCAAGACGTTGGATCTACTCGGCAGCTGCGGCATAGGGGTTCCACTGGATTGGCGCCGGTAAATCTTCACTCCGAAACTCTACTTTAGTTTGTCTTTCCCACGAGTCTACGCTATGCTGAATTGTCGGTGCTTTGGCCAACTTTCCCCAGCTTCATTACCTGACCTTTGGTCTGGTCAGCAGAATTGGATCCTGGGCACCTCCTTGATTCTTGCTTTGCTTTGAGGCCGGCTATATAGCTGCCCACCACGTCGCGAGTCAACCCCTTGCGGTGCTCTGATTGACCGTTTGAGGTGAGTCTGCGTGTTCAGACCTGCGTACTTACCCATTGACTGATGCTCTGGCCAGATTTACTTCTGCAGTGCTGAGAAGACCCGTTGTTTCACTTGCGAGACCATATTTTGCGACCATCGATTCGGGCTGCTTTGCGACAAGCGGCGTATTCATACATTCGTGGGTCGATAAACAGGCTATTTGACACAAACCCTTCCAACTGACCTCGGCGCCATCTCAGCTGTATCATAACCCGATTCGGTATCCGGCTAGCTGATACCGACACACACGCAACTCACCAATTCCATATTCTGCGGGCGGTAGGAACGACACGATGGATCAACCTACAGCGGTAGAAGGCCATACTCACGGACACGGACCTGGAAATACTTCTAGCGGGATAGTGGGAGGGCCTGCGCCGTCAGGCGCGTACGTTTATGACAGAGATCGTTTGTAAGTTTATCCTAACCTTTCTGATTTATCTCTGGTTCGCCCTTTCCTGTCCTTCCCTTCATATCCGCGCACCTTCGATGCTCACAGATGTCGTTTTTGAGAAGAGTGTAATTAGCTGGATGTTTCGTTCGAGTTTCAGATTTTTCGCTCCGTCATATTTTTATATGGGATCCGTGCTGAACCCGAACCCGAGGCATTGGTACGGTTCCTCAGCCATCCAGTGCTAAGTCTTATCCGCTCTCATCATCCCCCGAGCCATCTGTTTCGATTTTTCGTATCATTCTCACCGACTCGGTCATCATCCACTCATGTTCCCGCATGCGCCATGGCTCTCTCACCATGTTTCCCACACATTCACATAGTACCCTCCTCGAGACAAGAGAGGGGAACTCACGGTCACGGTCATGTCTGGGATTTACTGACTGTGGGCTCTCTTCCTTCTGAGTTTCTTTACCTTGTTTCTACCCATATTCCTCTTCGCTCCCTCTTTTTGCTTTTTGCTTTCCTGCCTTCTCCTTCTACTTATACAACTTGCTGACGACCTGCCTTCCTATCTCTTCCATTATTGCTCCGCACTTATCGCACCCATCGGCTGCCACTATCATCAATCATATACCTTGGAAACATGACACTTGCGCTTGCTCTTCCACTCACCTATCCTATGCCGTTGCCCCCTTCTTCTTACCCCAACGCTCCCTCTTACTCAAATCACAATCGGCACCCTTCATCGACATCTACGTATAATTCGGGTCATTCCGACTCCAATTATAACTTCAATGCGATGCTACCCCATCCGAACAGAGAGTACGACTTGAGGGTGAGGCAGGAGCCGAAACAAGCTAGGATGTGTGGGGTCGGGGGGAAAGGCACAGTATCTCGCCCTTAGCCTCTCAATCTCGTCTTAATACAGATCCACTTTAGCCGACCGCCGTCCGATTGACCCGCCTCCAATCGTTCAACTCAGAGTTGTAGACCCGCTCCAGCGTCACCCCCAACACCGAGCTCCACCACAGTCTGCGTCGTCGTCGCGAACTGGTGATAACAGCAACATCCCACCCCATCAAAGGAGACGAGCAAGTTCTGCACACGGAGGTGGCGATGACGACCAGGGCAGTCCCATGAGTGATGATACTCGGTGAGTTTCTTCATGAATGTGAGTTTCGTATTGGCCAATTCGACCCAGAGAACTCGAGGATGACTCGCCCCACCATTCTCACACGGGGTATGGCTATTCAGGTCGGTCACTCCGATCTAGTTCTTGGGCTCAAACTTATATTATCATACTCATCAGGGGCGTCAGCGGGATATGCAAATTCATACCTACAAAATCCATACTACTTCATGTTTGCCAGTTTAGCGAAGCCTGATGACGACACGGAGCTGCATTGGCTCAAGGTGAGCACCTACAGCTATACACGCACAATGAGCTGAGTTTTCCGCCGTAGGATGGTCGCACGCGCTGCACCACAGGCTCCGTTGTCTCGTCCCTCTACCATCTCAAAGATACTGAGCATAATAATGAAGACGCTGGCTTCTTTGTTTTCCCTGATCTTAGTGTCAGGACGGAAGGAAGCTACCGTCTGAAGTTGAGTCTGTTCGAAGTTGTAGGGAATAATGTTCGACACTGCAAGTCGATCTTTTCTACACCTTTCTACGTGTACACAGCGAAGAAATTTCCTGGGATGGAGGGTCAGTCTTTCTTGACGTCTTATCTATGCTGCATTGACTTACGTATGTGTATAAATGCCAGAGTCGACACCACTTTCGTGTTCGCTCGCTGACCAGGGTATCAAGATTCGCATACGCAAGGATATTCGAGTCAGGAAGAGACAAAATCCTGGCCTACAACATCCTATCGACGATCGTCGCCCGCCCCACCAACTTATGCATTCCTCACCCCGCCAGAGTTCCCACAATCAACATACACACCATGGTCATACCTCTCAGAGAGGGCGTGGGGGCTACGATTCTGGCGACGAAGATGACCGGGACCGAAATGATGAGAGGGGCGGTGGTCCATCAACGTCGCACTCGGGAGGTGGAGACGGAGCTTCATCATCTAGGACTGGCGAGCGTGAACCGAAGAGGATTCGAGTATCAGATGGACACGGGCAAGAATTGCACACGCACGATACGAGTATACCGCCTGTAGCTACAGATCACGGCTCGCCTCCTACTCCATCGGGCGCCAATCCCGGGATGGGGAATACGGGGGGTGGCATGCAAGGTGGGCTGGGAGTTGGCGTGGGAATGGGTGCTCCCCAAATAGGTCCTGGGGTCGTCGTTGGACCTCCCGTCCATACATCGTGGCCGCCTGTCGGACACATAGATCCCAGCGCTTCAACACAAATCATTCCTCCTCCACCTGGAGCGCAAAGAGCCAATGCGCAACAAGTTGGGTTTTCTGTTGGCACTGGTCAGCAAGTCAATATTCCTCCCCCACCCGGCGCGACCCATGTTGGTGCGCCCGTGCCGACACAACAAAGCACTCAGGTGCAGTCACAGCCACCTCCCCAGCAGAGTCACAGCGCACAACCAGGCACCTCACCCACACCGGGATCGGCATCCGGCATCCAACCTCCATTCGCTCCTGGTACCCAAATGACAGGCGTCCATCCACCTCCGCCGCTGCAGCAGCATATGCAACACCCCGCCATGGGTATACACTATCAGCCCAGTCAAGGTATGATTCTTCTATGACTGGACATGCCTCCGAATAGACGCTCATCCACTACATTTCTACGTAGCTATTATACCACCCCAACCTCCAATGATTCAGCCACAGCCCCAGCAAGCGCATGAGACCAGTAGTGCTGGGTCGAATTCCGCTCAAACTTCGTCAGAAGGAGGGAACAGTACCACGCCTGGTGTACCTACGCAGGGGCAACAGAGCCAGCAGCAGCAGCAACAACAAAGCATGGGGGTCCAGAGCGCTGCCCCTGTGATGGGACTCCCTGTTGGCACGCCAGGAGGCATGTACGATCAACGGGGATATAGCTATGATATGAGCCAGCAAGGGTATATGCCCTCGACGCCGGGTGCATATGTGCCCCCTCCCTACATGCATCCTGGTTACGGACCCCCTCAATATCCACAACAGCACCAGCCCATACACATGGGTATGCCGCCGCATGGTCACGCTCCACCCCCGCCTCCGCATATGGCAGGATATGTTCAGCCTTACCCTGGAGGATGGGGAGCACCTCCTATGTATGATCCTCACACTGCGCATGCTCCTCCTCACACCCATCCATACGCAGGACATCCAGGAATGGGACCGCTACCTCAGCACCACTACGGTGTTCCTCCGCCCCAAATGCATCCCGGCGCCCCACCACCAGGATATCCTCATGGTCCTCCCCCAATGCCTAGATACGATTATGGGTACGCAGGCTACTACGACCAGAGTCAGATGCAGCAGCAACACGGCGTTCCGCCCCACCCCCATCATGTTGGAGGCCCGCAAGCTACCCAAGCTCCTCAATCCCAGGGGCAGACGCCAGGTCAAATCCAAGCGCAGCCTCAACCCACGGCTCAATACCATCACGCACAGCAAACACCGGCGAGCACAGCACCAAGTGGCGCTAGCCCATCCACTAATGTTGGCGCCCCGAGCCCTGCGCCTCCAGCTGGTCCTGTTCATGCTCCGCCGCATACCCTGTCTCGACCGCCCGGTTACATGCAATATTATCATCCTGGACCACACGCTGGCTATCCATACGCTTTCCCCCCTCCTCACGCCGGTGCGCCAACTCCAGGACCATCTCATGGAGGACCAGGGCCACAAGGTGAAGGCGCCACTTGGGGAACACCAGCTACCCACGCCTCCTGGGGTGGCGATTACGCTAATGCGGGTGCAGCGGGGCCATCGGGAGGTGATCGAATTCAATTACCACCCATGAGGACTTCATCTCATGGCAATGTTGGCCCTGGTGCTTCGCCGCCAGGACAAGCTCAAGGGCAGGCACCGCTGTTGACTCTCCCGCTGACAACACCACCCATGCAACATGCCAGCTCTGCTATGATCCCTCCGACTGGCGAAGCCAGCGCGGGTTACCCGACTATTCAACTCAGGAGTCGCTCATTCTCAAGAGAAGAGGAACATGATGACAAGACCGGAGGTGGCAGGGCCAGGACTGGTTCGATTGCTGGTGGTAGTGAAGGTCAGCGCAAGAACGTGTTACGAATTGAAGGGATCATATCTGGCGACAACTAAATGCGACTCTGATCTTAACATGCCGCCAGGACAAAAATACTGGGTTTGGATTGCTTCATCTATCTCGTTTTTTGGTTGATTTCATCTTCGGGACATTTCTGGTTTCTCTCAGCTTTATTATTGGCTTTATTTTCATATAGAACGGAAATACCGTCATCTCCTGTATGTATGCGCAGCTCAGTCTTCCCTTTACGTATGTTTTGAAATGTCTGCTACATCTTTAATGAATTGTACTGGTTCATGTTGATCTTTCCCATCTTTCTTCGCCCATTTGTATACACTTCCACAATGTTGTCGTCGCTGTCCATTATATGCTCCAATCACTTTATTCTGTAATTTCCCAGCTGCCGTGACTTACGAGTCGACAGCGACGATTCAAAGGAACCCGGGTGCTCAAGTATTCGCACTACCCTTTCAAGAAGTAAGTTGAACGGGAATCGCAGTTATTCGCACGGGCCTGCCTTTGACTCTGACGATGAGGACGCTCTGCAAAGTTCAAACCTCTGAGCTGCTTAAACTTTTACGTTTATTTGTGCTGGGCGACTGATACCGACGGTCGACCTGGAAACAGTTTCCCTGACAGGGTACCATCATAACAACGTGGCTTTCATTTTGGCGTTGCGGCTGCAATTCAACTGAACCTCTACATACTCCGTACCCGTCTGCGAGGTAAGATAAGATGATAACGGAGTGCGGCTGAATTAGACAGCTTGCGATCCCGGGCAGTTCTCGGTTCATCTGTTGGCGGTCGCGTTTCGCAGAACGGCGCAACCCCCCGCTCTACGCACAGTTGCTCTAGGTGTGCCTGGACAGTGGTCTGACGACATATATCTACTCACGGAATTTATCTCCGGTCAGTACTACTCTATAAGCTGCTTGTCCGACCTGTCGCTCTTCCTATCATCTACAATTTCCCTTCGTAACGGTGCTGGCAGTCGTTCCCATCCTACATGGTAGAGGAATAGAGCTCGGTCTCCGTGCTCACTGCTAGGTAACTCCAGACGTGTCTTGCAGAGACGGCCTGGTTCGAAGGCGCAGACAGTGACAGCTGTTGCAGTCGCCATAAAACAGGTAGAAAAGGTGCGTGTGTCACTAATTTTTCACAAGATTCATAGCTCATTTTCGATTGACAGTTGTTCCAGCCTTCACAATATTTACTTTAGGCCAACGATTGTTTGCCGGTTGACGTTGAGGACCCTCATCTGTCCCTCCTAGGAGTCAACATTTTCTTTCCTGCTCCGTTTCGACGCAGGCGTCCCATCTTTCGTTCTTCTCCCTACGGCTGGATCGTCCTTTCATTCGTTTAGGCAGCGATGTCACCTTCTCTCCCTCCACGCGCACCTGGACGCTTTGCAAAGTACTTGCATCATAAGAAATTGAGGCTCTTGGTGAGTAGACAGATGACCAGTGAATTCCAATCCATCCCGTCCACAATCTAACCACTTTCCCTGCGAATAGTGGGCTCGAATCACTGCTACACCATGTATCACACTTTTCTTTGGTCTATCCATCATCACTTCTATCGTTCTCGTCGTACTTCAAGGCATTGCATTTCGCGATAACGACATGGCCGTTACCTTGACATCCGCCATGCTTGCTGTCGCGGGTATTGAAGGGTTTCCCCTAGTGAGGGGCAGTTCTATGGAAGTTTGCACTGTAGCAAACGGTTCCATGCCTATATGTTCAAAGATACCGGCTGCCGTGGATCCCCAGGCGAATGTGGCCATGCAGACTTTTGGTGGATTGAATGCAACCGAGCTGAACGATGCGCTCAACGATTTGCTGCTATCAAGTGTGGTTACCAAGCCAGCTGGTGCTAAGGTGCGTTGTAACCCAGCCAGTTGTTTAGCCGGACAATGACGTTTAAGCGGTTTCCAAAGCGAAGCATAGATATCACACCCGCTTTCAGTGGCGACAAACTAAGTGGTGTCAGAGTCGGCGAAGATACCGTTTTGTCGTTGCAATGCGTTCGATCGATGGTATGGCTGAATGAGACGTGAGTTTTACTTTTCTACCCCTACGCTCAGCATGCGGACCTTCATTTGGCTCCATAGTCTCAAGGATGCCAAACGAGAAGATGTGGTTATATTGGCCTTCCATGTTTGGCTTTTCTTTGTATCGATGTGGACAGTAGGTTCTTTCCCTTTTTGCCCAATTATTCCCTCACATCTTTGCTCAGGTAGTGAACGAGTCGATTCCCCATCTGTAAGGCGTCCTTGCCGCATTCAATCCCAATGTACTAATATTGTCATATGTCTTCTCACATACAGCGTTGCTGCACTAGCCGCACACATTCTTGGTACGGCCTGGGCAGGTGCTCGCATACAAACAGCTAAGAGCTGGTACTCGATGTACCGGCGACATATCATGTTTGGCTCCTGCAATGGGACCGACGTATTTGGTGACTGGTGGGAGCTCAGAGCTCGCAACGCCGTAAGTCTACGGGTGCCCTGCCAAACCCCAGGAAGTTGGCTAACTCTGCTTCGGCATAGGTGCCGGTTATTTTCATCAACGCCATGTCAACATTTGCCTTCGCATACCTGACTATCGCAATATTCAGGGTATGCCTTCGTTTGAAGTCGCCTTTGCAATGACTATTGGGCTAATTTTGACCCTTCCTCTCAGACCTATATGAAGAGATCAGTGTCACGGGCAGGTGCCCCCAAGATCGTCCAACGGATATACAAGGTTGGTTCTCCACACATCACTGACCGGACCGGCGCAAGACTTATACTTTCACTCAAAGCTGGTCTCTTTGTTCTCCGCTAGTCTGCACCTGGCAGCCTTCTTTAACATCGCTTCCGCGGCAATCTGGCTCAACAAAATCACAACAGGACATTTAGGGAGCGTGTCCGATCATATTGAGGTCTATCTAGCTCTCGTCATTGTTAGCTTAGCTGTAAGTTATCATCGTCCTAGGACTTAGACATAGGCTAAAGGAGTTTGATCGTAGTTGGAGTTTCCTTGGATTATTACCGTAAGTATTCTCCGCCGTTGCCTCAAGGCGCAGTCACTAATCTACCACAGGGCTGGATATCTATCCGCAAAGAATGTCAAGTCCTCTTCTGG
This sequence comes from Pleurotus citrinopileatus, assembly GCA_017312325.1. Classification (NCBI taxonomy): domain Eukaryota; kingdom Fungi; phylum Basidiomycota; class Agaricomycetes; order Agaricales; family Pleurotaceae; genus Pleurotus; species Pleurotus citrinopileatus. The sequence goes on from BHFW01000002.1 coordinate 633,507, forward strand.
ATTTTTATTTTTGTCGGCCTCGTTCCGTTTGTCCTTTCCACAGTGCTGTTTACCAGTCAGATATATGGGTTCATATTTGGGACCTGGCCATTCTTTGCCACCATCACCATCACCTCCTACATATTTACCGTCGCTACTCTGATAATTGGTGTTGTATGTCGAACTCAGTTTGGGAAAGGACTGGCCCACTTCCGTGAGTGAACTTCTTATAATCAGCGTTCATTATTAACCATGTTGCTTGATAATCAGTTCAAGTAGAAGCAGCCCTTGAGAGACTAGGTTTCACCCCCTGCAGCCTCCCCAGTGATCTCGAGAAGGCTTCCCGTTCGGAAATCATCTCATTTTCTGGCATGCCAGCGTTCCCGGATTCCCCTACAGAAACGAAGCACATTCGTGCCGTTCCTTCCCTTTCTGTAGCATCGATCCAACGTTCTCTGTACCTGAATGACCGAAGCGGTACACCCTCCCCTGCTTCGTCAATCTTCTCCGTCCCCGCTAGCAGGCGCCAGTCTTCTCGAAGCGTACTCGACCTTCGAGAGCTCCCACCAGCGCAAGTTCGTCCTTCCTCGCGTCGAGTCACTTTCAACACCTCCCGGCACGATTCAGCGACAAGTACCATCTTGGAGATCATCCCCGAGAAACCTCCTGTGCTCGCGCCGATGTCCCCCATGTCCGATCTCCGTGTAAGGCTGCCAACGCGGAACCTTTCAAATCTCTCAGGGGTTACCACAGCACCCTCGAGGATCGATAGTCCAATCGCACGGGCAGGCGGACCAAATCGCCCTCCTGGCTTGGGTCTACCAACCCGACCCTCAGAGGCGGTACGACCGGCCCTCTCCCGGAGGTCGGCCCCTGCCAGAGTTTCCCCTTCGACCGATTCGCCCAGGATACCATTACCCCCTTTGCCTGTCGCGCGGCAGGACTGACGCACCTGTGATTCATTCCTTTTTGTACATTAGTATCTACTCTTAGCACTTGCTTCATGCATGTGAGGCTTGCATGTGATGTGTATTGTGTAACCTTAGTATTAGTGCCTTTTGCGTTTGATATTTTGCTTTGACTACGTAGCTGTTATTTTGACGTCCTTGAGCACTCGTTTCAGCGCCCCGCGCCGTTGTTACTGCTGGCCGCAGTACTTACTAGTGACATGAGTGGCTGGTAATACAAAGGCGTATCGTTACATACATTATCTCCGTATCTACGTGGATAGATAATATGGTACATGGTCGTTGTACAACATTAGATATCATAGACGAGCTCGCACTCTCTGCTCGAGCCGTACCTTTGGCCAATTCGCCTTCCACCATTCCTCCACTGCTTCATCAGCATCGTAACTAAATTGTTCGTCATTCTTCTTCCTATCCGCCCACATGTTGGCATTGCCTTCTTGCTCTCCCATACGTTCGATCTCCCCTTGATACTCCTTCATCGCCTCTACCATTGCCGCTTTCATAGACGCATCGCGTGTTTGCTGTGCCGGTCCGTCGTGAAGGTGGAATGTCGTCCGATTCGTGTGCGTGGATGCTTGGGTAGCTGTAGTTCGCGGATGACGGATGCTTTGGTATGCCCGGAGAAGATTGCTGATTTGACTCCTGGATGATATCCGGGAGAGGAGGTTGCCTAAAACAGCGGCATCCTCAATCTGCATACGACGTTTCGAAATTAATAATGCGCGATTCGTTGGACATGAGAGCAGTAACGTACAGCCATTGCGGCGCCCTGCGCGCGGTACGGCTACGGAAAGTTGAGTGTCGTTACGACTCAGGCGGGAGTAACGCACCAACATCGGATGGGCAGCATCGCCAAGAAGCGCGATGCGGCCGGAAGGATCAATCCAAGTATCGAGAGGTGAATGAATCATGATCTTGCCAACTAGGGTCGACTGAGCGAGTGCCATCAACTTCTGTACTCTGCTCACAGTGAGTGAGCATCGGAATGTGATAATGGCGTGGTGGAACATATGAAATCTCACCTAACTTCCCAACCACTAAAATCCCGGCGCATATCCTCTAGGCTACCCTGTTTCGTCCACGACTCGACTGCTCCATTATCCGGGTGTATCATGACTACATTGTACTCCCGCTCTGAGCGCTGAAATTGACGTCCGCTAAGTGAACGAATAGATCAGACAACGAAAATCTACAAACAATGCAGTATGACACAATATGTCTATCCGGACCCATCCAGCAGAAGACCTTCGGCGTCTCAATCAACGTCCTTAGATCAGGATCTCGGAGCATCTCGCTCGTCGGAATAGTAAATCGATAAGCAGCGTCCCCGGTCGCGATAGGTTGACCAACATTGGGCATGACATGTTTACGAATGGTGCTCTTTATACCATCCGCGCCTATGACGATGTCCGCGGAAAGAATTAACCCGGAAGAAAGACGGACCGAAGGAGAGGTTGAGTGAGAGTTGACCGACACAACGCGTTGGCCGAGCCGAAGATCTATGTACGGTGCAGCTAGGGAGTATAACATTGCATGAAGGTCCGCGCGCTGGGAGGTGGAATAAGTAGAGGAAAGAAGGCGTGTCCAGAAAGCGTACATGTATATGATAGTATGGAGCGCCGTGGTCACGATCCAGCTTCCCCTTGAACGCGGCGAACCCAAGCTGCTCACCGTCCGCATCTATGAAGTCCGTGAAGCCCAAAGTAGCACGGGACTGTAAGTCAGTCAACTCACATCGACAGAATGAAAGTGTAGTCGGCCGTACAGCAACTTTCGAGAGTTGCTCATACAGCCCCCAGCGGAGCAGTAAGCGAGATACATCTAAGATACGCTCCGTAAGTCAAAACTGCCTTGGGAGACAAGGAACTTGGACTCACTGGGAGATAACTGGATTCCAGCTCCAACCTCTTTCAACGTCGATGCGGCTTCGACAACAGTAACGTGATGTCCTGCCTTGCCGAGGCAATATGCCGTCGCCAACCCAGCGATACCACCGCCCACCACAATAACCTTCAGCTGCACACGAGCCTTCTGTGTCATGATCGAACGAGCGGCCGATTTGATTGGCCAATTATAACTAACGGAAGGAATGGAGCGTCGTCCAGTAGCGTGGGGGTACACGGCAGCGGAAGGTGAGTGGGTAAAGAAGCGAGGGAAGTTGGGGAGACACGACGTTCTGACTGATTGATATACCAAGGCGCGACCGGCTTGATGTGATAGCCCCCACAACATCAATCAGTCTGGACAAATACCAGATCCAACTTGTGTGCCCAGTGATGGCGTTGACTGAAGGGGAGAGAAGACGTCAGCAGTTCCGATAATGGGGAACCGGTCCAAAATATGTACTTCGGAGGATTGTATGCCAACTATATCCGATGGGCGTGACACGACACGTTCAGCACCCCATTCAGGAATGCAGTTACGTAGAGGGGAGCCAAGGGAGTGTGGGATTGATAGTGCAGATAGAACAAGGCACGTAGTGAGCGTACTCTGGTTGGTAAGGAAGGGGGAAAACATTTGATAAGCCACCAGTATAAACATGTTACGAGGCGTGTAGCCCGTGGGCGGTACCATGTGTACATGTGGGAGTTGAACCCAAGAATGGCTTAAAATCATGCTAAGAACAACGACTTACACATCTTTTTCGGCTCCTCAAAATGTTGCAGGTTGTACGCCAGTGATTCCTTCTAGCGAAGCATTTGTACTAATCTCGTAGCACTTCTCGGGGCTAGGATAACGTATAAATGAGAGGGGTGACACGACCATAGAAGGGCTACAACTGAAGCCCAAGACATACCCACGCGGCGGAAATCCGGATGGGAGGCATGATGGGCATCCGAAAAAGCATGGGGTCGGACACGAGGCAGTCGCTGTTGGGATCAATCAGGAACAAAGGCTAATGACGCGCATTAATAGGCTTGAACGCGTCCAATAGGAGCCTGTCGTACTTTTAGCAACGATGGAGGACAACTTGGGAATACATGTTAGATGCGTAATCGGCGGAGGTAATCAGAATACGAAACATACCTCGAACAATTGGCGTCGTTGGAACCGAGTTGCCATACTGGGAACAAGCGGTCATTCCCATTGATTATGAGGTGGCACGTCGTAAGGTCCATTAGGCGAATTGGTAAGGAAATAGAGGGGCAGAGCCAGAGCTCATAAGAGCTTCTATTATAATGGGCGTTCACTAGTAGATGCTACATAAATAACACAGATGCAAGTCGACAGCACTTGTGAAAGACAATATCAGCCAAATAGCCTGTAGCCTGAGAGAAGGTCGAAGAACTCACAATAATCCATAGCAATAAAATACAGCCACCAACCACGTCAATCACGTCAGAGATACCCGAGCAAGCTTCCTCTCCAACACCCCCATCTCCGAGTCCAAATCCGGTACACAAAGCTGACCCAGACCGAGATCATGCAGGCGGGTCATCCGAACGAGCATGCTCAGGTACATCCCAAGATCGTTTTGAGTTGAGTCCAGGTTTGTCACATCAAGTGTATTTAATAGCTCCCAACTGAAGTCGTCTATATCTTCACTCATACGCCCCCAAGCAGACTTAATAGCAGCAGGATGGTTTAGTGAAGCAACAACAAAGCAAACAGGTGAGCCTGGATAGTACCCATTGAGCGTGCGGAATGGCTAAATAGATATGTACGCACATAAACCGCTTATTACCTGCTCCTTCGCCAGCTGGGGAGCAAGCTTTCGAGACGCCGAATCATGGTCCTCTCCGATAAGTGGGGGTAATGTATCGCCTAGACGATAAAGTCGTTGACATGATGGACATATCCGACTTGTTGCTCTACTCTTGTTATACCAAAGAATCTACCATATTTACGATCAACACTTGTACTCCGGCACACAATACCATAACGTACCAAAGCCAGATCCTCAGGCAAAACAGTCATCAACATCTGCAACACTTCTTCCTGAGCAAACTCTGCACATAAGGGGTCGTCGAGGGCGGGTCTCTGGGCAAAAAACGATGAAGCGAGGAAAGTCCGGGCATCTCTTACGCGAGGCCCGTTGCCTGGGTCATGTATATAAGGCTGCTTCAATGCCAGTTCAAACTGGTCTTGTATGTGTATCAAAGACGCCTCGTCAGGTCGGGTAGCGATACGATACGGCGTTATGTAGGCCTGTTCTTCGGCGTAGCTTGCCTCCACAATAGCTGTAAATGCAGTTCCGCAGCCTAGGGACGGTGGTGGTGTGATGATCTGTTGTGGTGACGGCGACGATGGTGAGCTCGAATCATGGCATTTTGGGTTCGACTTGTTGGACTTGGCTGTTCTATGAGATTTAGCGTGGGACCGTCGCTTCTTCTTTCCATTACTGGGACCAGGCATGATGGTGGTTCAAGAATAAGAAGGACTGGTGTTGATTTCGTGGATGGTTGGGGCGCCAGACAAGGGAGCACGTTCGCGCGTGCGTCACAGCGTGACCATGTGACGAGCGCGTTTCTTCTCACGGTCAATACAGGTTCCCACAGTCATTGAAATCTAAGTCTTCAGTCACGCGGAAGTCATTCCTGAAAGTCATTATCGATGCGCGCATAACCTCGCTGATTGGTCTCTCAAGATACTCAAATCACTCTCTTATCCGATCAGGATTTACAATCCTTGTACATTATTATTTACGACCGCTTCACGATCCTTCTCCTCTGCCAGGATGTCCCAAACCCTTGAATTGGCCCAGGTGAGTCCCCGACCTTCACGTATGCTCGGCGTTTGACTCGGAACGAATACAGACGGGCAAACGAGACTACTTGAAAAACCTCGAAGTTCAATATCAGGAGCGTTGGCAAAAAGAGAAGGTTTTCCAAGTCAACGCGCCGTCACCAGACGAGATCGTCGGTCTTTCGAAAGCAGAAATCAAGGAAAAGTTTCCGAAATGGTTCGGAAACTTTCCTTACCCGTATATGAATGGATCTCTTCATCTTGGCCACGCTTTCACGATATCCAAGATTGAATTCGGTGCGGGTTATCAGAGAATGCTTGGGAAGAGGGTTTTGTTCCCCCATGGATTCCATGTAACAGGGATGCCTATAAAGGTGCGTCGGTCAGTATACCTGGCGGAGGGACGTGCCGGTTGACCATGAAACCAAGGCTTCGGCAGATAAGATCATTCGTGAAATGGAACTGTTTGGTTCGGATTTTGAGAGGTACGAAGATGTCCACCAGAAGGCGGAGGAGGAAGATGTTGTGGGATCCACACCCGTCGAGACTAGTGACGCGCCCGGATCCGTCGCCGCCGAACACGTCAAAGCAGCCTTGGACAAATCCAAAGCAAAGAAAGGCAAGCTCCAAGCAAAATCTACCGGCCACACCTACCAGTTCCAGATTATGCTATCCATCGGTGTTCCTCGTTCCGAAATCAAGAAATTTGCTGACCCCCAATATTGGTTGACTTACTTTCCACCTATTGCGGTTGAAGATAACAACTCATTGGGCGCACGAATCGACTGGCGCCGGTCGTTCATAACTACCCCAGCGAACCCTTACTACGACGCGTTCGTCCGATGGCAAGTTAACAAGCTCTATAAACTTGGCAAGATCAAGTTCGGCGAACGATACACCATATACAGCCCCAAGGACGGACAACCATGTATGGACCACGACCGCTCGGATGGTGAAGGCGTTGGCCCGCAAGAATACACCGCTGTCAAGATGCGTGTATTGGAGTGGAGTGCGGGAGCCAAGGCTGAGGTTGAGGGCAAAGTCGGAGGCAGGGATGTCTTTTTGGTCGCTGCTACCCTCAGACCGGAGACGATGTACGTTTCTCTCAGAGGTCTTGCGACCACCCTCATATATCCGTGTCAGGTATGGCCAAACCAACTGTTTCGTCGGAACAGCAATCAAGTATGGTATATATGCTGTCAACGACAAGGAGGCTTACCTCTGCACGGAGCGTGCTGCTCGCAACATGGCTTTCCAGGGTGTTTTTACCCCACGCGGACAATTCGAGAAGCTCCTTGACGTCGATGGCACCAAGATCGTCGGTACGAGGATCAAAGCCCCCTTTGCAATCAACCCGGAGGTCTACGTTCTTCCTATGGACAACGTCCTCGCGACCAAGGTATGTTGCAATGATTGTCTTCTTCCATGCCAGGATACTCAGTTCGGCTTTGATAGGGAACTGGTGTCGTGACTTCCGTTCCCTCAGATTCTCCAGACGACTTCCAAACATTAACTGACCTACGCAAGAAACCCGATTTCTACAAAATAGATCCGTCCTGGGCTTCCATCGACCCCGTTCCCGTCATCCGCACACCAACATACGGCGACCTCACCGCGCCCTCCATCGTAAAGCAACTCAAAATCCAATCCCAGAAAGATGTCAAACAACTCGCCGAAGCCAAAGAACTAGCTTATAAAGAGGGTTTCTATAGTGGAGTTATGTTGGTTGGTGATTACAAGGGTGAGAGTGTTGCAGATGCCAAGCCCAAAGTGAGGAAGAGTATGATCGATGCTGGGGAAGCTTTCGCGTATGCTGAGCCGGAGGGACTGGTAATCAGTCGGAGTGCGGATGAGTGTGTTGTTGCGTTGATGGATCAATGGTATTTGGATTATGGAGAAGAGCAATGGAGGAAGCAAGTTGAAGGGTGTGTTGAGTCGACTGACGCGTCTACGATTTCAAGCTGATCTCGAGATCTAGGTTGCTCACCAAGATGCAATTGTACTCCCCCGAGACGAGACATTCGTTTGAGAAGACTCTTGCGTGGCTCAACCAGTGGGCTTGTGCTCGTACTTACGGTCTTGGCTCCGTGCTCCCTTGGGACCCTCAATTCCTTGTTGAATCACTAAGTGACTCTACTATCTACATGGCGTACTACACGGTCTCTCAGCTCCTGCATGGTATGCCAACCCAAATCTCACCGTCCGCTCATCCCAATGAAGTACTACAATAGATTCCTCCATTGACGGTAGCAAGCCCGGGCCTCTTGGTATCACTGCTGACCAAATGACTGACGAAATATGGGAGTACGTCTTCTGCGATGGGCCATTCCCTGATCCATCACCTCTTCCTCGCGAGAAAGCCGATGCTCTCAGGCACGAATACTCGTACTTCTACCCCTTCGACATCCGCTCCTCTGCAAAAGACCTCGTCCCCAACCATCTTACCTTCGCCCTATACAACCACGTGGCAATATTCCCTGAAGACAAATGGCCTCTCAGCATGCGCACTAACGGGCATCTGTTGCTGAACGGGAAAAAGATGAGTAAGAGTACAGGTAACTCGATGACGCTGAAGGAGGCCATCGAGAAATTTGGTGCGGATGCTACCAGGCTGAGTTTGGCTGATGCCGGCGATGGTGTCGAGGACGCAAACTTTGATGAGAAAACGGCGAATGCAAATATTCTGAGAGTACATACCCTTTTGGGATGGTGCGAGGAGATGGTCAATGATGCTGCCAACTTGCGTCACGGACCTAAGGATTCGTATCACGATAAGGTCTTCGAGCACGAAGTCAATGACCTGATCAATATCACTCAAGGCCACTACGAGGCGTGAGTATTTCCCGTCAACTGGTCGGTGTATATTCATCCCCCTTGATAGCACGAACTACAAGGATGCACTCAAATATGGTTTCTACGAGTTGCAAACGGCTCGTGACTGGTATCGTGAAGTTACCCAGGACGTTGGCATGCATGTCGACCTTGTAACGTATTGGATCCGTGTTGCAGCCCTCCTCGCTGCGCCCGTCGCTCCCCACTTTGGCGAACACATCTTTTCCACCATCCTCAAATCCCCTCACTCCATCCAGCAAGCCCGCTGGCCGACCCCTGCCGAGGCCGTGGACCGTTCAATTATTGAAAGCGGACAATACATGCGTGGATTGATCAAGACCATTCGTGATGCTGAAGTCGCCTTGGTCAAGTTGATGAGTAGGAGCAAAGGGAAGAATGCTAGCGGGGCACCACCATTTGATCCCAAGAAGCCGAAGAGCGTTCGTATCTATGTGGCCACGGCATTCCCGGAGTGGCAAGATGCGTGTGTTGGGATTGTAAAAGAGGCGTACTCGGAGGAGACTGATAAGGTTGATGATGCGAAGGTTAAGGAGTTGCTGGCTGCCCAGGGATTGATCAAAGACAAGCGTGCTATGCCTTTCATCCAAGCTTTCAAGGTACTTTAGTTCCCCCTCCCTTTCCAATGGCCTTCTACTGAGCTTTCTGGCTGCAGAAACGCATGGCTCAATTCGGTGCTCAAACTGCTTTCCGACGAACCTTGCCCTTCTCCGAAAGCGCCGTCCTCAAGGAAATCGCGCCCTATTTCAAGAAGTCCCTGAACCTTGTAGACGTGGATGTCCTCTCCGTCGATGAAGCCAGACAAAGGACTGATGAACCCGGCTTCACGAAGAGCATCATTGATATGTCGGAACCGGGGAACCCAGCGTTTGAATATAGAAATGTCTAGTTGCTTTTGGTTAGTGGTAGAAAATATCTTACAGCTTTCTTGCTCTTAGTTAAGTAATGTAATTCTTCGTACGGCACCTCCATCGTGGGACATGCCAAACGTTTTGTTAGAGCTCAAGGTGTTAGAGCTCAAGGTCCCAGGTATGGGAACCCCTTCTGATATACCACTGATGTACTCTGATGATCTGCCACAGCTCCTGTGATCGCACATCCGAGTCCTCTAGTGCGGCAGCCTTCTTCGTGCACTCAGTCCTACTTGCAGTTGTCCCGGGTCCTGTGCTCGTCCCCGGAATCATCTCTGTTAGGGATCTATAACCTCAGTAATTTCGCCTCGGTTCCTTGTCTTTCCGGGATTCCTCAGATTGGAGAGAGTCAACCATGGTAAGCCATTAAATACTCAAGTACGCATGCCCCTTTCGGTTGCTCAGCATGTAACTTTTCCAAATATACACTAGGCAGGTCCAAAGTTCATCTTCAACGGTGCCTCAGGCATACAATATTCGATGCTTATGCCACTCCAGATATTTTTCAGACTCCAGAGCATCCGCGAATTAGTATTCACCATGGATTCATGCTCGGCTCCATAAGTACGGTAGCCTGTCTCTCGCACATCCTCTGTATGTGTTCAGCAGTCCTGATGTAGGAGTCTCCGTTAGGTCCATTGTTACTGTTGTCGCGATCGCACCTACCACCGAGATGCGAGAAGGCTGCGCCCCTTGCGGGACTCCATTGATGGATGATCCAAGCCGCTCTGAGCCACACACAGGCCCGTTTTCAATCACCGTTGGCAATCAATTAACTCCATGTCGAGAGCGACCGCAAAACCTAGACATCTTGTCAGTCCGTAACGGTAACTTCTGACCTGTGACGACCGAACGTCCGTGGTGGTGAGTACCCCTATCTTACCGCATTCGAGACGACTGTTCTGAGCGTGTGTATAATCAGAGCATCGAAAAGAACCGTATAGCTCCCTGCTCATGGTTTATGGGAAACGCACTCCGCTGGATCTTGCGATATACGTCAAGGCGATGCTCAAAACCTTCGGGGCTGAATTTCCCGCGTACGCCCATCTACTCCAAAGCCTACGTTATCACCGCACCTTTGGTCGCTCCTAAACTTGAATTGCCCTACTGATGGTATCCTTGTGCATAGTCGGTAGTGAGACGTGGAACTGACGGTATAGTGCATATATCTTGGCTCAAGGCTTGAGACCATATGGTCAGTCAGATCATCTTCAATCCCCCCTCGCCCAAATGATCAATGTCACTGTCGATGATCATAGCCCCGTCATCCGCTACGAGCCACCAGGCGCATGGTTCAGTGGCAATGGACCGTCAGACATTGACGGAGCTGTCCTACTGTGCGTTTCCCGTAATCAATACCAAGTACCTTCATTCATCTACAGATCAAGGTATTTTCAAAATACCTTCATGGCATGTCGCACAATCAACTGCTCAGCTTCTTTCCAGTGGGAAGGAACGGCTATATATCTATTCGGTGCTAAGAGGGCTAATCATGGTGCGTGCCTACTAGGCTCGGCCATAATTGCGATCTATGTGCCATTGCCCACAACCATCCAGGACTTTACCAAGTTGCCCTTGACGGCGTAACGACCACTTTCAACGGATCTGCAATACCCGAGGACTTCCAGTCCCTGCTTTTCTCAGCTGTCGACCTTGCTCCGAGTCTCCACAGTGTATCCATTCTCAACGCAGAAGATGTATTGTACCTGGACGTTGATCAGGTCACTATCTTTTTCTTTATTGCTTTGAAGCTTCTTATCATGCATACAGATTACCTGGACCACCGTATCTGATATCGATCCTTCAAAGCAACATCGGGTGCTACATACAAGTCCCGCCCTCCGGTGTGAGCCATCATTCGCATGGGAACAACTTCCTCGCAACGACTCATTTGACGGATCTGTTTTGTAAGTCTCTTCGCCCCCTGTACACCGGCCATCGGTTTTACTGTTCCATTAGGTCAACTGATGTCTCTAATGCATCGGTTTCATTGGACTTCTCCGTGGGTCTCAGTTTACGCCTAAATGGGTAGAACATCCTAACCACCATCATTCATTAGGGAGTCTTTGTTGATGTATTTGGTCAGGTCGATATCGACGCAGGCGGCTATTCCGTCCAAGTTGATAATCGAGAACCGAGCTCATTCAGTGCTGCCTGGGACCAGTACGCTCCTCAAACTCGTCTCTACTATGCAGACGGTCTCGATCCTGGATCTCACAAGCTAACTATAACCAATACTCCTTCTAAATCTGGAAACCGGCTGTATATCGAATACGTTCTCGTCTCTTCCGAGCTGCAGGGATCAGCATCCGATAATCAACCCTCCAGCACCAGTTCAGCTCCAAATAAGTGAGTTATCTCACTTCCATCCTCCGACAATTCACTCAAGTACTAGGTAGGACCAGCTATACCCCGCTGGTCACCAGTGAGAGCGCGCCCGTCCCCCCGGCGACGGCGTCGGGCAGTAGTGTGGACCACGTCCCGACCGTCACCAGCGCCGGCGCGCCAACGACAACGTCGAACCATAATGTGGCCCATGTCCCGACCGCATCGAAAGTCAATTCACAATCTAGTTCTCGTATCCCCCGTGCTGCAGTTGCAGGTATCTCCGTTGGAGCTGTTGTCTTCGTCGCTATTCTCATCATCGTGATTTTGTGGTGGAAGCGATCGTCCGCTCACAGAACCATGCCCGTCCCACTTCTACAAAATCGGCGATCACTGCATCACACGTCATCAATCCTCGCCAATCTACTTCCTCCATCTACAAGCGAAGACATTGAGCATTCGCCCGAAGAAAGTTTGAAATGTTCGACGATTCAGGAATTCCATCGTACCCGAACGGCTTCATCATCCGGGTCCAGTGTACGGGCCTCGTTCGGCGGTTCCTCCATCATGCAAAGCTCTCCAAAACTTGCCATCGAGCTTATGCCCACCTCTTCCACGTCGAGAGTGGTTAGGGCAAACGACCTTTATCAATTATACCAGGAGAAAAGACGGCGAGACACTGATCGGAATCAGCCAGGCCCTTCCCAGTTCTGAGATGTAGCAAGCTGGTGTACCATACATACCAACACTCAATAAATAATCCCCGAGGCACATCCATTTGTGATGATCGGCGATCAAGATCCTAGCATTTGTACTATAGCGTACGGGATCGTATGTCGGATGGTCATGACAAGTCGACTGTCGCACGTAGGGTTAGAATCGTTTTTGTCTATGCTGGCCGTCGGTGGGAGTAACGGAGACAGCTCAGCAGGGTTCACAGTAACACGTACGGTGTAGTGGTGCACATATTGCTGCTTATCCAAACATTTCATTATATACACAAAGTTTAGGGTATCCAAGCGCAACGAAATATGGTAGTTCCTTGGCTAGCGGGATGACACGCAAGCTAGTAACAGAGCCTATATGGACTATTGTCCCTATTGAACGGGCGAAGTCTTAGGCCAGTTATCCAGGAAGACATAAGCATCTTCTGTAGGTGGGACGATCTTTACAAGCTTGCCCAAACGTTCATCTAAGCCGTAGGTTAAAAATGAACTGCGTCGAATCGTACCGTAGGAGTACGTTGTAGTGAGACTTACAAATGGGGTCACTTGCTATCTGAGTGAAGTGCTTCAGCTCCCATTTCGTCCCATCCGCTACCTCATCCCTGCGTCTCTGCCTCTGCTCGTTCTATGACATAACACCGATGTCACCACGGTCAATCGTTCAGGACCATACGATCATGCTTACCTCGATCTTTGTCTTCTCCCGACTCGCCAATTCAAAATCGCCTTCCCGAATTCCCTTAGCAACCAATTTCCAAAGCTTCCTTGTCTCAAAGTCACCCATGTTTCCATCCTCGCCACCGGCAACAGCGGTAACCTCCTCCTTCGGACCCGTAACATCGTGGAAAACCTCATCACCGCCCTTTAGTCCACCTTTGAGGAACTTACTCGTTGTGTGCCAAGTGCCTTCAACGACGTGTTCGCGAGATGCCCCACCACGTCCAGGTTCGGGAGTAAGAACGGCTTTGAACGAGTGACTCTTGCCAGAGAAGTAACCTTTGCCCTTGTACTCGATATTGCATATGTAACCACCGCCGATGATGTAGGAAGTCTCGCAGAGTTCTATGTATGGTGAACCATACCAAATCCCATCGATGCGAAGACGGGGAAGCGTGATGAGGTATTCAGTGGTCGCTGTCGGTGTCTTTACTGTAAGAACGGCGTGGCCAATTTGCTTCACGATGATAGCACCACCTGACAGTGAAGATATTAAACAGATATGAAGCCATGACATGGGAATAATAAACTTAAGACGTACTGCTAAAGCTTGTCTTCTGGGCATTATGCCCGACAAGCTTCAACCCCTTGGTCTTGTTCTCAATAACGTACGCGGTAATCGGCGGATGGTGGGAGACCTGCTCAACGAGCAAATCGGTCTTCCCCCGTCCGTTTGTGTCCGCCCATTGTCCATAAAACAATCTTTCGGTGTGGCATGATGAGTACTAAAAATATCTTAGCTCGCGAAACGCCCACTTACTCGCCGAGCACAGGGTTGAGGGGCCTATTGGATGAACGCGTTTCATATCGGAACAGACCGTACGCAAAGCAGACGACTCACTTCTTCTCCGAGCCCATAGACTCATTACGAGACGTATATTGGCCTTTGAGGGTACTCTTGAACAGCTTGAGGGATAATGATCTACCGGGGAAAGAAGACGTCTCACAATGAACCAGCGGAGGACAGCCAACGCCCTCTCCTCATCATTCCTCGCGTCTGCGATGGCGGAGAACAATTCGGGACGTTCGCACCAATAAGCTGAGAAGCCAATCCATCTCAGTCCATCGCGTCAATGGAGATAAAACTCACCAGGAAACTCTGTGAGCGAGACTGGTGACAAAATGAAGGGTGGGGCCGTCATCGATGACAGATCCCCCGAAAACGAAGCAATGCTAGATAGTGGCGTTTTATGGAAGAATATAACATGGGCGCAATATGGAGAGGAATTAGGTGCCAGGTACATGCATTATCAGCACACAAATTAAATTGGGGATCTTCACGAAACTCACGATTTTACGAAAGAGGTCCAGCTACCTCTTTGCGCAGCGGGCACAGCCTACAACGTGCAAGTAATCAGATCAGTCCATCTACCTGAACCTTGACTGTATTGACTATTCCATCGTAGGCAGCACGGATACCACCCCTCTAAGCAGCGAAAGCCTCAAGAATAGCCCCTTCACGATAATCCGTAGCTCCCCAGACATGAGCAGAGAAACCGAAACTCACATCTCCGGCTTGTTCAGACATTACGAGCTAACGTTGACGATACAGTAGTCTTAGGGGTAAAAAATGGCGGAGGATTTCGTCAGGAGCGTCACAGTTAGATGCGAAGGTACGATGAGGAGGAGGTGATTGTCCGGACTCTAGATGGAGGAGAAGAAAAGAAAGCTATGTATGTAAGTGTTGGGAGCAATGCTCAATATATTTAATTGTGCGATGATGTAATGACCACGTGGCTGTACTTAGACGCTCAACATGACCAGGCGCCCATACACAAAGTTCAGAAACTCAGAGTCCCAGTCAGGGCATGCACAACATTCTATAGCGAATAGACAGCATCGCGGATAAATACAAGTGCATAGACTAACGGGTCGAGGAACGATTTCGAGCGTCACGTCACAGCAAGGAGAGCAATACGTACGCAGGTATGCGGGCGGATATGAGAGGGTATGTGAACTATGAGGGAGTGGGCACTACGTTTCCCACTTATTCTTGTACGTGCATGTATGTGTGTATAAGGAGCGAATGGCAGTGCGTGCGTGTGAGGTGTTATCCTCGTAGGGACACAAGAATTACGGCTTCTTAGTGTTCAGTTCAAAACAGTGGATCCAGGGTAATATAGCGAGACGAGAGAACGAAAGGTGGAATGGGCACTAGGAGAGCGTGGGGCAGACTGTTGGGCGAGTGAATATAGCTCATTGAGTGCCATCGTCGCGATGGCGATGGCTAAGAGGTTCGTATTTGCTGCTATACGACGTCGAATTACTTGCGCCATAGGCCATAGTAGGCATCGAGTCGAGCTTAAGGTTCGAGCGTGAACGAGCGAGGATCTCGGATGCCACGTCATTACCGTACTGCTCTGCAAGTTGGCTGAAGGAAAAATCAGCAACGGTGACAATAAAACACTAGAGAAAGGACATACTTGGCGTAGTTGTCCATGATGACGGCCATACTGTTCATGCTGAGACGGTATGCCTTGGGCATCATTCCCTTGCCGAAGCGGTACGTAACGTGGTTCGAGCAAAGTAAGGCGACAATCATAACGAATAGATGGGCTGGGACAATTGCGAAAGCGGCGATGAAGAACCTCTGCAACACGGTATCCTCAAATTCGATGTACGGACCCTTGCAACCAGGAAGGATACTCCGCGCATAGCAAGTAGCGGTGACAGTGGCCTCGACAAAGGGGCTGAAGTATCCACAGCACCCAAGTTGATTTTGGATACGCATACGACCTTCAGAGCCGAGGTCCCTCGACCACTGGGCGTTGATCTTGCCTTCAAGGTTAAACGTGCGTTTCTTATAGGTGATATACCCAGGAACGACGAGGAAGGCGAAGCAGATCCATAAGAGGAAGGAGTAGACAGCGAGGAATGAGCGATTGTTGAGAAGAATGCCTGACCAGCCGATCAAAGAGGTGAATACGCCGAGGGAGGCAGCGATGGTGGAGGTGATGAGCTCCGGGCGGTTCCCAACACGAACAACGTCGGCGTTGTGCCAGACGTTAAACCAGGTGAGGAGGCAGACGATGAGCGCGGCAAGGGAATACGCAGAGAGCTTGTGGCGGTCAAAATTAGTGTCACCGTGACGATGGAGACAACAAAGGTACGTACAAGGATATTGGAGACGAAAAGCATCCATTTGAATTTGTTCCAACGACCTTTCGGACGAGCACGACCGCCGTCTTTGCCGCCGAACCATCCACTGGTTACTCCATCGTAGTCTTCATCATTCTCGCCAGGCATTCTAGCCTCGCCGCTCCTGAATGCCTCGACACCACCACCCATCTTCGGGATAGCTGGGTCCCCACCCTTGCCACCCTTCCGTTTCCTCGTAAACATGGCATTGGAGAACTTGGAGGGCAAGTAGTTGACGCTAAGTGATACACTGCTGCTATCCCTGACTGGGGAGTGCTCCCTAGAGAGGGATGTCTGCGAACCGCCTGCAGCCGCAAAAGGTGGGTTCGGCCTATCCAAAGGAGTGTTCATGTCGCCCAGCATGTGCCGTGTCGAGGCAGCGTTTGAAAAAGTAGAGTTGGCGTGCGAAGCTATCGAGTCTCGTCTGGAGGGGCTAGGATTGGGTGTAAGTTGGGAAGAAGAATGAGGCATAAGCTTTTCTGATTCTTTGAATTAGGCGAGATGATGATCGTACGAGTTATCTGACATCTAGGACAAGAGGAAGAAGGTAAATGGCAGTCAGCGCGTTGAAGAAGAGGGAGGAAAGCAAGAATTGTGATGGGCCAGCGTGAAGGGACGGACACAGGCGCGGCTTTCTCAGGCCTTCACCCACAAATGAAAAATTACTAAAAACACTTACTAAATTGGCACCTGCTGCGGAGGGTGCCGGGCTTACGGTCCCACCTGAGCGACCTCGGAAATGGGCAGTGGAATCGAGGTAAGTTGACCAAACTCTCTGCATAAGGAGGGGGGAGGGTACGAGGAGGAGAAGGAGGGATAGTATGTACAAGGACGCTGATGTGATAGTACAAAACAAAGAAAGGGAACAATTTCTCCAGATCTCTTCTTCCTTCTCCTCTCCTAAACACACCCCGCCGGTTGCCACATCAGTCCTCCTACGCTAGACCCAACAGGGCCTTTCGGCTCACATGAGCAGCTGGAAGAAGGGCAAAACAATATCTACCTATCATTCCATCATTTCCTATCTACCCTTTCTCCTCCTCGCAACCTCGTTTTGGATATCTGGCTGGCGTTGTTAAATCCTGACTATTATCACACCCTTCTTCTTGCTGTCAGATTTCGTTGTTGTGAGGAAAAGAAAAATTACTTGCCAAGAGATATTCGGTCGTTCCTGGAAAAAATTGCCCGGCACGAAATGTCATGGTGGGCGCCGCCGCGCCAAAAAGAGACAGTCGCCATCCATGGCACTTCTCAGCACAACCTTGGCGGACGTACTTGATCGCATCTCCGTGTCGGACGAACGGGCCTTTCTAATCGAGTCGAACTTTACGAACTCTCGATAACGAAATCTTGACAGACCTTCTAACTCTGCGATTGGCGTCCATCTCATCACCATCATTCACACCATATTCAGTGGAATGGACGTCGAGAAGCCTTGGGTCGAACACTATTGCTGGTAAAATTAGTAATCCATTGCTACGTTGAGGTAAACATACTCGCCGATACCAGCAGAGTATACATACAAGCCCTGGTTCAAGGCTCTGAACGACGGGTGGTCGCTCGCGCAACCTAAAGATGCTGCAGTGTTCCTTTCTGCGGCCGTAAATACACCGTCATGCCGTCTTGGAATCTTCATCAATTCCGAATTACCTGACAGGTCAAAGCCGGGAGAATTGAAGAGACGCTTCGGGCGTCATTGCGGCGTATCTTACGTTATCCTCAGTCAAAGTTTATCTTCGCTGCACTACAGCCGCCTGGGCATTGTCGTATCGCTCCGCCGGTAATTGTATCGTCCACGGAGGCAAAGGTTCAAAAAGGAACGGGAGGAAGAAGTTAAAGATCCAAACACGTCTGAGACTCTGAGTAGCCTCCGCGGGCAAAAGGCATCGAGGTAAGCTCTCTTCTTTCAACTTATGTAATTAGACTTCTAGCTTACCTCCAGAATCATACACCATAAATATTTCCTTCTCGTAGCCTATCTACCTGGTTACCGTCAGTGTCTTTGGGAGGCCGTGAGCACGCTGTGGCGCCGTTCATCCATCGAAACCGAGGCAATATTCACCTTGGCATTCAACAATGTACCTGGCTTCGCGTATCCGGCATAGACACTCAGTACTCATAGACACGACACCTAGGGTACCGCGGTATGTAGTAAGCCTTATCATCTTCACCATTTTACTAGCACCCAGGGCGTCGCTTCGGAAGTTTGAACCAAGACTCACTCACAGCGGACAGCCATTGGCTCTAGGGCTACCCAATCGTAGAGACCGCAACGGACAAGTTATCCCTAGCGCGCCAGTCATAACCCCTCTCTTGGAAGTGTCGATTTGATCGGGGAAGCCATTCGGCACAGATATACACACACCCCTTCGAAATATTAATCGCAGATCGAGCCACGCTGATGATAGTCCATACTTTGTGATAGGCGATATACAGACACACCACGCCATTGAAGCTTGAACCGCCTGTTCGGGGCCTAGGCACTTCACCTCGAGCTCTTGCTTGAGAACAAGAAAAGAAAAAGACACTTTCTGCTGCAAGTCGTCCGTAGGGCCCAAACGAGTAGTGTGGTGATATCTGCCATACTGATAGCGCTCGGATTGTTTTTGAATGTCCAAGAAGAACGTTGTCGAAAGGCTTCTGAATACGATGTTGGCAGGGTAAGGAATGTAAATCGTTCCATCGCGATCATGGTCCGCTGTTATGAATGGCTTGGGAAGGAGCAGGACGAGGTGTTGCACTTTCGTTTCTTTGTGGGGAGTCGAAATGATTGGCTCATCAAGTTAGAAATCAGATCTACAATTTCCCAACAGGAGGGAGGCCAACGTACCACCAGTAGTTGATCACTGGATCTCCGCGCGAGTGTCTTATTACCATATGAGAAATATATTTCCACATACTTCAAGCTGGAACAGCGAGACAAAGTGCTGACGACTTGACTACCAAAGTGGTACAAGAGAGACACCATGTAGGGGAGGCACGACTGATACCGGTCGGAGAGGATATTGAAATTCAAATCGTTACGATGAAGCTGCGCCCGAATGCGCGTCTACATAGGAAGGATCACCATAGCCAATGCGTTGCCGGAGAACAAGGTATGAAGGGATGGAAGTGGCGCTAGGAGACAACCCAATTCTACACCTTGATCTCTGTACGAGCGCGTAAATATTCAAGCAACACTTGTGACTCGAGGAACGCGGACAACGGTGTTGCATCGGGAAGGCGTCAAATGAAGTGCGTGGGTTTGACGGTGTGTATGGCTCGGGGAGGTCAATTATGAGGCGTTGGAGATAGATAAGTAGAGGCATGATCGCATGAATATTTGTACCTAGATGGATCTTGTAAGTCTTCCATTATCGATGGCGAGGCTCTATTTGAGGCATTTCATGTGAGCGACATCAGCAGCGCCGTAACTGCATCTAAACACCACATCGGCAGGATGGGCTCAAAGATGGAGTCGAGCTCATGATCGACGCGAAGGATGTTATCGAGCATCTTCGTGCAAAACCGGACATGTCAATCTCGAGCCGGACATCCCATGGTAGGCCTGAGGGAATCCTCCTTAGAGAGGGGCCGTTAGCTTGGATGAAGCACGAATATTTAACAAGAACTTACCGGTTGGGCGAGATGGTGGGATCTGCCATCGGCGCCTCATAGTACTTCCTAATCGCGTGACTAAATAGTCGAACCCATTTATATGTGCAGCACGAGCCTATGGACAGTATATACATCAAAGCGGTGCTTGAACGTACAACACATTTGTGAGGAACTACAGGGTGTTGTCAGGTATGTATATAAAGAAGGGGCAAATCAACAATCTTGCTAAGTAGGACGAATAATCAGACAGTCAAAGAATGAAGGAGAGACGAAGGGAGAGGGAGAGAGCGAGCAAGGATAGCAGCGAGCACAACCTGGGGAGGCGGGTAAACATAATGTACACAAGTGAGCGTGGTGAGGAGAAAAATAATTAATCCCAGTGGCCTCCAAAGTGTAACCCGGGTATACATCATAATAAGTTAGTCGTCGTCTTCCTCATCTTCCTCCTTTTTCTCATCTTCGCTGCCTTCACTCTTCTTACGCTGGGGAGGAAATGAGCGACGTGAATGAGGATAGCAACGACATATATGCGTACATCGTAAGCAGCTTTGTCTTCCTCGGCCCTAGCCTTATCACGAGTAGCTTGGTCGACGTAGGGTTTCTTCTCCTCCTCGTCCATCTCCTTCCATTTGGCACCAAGGAGTTTTCCAACCTCACCTGCACGAGCAATCAACGAAGGATCGGGAGACAGTGAGGATAAAACGCTTACCGAACCCAGCATCGGGGTTCTCAGCCTTGATTCTCTCGCGCCAGTCTTGGCTGAAGAACATGTATGCGGAGAGGGCACGTTTAGGAGCCTTGGGGTCCTTCTTGCCTTTTCTTGCGGGCTTCTCAGCCTTAGCGGCGGTCTTGCGTTGCTAGAGGGAGGAAGGCAGATCAGTATGTTGATTGACAAGATAAGAACGTTTATAACGAGTCAACGAGTACGCTTGCGAGGAGGAATATTCAATATAGGCAAAGGCGTCGCAATAAAGCTGAGACGGAGGCAATGTGTGGAAGAAGAGACCGAAAAAGTGTATGTATGCGCGTCATCGTCTCCGACGACGAGCAGGGCAGCATCGGAGGCACATGCCGGACACCCGGTGGGTGCACCGTAAAGACCAGAGAGTCGACAAACGACACACAGCCAAGTTAGAAGCAATATATGCTGAGATTGTTCAACTTCTCAATCACTTGGGACGAGAGAAAATTTGAACCTCAACAGCATTTCAACCATCGAGTCCTCCACCAAAACGACGCAGAAAAGGTGAAAAAGATCGATCAGAACCCACCTTGGATTTGGTAGCTTCCTTAGGCATCTGTAGATGCAAAGATAGAGGGCAAGTCAGTCGACGATCAACACGGAGAGTTCATCAACAAGCCCAACGACACGTCAATCCAACTTTAGACAGGATCTTCAAGTGTTCGTTGACGGTGGAGGTCGACGAGAGCGGTGGAGGAAAGCGCGTCGCGTCCGTGTGACCAAACAAACAACGCGCTCTCTGCCATAGCCTCTGCTATGCTGGTCGCCGCCTCCAACGACGACGAGAGCCCCCACGACCCCCGCACCACCGCCAGCGACCTCAGATGAACTATAAGAACGTACCTTATTTAATAGTTAAGGAAAAGTGAGTGATGGAGAGTATTTGAATTTTCTTAGGCGGGAGAGCGCAGTAGGCCAGGCGTATACTGGCAAGCCAAAATCGCAGTAGGGCAGTCTCAGTGCTGGTGTGAGGGGGGCGCTGGCTGACTCTCAGGCAGGCTCCCTGGGGCTTTTTGCTGGTGGGAATCTTTTTTCTGTTTGGTTTCAATTTCCGCTGTGATGCCGTTCGGCCGAGAATTATCCACTACGCACGGACCCCTCTAACCACGTATCATCTCCGCTCCAAATACGTTGCCCAGCGCAAGCAGACCAGAACTGACTCCGATGTCGCGGAGCTCGTTGCCGTCGCGGTTGATTGTCCTACATATCTGTCATGTTGACCTCAAAAGTGAAGAAAGAATTCGTGGACCTGAAAGAAGTATTATTGTGGGAGGAAAGCGCTGGAAAACGCCGTCAATTGGTTGGCCACCATCGATTTCAGTCGTCTTATGTATGGAGCTCTTCACCTGATGCTGCACTATATAGTATATAGCCTTGCGGTGTCGCCCATGCTTTCGGAATCTTTTCTCCAGAAATAGTCGATGACGTCCGTGTGGTCTGAAAAGTCTCCTATTTGGTTGCATTGGCTAGTTCCTATCTTCCTATCAATTCAATTCAGGTTTCTAATCAGTGTTTAGATTTCCTTGTGCCTCAACTCAGCCGTCGGCGTTTAGCGTTCGAGACTGATGCCAGACACGCTCCAGCGCCTTGGCGGCACAAGCGTAGACGAGACGTTTTGAAGCGAGGATGCGGTGGGTGCAGGTCAACTTACCAGGCGTTGGTGCAGGGACCTGTATACGATTCCTAGGACGAGGCATTGCTGTGCTACATGTGCTTGCCCAGCAGCCTCCGCTATAGTCGACGTTTTCGTAGCAGAGATCGTCCTGCGCATGCATAACTAGGTCATGGCCGCCCTAGCATGCCAACTCCTCCAAGGTTGATAACGAATCGCCTTCGATTATAGAGGGGACGAGGGGAACTACTTTGAAGCAAGATCCTTACATCTCAGGTGACTGCACTATGGGCCTGGGATAAAGGCAAAAGCGAGCTGCGCTAGGGCCTCAGCTTGTGACGATGCAAATAGTCACCGGACTCTGGCATTTCTTCGCCCAAGTTGCCGAAGTCTATGTCACCTTTATCGGGTACTAGTACGACAGTACGACCTGCCGACATACGATTACAGAAACGGGAGGAAGTACTCGTTAAGTTCCACCAGGTGTACAAAATTAGTTTTAGTGTGTAAGCGAGCTCCCACTGAAGCTTGATCATCATTCTCCATTCCTTTGGGTGACCTGCATTGTATTGAGGCATCGTTGAAATGTTCCCCCCATGAAGGTGCTCTTCAAATTACAACGCCGAATCATCACACACGATGTTCTAGAGTGTTCCGGCTTGGCACCTCATTTATCTCTGGGCGACCAAGGATGAACTGTGAAGTTGCCTACTTATAGCCAGGCATCCCTTTGTTATTCGCACCCTAACATGCAGACATCCCCCCCGCGCAATGGCCCTGTCCAGGGATGGATTTTACTTCTTGTTTGCGTCATCCTCCTGCTCTACCTCCGTCTAACTTGTACCCTCCGATGGAGAAGATACATCAACATCCATTCCAAGTACGCCAAGAAGTTTCAGCAAGGGACGCTGTCGGTCCAGGAGGCACAAGAAATTATGCACGTATCAGCCTTATGGGACATGCCAGACATTTTCAAGTATTCACTCTCCTTTGCAACCGTCAAGACTTACGCCATGGTGTGGTATTTCCTCCCTTCTCTTTTAAGTCATATCTATATTCACTGCTCCCTCCAGCCGTCGATCTCAAAAATTCTTCTGGCAACGAAGCAGATTAGTACTAAGGAAAATGTATCCAGGCGCTATGCTGACGTGCGTACCAGCCCCCAACTCGGCTCTGCGCATCTAAGACGATGTCTCCAGACGGGAATCCTAACATGTTCGTTTACGTTCTGGCTACGCGACATCTCCGTTAGTCTAAAGCAACGCCATAGACACGGTGGTAACATGCCCGGTCTCCGGGGTCTCTTTCTTAGATGATGTTGGGTTTCGCAAAGACCCCCGTGGAGTGATCGCCATCGCTAGGATGAATTGGCTGCACGATAAGTATCCAATCGTAGGCTCTCCTCATTGGCCCCACCCTCGCGGCCTCCGGAGCTAACTAGCGGTGCAGCGAAATGATGATTTCCTGTATACGCTCTCGCTCTACATTCTCGAGAACATAGTTAAGTCATCCTCTCACCCCATCCATACCGAGTACTGATTAACATGCCAAGTCGTGGGCGGACACCTATGGTTGGCGCAAGCTTTCTCCTATGGAGCAGCATGTAGGATTCGTAACCTTCTGCACTGCCTCTTCGTAATGCGACAGCTAGGCGATCTTCCTCTTCTGGTCTGAGGTCGGAAGGCGTATGGGTATCAATGGCATCCCAAATACGATAGAGAGTTTACGGTCTTGGTCGAAGGTAGTTTTCCCCACCGCAACTTGACTATCCCGCTTACCAACCACAGAATTACGAGGAACGTTCAAGGCGCCAAGCGGAATCAAATCGCCTCTTGGTTAATTTCGCTTATGACAACGGCGCGGCTGCTTACCCTAGCGCGTTCGGTCTCCGCAAAATATACAGGGGCCTTCTCGTATGTTTGCTTGATGAGGAATGTCGCAAAGCCACAATGTATGCGATTCTAGTTGCATCTCTTTTATTCCCTGAGTAGTCCCTAGGCAGCCTGCGCAACCCTGGTACATCCACGCCTCGACCGCGTGCCTGCTTCATGGCTTAAAGTGCATCCGTCGTTACTTGGCGCTTCCGTCGCTCTCCCCGTCACTACATGTACCAATTGAGGTCCCTAAGGTGAAACCGGGTTCGGAGCTTCGAATGCACCCGAAATCGTGAGTCGTCCGCACACGTCTCCCGGACAACCGCGAATCCGAGAACACGATCATGACTAGGTTCGAGTTTCGCCCTTGGTACAAACCCGAAAGCATGTTTGGGGGTATGAACTGGCTGATGGATTATATCTTCTTCATGTCTGGCGCTCGGGATGCTGTTCCTGGACCAGAACTTAAGAGCGAAGGATATCGTCTTGAGGAGGTGGTATGCATGTTAATGGACCCCGCAACGTTTATGGGTATTGACTTATATACACAGGGCCCGCCTCAATGGGAACACTGTAAGCTGCACTACCTACCCAAATATCGCCAACTAACACAATCCCTTATCCCTGGAAGCCGGGCATGAAGAGGTAATGCTGACGGCAGAATCAATGAATGGGTGCCCCATAGAAGCGCCATGGAACCTGTCCGAAAAGTTGGCCTAACCTCAAACACGCCTGGTCAAGTTCGCGGTTTTACGTTTTCGGGTTTATGCTTATCGTTGTCCATGCGGATCGGGACTCAAGGATGACTTTCTTGTAACAGTGTTGAATGTGGTGTTATGTAAATATGTATATTCCATGAACTTCTGGGGCATGTGCAGGTCACCTAGTTATGAATAGCTGATCATAGCTAGGTGGATCAGACGTGGGTGGCGAGGTATGCTCGGGCTCAGGTGATATGCTATGTTCGTGAGTGTCTTCAAAGGGGTTAACGGGGTGCGGGTCCAGCATGGCAAGACTCCTGGGCCTCCAGGCAGCCTGAAAGTGCGTTAGACTAACCGGGAGGCAACAATTTGGAGGCTTACTTGACTGGATCGCGTAACTGTTACAGTGGGTGAGGCGAAATCCTGCCCGGACTCTGAAGGCAAGATTCTGTGGTGTGCCATAATCAAGGTCGGTCGCCGCCTCCTCCACCACATCACAAAAGCAGTTGAACAGACAATGCAAAATGCGAGTACACTGAAGACAATAGCCGCAACGGCACCGGAGGGCGAGTGGTTTGGGGCGGTCAAGGCTGAACGACCCGTAGTTGTGGAAATGGGCACAGTTGTAGGGATTGTTGATTCACTCGGAATTGCCGTACGAGGCACAATCCTACAAATGAGTATAACCCTCCCACAATAAACAGTTGATCATGTAACTCACTGAGCTGTGCGTATAAGAGCGAGTTCTAGCGTTAGGCTTTGCCCGGGACTCGGTAAATTCGTCATCTTCAGGAGATGAATTCCAGGGCCCAAGTTATCAGAAAAAAAGAGCTCAGTTTGCGGTACATACTCTCTCGAGGTGGCATTGAAGGTGTGCAGCGGCCCATCATCCACTTGCGCACTGTATAAGCCCGCTCCAGGATGGGCTGAGCCGTATATCATTATTGAGTCACCCTAAGCAGTATGTTTAGTAGTGACGGGACACTAATGCGAGGTACTCACAACAAACTTTAGGGAGGCTATGGCGCCGGACGAGTTCGTTGTGCTGCAGAGCGTAGGTTGAGTCGGTTGGATGAATAACTAGGTGCGCTATGTTCCCCACCTTACGGATGAACTATGGGATCCCAGGAAATCACCTGCAACCCAAGCGGTTGTTGGTTCATACTTGAATAAAGGGTTCGACTGGGGAACTGCATCTTGTCTGAAAACTACACCCTCTTGAGGGGAGGGCGTAAGTCCCTCTACTTCCGACGTCCAAGTAATCTACAAAATGAAAGGAATCGGAAACCCCTACTCAGTCTCCTAGAGAGTTGTACATACAAAGTCAATATCTAAATATGGTTGATTGTCTTTTGTCCGTCGATTACTGATAATTATCGAGTGTAGGCCAGGTTTAAGTTGGGCCGCGGAAAAGAGGGCAGTTTGAAACAGAGGTGCAACGGACCGTCCTTGGAAAGTGTGTTGTATACCATCAAGGACGACATCATATGGCCCTACATGTGAACGAGGGGTTAAATCTTTCCGTCAGTACACTATAGTCAGGGTATCGTACCATGATTTTCACGTTTGGCACCAAATATCCAGATTGCGGTGCCATTGAACGAAAGAGATGCTGACGCGCCAGCGCTAGTCGAGAGGGTGAAAGTTCCACCATTGCTATACCTAACGTTCGGACAATGGTGCTGTATATGAGCACAATTGGACTTGTATATAGAGAAGTGAAAGGATTGACCTATGAGCAAACCTGTCCTCTGTTCGACTCCCAAGTCTCCAGACACTAGGGGGATTGTACCTGATTAGAGGACTGCGATCATCAATGGTGATATTTATGGCAGCCATGTCGACCAGGACACAGAAGAATGAAGTGGAAGAATCAAAACAAGGGAAGGGTGAAGATGGAAGAAAGCAAAGAGCACAACCTGGGAACCTGGGAAGTGTGAAATATCAGGTACAGGTTTACTGATGCTCATCATGCACGGAAGCGTGCAGGTGTGGCAAATCTCTCATATCAAAGTGGTAGTCCCAAGGGCGAATTTGAGCTTGCGGCGCTCTGGTGAGATACAAAGTCTGCACAGACTTTGTTACGTAGCCAACTGAGTTGGTAGGATAATCCACTCAAAGTGTATTGAGGTAGCTAGCAACCTGCTTGCGGCTAGAGGACACCGTGAAACTGTAACCGGTACCGTAGAATCAGCATCCAAAACTATACAAGCGACCGCTTCGCTGTTGAGCCACTGATGAAGAGATGAAACAAGAGTGAATGGGCGTCTCCAAGTCTACTTACACACGGTCGCAGCTGGGATCAAGGAGGCTGTTTTTTTGGGTGATGTACAGTCCTCAAATAGTGATGCTGTAACGGAGTCCCATCATATTTGTGATGCATGCTCATGACTGGACCGGGAGTCGGTATCGGTGGCTGACAATGAGGGCGGGGCGCGCTGCATTGTGGACGACGACGATACCGACGAGCCGTGTTCTCTGGAGAATGGGTTACGGTGGTAGGTTGTGAAGGCTGATGGGGGTTTGCGTGAGGGATGGTGAATTTCCGTCGGAGATTGTCGTCAACGTCGGTTGTGCACATCACCTGTGGATTGTATATCAGCTGGAATTATGGGTGAAGGAAATGAGAGCACCCACGAAGTCGATATCCACTTGTGGCCGAATGGCGTTTCGGGGCTTGCTGGTAAGAAAAACAGTGTGTAGGCTGAAGAACAAATTGTTGGCAGCGAAGAGAGGGATCTTAAATTGCTCTGGGGAAGCAAAGCCATCGAAGGTTTGAACCTAATTGTCAAGATTGACTTTGTAAGGACTCAAAGGGGTACGGAAGAAGTGGGTTGAACGTGCAGTGTGTCCAGGACTCACCATGATTCCCCCGATCCGCACCAATGTCCAATCATCAGTAGCATGTAAAACGAATGTAACCGATGCGTCAGTGGGTCACATCAGGGTTTTAGTACACGCAGTGCAAGTGCGTATGATGCACTTACGACAAACCGGTCTCCCTAGCATCCCTATCAAGTGTCCATACACCAAGAGGAGCATGTCATAGTAAGGGACTCTAGGATATCGTTCTTCAGGCAGTTGGTCCCCGTACGCGTCAAGAAGTGAAAAGATGAGCGAGAACCAGGCTCAGCAAGTGATTCGTAGATTGAACAGAGCAAGGGAATCAGACATCACTGGTCAATGTTCAACTCGGAGCAGTGTAGGTACGAAGTGAAGAACCTCTGGATACTCCGAAAGCCTCAGAGTGCTCCAAACCCAGTGCTGCAGCACGCTCATGCTGCTGCTTGTGATGCATCAATACTGAAAAGATGTCATGGAGGCTGCACAAGTTTCGGATTGAAGCAACCAATGTCGACATTGGCAGCTTCCTTACTACAAGTATTTATGCAAACCAGCCAGGGCACGTGCAATTCGTCGCATTCAAAGCCAAGAACATCAAGTCAACATCAAGTTCGAATACGTTTTGATGAACTCCCGAGAGATTCATTTGTTCCCTTGCGCTTTCTCCGTCCACCGCGCTCATCCTGAGCCTGGGGATGAGTAGTCACTGATACCACTGCCTCTGATTTCAGCTCCTGTAACACCTCTTGCAACTCCTTCTCCATGGATCGTTGGTACTCTCGGCTTTTCTTCAACTTCTCTTCCATAGTCTGAAACCGATTCATCAATTGGACCTCGCGTACTCTGGCTTGTTCTTCCGATGTTTTCTTGCCTTCGAGTGCCTCCAGCTGGCGTCGGTGGAATGCGATTTCGGCGTTGACATTGATTGGTCTGGAGGAACCGTCTTCAGGTTCTTCCTTCTCTGAGATGTTGTCACTAGTGTCGTTGTCGGAATCCGATTCGCTGGGAGGCGGCATGAACCGTACTTGAGTACGCGATCCTGTAACATTTGAGGACAAAGGCACTCTTGGAGCCTTTCTTTGTGAGGGCTGTGGCTGGTGTTGCGACTCTCTCCGCTGAGATGAAGGAGCAGTTGACTTGAGCTGATGTTTATTACCAGGCACCTTTCCCGGAACTTCTAAGCCGATTCGCTTCATCATATCCTTGTATCAGGACATAAGTCTGTGTGAGAGTGTTGACCATATAACATTTGGAGCGTTGAAACTTACCTTGTATGTTCCCGGCGATGACTTTAACGTCAATCTCGGTGGCGGGGTAGAAACGTCGTCGTCAGAGCTGTCTGTCAAATTGATAATACCCAAAGATTCTCGTTTGACTCCAGGCTTGAGATTTTGTATAGCTCTGGATGAAGCGGCCTTCTGGCCAGCGACCGGTGGTTGGCCCCTACTACCCCTAGGAACGATAGGACGGGACTCAGGAGACACGCCTTTCTGTGAACTTTTGGCGTTTGCTATGGAGGCGTTCTTTTCTCTTCCACCCGCGCTTTTAGATGACTTTTGAGTCACCCTCTTCAACCGAGTACTCTCCGACCAATCGAAGACCCAAGAATCGAATGTCGCGTCATCAATTCCAAAGCGCTCCAAGAAAACTGCCCGACGATATGCGACGCTTATGCTGCAGCTCCTCCTCCTCGCTGAGCAGGTATCGCAAGGAATTCCTTTCGCGAAGGTACACTTGTCTATACCCCTCATACGACAGGATTCACATTGCTAGAAGAGAAACTATAATTGAGAGGTCATTGAATATTTCTTCCAGGATAGCGACTCACCGTAAGGTTTTCGTTTTCTCTCCATTCACGGAATTTATCTGTGTCGCACCATCGAAGGGGAGAACGATACAGATATTCTGCTTCGAGCTTGAGGCGGTCGGTGCTGGAGGTCGACGAGGAGGGCATTGTCAAATATGTTCGTTCCGTGTATCTTATGCCGTCGATAATCGAGCAAGTACTGTAGATATAAGGAGAATGTTCTGCGTCCGGGATTTGTCCCAATCACTGAGAAGTTGTGGATGGTTCCAGAGGACTCAGGATTTCACTTGCCCACGCCACATATATTCCTCCTGTGTAAGTACAAGTACGTGGACGCTACGGATGTCCTTCCTATGCGTCTCAATGTGTATAGATCGCGCGACACTCACATCCTGATTATGGGGTACGAGGTAGATAGCATCGTCTGGTAGTACTACAGGAGATATATTAGGGGGGCGGTGATTTGGTGTCGTCGTTCTACTTTCATAACTACGGGAAGACCCCAGTGAGACATCCAGCACCTGTAAGGCCTCACACAATCCACAGTACAGCAGATTCGAGGGCCTTTGACAAGAATAAGAGTGAAACCATCAAGAGATGGGTTTAGGGGGTAACATGGAGACGGCTTTGAGATCGTACCAACTCGCCGCAGGGACGTCGGGATAGCCCAGAGTCTTCTTCTACATTTTCCGTTTCTTTGACTGAGGTGCCCCCTGCGCTTCAGAGCTGTGGGACTCATGGCAATCCCCCTCGAGCTCTGCTACAATGCCAACCAGTTCTTCCTTGAAGGATTCCTGGAATTTCTGAACCTTTTCCTCCAAAGCGCGAACTCGCTTCAAAATCCTAACGTCTTTGCGTCGGGCTCGATCCTCCTCCGCCTTTTTCTGAGTGACCAGCTTCAGCTGATGGTGGCTAGCTTGATGAAGAGAGGTGAAGAACAAAATTTGGGTATCGGTCAGCGCGGCACTAGGCGGCGCTCCCGACGTGGTGCTGATGCTGGGAAGCAGGGAATTGAGATGAGATAAGGAATCTTGGCTGTCCTTTCCGGAAGTGCTAACGCCCGGAACTGGGTAAGAGATGTCTTTTATCATCCCTTCATCGTCGCTACATGGTGGTGTCGTCAGCGGGGAGAGTGGCTCCGCATCCACCCTAAGGGCTCGTCCCTTGCCTTTTTGAAGGATTTCGTCATCTGATTCTGAAGAGACTGATGGAGGGTGAATCCCCTCTGACGCACTTCCATCTTGTGAAGCAGCCCCTCTATCTTGGTTGGAACTAGTAGTGCTTTCGTTTTTGGTGGAATCTGGATCGGGCTTGACCGAGATAGGCGATTCGGATACCCTTTTGTTTCTCCAATTGAAGAGCCAAGAATAGTAGGTGGCCGTGTCGATTTCGAACTTTTGCATAAAATAGTACTTGCAGTAGGTATCTCTGATAGAGCAGCGTCCTTTCTTAGTCCTACATATATCGCAACGTGTGGCCCTCGACGTGGTGAAGCGACAGAGGGAAACGACTTTGCAGGCTCGGCATACCTATAAATGAGGATCATCGACAAGTCAGAAACATACTACAGAGGAGGAAGAAAATTGACAGCCTTAGAAGGGGCTCACCAAATCTTTTTGGGCGACCCTCCATTCATGGAACCTCCCTGGGTCGCACCAGCTAGACCGGTACAGTGTTTCTGCCCGCTGTTCAGGGTCCGACGAGCTCATTGAATTAGGGTCTTGTGGTTGGTCCGCTCTGGAGATTGTCAATGATGGAAAGGGCTTCTCGAACACCGATGATCGAGAAGCGGTAGGCTCTTCCCACAGGTCCACCACAAGTTCACGAAGGATGCGATGCGCGTTGAACGTTGGAGCCAAACCCGGAAAGGGGTCAGGGGATCAGTACTGCACTCATGATGCTTTCATCATAACAGGCAGTATAGACTATGTATTATTCACCGCTAGAAGAGATACAAAAGAGAGAAAATTCGGGCTTGGGTGGTACGCGTGTGGAACTCTACCTGCGTCGGGCACGGTGTGACGGTCCAGTGTCCTCTTCTACATTCTTCCTCTTCCTAGACTGACTCGGACCAACAGTCTCCATCTTCGATCCTCGCTCACTTCGACCCGACGGCATATTCTTGAGAATCGCAGTCATATGTCCCTTCAAAGACTCTAGAATCTTCTGGCTTGCCTGGAAGTTCTCCTCGAGACTTTGCAGTTTCTCCCAACATGACTTGACCTCTTGGGATAGATCCTCCTCCTCCTCCACTCTCCACTCTTCTAATAGATGTAGCTGCTGATCGCTGAGCGTGTGCAAAATCTTGTAGAACTCGATGTCGGAATCGATCGGTAAACCCGATCCCTTTTGACTGCCCTCTATGTTCTCCAAGTTGGTGAGACCAGGCTTGAGGATTCGGCTCAGCTTGGATAGAGTGGCTCGCAGGTCGCTAGCTAGGGGTGAAGCCTCTATCCTATCATCCGATTCTCCGCTGACATCTTCGTGGTCTGTAGATGGGATAGCACATAAAGATCAGGTATGAACTTGTCACCAAGGCTGCCCTTGATCTTACCGCTAGCGATTGTTTCGGTTTCGGGAGGACTGGGTCTGCGTCCCAAGTTGATTTCTGCGCTTTGTGCCACCTTAGCTGCGTTGCGAGCCGAGGCTTTTTGGAGCTTAGCTTTGAGAGCCATGCTTAACCATTCGTGCAACCAGGCCTCGTAGGTAGCTCCGTCGATGTTGAATTTTTGCATGAAGACTTCCTTGCGATAGACTTTCTTCAAATTGCAGCGACGGTTCCCACAAGCATCACAATGCGTTACATTGGGGTCGGTAAAAGAGCAAGCGGAAGGCGCAGATTTCTTTGAGCACGCTTGACATTTCTGTGAAGTAGATGGTGACAGAGTGAGTTCTTGGATCACAAAACTCGGGTAGATGGTTTACCAAGTCATTATGAGCCATCCTCCATGCATGAAACTCGTCATTGTTACACCATTTAGAGCGAAAGAAGGTGATCGCCTGCTGTTTGACATCAGTCGGGTCCATCGTGGAAGGTCAGTATGTACGATAGCTGAGTGTATGCCTTGCCTTACGTACGTAACTTAAACCTTATAATGGATTGGCTACTGAGGCTGTTCACCCATTATTTAATTAGTACTACGCAAAGGCGTAGTTATCGCATTGCATCGCAGGTGCGCCGACAGATAGAACCCTGGGGACCAGTAGACAGTGCAGACTACGCCTCGTTTACTCAATTAGGCAACCCAGATGCAAGGCTTTCAAGGGTCGGTGTCTAAACGGGTGGGCTATAAAGTAAATAAGCGTCCAATTATATACATACCTCCTGCTGACACGTTTTACCGCTGAGCCGCTGCATGACTATAACTAGGTGGAGCGTCCGTCTCCACTTCCCCATCTCCATCTATGTCCTCAACATCATTCCCAGGCGCAACAGGCGTATACGAGGCATACGAAGGCTGTGGCGGTGGTGGACTCCTCAAAGGAGACATCACAATGGTTGTACCGCCTTTCTCGCGCGGATAAGCAAATGCCGTTGTAGTGGTCGATGCACTTGGCGTAGGTCGGTGATGAGGTTGAGGCATGCTTGAATCCGTCCGCGAGTCGCTGTCTGAGCGACCTCTGCTGGCAGCATAGAGCACGGCGTTTGGGTTTACGCCGGGCGACGAGGAAGTTTCGGTACCTTGATAAAACTACGTCCCAATCAGTGAGAAAGACGGACGATTTGGCTTCTGAAATGGATGAACTCACTGAAGTCGACTCCGAGTCTCTAGCACCTACAGCCGAAGTACCAGGCTGCGGTAGCTGTACAGATGAAGAGGGCATGCTCATGGCAGTGAACGGCGTAACAGCACCCTCCGGTGGAATTTCGCGGTGCGTGTGGTTATAACTTTCCTTGTCCTCGCCAATGAGATTCACGTCTGATCGTGAATCCGCACGTCGTTTTCGCCGCCAGAAGAAGATGAGAGGTATAAGAGCGAGTAAGGCTACCGCACCGACTGCTATACCTGCGATAGCGCCCGAGCCCAAGCTGCAGAGGAGATGTGATGGTGAATTACGCTGCGGATAATGATGAGGGTGTTTCCTCACCCGTTAGAGCCAGAGTCCCTTATTATCACATGCCTGATGATCGGATAAATTCAGCAATCGCCTCGGTGAGTTACGAAGAATCAAACTAACTTTCCACCCGTAACCAAGGCATAATCAAGCGATAAACTCTGCCCCGCCTGATCCGGCAAATTGACAAATCCAACAACATGAACACCAGGACCCAAGTTGTCTGCAAAGTACAGAACGGTTTGGGGGACATACTCGGCTACGGAGGCGTTGAATGTTTGCGGGGGGCGGCTATCAAGTTGCACGGAGTAGGGTCCAGCGTTGGTGTTTACTGCGCCGAAGATGGTGATGGCGCTTCCCTGCGGGACTAAGGGTGGGTCTGATTGCTTAACGTGAGGGGATGGGTGTACGTACGGTGAAGTTGAGCTGGGCGGTCGCGTTAGAGATAGCAGTGGAACTAAAGAGTGGACAAATTGGTGACTCCGCGGGTCATCACTTCGCTTGAATGCTTACTGTGCAGTTGTGCTGTTAAATCCAGCTGAAACGGGGGTGTCCCAGGCTGTGGATGGTTCGAACTTGAAAGAGCTATCTGTGTGGGGTAAAATGCGTTGGGGTGGGTTTATGTCGTTGACCTCAGTTTCCCAGACGATCTATTTATAACAGTAATGAGTGATTCAATGTCTTTGAATTGGATGGTGGCCTGGGTTCATACGGAATCAATATCTAGAAATGGGAACGAAGAGTTTCTTGGCCGATTGACTATGGTGACGGTGTGCAAGCCATTGGCTAGGTTCTCTGCGGCAAACAGGGGGAACTGGAACAGTGAATCACTCGAAAACCCGTCTAGTTGTTGAACAGCGTTATCGAGGTTAACTTCGTACGGGCCTGGGCACGAGTGGAGCTCTTGCATTAGCAACCAGACCATGGGCGCATCAACACGAGGCTGGACATGACGCACCATGATTGCTACGTTTCGCGCCAAGTATCCATATTCCCGTACCGTTGAACGTGAAGGTAGCTGCTGCGCCATTGTCCGTAGTGAGTGTAAAGGTACCATTATTGTCGTATCTGGTCGTTCGTAAGCTAGCCTTGAAGTTTGAAGGCCTGCTAGATGCTAGGACAAACGCACCTCATGCCTAGTGGATCCGACGTTCGGCTACCCAGTCTCCAACTTCCAGATGGGTTGTATTGAATCAGAGGACTGCGGTCATCGATGGTATGGTTGACCCGAGGCATGCTCAGTGCGCCTCTGGAAGTAAAGACAGGAGAAACAGAGAAGCGAGGCCTCAGAACGTGGTTGTTGGGGAAGAAAGGACTTTTGCGCAGCCTTGACTCAGGGTAATACTACCTACGGTCGCACGGATACAGTAAGCATGAAATTCGAGGTTTGGATCACAAGGCAGAGCGCTCACTCACAAGTTGACAACGAGCATTCAGCGACCCTTCGAGACGCGACGAAGGCGACGACGCCTGTTCCTGCGGTTAGTTTTCTGTGACTGGCACGCAAGAGAGCGCGAATCGATGAAGAGCGCTGTAATTTCGTGGTAAAACATTTCTGTAAACTCAAGTCAGGGTCAGCCCCTTAAAGCTTCACATGTTCTGAAGGGCCTTGGCGGCATGGGCGCTTCCTTCGTGTTAGGGATCCCCTGAACGGGGTGAGTAGCGCTTATCAAAGGCATACGGGCGCTGATCCTTACTCTAGATGGGTACCATCAAGAAGTGGAAAGATAATGGTCTATCAGAAAATATGCCCCTATGCTTGGCTACTCAAGCCACCCCCACAGCATTTTACATAGCAGCAGAAAACGAGGCAGGTTAGTGTACAGCTCCCAAGCTGGCGAGTAACCGTGCGACACAGGTGCCATTAGCTGAATTTTGCCGAACCATCCCCTAGGTTGGTCATGCATCACAACTGCTCGCGGGCGTCGTCCCTCCACGAATCAACTTGGCATCTTATCAAGCAGCTGCAGCCGTACGTAACAGTGCAATGGAAGCATTTGCGAGAAATGACTTACAAAAGCACACAGTTTGACCGGTGACTAGTTGACTTCCTGCTGCTGAGACACGTAGTGCATGCTGCCCCAGACCCCAAGGTAGTCCAGACCGAACGAGAAAGGCGGATCAAAATCACCTAGAAAAGTTCACAAGTCTCTTCATCCCGTGGTACCCATTCGCGCGTGCATTACCCCATGTGGTAATCCCCATCAGAGGCAATGCAACGCAAACAGGGATCTAGCACCTCAACAGAGCCGATGTAGAGCCGTCCGACGTACCGAGTCCTAGCTCCTACCCAGCACATAAACGCGTGCCCCGCTCCACCCAACGGTGTACCTTCGCCGCACACACTAGACTAGCTTTCCGATGGTGTATGTAACCTGCGCTTACGGATGGCCGGGCTACTCTCGCCTTCGTGGGGCTCGGATGCACCGTCGTAGGCCACTGAGATCGGGGATTTCAAAAGGTATAAAAATAGGCGTTACATTGTGCGACTTACCTCACTATCGAATATCCAGTTCATCCATTCTCAACAACATCATTCAAGCAATGCTAGGCTTTACCGCTTCTAAATTCATAACGCTTGCTGCTTTGGTTGCCTCTACCTTGGGTGAGTAATCTTGAACAGTAACACGGACGTGGAGTAGCTCACTGATAGCCCGTTTTCCCCTCCCTCTCAAAATTCCATCGCCTCGTTTGTAGCACAAAACGTGTCGTTCACGGCTTTTGCTGAGCAGAACTGCGTGCTGACTTCGCCTGATGCGGGTGACACGGTCGTTACCCTCCAATCAGGACAATGTGTCGACTTTGCCATGGTCCACTCTCTCCAAGGTCAAGTCTTCGGCCAACCTCCAGGTAAGCCATCTCTCATTCCCAATGGAGCCAAAAGGCCATACTAACGTCTTACTACAGACACCATTAACGCTTGCAGAATTCACTTGTTCCCCGATCTGCGCTGTGCGAATCTCGAATTCGCAAATATTGGTCCGTTGGAGTTGGGCCAGACGACAGACTGTATCACGCCAGAAAGCGGAGACTTTTTCTCCGTGGCGTTGGTGTGTTAAAGTGAGCGGAAGAAGAGTTATTTTAACCGGGGGGTGGAAGAGGGGAGTTTATTTCACGGAGTAATTATATAAAGGACTCAAGGACATTTGGACTGCTGATTAAAGCAGCGATTAACTTCGTCTCACATAGTACAGTAATATCATGCTTAGGACGAGCCTATGACTTCAATGCTTTCCACTTCTGTGTCACGACGTGCATGCGGGGGTGAGAGGCTGGCGCGGAGCCGTGCTCAATCTTTCAGGGGATCATTGATAGGGGTTTCTCAAAGAAGTTCAGGCTGGAAGCTTAAGTAAGTACCCAAAGCCATGCTGGCTGCTTAGTAGATCATCCATGTGCGGCCTTTGGAAGTCCTTTTCCCAATGGAGGGACCTACATAAAGCCAGGGCCGCTGTCAAGGCAACGGGAATGTTCACATGAACCTACTTGCATGTTCGCTTAGGGATCTCAGTGGGATCTATCATCTCTCCCTCAACGATGTGAAATACATCAGCTACAAGTGGGAGTGACTTTGCTCCACACCGTTCATCATACTGAGAAGTAGATCATTTGGTTTGAAGCGATCCGTGAAAGTGTTGGTACTGAGACAACGTCTTTCGAACTTCATAGAGAGTCTCAAAATCAATATATTAAAGGGACTGTGTACATACAGACCACTTTTACTTCCCATCCACGCAGTGCACTTCCACGATTCCAGTCTTCCACCCGGGCATCGCGAAAGGGACGTGACAATGCGTTCTATAATTCCATTATCCCTAGCCGGCGTGAACATGCGTGTCGTTCAGGTATGCGAACCCGTCGGAACTAAGTGCCTCGTATTTGGGGCGGCTGAGTAAGATGAAGATGACGGAGGCAGGGAAGGGGGTAGGGTTGGGTGTACAGGGAGGCCCGGTTGAAAGACGATAGTTGAGTGCTGACAAGCAGAGAGGTTTGGGGTGGAGTCAAAGCGTCGACGGAGCGCGATTGGAGTGGGATGAAGCATTATAGATCGGGACAGTAAACCCAGGTCGTATTCTGTGGTATTGGGGGAAAAGATACAAGGGTCGAGTACAAGTGTAGGCTTACTGAAGAAGATCCACGCTAAGGAATCAAAGATACCGAGTCGTACATCTTGCTAACTAACCTGTCAGGCTTGTGCCACGCGTGAACGTTGGCGTTGAACTCCG
Source organism: Pleurotus citrinopileatus (assembly GCA_017312325.1). Lineage (NCBI taxonomy): Eukaryota > Fungi > Basidiomycota > Agaricomycetes > Agaricales > Pleurotaceae > Pleurotus > Pleurotus citrinopileatus. Next base: position 671,265 of record BHFW01000002.1, read on the forward strand.
AGGGAGAGCGGATCCGGAGCGATATGTCACCGAACGCAAGGCAAAGCATGCGATGGGTTTCGATTTGGCCTCTGCACGATGGGCACTCATCACTATCTCTAGATGGACGATCACCCATCAGCAAGCTTGAGCGAAGGATACGTAGATGGGTATACATACAACTTTGTCCCGTCAGGCAGGGCGATTAATTATCCCCGTGGCAGAGCTTGAATGCCATCGAGATGATTAGGGCCATCTCACCACTAGGATGGGATATAAGTACGTGGCGCGCGGTTTCAAGGAACTCGTTTCCTCCGGCGGTGATGGAGTATGCAGACTCTGAGAGATGATGAAAGATGAAAGAGTGTACGCAAGTGAGTACCAACCGCATTTCCGGGAATAGTTACTGAGGGAGTACGAGGGCTCAGAATAGTGATGCGGCGATACGAGTTGTACAGACTAGAACGACGAAGAGGCGATTGGGAGGACGGTGATCCATATATAAGAGATGTCCGATAGAGCAGTGTACTCGTTGCCTGATCTACTCTTGTACACACCCTTCCGTGGAGCGAAATGGAGATCGCACTCCTGCGAGTCTGATGCATTGATGTCCGAAACGTGATCAATCCGCAAGGAGGGGATGTCACCATTCGGGGTGTTGTAGCCTACACCTCATCTACCCCTCTCCTTTGCGACGAGATCACTTACCACAATGGTGGATCAGAGGCTTCAGGAACACCAATGATATGTTCATGTTTGGACGAAAAAACATTGATGCGGGCTGTACGAGTATTTTATTAATAGATATCGAATCTTGACATGGGAAGCGTAGAATTGGCGGTTGACGTGACGCTGTACATGGCCTTGTGATGGTGGATAGAAGGTGTCGGAGGTAGACAAAGCCGTCGTACTGCCGTTCATTATTATCTAGGCAGCTATGCTTTTCATCCTCCTTTGTTGGATGGAAAGGAATGCGGCATTGCGATATAGTTCGTTCGTTGTACTCTAAGTTCCAAGTAAGCGTCCCGGGGGCCGAGACATGAGACTGCTTCGGAGGATATAAGGAAAAATCGGATGGCAACGATGATGATACGGGATTGATGGGTGCCGACATATGGGAGGATAAAGTGATCGGGCTAACCGTTGAAAACCATCTGCTGCGATACTCGGCTCTTGTTTCGAAGGCATGAGGCGAAGACAAGTAAACGATGCTTCCCCGACAGAACATGGTGATGAACAATCAAACAGGGTGATGACAGATTTACCGACTGAGGTTGGATCCCAGCTGTACAGAAAGTGATGTATATATATATATATATGTATCGCCGATACAAGCACTAGGCAGTAGTAGACAGTGGCTAGGACTGGTATGTTTTGTAATAAAGGAGAATAGCAACGACAGTGACAACGACCAATATCACAGCAAGCGGGGTTTGAGCTCAGCGAAGGAAATGCCGATAAGCCGAGTGCAACAACAGCGTGACCTAGCGTGACCGATTGTGACCGAGTATTCCAGGACAGGGACTTCTGGGTTGTGGCGAGGCGATAAAAGCAAACTGGGGCCAGAAGCGTTCAGGTACCATTTTTCCTTCCCCCCATCTTTTGCCTGAATCGAATAGCTCTCCCGGCAAGCCGCCTAGTGCGTCGCCAAAAGACTACGCACCCCCGACACTGGTGTCGTTTTCTTCATCTTATTCTCTGAAAGAAGTCAATTGCAAGGACTCGTCAACTTCACAAGCCCTCAACGCACCCTCGTTCGCTATAAATCTTCACTTTTTCGACCGTTTTCTCTCCTTATTCGACCACCTTTTCTGTTAACGACACAATGTTCAACAAGACGCTTTGCTTCGTCCTGCTTTCGGTTTACCTGGCTGGTTTTACGGCTTCAGCCAACCCCATTGCGCGTCAGAATCAGCAGAACTGTGACGTGAGTCGTTTTAGCGCCCGCATAATTGAATCGGTCGTCGATCAACTGAGTACCTCATCTTTGCAGCTCCCCGGTAAAGTTCGCACTGTTACTGTCACTGCTACCGTCACGGCCGCTCCCAGCCGAAACACCAACGTTGGCAACAACAATGGTAACAATGGCGCTAACACCGGGAATAACAACAACAACAACAACAATGGCCAGAACAACAATGGTTTGCTTCCTCTCGACCGCCCCAATGTGCTTATGTTGACTCTTCTGTGTAGGTAACAACAACAATGGCGGCGGCGTGAGGGGCGGGAATAATGGCGGGAATGCTAACAATGGCAATACCGGCGGGAACGCTAACACCGGTAATAACGGCGGCAATAACAACAACGCTGGCAATGCCAACAATGGTAATAACGGCGGGAATGCCAACACTGGCAACAACGGCGGAAACGCTAACACTGGCAATAATGGTGGAAACGCCAACGCCGGTAACGGCGGCGCTAACAACAACAATGGCGGAAACGCTAATGCTGGCAATAATGGCGGGAACGCCAACAATGGTAACAACGGTGGCGGTAATGTGGGCAATGGCAACAACAACAACGGCGGGAACGCTAATAACGGTAACAACGGCGCCGGTAATGTGGGCAACGGCAACAACAACGGCGGGAATGCCAATAACGGCAACAATGGCGGGAACGCCAATAACGGCAACAACGGCGGAAACGCTAATAATGGCAATAACAACGGGAACGCCAACAACGGTAACAATGGTGGGAATGCCAACAACGGCAACAACGGCGGGAATGCCAACAACGGCAACAACAACAACGGCGGTAATGCCCAGACTTCCCTCAGTAAGTGGTCCGCCCTATGCCTTGAAGTTTCGTACTTATTTCGTACTAGCTCTCGATCCGGCTGTTATCGCTGCTGGTTTCGCCAACGATGGTCAGGACGTCCCTGCCGCCGGGCAAGTCTCTTCGTTAACCTCGACCAACAATTTCATCAACTTCTGCCTCACCCGTCCTGATCTTGATATCACGAATGGAAAGCAAATTACCGCCGGCTCTTGCAACCCTGCTCCCATTGGTCTCATCCCCTCTACCGACAACATGCCTTCCTCCAAATTCCGCAACCCGCCCAACTTTGGTACGCTCAAGGCTGAGACCCCCTTCACCATTGAGATGGTTGTCCGGAATTTCGACACCGGATTCTTCGTCAACGCCCAACAGAACTACTTCTCCGCCCCTCAGCAACTTAACGGTGCGGGTCAGATCCAAGGCCACTCCCATGTTGTTATTGAGCAGATCGCCTCGCTTTCGGACACGCAAGTGACTGACCCCAAGAGATTCGCCTTCTTCAAAGGTCTCAACGGAAAGGCTGTCAACAATGTGCTCACGGCTAACGTTGATAATGGTCTCCCCGTTGGTGTATACCGTCTGGCTTCGATCAACTCTGCAGCAAATCATCAACCTGCCATCGCTCCTGTCGCCCAACACGGTTCTCTCGATGATTTCATCTACGTAAGTCGTATACACTGCCTTGAAACTCACAAGGAGATACTCACGTTTTCTTTGTGTCGCTCAGTTCTCTGTCACCGCTGATGGCGTGGCTGCTGGTGCCCCGGTCACACCTCCCGCCGGCAACAACTCGACGGCGAATCCCGTCGGTGGAGCTGCCAACTCTACTGCTGCCATCTCGAGCGCCATCGTCGCACCTACTGGTATCGCCACCAATGGAACCGCCTCCGCATCTGTTTCCCTCTCTGATGTCGCTACTGCTACCGCCGTCTCCAGCTCCGCCGCTGCTGGTGCTCCCTTGGTTACCCCTGTAGCTGGTCCCAATGTTGGTGCAGGCGATGAAGATGTTGTCGCTAGCTCTTCCGCCGCTGCTGGCAAACCACTCGTCACCCCTGTCGCTACTCCTCAACAAGGAAATGGCCGAGGAAACAACAGAGGAAACGGAAACAACAGAGGAAATAACAGGGGTAACGGCAACCAAGCTGGCGCTGCTGCCTCGTCTTCCGCTGCTGCTCCTGCCGTCGAGACCTCGTCAGCTGCCGCGACTGGTGGACGTAATGGTAACGGTAACGGAAGGAAAAACAACAACAACAAGGGTGCTGCCGCTGGTGCAACAAGTTCTGTTGCTGCTGCTCCCGCCGCCGCCGAGACATCCGCTGCTGCTAGTGCTGGAGGAAAGGCCGCTGGAGGAAAGGCCCCTGTTGCGCCCGTCCAGACACCGGAGGAGTCCACAGCTGAGCCAGCGACCGAACCAGTAGCTCAACCAGCTGCTAACCCTCAGTCGGGTAGGAATGGTCGGAACAACAACCGTCGTCGCCTATAAGCGTGCATACGTCGTTCAACATCCCCCTTCCCTTTTTCCGCATCCTCCCTCTACATACGGTCTTCTCCGCTATCGCTCTCGGGATCGACTCCTACTTTCTTAATGTCCTGGTAGACTCCTTGTAGCTATTGATCGCTTTCGTTCTATGTCCATCTGACTTATTTCTTAATTTCTCTCCTTTCACTAACACCCCGCCCGCCAGCGACGATGAGGGTAGTCTACCCACCAACTTACTGATACGGCTTTTCGTATGTCCTTGCAAACTTTTACCCCACTCTTCTTTCACTCTTCCGTTCTCTTGTAGTCTTTCGGTTCTATCGATTACTGGTACACTCGCCCGCGACCAACAGAGCATTCTTTTCATTTGATTCAGGCAAAATACATAGACTGATGGGATTGTATTTTTATCGACTTTTTCATATTGGTGAGATGCGTTGTTGAGGCTGATGCATGATGTGTGTGTTGGTGAGTTGTGGCTTTTTCTGTTGGATTGTAATGGTTATGTCGGCGGGGTCGGAGCTCTCTTGACTCTGGGATCTGATTGAGGCCTGAGGGATGTTGATACAGGACCTGTGCCATGTCAAGTGTCTGACAACCATCAGTTGGTAGGCCTCTGATTATCCGTGCATTCCGATGAAATGTGGCTGATCATGGATACACTGTTGGACAGCTGGAGAACGTATGTTGAATTTCCGCCCAGTGTTTCCGATAGATTGCGCATCGCATCATCCCGGCCCACACCATCTTCACCATCTTCAAGTACATGCATGCAATGATGAAGAACGTGCCTAGCGGCTATTGAGTTTGAGAAGCGTCTCCGTGTGAAGTCCTTCCTTCGATTCGAGCTCCAGGACTCTGGTTTCGTTTGGATAAACTTTCGCTCGATGCTCACTCGGTGTGAGTAAAGAAGCTCTCGGTATCATGCGTCCCAGCAATCACGATGGACAGTGTTACCAGCATCTTGAGGCCAAATTACATATTTGGAATGGAATTGTAAGAGGGTATCACCTCCTCTATCACTCTTAGCGGCTAATAATTTCCTTGCGGCGCATAGGATATAGCTTCAGCTTCGGTGTCGTATAAACCACAGTCTCGGGGCAGGTTTTAAGATACACATCACGGTCGCATTCCTGCCTCGGAACGGAACGACATGCAGGCACCGTGAAGGCACTAACATTCTTCGTCCTATATTTATGTTTATGGCTCATCAAAGCATGCTATCGTGCCTTCTGATAGCATGCGCCTTATAGAAAATCGGCATGCCCCTGGGGTTCCATAAGACAGAACGCGATTGAAAGAACCAATTCCTATTGAACGTGCGCAAATTGCCTCCCTTCATTGCCTTCATTGCTCTCTATTATCCCATGGTTCCCTTGCACCGGATGATACCCCATTTCTCTATATTTTATAAAGCAGCTTAGAAGCTAGGGTTCTGGCGTGGTTGCGAACTCACAATGCGCTGCGCTTTTCTTCCGCTTTTCGTATGCTTGTTGGTCTCTGCTCACGTCAGAGCTTTATATCCACGTCCAAGGAGAGCAGCCAACATTATCCTAACGAATGATGATGGGTGGGCCACCGCGCAGATCCGTGCGCAAAACGAAGCTTTGTTAGCTGCTGGGTTCAATGTTCGTGATTGGGTTTTGCATGTCTGGAGCGAGGTTCTGACTACCTTTATTCATCCTCAAGGTGGTGTTGTCGTGTCCTGCGATCAATAGATCGGGGACAGGGTCGTCGAGTGCCCCTCCAACGACCCTGGCGAATCCTTGCGAGTTCAACACCTGTCCTGTAGGCTCTCCACCAACGGGTTTCAACGAGTCTGATCGTCAGTGCCCGACAATTTCATTGGCTCCCATCGCATCCTTATCGATTACTTGTATTCTAGCTCGCTTGAATTATGTTAACTCATTCCCGTAAGCGTACCATTCCCATGATGGTGTCATCCTTACCATTCCCCTGCAGAGTTGACGCTGTTCGATTCGGCATCCAGACTCTTTCGCCTCAGTTCTTTGGTGGTCTACCTGACTTCGTTGTCAGTGGTCCGAATGTTGGGAGTAAGTATAGATGTTCGCTCGGGATGAAGTTCTCAACCTAAAGGCTTTTAGCAAATTTGGGCCCAAATATCAATGGCTCCGGCACTGTGTGAGTGTTGATTACCTCTTCGCTGAATTAGGATTAACGTGGGCTGTCCAGTGGAGCAGCATGCGAGGCAGCGTTAGAGGGGATTCCTTCTGCTGCTTTCTCCGCTTCCACTGCATCTCAAATATCGTTTACAACACTGGAGACTGACCCTAACTCGGGCCTCTCGATTTCTGCTCGAATATACGCAGACCTCACTACGACATTCACTAAAACGTTGCTCGCTGCGCCAGGCCAACCATTACTTCCACCCGGCATCTCTATCAATGTCAACTTCTCACCAACGCCAAACTGTACCTCTGCGGATGTATTCCGCTTCGTCCCTACTCGAATCGCAGCTAATTCAGACGTCGTCGACGCGCCTCTGTGTGGGGAGCATCTGCCCGCGGAACGAGGTATTATTACAGGTCCGGGGTGCTTCGTGAGTGTGAGCGTGATGAACGCCGCATCGAAGGGCGATGTGGATGCTGAGACCCAAGCTGTCGTGTTTGAAAAGCTGGAAAGTATTTTGACATGTGCGTAGAATAGTAGACCCCTTTTGCGCGCTCTATGTTTTCCGATACTCCTATCTCCTATCTAAGTTGGTTACTTATAACCGGCCATTCACTTCCAAGGCCTTTCTCCTTTACGCCATGCTTCTCCCTACACGTTACAACTGGATTCCCCTTTCCGACGAGTCGTCTTCGCTGCCTCTACTCCTTCGCAATTGGTGGGGTGCTGCCCAGCCGGAGTGGAAAGTCGGCGACATTATCGACATAGGGGTTGATTGCCAGGAATTGTGTCCTTTACACATGAAGGATCGCATCTTCAACCGACAGGAATACCACGATTCGTATTAACGATTGGAAAAGTCCGAGAAAACTGGCGGAGGTGGACGAGTCATTACCGGTTCTCCAGGCATTGGTTCGGGCTTATTTTTTATTGTAGATCGTTCAGCGGTTCAATAGTCCCTCTATCCAGGGAAGTCAGCTTTCCTAATCACCGTTCTTATAAGACGCCTCAAGGAGAAGAAAGCGACATTGTTCTACACAACCTCTGAAGAAGCTTACCTATTTTGCGCCGATGGAGTGTTTGAACCCGGACCCGCTGACAGACCAATCCGCCCTGCCGACCTCTTGGTGTTCGCCGGAAGTAAAAGTCGCCCTTGGTTTTTTGATCGACTCAGCTCCTGATGCTTTCGAGTGACCTCCTCTGTTCTTGACATCGACGGCTGCATTCCCCGTACATGCCTCCCCACTCGAGCATCTAATTTATTCCTGGGTTATAAGCAGCCATGGTGCTGTGTTTATCATGAATACGTGGTCAGCAGAGGAGTTGCGCGCTGCTAGGTATGTCGCCTCAGCACTCCTTTGCAACTCCTTTGATCAACAATTACTATGTGATAGCTTGTCGCCCGATGGTAACCTTTTCTGTCAGGGAGAAAATGTTATCAAGGCCCGAGAAGAATACGGTCCTTGCTTAGGCGACATTCTCTCCCAACGATCGTTGTCAAGTTCAACTATCCAACCTCTCACTTCAGGTGAACTTTTACAAGCAGCTACACATTCTCTCCTCGCGTCCGAACCAAGGCCACCCGTACCCGACTCAGCATTTTTCTTTGTTCAGCGTCTTCCCCTAGACGCATCACACGACACAAATTACGACTGGGGCTATGTTGACGCCAAATCACCTGCTGTTCGGAAACTCCTTGGACCCATTGATGTGGAGGAGTCGTGGCCCTTGGTGAGGCTACTCAGGAAATGCTCCCCTTTTCCAGAGACTAGCCTACTAAGTGGGTGGATCTTCAAACGGCTTGTTCTCATAATTCTCAGTATTGGCTCTCCTCCCTTGTCCGCTGCCGTCTTCAAACAACCATTCGCCCCGCAGCCTGCTGACTCCCTGACGGAGAGCCACCAAACTCCAGACCTTACGGTCTTTGGGCCAGCGTTTGGCGATGTCAAGGCTGCCACTTCTCATTCTCCCCTTCCAGCGTCTTCGTCTCATGCATCCACAACGTTAACCTCACCTCTTTCGTCTCATTCGGCTCTCGAAAGTCATTCCTCTCCCCCATCGGAAACTCTACCCCTGCCTACTCCGTTTCTCCCTGTTATCGGACATCACCGCGATATCCTCCTTTTAGGGGATCAGCCCCTTCCAATACCGTCCACCCAAAATATCTATATCCCTCAAGACAACGACCATCCCTTCTTCGATGCTGCCTTCTTCTCCCAATCAGACAAAGTCTTTACACTGTGGGTATTGCGGATCATCACTGCGACCCATCACGGAGATTCCGAGGAGGGTTATAACATTATACGGGACCTTCGTAAAGCCATGATGTAGACAAAGCCAGGATACAAATGCGAGGTCAAATACGTCCCCATTACCTCCAACACAAAAGCTCAGTCTTGGGATGTCTCTGAAGGATGGGGAAGGGACGGCGGAGACGTTGCTGGCGATGTTATTGTTCAACCATTCGATCTGAAGGCCTTTTTCAGAATCTTCTTCTCTGATGACCTTCTTCCACCGTTGTTGCCATTCTTATAGTTTACCATTGTTGATAGCCTCATGCGGGGTGGTAATATGTACATCGCGTCTTTGTTCAAAAGTCCTATTTGTACGTACGGCCAAATTTAGTGCTGTTTTCTCTCACCATGATGCACTCGGACGAATCGTCCCATTTACATTCCGGAAATGCTGCACGATTGACGATCCAGTCACTGTTGAACCTTATGATTCCAACTAGATCGTCATGAGCAAGGAGGCAGCTACAGCAAGTGCCTCAGTGCCGTTTCGAACACACTTATGTATCCTGGTATCCTGTGCAGCATTGGTGCGTAATGCAGGTAAGTATCTTCCAATGCTTTGCAGGTTGGTTTAGCTATGGGACTTAGGAAATCCGACATAGGAGCATACTTCAAGGCAAGCACGAGACGCTTCGCTAAAAGGGCATTCCTGATTACACCTTATCTCCTCCAGTCACTTTGGATATCACTGGAATGGCGGACATAGACAAGCGATTTCGCTTCGTTCTCATCCTCGACTGTATTGCCCAAATCAAACGTGCGCAGGAATATATTGAAAGCAGCATGTCATGGGGGGTAATTCAAAACCACTTCCTTAGGTTGAACCACATGTTGCGAGCCACGTTCAACTATTAACTTGGGCCGGTGTCGAGCGTACGCTCGACCTTAAATATCGCAACTTCAGCCCGCTTTCTCAATATCAAGTTGAAAGACGATGCAGTTCCACACAACTTTCTCGCTCTTATACGCTCTTGTTCTCGGTTGTCAAGTCCACGGCCAACGCGTTGTTTTGACGAACGACGACGGATGGGCGACTGCATCCATCCGGGCTCAATATGACTCTTTGAAGGCCGCTGGGTTTGACGTATGTCGATTCGCTACCGTTATCCTCTTCCGCTGTCTGATGTGTTTCCTCACAGGTAATTCTGTCCTGCCCCGCCGTCAACAAGTCAGGAACGGGGTCATCTTCTGCACCCCCTACGACTTTAACTAGTCCTTGCCAGTTCAACACCTGCCCAACTGGTTCTCCTGCTGAAGGGTCTGACCCCTCCGACCGTGAGCATTCCTTACACCCAGTGTATGCGCGTTTGCCTTATCTTCGGTACCTCAGCCCGCGTGAATTACGTGAATTCGTTTCCGTACGGTGCCTTTTCATTTAGTTACAGAAGCTATGGCTCATGTCTGGACTGTAGTGTTGACGCCGTACGGTTTGGGATCCAGACCCTTTCCCCGCGATTTTTTGGCACTCAGCCTGATTTCGTGGTCAGTGGACCCAATATTGGAAGTAAGCCATACAACTTTTGATTTCACTGTGCATACATGCCAATCTTTTGTCCAGCCAATCTAGGCACTGGTATTACTGGCTCTGGCACTGTGTAAGCAACTATGCTTTTGATTTGATGCCCTTCGATTGCTGAATCCTTCCCTACAGCGGGGCCGCCTCAGAGGCAGCACTCGAGGGGATCCCGTCGGTAGCTTTCTCTGGGTCAAGTGGTTCTTCGGTTATATTCACCACCCTTACGTCTGATCCAACCTCGACTTCCTCGGTCGCTGCTCGTGTCTATGCTGCACTTTCAACGACAATCACCCAACAGCTGATCAGCAGTGGCATTCCATTCCTTCCTCGTGGAATTTCCGTCAACGTCAACTACTCGCCAATAACCAACTGTCGTACTGCAAGTGCCTTCAAGTTTGTGTTCACTCGCATTGCTTCTACTACCAGCTCGAACGATGCTCTGGTGTGCGGATCTAACCGTTTACCAGACGAATCGAGTATCATCCACAGTTCCGGGTGTTTTGCCACCATTAGCGTGTTCAATGCAACTACGAAAAGGGACGTGGATGCTGCTACCCAGGCTGTTGTTGTCCAGAAGTTGGGGACCCTATTGTCATGTCCGTGAAAGGCTCATTTACGATCACTAACACAATCGAAGCTTGTTGTAATGAACCTTTGGAACGTGCGTAAATATTGACATCCTAAACATGGATGCAATGTCCTCAAGCGTGTCAAAACCACGACTTTGTTGGTCAGAAGCGAGGAAGTTACGCGAGGCACCTCATGGTTTTCTGTGAACTCGCTCGTTGCGAACGTTTTGGTTCGCGTAAGGCGCCACTTCGACCCCTGTTTCCCATTTGTTTTCTTCTCACAGGTTTTGGCTTCCCTGGGTACTCTAGCACCCGAGACTCCTCGACAACCCGGGGCACATTTGGTGGGGCCATATGGATCACCATCTCCTAATTCCGTAAACGTGCGCAGACACATAGTTATATATTCTCAGTGCTGCGAGACTGTAGCCTCTGGTTAACTCACAGGTCATACAATGAGATACGCGCGTCAGCTATGTATATTTCTCCTCTACTTGCATAGTGCCCTTTCGCAGAAGCGCGTCGTCCTCACGAATGACGATGGCTGGGCAGAAGCTCAGATCCGTGCAGAATACGAAGCGTTGAGTGCTGCTGGATTCGACGTATGCAGTATCTCACCCAAGTCGGTGATTCGGGTGTTCCCCATTCACTGACCATATGCTAGGTTGTCCTGTCCGCTCCTGCAGAAAACCAATCGGGTACTGGGTCAAAGTCTGCGACGCCAACCGACCGCACCGACCCATGCGAATTTGATAGTTGCCCCGCGGGATCACCGGCAATTGGGTTCAACGCTAGTGATCGTGGGTGATGCTGAACTTCGTTAACGAGTGGACGTTGATGGTGCACTGTAGCGCGGCTAAACTACGTGAACTCATTTCCGTCAGTTATTCATGATACAATCCTTTGTAGACTGAAATGCTGACTTACTTTGTAAGGGTCGATGCCGTTCGTTTTGGTATCCAGACCCTTTCCCCCAAGTTCTTCGGCACCAAGCCTGACCTTGTTATTAGTGGGTCTAATGTCGGACGTCAGTGTCTTTATTTTACAGAACGGGGCATTCGGGCTGACTTGTACCATATACAGAGAATCTTAACTTGGGAGTCTTGGGCTCTGGTACTGTGTCCGTCGAGGCTCACTTCCCTTGATCTAAGCTTTAACTGACTTATGGTCATTAGCGGGGCAGCAGCTGAGGGTTCCAAAGAAGGGATACCGTCGATTGCATTCTCTGGAGAGACTGCTAGCCACATCTCTTACACTTCCCTCGAAACAGATCCCAACTCCCAAGACAGCATCGCAGCTCGAATTTACAGTTCCCTGATAGTCACCTTTGTCAACAAACTCATCGAAGGTTCGAGCCCCATCCTCCCAGAGCATACGTTTCTGAACATCAACTTCCCCGGTACCGATAACTGCCCCACTGCGGAAAGCTTCAAGTTTGTTCTTACGAGGTTGATCCCGAATCCGTTTGTGACTGATGTGAATACGTGTGGGCGGAGTCATCTTCCCGACGAGTTGACCACGGTTCTTCGACCTGGGTGCTTTGTTAGCGTCACCGTGCTTGACGACAAACTCAAACTGGATGTAGGGAAAGATAAGCAAGCACAGGTACTGGCAAAGTTGGAGGGGTTGTTATCCTGCGTGTAAGATGTTAACAGCTGTAATTTCATGTTCGAGTAATTTCTGTTTGTTGTTCTTTTGAGAGTAGGATGTCTGGATCAGAGTGTGGGGAGCTTGAGTGCAAATATATATATACACCTTGTGTGGCAAGGCGCGTTACGTCGTGCCGACATTCATGCAGACCATAACCCAACAAAATCTCGCGTCTTCGTCAAGCGACGTGGAAAACGACAGCCCCCGATAAGCACAGGTGTCTTGTTCCGTGAGATGAAGCAGTAGTTGGTCGAAGGAGATGTGGGGAGCCGGGGTTACGAATCGCTTGTCCATGTCTTGCAATGCGCTGAACGGATCCTACGACAGCATTGATAGCGAACCCAGTCACGTCCGGTACTGACCTGCCCCGTTCTCAAATCTCAGCTGGCCTGCATGGTTTCCCACCTCTTCAAAGACAGAACTGAGGAACTCGCCTCAATCTAGACCACACCGGTTTTCGCGGCGTCTTAGAGCCTCGTCTCGGATCCCTGCCTTCAAGTTTTGGCTCTTATGCAGCCCTACCGTGGACTCAATAATCGGACATTGCCCCAAGTAACTTGCACATTACTGTCCGTCGGGATCAAAGACCTAGGTACCTGGGTTCATCTACGGCTTTAATTTCCCCTCAGAAAATGGTCGGCGGATTCCCACTGGATCAGAAATGTGCCCGATGTCTGATGAGAGGTACATGAGGGGAACAGCCTAGAATTGACTTGACTTGGATTCCGAGAGTCGCCATGCGGGACTCTTCCCATTGGTGTTCCTCGGAATGCATTATATCCCTAGGAAAAGCCATCCACCGTCCTCATCATGCTTTCCACAACTTCTTTGGCATTTTTCTGCTCCTTAGTTCTCGTATGCCATCTAGCACTACCAGGTGCCTTGGGCCAGACGAAGATCCTACTGTCTGACGATAATGGGTGGGCGGTTGCGCACATCCGTGCTCCGTACGCCGTACTCAAAAACGCGGGTTACAATGTACGGTAGCCCAATCGTGGTTAATCGTAGGGCGAGCCTCATTCTTTACCATAGGTACTACTAGTGGGACCAGCCGACGACGCTTCTACGGGAATCATATCTCCGTTCCTTCCCCTACTCAACCAGCGATTGCTGCAATGCCAATTCAACACTTGCCATGGCTTGCTAGACCCCCTCGGACTACCCCTCGGATTATTCCCTGCGACCGGGGCAGACTCGACTGATAGTAAGTGTTTTGTCTAGGTTTCTTGCGTTGGTTTCGACCTCCAGTAGACAGAATAAACTACATCACTGGGTTTGCGTATGTACACAAACTTCATCAACAGCATAACACTAACCCAAGTGTAATCAAGCGTTGATGCCGTTCGGAGCGGTATACAAGACCTGTCGCCTACAGCCTTTGGTTCTCCTCCCGACTTGGTTATCGTTGGGGTGCATATCGGAAGTAAGTGCTTGTCTCAGTTTACGAGGCCAACACGGAACTAAAGGAGACTTCAGACATAGTTGGCAATGCGCTCAAAACGTCGGGCGTAATGTGAGTTTGTGCACATCGCGGAGTCGTCGAAGCTCACAGGATATACCAGCACTGCAGCTGCATTAGCCATAAATCAAGGCATACCCGCGATCTCATTTTCCGGAGCTACCGGCTCTCAAGTGTCGTTCACCACGCTGCAATCCGACCCTACCTCCCCGTCGTCGATTGCTGCACAAGTGTATTCAGCTCTACTTCTCAGCCTTGTGAACAAGCTCACAGCGTCGTCCGGTCCACTCCTTCCTCCAAATGTTGGCCTTCACGTCAACTTTCCGTCAACAACGAATTGTCCCACTTCCGCTAGCATTAAATTTGTCCTCAGCAGACTTGCAACCGATCCAAACGCAAACAGTGATTCATGCACGAACTTGCATCTCCCTCTTGATTCGGTCGTGCTGAATGCTAGTTGTTTGGCTAGTATCAGCGTGTGGGACTCCAGTACGAAGGCTGATGCTGATTCGTTGACTCAAGCGGCCGTCATGTTCAAACTCTTGGACATACTTACGTGCCCTAATTTGTAAACAAGATAGAATGCTAGGGATGCATCTCTCCCGTCCCGGAGGCATAGGCACCATCTCATGTTCAGCTTACCCTACACATTCGCTTACCTCATATTATCAATCAACTTCCTCTTTTTGTTCCCAAGATGAACCCACCAATGTGATCACCTCTCGAATTCCGGAGAACCTGTGAATTGACCACGTCAAATGCCAAACCCAAGCCATATTACCTCACTGACTCGTCTAGAACCTGGCTTATTCTCACCGATAGCGTCTTTAATCAGGTGGGCTCAGCGATGCATTTAACTATCTCTGGGTAGAAAGTATTACACCCTCGGGCTCCGAATATGCGTCTTCCGGTCACTTTTCTCCTCTTCGTCTGCAGCGTGTGCCCTACCACTGCCCAGCGCAAAATTCTACTCACCAGTGACAATGGCTGGGCGGTTGCGCAAATTCGGGCAGAGTATAAAGCTTTAACTGCAGCAAACCACAATGTAGGTTCCCCAGCTCCCTTTGATGTGATCTTGAATCTGAATTCCTCGTCAGGTGATTCTGGACGCACCAGCGGACGACGCTTCAAGTGGCACAATCTCTCCAATAGTGACCATCCCATTGCTCAACATCAGATCTCGAGTCAACCCTTGTCAGTTCAGTACCTGCCCGCCTCTTCTGGATCTCTTGGGTATCCCGCTTGGAGGCTTCCCCGTTAACGGGTCTAACTCGACAAACAGTGAGTCTGGTAGCCTTATACCCCACATTTTGACCTACTTGCGCCCTGAACAGGTCGACTGAACTATATCACTGGTTTCACGTATGTATATCAATATAAGTCGCACTTTCCCGAACTTATTTCTGCGCTCAGAGCTGATGCTGTCCGCGATGGTATCCAGCGTCTTTCACCTTCGTTCTTTGGCTCGAACCCCGACCTAGTTATTAGTGGAAGCCACATCGGAAGTTGGTGCTATCATTGTTTGGTCCTTTGCCCGCTCCTCACACATTTCATCTTTCTAGATAAATTTGGGTCTGGCATGCAAACCTCTGATGGAATGTCAGTCCGTCCTTCCAGATTTCACGTTCTATGTTAACGTTGAGTGAAACTTGTAGAATAGCAGCTGCCGAAGCAGTGAAACTTGGCGTACCAGCAATCGCCTTCTCTGGAGCAACAGGCACACAGCTATCATATACTACTCTGCAATCAGACCCGAGCAGTCAATCTTCCACGGCGTCTCGCGTCTATGCTTCGCTTATCGTTCAACTAGTGGATCACCTTACCTCATCTCCCTCTCCAATATTGCCCCCAGGCGTCGGTCTCAGTGTGAACTTTCCTTCCACTACGAACTGCCCCTCCGCAGCGAGCATCAAATATGTCCTTAGTAGGATCACACCCGACCCTAATCCCAACGACAACTCTTGCGTCAATCTTCACTTGCCGGTTGAGACAGCGGTCATCGGGGCAGGCTGTTTGGCTAGTATTAGCGCATTCGATGCAACAACGTTGTCCGATGTTGACCCAATGACCCATGTTACGCTACTCGCCAAATTATTGGATATTCTGATTTGTCCCAGATTGTCGTAGTGGGTTTAATAACTTCATGCTATCAGCGATACCGTATGCTACGGCGTCCTCTTCATTCGCTCACCTCAAATCCACGGAGACCACCGGCGGCGGAAAGCGCTATATTTTTCCGGATCGCAGGGCTGAGAGAGGCCCGGTAATGCGACGGAAGCAGATCTGTTTAGCAGGGGTACAGCCACTCGCGTGTACGCGGATTTTCTGATGCACCCCGAGCCGGAGCAGGCCTAGAACTACCCAAAGGCGAAGAATATGGTCCCTCGCCCTTGTAGTATAACTATAAGTAGTTTTGTTCACACCTCGACGTGGTCCGTAACCTTCAGGCATGTGGACTTCACACAATTCTTGGATACTCTCCTTGTCATGGCTCATATCCATGACCGTTGCTCAACGCAAGGTCTTACTCACTTCGGACAATGGCTGGGCAACTGCTCAGATACGTGCAGAGTACAACGCCTTAAAGGCAGCCAACTACGATGTGAGTGGCTTTCAGACTACTGCCTAGTAACTCCTCGCTTAGTAGGTAACCCTTAGGTGATCCTCGATGCACCCGCTGATGATTCCGCTAGTGGAACCGTTTCACCTGTCATCGATTTACCCATCTTGAACATACATGCTCGCCTGCTACCGTGTCAATTCAATTCTTGCCCTCCGCTTATCGATCTACTAGGGATACCTTTAGGTGGATACCCTGTCAAAGGTTCGGAAGCGACTGATAGTAAGCAACTCCCCCCCACAGAGTAGGAACCCCGCTCATCCATGTCATCAGGCCGAATCAACTTCGTCACTGGCCATGTGTTTGTATTGTAAGCCCTGGCACACAGAAGACACGCTGACAATATATTTTAGGAGTGACGGACTTGACGATGGCCTGAATAGGCTATCGCCGAGCCTTTTTGGATCACCTCCGAACTTGGTGATCAGTGGCTCACATCTTGGTAGTAAGTATCTCTTATTCGGCTCTCGCCTCCTCTTGACGCAGCGAAATAGACACGTTTGGGTCAGCGATAACAACGTCGGAGACCGTGTACGTCCCTTTCGCCAAGAGTAGACTCTAATTCCTCACATTCCCCGCCGGTCCTCCCAGAGGAGCAGCAGTGGCTGCTATTCAGGCTGGAATACCCGCGATTGCAGTATCGGGCGCGACGAGTGCCCAGGTATCTTTCACAACCTTGCAGACCGACCCCAATGCCTCAACGTCCCTCGCCGCACAAACCTACACAACCGCCTTGATGAGGCTAGTCAACGTACTCACGGCAACCTTGTTGCCCGCACCAGCCTTGCCGTCCGGCGTTGGCCTTAACATCAATTTCCCTCCTCTTTCAAATTGTTCGTCCAGCAACATCCCGTTCATCCTGACGAGATTACGAGCTCTACCCAATCAAATCGATCTCTTCCCATGTCCATTGAACCTCCACATCCCTGACGATGTGACCACTGTTAACTCTGGATGCTTTGCAAGCGTGACTATATTCGAAGCGGATACAATGGCAGATGTAGATGCACTGACACTCACACTTGTGGCTACGAAGTTGTCCCCCGTCTTAACTTGTCCGAGTCTCTTCTGATGTAATCGTTCATAATGGACATTGGTCTCGTAATAATGGAGTGCAGGTATATATACATGAGGGCTAGACAAGGGACAGTTACGAGAGCGAATCGCAACTATTCAAGCCAATATCCACAAACCCAGCAAGGTTCCGACAACCGCAGAGTAGAACGGTTTCAACGTCGGAGCACCATTCCCAGAAGGCTCTTTGATCTCGGTGGCTTTGAACGGCCCTCGGGTACACTCAAACCCAAGGGCGTCTTGCTCCCCGGGGACGAGAGTAGATGGATCGCATATGACGGTGGAGGCATCAGCAGCTCTTCCAGCAGGATGGACATTGATATCGCGGAATGTAAGGTTGAGTGCTGGTGGGTGAGTGTCCCATCAGATATGTGTGCAACATCCGACAAGTATGACATACCGGTATCAGGAAACAGGTCGAAGATAATGGCTTGGGTTGCGTCCCCGCCTTCAACGAAGTTCCAACAGGGGTTGCTGATGCAGGTCCCATCAGCTAGAAAGTAAGCATCAGCTGGCTATTCCCTGAGGATCATGTCCGAATGCGCACTCCAATTTGTGTTGAGGGAACCTGTGAAGTTCTGGAAGACAAAATTGGAGATCTTGGTGCTTGTTTTGTTAATGTTGTCTGGGCGAGGGCCTTTGTCCTATTCAAGTGTAAGGTAACGTACAGAGACGTTAGATGAGGAAACTCACTTGGTCATAGTAGCTAAAATTGCACCGTTTAGTAAGGTCGGTGAATGAAAGCAGATCAAGATCTCACTTTTGCGTGATGAAGATGGCAGTAGATACATTGACGACGTGGATGTCTTGCCATGTAATATTATCCGCGAACCCTTGCCCACCAGTCCAAGACTTGAACTAGAGGGCGGTCAAGGGATGTGAATGAGGAACACAGGATGAGAGGGAGGAAGTTGCTTACACGAGCTCCGTAAACCGCTCCATCCATAGTCCAGTTTTTGAAAACGACATCTTTCACAGTATGGTTCGCACCATTTCGGCCAAGAGATCCTATCGACAAGCCATGTGACGAAAAGCCGCAAAAGCCGTTCTGGGCAAGGATGTTTCTCGCTCCATTAACAACCGAGACACAATCGTCCCCGTTATGTCCGTAGTAGCCATCAAGGGTAATGTTTTGTCCAGAAAGATTGAAACCTAGGGGACCACGTTCAGTTTGATGGGATGGTCCACTACGGCCGCAATATTCTTACCGTCCCTATTGAAAACACGTTAGCAAGCTGGTATCATCACAGCAACTCTGAGGAGAGACTTACGTATTGAATGGGAAGCTCTGAGCGCGGTGTATGTGTAGATGAGTAAAGACTGTAGTGCCCTCCAGTGAAATGACGACGTACGACTGTGCTCTCTCTGGTACTGTTGTTAGGCGCGGCATCTACGAAGTGGTCCTCTATGCGGACATTTTGTCCAGGAACATTCCAACCCCAAGCTATAGGTTTTATGACTTTCAGTTTACGGAGTAAACCGTTGGTTACGTTGAATGTGGCGAGCTGTGGTCGGAGTATCTGAAGGAGAACATAGTTAATCCAAAGGCTGCTTTGAGGTAATGAGGCTTTACTCTGTTGCCAATGTCCCACCACTGCTGGCCAAACCCGTGAAATCGGCCCCACTCAAACTCATCAGAACCGATAATCTGGACATCTGATCCTTGGATGTAGAACCACGGCGTGGCGTATGTCTTGTTAAGGAGAAGCTAGATCAGCCCAATTTCAGCGGTAGAAGGGCGAGAGCTTACGCTGGGCGTGTTTTGGGTGGCATTTATGGCTTCTTGAACCTGGGTGATATTGCTCGGGAGATTGAGGTTACCATTGAGGAGGACAGTGACGTTCCCTAACTCCTGGGGTCAGGAGATAGGAGGAGTCAGGGTTTCAAAACTCACGTAGGCCCGTTAGTGACACTGGTGTATGTGCACTATAGTTTGCTCGTGCAAACGTAATAATACCATCAACAGCGCACTCTTGGAAGGCTTGCAGGATGGCCGGGCTGTCGTCCGTACCGTCATCTTTGTGTGCGACGGTGCACTCCGCAGCATGAACCGAGGCTAGCGATGAGATAGAAAGAAGGAACGCGAGTGCTGACAGTGGACCCATGGCAAGACTGGGAGTCGACCTAGAAGAGGGATAGGGCAGCTGCGAACTGAAACGACGGCACTTCACAATTTATTGAAAGAAGCCTCGGAGCCAATATGCGTATTTCGCCCCGCGTAGTGACCCCCAAAGCCACAGAATGTTAGCTTGCCAGAGGATCACACGAACCGGTCAGCAGGTAAGCGGCCCGGATGCGTCTCGTAATACTGGGGTGATTGACGCACCTTCGAGGAAAATGTGGGGACGGGGTGGTCGTCGCCGAGGTTACTCCTTTCATGCCACTCTATAGTGAATAATGCGCGGTGACACGGCATGCAGCGGCCCGTCTTCAGAGGTCGCAATTCAAAATACGGCGTCTCGCAGATAGAAATTCCATCAGGGAATACAGCGCGCTGGGCATACACACGACAATTATAATTTCGCCGTGCTTCACTTCTTTCCGTTTGTCAAGTCGACCACCTCGATCCACTTCTTCGGTATCCCCTTTCCAAGGAGTAATTCCGTAACAGCTTTGGTTTGCTTTCCTTGAACGAAGACTTCCTGTCCGGAGGATTTGCCAGGCATGGGGGAAACTACGGAAGAGAAATTTAAGCCTGCACAGGGGATGGTGATTATCCTGAGAATGAATTCGGAGATACCTGAGGTAGATGATGCGCATATTTTTCTTAGTTCTTCTGCCAAGTCCTCTGCGACGATGAGAAACGGCTCGAAGCCCGCAACGAGGGTAGCCGCTTTCCGGCCTTGCCTGATCTTGACGTTCACAGAGACGGGTTTCAGAGCGCCCTTCCTATGAGTGGAGGGTGAGCAAGACGTACACCTGCAGGGCAAAAGTAGTGGAACTTACTTGAGGACTGGATCCTTGCCATCAGGTATGATTTCATACCAACTTTGCATTTTCGCTGGGGGTGCGACATTTAGTCAGTGACCACCACATGCAGGCAAGACAGACCAATGATAATCCGAGTGACGTCATCTCTCTTCAAAAAGTCGACATTTACGTCCGCCTTTCCTTGCGTGGCAATATGGAGCGTCTGGTCAAGATTGATATATTGTTGATCTCGAGGATTGACAAGCTGTTTATCTTGGATATACTTGTTGACAAGGTATTTGACTTCGGCTGCAGTATACAGAGCGTTCTTGCTGATTCGTTACTTCGTTAATCGACAAATTGTGGCTAGGGAAAAGAATGCTCGCCTTGCCCCGCATTCGCCAAAGAATGTTGTGCTCGCAGAGCCCATCGGCTTGTACTTTTCAACGATAGAGAGCTCCTTGACCTTACTCCTCTCTTTCTCTTCCCTCTCTTCTTTCTTTTCCCTCTTCGCGTCGACGTCTGCGATGGATGTATAGTGTCTGTGTGCAGCGACATCGGGATGGCCGATATTCACCGTCATAAGAAGTACGTCGCCACCACCTTTGCCTTTGGGTACCTTGAGAGTTATGAGTCCCTCCTTCTCCATAGCTTTCAAGAAGGTGGTGAGGGATTTGTGGGACGAGTGCTTAATGTCGATGGGTGTTTGTGTGGATGGAGAAGGGAAGGCGGGACGCGAAGGAAGAATATTATTCGAGTACAGAATGGTGGCAGCCATAGGGAACGATGCTGGAGGTAGCTTGGATAGAGTAGTCTGGATGGCTTGAATTAAGCTAGTTCGTAACAGGTTGGTAACCTCTGGAAATCTAATGATCAGTTTCACATAGATAAACGGGATGGATGCGGCGATAGACCTTCGGGTGCCAACTCCTGGGCTGACGGCGGTTCGGGTCCATTTGCGAAAGCATCTGACGCGTCGAACACGGGTGGTTGGGCTGGGATGAGTTGAGCCCCGCCATCATCTAATGAACGCTCTATATCCTGGGGTTGGGAGGTCTCGCCAGGCAACTCTTCAAGAATGGAAATGGAAATGGGATCCGGAACCTCTCCACCTTTGCCCATATCCCACAGCGTATCTTTCCAAGCATGCTTGACATACACGGCCTTTCCCTTTCCATCCTTCGCCAGCTCCTGCGCATTGACAACCATATGCCCGACGGCCAACGGATAACCACGCTTTGTTTGATCACTTGTATACTCCGTGATGGCAGCAAGCTGCCCTTCAGCGAGAGTTGGAGTCCACTGTACGACTGCCTCGCGAGCACGAAGATATGGGGACCAGCATCGACAATTGGGGCTTAAGGGCACGCACCTCCAGGTATCATCAAGTCCGCTCCTCCAACGAGCTTGGGGATCACAGCGGCAGGGGTTGAGATCCATGGCAAAAGACCAGGTTGCTTCCACAAAGTGTATACTGAGTTAATTTACATGATTCGGCATGATCGCAGAGTTGAGTCTGAAGCGCGTAGAGTACCTGTAGGGATCAGCTCCTCTGAGTTCTTTCCTATTGTGAACCACAGAGGATCACCGCCATCGGGAGCCAGGTACGCGGTCTATGATATTTCCAGGAAAGAGACGATGAAATTGCGCGCCGTTCTTCTCAAATGCAGGCACTTACGCCAGGCTCGTCCAGATGGGTGAGGAATTTAACGGAAAGCAGTCCTTCCGGCACCAGAACGTCCCCTTCTTCAGGCGAAATCGCGAAAGCTTGCACGACCTTTTCCCGAAGTTTCCGTCGGTCTGAGCTGCGCAATGGTGCTGATTCACTAGAGTGAGGCGGTTGCTTTCAAAAGTCGATCTGTTTGTTTCTCCATACCAGAGGTTTTGAGATTCGAAAGAGGCTTCTTGAACATGATGGCCAGAAAAGATGTGATGCAAGAGAAGATAGTGGCACCTGTCTATTAGAGATGGTGCTATGTATGGCTTTGTTGCATTCCGAGCCGTCATCCTGCACTGTCTTTGTTGGCCATGTAGAGCTACAGACGTCTAATACAAACGAAAAATTACAAGTACATAACTAGGGAGACCATGAAAGGTACTTTTAGCATAGCAAAGATCCCGCGCGCAAGATTATGCGAAGTGGACACCAATGTCGTGGAAAGCGGACAACAGCCTGAACAACGGAAAGTAAGAAGACACCACAGGATAGATGCGCACACAAACGTACTTGAGTAGATCGTCGAGGTCCATTTTGGCCGGCCTTGACTCTGAATTGCCAGTCGAGTCCAGTACTTCTTCTATCTTAACCTTCATATCCACATCATCCTCAATCATCTGGAACATAGGGCATTCAATACAACCAAAAGAAAGAAGAAAGGGCCGGTGCCTCGGGATCTGACCTTTCCCGTCTCGGCACACCACGTCCTCCAATTCTTCTCCAACATATCGATAACACCTTTCGCCATGAAGTTACCATGTACCGTCTTATTCCGCCGACTAAATAAGATACGATTCATCCCGTCAAACTCTTCAAACTTGACAGGAGGTGGGGGATCTATCGGTACTAAGCGTATTACGCTCGACTCTACTTGGGGCGCCGGCCTGAAATTATTCTTTCCGACCTTCATGATGTGATCCACTTTTGCGTATAATTGGACATTCGCAGATAGTCGACTCCATAAATTCGACCCAGGCTGGGCAACGAGACGAAGGGCAAATTCTCGCTGAAACATAAGAATAGCGATGCGTGGTATTGGCCGATGGGAGAGCAGTCGGAAAATAAGAGGGGATGATATCTGATAGGGCGTATTCGATATGCAGACATCAAAGTAAGGCAATGTGGCTTTGACGAAGTCGCCTATTATGATTTCTAGCTTTCTCTGTTCCGGCCTAGCTCCCTTCGTTGAGCAGAAATTCATGATCAGGGAATGAGTGGTACTCACTTGCCTTGCACACGTTTCGTGAGCTCTGCGGCCATTCGAGGGTCCATTTCTACCGCAATCACGCTTTTTGCTTTCTCCAGGATTCTCATGGTGAGATTGCCCGTACCAGGACCGACTTCGAGCACTTTATCTGTGGGTCGTAGATTTGCCTAGAAGATCGAAGGTAAGTCGAGTGACAGTATTCTCCATTGACAAGACCTAGTCACCTTGTCGACGATCCTGGTGCAAGTCTCAACGCTGATACGTAAAATTGCAATCGCGACAACTCACGCTTGGGCTACCAGAGGATTCTTCAGTATGTGTTGACCGAAGCGTTCGGTGTTGAATAAGGGATTACGACCAGACGATGAGGAGCCGGCCTCTGCATTTTTATCCTTGGCCTTTGCAGATGGTTGGTGTGCTCGAGAGAATCGGTCTGTTGTTGCCCGAGGCATGTCGAAAGCTTGACCGAGGATTGAGGTCAAGGCAGAAATTTTGTTTTCGTACTATTTAGCGCCCATTTTAGACATTGAGCGCCAAGGACCTTTTAGGTACCTTTCCTCCTCGTACCACTCCGTCGGCGGTCTGTCAGTGACGACAACTGGCTCATTCTAGGTGAAGACAGCGCAATGCCGTCATGTATGTGGCAAGAATCAATGTTGCTCACCCCCACCTATATCTAAATGCCACGCTTTCGCTAATCTCCAGTCGCAGAGCTGAGGGAGAGGGCGGCGAAAGCTGCTGATGCTGGACGAACCAAGTTCAACGATACGGTTGACAGGAGATCTAGGTATGTTGGCTGAATTCAAGTCTCATGCGCGTTGCTTGAACCACGACAACAGTGTCCCCATGAAGAAGACAAACTGGGATCCTCATCAACCTAAGAAAGCACCACCTCCACCCCCACCATCCAGATCATCTGCACCCAGCCATGCGTCAAGCGCGACCTCAGTGCAACGTCCCCCACCCATCAATTCTTACGCTCGACCTGGACAGGCATCTACGAATTCAGATCAGGCCGACGAAATCGATTGGGCTAATTTGACCCCTCAAGACAAGGAAGCCTTCTTCAGCTGGCTAGACGAATACTTCAACCGACTCCTCAAAACTGGAATTCAACCTCAGAATTCTGGCAGTCATCCTCACGTTGTTAGTCAACCACGCGAGATTAGATCGCCAGCCCCGCCACCAGCGCCAGCCTCCAATGTCAAATTAGGCGTCGGACCTCCTGTAAGTATTTCCTTCGCATTGCTATTGCAATTAAGCTGACTGCCAGACATGGAGCCTAAAATTGCTTCATGGTCCCGCCCAAATGTCGCTCCAACCACAGATTGTGAGTACCCCTGCCTCGAGCACCATATCTCAATGTTCTTCTTGTTAAATATCCTTCTACGGCTTTTACCATCAGTATCGGCAAATCTCCAACTCTCTCATCCCCCTCCTACTACTCATGGCTCATCAGCTCTCGATCTCGCTTACTTCTTCCACCCATCCACCCCTTGGTCTTCCGCGTGGTACGACTCGGACAACCTGTTGCCCCCACCATTACACGGGAACAGCGATCATCGACTAGCGGGGACCTGGCAATCACGCAACAACGATAAACAAGTTTACGTTGGTCTACTCTTCGCGGACCTCAGTTTCTGCTGGGGCATCGTCGAGTACTCCACAGCCGTTAATGCAGATCCAAACGATACCTTCCTCGTCCGAAGGTCTTCGCAATATTTGCCTAGACCCAAGCCCCTCGACTATGCGACGCTAGTCAAGGCACACGAGACCTACGGCGAAACTATTGCCGCGTATGCGGAGTCTTATGTTGGTTCAGGGCAATATTGCGCTCGTGGCGAATGCTGGGACCTCGCTAGCGAAGCACTAAAATACTTCGATCAATTCGACTATGTCCCCAAACCCATACCGAGTATCAGCCGAACCCATGGTCACCTCATCTTCGAAGGAATTGCCCACGGCAAAGGGAACACCGCTGGCAGGTGGCGCGGTGGCGATGATCGAGTTCGTAGAGGGGACATCGTGGAGTGGCGAAAGGTCAAGATTGGGCTGGTCGGTGGGCCGCCTGGGAGTTGGGCTATTCTTGGAGACCCGGATCACACAGCTATCATCGTTCGGGATTCCACAATTGCTGGTGGACGGCGAGTAGGCGATGGTGATTCCGTTCGACCTGCAGAATTAGGGAGCTTGCTGGTCGTGGAGCAAAGCGTTGGGAGCCCTCCAGACAGGAAGGAATACGACTTGAACGCGTTCGAAGAAGGGGAGATATGGATATACAGACCGATTGGGATGCAGACCTACCTTGGGTGCGAATTATCCGCCAAGCCGCCTGAAGGTTTGCAGACGTTGTCAATCTAAATGGACCTGTAAGATCTGAATTAGCTATTACTAAATGTGGGGTGTATAGTCTACTGTTGTACAGATGGTAGTATAATTATATGTTACTAGGAAGGGTGACATAGCGAATTCACGGCTCAGCGTGCAGTGCGAGGACATTCTGGGTGATTTATCTGAAACAAGTTCTGGACCTGGTTGTCGTTCATCACAATCTTGTGAAATAGTATTCCACGTCAACACTTTCTTCTGATTCACAGATAATTCAGCTGCAAACGCACCTCTGGGCAACCACAATTTCTTGCAGTCTTGTGTTTATGCATTTTGCTTGTTTTGCAAGTCGGGGACTGACAGTCTTTGATCTCCCCAGTGTAGTATCGACCATGGAAATGCTAAATAACACAGTCGGTGAGTCATCCTGGAGCACTGGTAACGATGCGCAAAGCGACTCACCCCGCATCCCCTGTAATAGTCTCCTATGCTGCAATGGATCAACCACAGATTAGCTTCGTCATCTTCGCTGCAAGTAATAGCTTTCACCTACATTTCATGATGACACATTGTTGAACAAACTTTTCTGGGGAGAAGTTGCTCATGCAGGTCTCGTGCCGCCGTTTATAAAGCGAAACCATCAGCGCATGCCAGTTGGAACCGTCGGAAGTCGTCATGCGAGAAGGTTGCCTAGATATACGGATTTGACCTTTTGTGCCTCACGTCGGAGCCGTTCACCATGAAACAAACCGCGTGGCGCGTTAAGTGGCATATGAACTCGGAGGGCGGGTTGGCCTCTGAAATTGAGTGCATGTCCAGGGCTACATGTTCCTCTGTTCAAGCGGCGCATGGAAAAATACAGCGGGAAAAACGGGGCGGTAAGCTCCAGCGTAAAGGAGCAATGACGCCCCTGGAGATCGAGGCCAGCATCCCGACTGTAATCTCAGTCGGTGTATCTGCCACATCAGCGGCGCATCTGCATCAGCCCTGACGGCGGCGGGCGCTTACGTAACGTGTCAAGGTTGAAGGCACCATGTTTTTACGACTCGTGTAGCAACCTGAGTCTGGCGGCGTTGGCAGGTGTTGGCATGAAGAGCGTGGAGGGTGATTGGCTCTTAAGAAATTCGTGGACTTCGACAGCGCCTCAATGCTAACCGAGTAAGCATTTATCGACTCATTCTGACCCTGCACTTTTGATAGTTGTTTGTGCATCGTGCTCTAGGCAACGAATCAGGACCACAAATCGTTGCATTCGAGAGCGAGTAACTAAACTGACCGCCGGATCATGTGTTCATTGATTCGTCAGTATTTTGTGGCGACGAGAAGGTCTTGAAGAGTCCTGATGAAAGTGATGAAGCAAGATGTCGGCAGTCTCAGGGGGATTTTCACGCATTGGCACGTCCGCCCAAGGTACCCGAAGTGATTATCGATCTCGCAAAGTACCTAGTGGTAGGAAAATCGTTTTTATCGGAGTCGAGGCGTCATTGATGAGCGTCTTTCCGCAGAGACGCCCGTCAACAACCTTTCCCTTAGATGCTGGATTCATCGCTTGTCCAAGGCGACTAGCCTTCAAGCTTCAGCACTTCAGCTCCCCTGGCATACAGCGTCCGGGCCTAGTCGAATTGAAGCTAGCAGAGAATTACCCCAAGGGAGCGTAAGTGATATGGCGCGCTTGGTTTGAATCAAGTCTTTTTAACGACCGCAATATCGCCGCCTTAATCAATCCATCTTAGATCCTCGGGTAACTTGCGTTTCGTAGAGGCGATTTAGGTTGGACGCCCTGTGCTTATCCCTCGAACGGAACCCGAGAGCTCCACTCTTTTGACTTGGAAGACCCCTTCTGACGTGAGAACTCACCTCCCAAAACTGACCAACTTCGCCGGCCCAGTATTTCCCAAGAAGCTAAGGATTCCTGCGAGAGAGTATACACTCTTTGTGGCGAGTTATGTAACCGCAAGAAATTCTTCTTGCAATCTATCAGCCATCTGACACCACTCATGATCTTCTCTACTCCAGTTGCCGTGAACTGTACTCATCAGTTCGAGACTCGAGGCCATCACCGAAAGTATGTACCTAACCATCTCCAATAAAGGTAGACACTATGGATGACACGGCTGTTATGATCCATACTTCCCCCCAGCTCATTGGCCTCTTATCTCTGACTCGCTGCTTCATCCAAAATCCTGGGCGGATCCCTTCTCTTGCACACATCGTTGTCATCCTTGGAGGGCTCATCCCCTTTGGAGGCTGATGCTCGGTGCCCGAGTGCGTCACCGAAGCTACCCGCTTTCACACACGCCCACTATGAAAGGAGAATCAAACCACGGATAAAAATCAAGGCTACATTGGGACTGGAAGCTGTATCATCCAATAATGGATAAGTTAGGTACGCTGGGGATTTTTCTAAATATTCTTTTTTGTTTCGTTGAATTTTAATCATAAGGGGGCATCCTTCGACGTGCTACAGCGGCTACTGGCTGCGCAAATGCCTCGGAAAGGTTTTCAGTTCGTTAGCTTGCCTTCGACGGCGTTTGACGCTTGGCTGCTAGCACCGTCGCTGGCGATGAGATACCTTTCCATTGTGGATGGGTTGCGAATCTGAGGTGGAGGGCCTATGGTATGAATCTATTGGGGGAAGATTTGAAAAATGAAGGGGGCTGGATTGTGCGGCCATTCGAAGGACCTGGGGTATTGGAGGCGGCATCTACTCGGATTGGATGGCGGGGCTGACGTACGAGTCAAATGTACGCCTTATCAGGATGGGAGCTTGCTTGGGCTGATGTCGGGTGCATGGGTGCCTCTGTCCGAGAGGCTTCATAGATCGCCGTGAAGTCGTCAGATATGAGATCAAGTGCTTCAGTCCAAGTCTCCCACCTGATGCTACTTTGGCTCTGGCATTCGAGCGAGAGCAATGACGAGTCCGACGAGAACCGCAATGGTTCCGATGGTCAGAAACCAGGGAGCAACTTGCCGCTTTACCTCCCTCAAATTGTAAGCCGTGCCCTCCGGTGTGCCGGTGTAGGGAGGGGGTTCATTATGGATCGAATACAGCGGGAGCTGTTCACAAGAATCTGATCGAGCATGAGCTAGTTTACATGGATGTCATGGACAAACTCGTCTGACGTACTATCATAGGCTGGGGGCTGGTGTTCCATTCGAAGGGTGCTGGGACGAAAATAATGGAATAATTCCGACGGATACATGTTCTACGATCATAGTTAGCCGATTAGCCTCAGTCGCATGTAAGATCCATCCACGAACACTAGGGACGAACCACATTCCGCGTCGAGATGGCCGAAGCAAAGCAGGAGGGGGTAGGGTGATCCTGGAAGAAGGTAGGTTGTCCATTTCAAGTTCGCCGCTGTACATATTGATGTTGTGGAAGAGATCGTGCTGCTGCATGGAATGCTTGGTTCCAATGAATGATGAGTGTGGGGTTTAAGTAGCCCTGGGGGAACAGCCGACCCCGTTGGCTGTGCCGCACAAGTTAACAGCAATGGCTTTGGGAGAAAAACAATATTTAGCGTGTCCTCGCGATTTCGCTGCTCAATATATTTTGATTCAAGAGAGAATTCAGGCCATTTCAAGGCCAATATTTAGCATTGTATCTTATGTATCTTTCCGTATTGACTACACAACCCCATACATAAATGGCTGGAAGTGGATAAATCATCATCACGGAAAGTCTGATACTCAAGACCAGCGATCAACCAACAACACATCAAGTTTAGCTATGCTGAAAAAATCACTTTTTTAATCTTCTTCACCAGCGAATTGTGCTATAAATTGCGAAAATATTCTACGATATTGGGATTTATGGTGTGATGGTTCCTACTAATATCCGTACAGTTTTCCTCCTTTGATTTTTTTTGAATCTTTTCAGAAATTTTGACATCACCTTCCATTCGGCGAAGGCCATATGCTGTTAACTATAAGATGGTGTACTCGTACTAAAGCTGGATGAAGCGAGGGATGAGATTTTAGGGCACCAATAGTATGATGCATCAATGCATTCACTCCCCTAGATAGATAGGAGCCAAACGAGGGGCGGATACCCCAAACGTAGGTATGCGAAACCTCAAAAGTCTGTCAAATATCCGGTCAATTCGCTTTAAGTGGAGATAAATTGAGAGCTATTAGAGCTCCAAAAATTAATAGGAGCTGCGTCCTATTTTGTAAAGAAGGACTCATTCGCAGTGCAGACAAACTCTAGATAGTTGTAGTCAGAATGTTCCACATGCTATAACCTATTGACTCAAGGGGAAAAGCACGAGTGGTATATCTCTGATTGTACTCTGAAGGAAATCCGATTCAACCACCACTCACTTGTGACGAGAATCGATATGCCTATGGAGATAGGAGGCTGCCCCCTTCCTCCTGAAACAACATTCTAGGGGGAAGGTTGGAAGTTAGGGTTGTTTTCTGTTTGGGTTAGGTACATGTTCAGGCCTTCCGATATATTCCAGGGATGATATAGAGGGAATCCATTGGCACACTAATACTCCCTCCACCATTCCCACTCTTCCCGAAACCAACTCGAGAACCAGCCATTCCGTCAACTGATACTCTACTCGCACAACGCGATGCTCTCTTCGTTCCATGACGAGGGAGCCGGATGCAGCAGGGAATATTCCACCATCGTGTTCCGGTTCAATAACATAACAAGCAAGACCAGCAAAACCAATGTGAAGCCAGGGGGGTTATTGGTGAGCCGAGCAATGCCTGTGTTAATTCGCTAATGGTGACAGGCTTCGACAGGCTGAATGCAACGCTAACTATGTAGGTCGCCTAAACACGATCTAAGTTCTTAGTTTCATGAACTAGCCTGATTTCTAGCCCGGTAGCGAATGCAGGATATCATGAATCGCAGGCATGGTTCAAACGCGAGATGTGACGAATTGCTGTCCCAGAAGCTCAGCAGAAGAGCTTCCTAATGTGGTGGATGAGGAGAAGCGAAAAGAGGCTGCGAGCATGCGTGTGCCTCGTGGAAGGGACAATTGACGCCTTGTAAGGGTTTGACCTTTCTCGGCCCTCGGTCGTCCTCAAAAAGGGTCTGGCGTCATCGACATTTCGCCTTCTTCGCCCCCAGCCCAATCTCTTTCCGCTACCACCACCATCTCCTGGATCCCCGTTCCCTTCACGTTGCCCCCCAAGTCGAAACTATCCAGCGATGTCTCGCGTTTTTTGCATTCCAGGAATCATATTCCTGTTTTGCGCGTTTGTCCTGAGTTTTTTGACCTCGATATCGCTGCCGTATCTAACGGCTCTCGATATCACTCGCGTGCATTTTGAGACGTCGGCTTCCGCGGGGACTGTGAACCAGGGTGTGACGGAACTCAGGGTGCGCGTTTAAGATGGCCTACAAGCGATGAATGGAACGTACTAATCAAGAATTTTTATCCTCCACCCACCCATTCGTCGTCGTCAGTTTGGTATATGGTGAGCTCTAAACTCATGTCGACTTTTTAGTCAAGGCGCGACGCTGAAGCTTTTTTCTCGCTGTAGGGCTCATTGCACGTACGATGTCCACGATAGTCGTACCTGCAGCGCGGCTGGTCATGGATACAGTGTCGGTATTGGAAGTGTCACCGACTCCAACACCAACGTAGTCATCGGACCCTCATGGACTCGCGGTTTGGCTGTCCATCCCGTCGGTAAGCCGCCCTGTCCTGATGTACTACCTCCAATCTCATTAATAACCTTTCCTCCCTCCCAGCCACCGCTGTTACATTCGTCGCGTTTCTCCTCTCATTCTCTCAGCACATCACCGTCACTCTTGTTTCCTCGCTCGTCTCATTCCTGGCGGCTCTCCTTACCTTAATTGCGTTCGCAATCGATATCGCCCTTTTCGCTTACGTACGCCACCAAGTCAACAAGGTGAACAACGTTCGCCCGGACACCAAGACTGGCCCTGGTACGTAAACTATCCCCGTATCTCCTTCCATTTCCTGTGCTTCGATGTCTGATGAAGAGCTGATATGAATTGGTCCACGCAGGGTTTTGGTTAACCTTTGTCACGTTCCTCTTGCTTCTCATGGCTGGAGGCACCGTATGCTTTGGCCGACGAAAGGATCGTATGTCAGGTGCAACTACCGCTGCTTATACGTCGGAGAAGAAGCCATTCTGGTCGAGGTTCCGCAGGAACTAAAGCCTGTTCGATCTATCCGTCCGCCACTTCTACCCATTACGGACAATTCGTGCACCTTCTCCTCAGTTACGAAGACCACATGTTCGCGTTGAAAAAGGCACTTGTTCTTGATTATCTTCGTACACCATACACGCATACCCAAAACGATCAGAACACTTTATGTTTCGTCCTTCATCTATACCGATACCAGACCTTACAATGTCTTGCTGATACTACTTGCCCTACACACCGACCACTGTTTCTGATAACGATGCTCCAGATTGTTATCTAGCTCGTCGTATTTAATGTCCTACCTTCTATCCTCGTACTTACACAATATTTGAACGTTAGTCACGCCCTTGGAGTGGATCGACGGTAGATCTGTGATGACGAGCAGCCAGCGTCATTGCATCATAACATCCTCTTATGATGATGCTTATCTGCCGCCTTGACTCCCAAATGGGTAGTACAACACAGAACACTCCGCTTAGCAGTACCCAGATGCTAGTGGTCTCCTCAATATCCGCGAGGTGTACGTAGATGATGCACTTACATGCTAACAGCTATCCAGAACCCAAAAAATTTGACGCTGAAGACGTAGTTGGCAAAGAACATCGGGAGAGGAACTAAGATCGTCTATTTCAGCCTAGCGAAAGAAGGGAGGGTTGATAACTCCAGGAACGCACCCACGATAGCGACAATGATAGTAAAAGTAGACGAATACACCGCAGAGCGGTTGAATGAACTCTTCAGAGTAGCAAGATCCACAGGATATCCGCTCAATACTGTTGAAGGGTCACAAGGGAGAGACCTGGTGTCTTCCACGGCCACGATTCCAGCCTCGAGGGGGTCCTTCTCTTGGTTGCATTTGTCAACCACAGGAAAGCCCCTTTCTGGATCAGGGGTCGCAGAGGAGATGGAATCGGAGGTTTCGACTGTATCGAGGTTCGCGATAGTCCGAGTGGCGTGGAAGTCATAATTATCTGGATCTGGTTGGAGGTTGAGGTCTCCTCGCTTACGAGGAGTGTCAACGTAGGCTCACTGTAAAGCGATACTCCAACACTTATTGCGGTGGAGAAGATCAATCCGGCCAAATCGCCGCAGACGGCAGAGTAAGGACCTGCCAAAGTTTGTACGTTTATTTCACCTTATATGTGTATTAATTCAGAATATGGTCAGTAGAGACGACTAGCAGTGTGGACGTACCATAAATCTTCCAGCAACCGATCATCCATGCCATCATGCCAGCAACCTGACCCGAAAGCGTGCCGATCAAGACACCCTGTTTTGTGAGCTTCTTCCAAGATACCGTTAGGCCGATGGGAATGACCGCTGGGCTGAGAACGACTCCTCTTACGGGAGAAGAAGATATCAGAGAGCGAGCAAAAGAGGGGAAAGTCGGTGAGACTAACTGAACATAGTAAAGCTTACACAACAGTGGCCTTAGCGTGGTGAAAGAGGGAAATTAGAGGAAACACACCCAACCCAGATCAATTCCGGCTTTATTCAGCTAGATATTGAGTAGATGCGTTAGAACATCACGGGGCACAAGCGGGTCACTTGCGATTGTAGCCCAACAACCCATCCATACAGCCCAGAAACAAATGAAATAATGGGACACTCGAACGATTTCGGGCCCTTTGGCGGATGGACGGAAGTAAGTCCTATATACACTGGAATAGATGTAAGCAGATGCCACGCCGACAGAGCCCTAGGACGACTCACTCGTAGGCGCTATGTGATTGTCAGGTTGATAATCGTGGTGGGTATTGAGGGACATCGAGCGAAAAGAAAACGTACAAAAGGCTGGAAACGCCTATCAGTTCTGCACTGACAGCGGACGTTACCGCCATGCTGAATTTGCGATCATCAGTTCGATTCGTGCAAGGAAAAAAGTTAAGGTAAGGCCCCTCACAAAACGACTAGTAAGATGGCGACGGCTCCTCCCTTTCCCATGATAACTGCCGCCGCGGCGGGAGCAGCTAACCCGGCGCTAGTTTGCTCAGGTGAGAGTGGATGAGGATAGGTCGGAAACCTTGGCTACATGCATCATCTCAACAAGAGAGCGACGAAATGACGAAGGTGAATTTCGTACATCATTGACTAGAGCGCGGGCGGCTAGTCCAAGACACGATGCAAAGGCGAAAGGGACGGCGAACCACGAGAGGCCACCAAGCATCTATCGCAACAAGATAAGTGGAAGGATGAAGATAAGGACGATGAACGAACGTAGGCTTTCGTCGTTGTCCTAGGATCACTTGCAATGGCCTGAGGCCAAGTCAGTATAGGTTAGCCGGAGTTGAAGCTTTGGTGATTTACTCTCTGCCAGTAGCCTACAAATCAAGGGTTGGTGATGAATGAGGAGGACCATTGTACATTCTACTAACCTTGATCACAAAATACTCCAGATCCTCCCCCAAGAGTCGCTGCGGCTCCGAATACCAATCCCTGGTTACTTTTGAAGGTCAAGTAACTTCCATCCGTATTACCTTCTACAGGAAAGTTGATGCTGGCTTTGACAAGGAGGTTATACATCCCATGGACCCCACCTGTGACGGGAGACGTCCCACTCCATGTATTCTCAGCAAGGATGGTCCGTGTACGAGAATACGAACTCTCACTATACATGGAAGACGACTACACAACAGGAAGTGAGCGGGAACGACGCAAGACAAGGAGATACTTACACGTATAGATGATGGCAAACAAGATAATGGTGTGACTCCAGTCGCAAACGAAGGTAGCGCGAAGGCCACCCCATATTACATATACTGCTATCCCGATTGGCAGGAGCATACAGGCGGCTATCTAGGCACATTAATCAGCGGGGAGAAAGTTAATCATAGAAAGCATTTACAATATTGATCCCTGTGAGAGCATTAACGGTGGCAGCACCTCCAACTGCGAGAAACCATTGGGAGTAGGCCTTCATTTGCGTGAGGGAAGAGAAGGATGACGCACGCAGAAGTGACCCGCACACGATCATGATACAGAGGAACCCATAGAAAGTGAACAACAGGTGAGCGCCGGTTCCAAATCGTACTTGAACAATCTGTGCAAGCCGGAGTTAGCGAGTTGACTATGTGTGGATAGGAGCTGACCCCCACCTCAAGGAATGTATGCGCTCCATTTGCATTCATCTTTACTTTTGCAGCAATCATTCCAAATACGACGAGCCATATCGTGCCACCTACTCCGTACCACCTGTGGATAATTAGAAACACCGGCTTTTGGGCTCCAGGGGGAACGATTACCATCCACCACTGACTCCAAATGTATACGACGCAGTACTTGATTGTAGGAGGGTAGCGCTCCATGTCCACGCGCTGACGCTACAAGCACGCGACCATTAGTAGTGCCAGATTTAGACAGG
Organism: Pleurotus citrinopileatus; assembly: GCA_017312325.1. Taxonomy (NCBI): domain Eukaryota; kingdom Fungi; phylum Basidiomycota; class Agaricomycetes; order Agaricales; family Pleurotaceae; genus Pleurotus; species Pleurotus citrinopileatus. Next base: position 706,476 of record BHFW01000002.1, read on the forward strand.
TACTTCGAACTCTTACATGCCACAGCATACAAGTCCAGGCTTTGGAAAGTCAATCTCAAGGACGGTCTTAACCTATGATACTACTGACTTTGATATTTCTTGAAGCACTCTGCAAGCGGGTGATTGAGTCGAGTAAGTTGTGAGTGCGCGACTACATACACTCACCGTGAACTCTTCTGAGGACTTCGGGGAGATCGAGGTGAATTTGGCTTGCAACTGAGTTAGGAAAACCATGACCAGGGCAAAGAAGAACCCTATGCCTAAGCTCAGCATCAGTAGGCACCAACCACTAGCCTACTAGGAATACATACCGACCACCACGCCATACCCGATACTTTGGCCTGAAGCAGAATTAGTGGATGTGTGACAGAGCGTTGTTTCCGGTCGACATACCTAAAAGTGGTCTAAACTCTCCTGAACTCGCCATTGCGATAGAGGTGGTCGGTGCTACAAAAGACCATCGAGGGAGGCCATCTATTTGAATACTAAGATAAGAAATGAAAGCCTGGGAGATGGATGGAGAGATAAATGCCGTCGACAACTCCTACGACTCCAAAAATAGGACCGTATTCCCATGCAACCTTCGAATTCCCTCGACGGACTGTATTATATCAGCTGAGGAATCAAGGTCCTGGTCAGCGAGGTGACCTAAACTCTTATCAGCCAACAATTGTCGAGGATTTCAGATGTACCCATGATTCAAATTCACTAGGTCTGGAGTTGATAAGCCCGTGGCTATTTCCAGGAAATATCTCACCAAGATGTGGAAGAAGTTCACCGCTGCTGGCATGGTGGCGCACGTCGCTGTTCCTGGTGGTAAAAAGAAACTGTCTTTCGCATGGTCTGGACGTGACTTATCTAGCCCCTGGTCATCTCCTATTTTCTAACATGCAAGTCTCGATTCAGATATTCAGAGCTCCTGCCAACTGGAAGTTCACTAGAGTTATGGATCAGCGCCTCCGGATCGATATCAAAGTGTGTTTGGTAGACGCATCCCAGCCTCAAAATACCAGTCCGGAGTCTCTCTGCCTTCCGCTTGCCAAGCCAGACCAAGACCCTGTCTCGTTGAAACGTAGGGCCGAAGGCCTCAGTCCTGTAAGCTGTAAGTAGGAGCAAGTTCGCCGCCGTTTTTTTAGGAAAAAAAGTATCCCTTAGCCTCGACAACTTCAAATCCCCGGGATCTACGTAATGCTGGACACAATAATATTTCAAAGTCACCGGTTCAACAAGGAGATAAATAGCGAGCATACTTACCCAAAGAACTAACCAGCACCTGTATCATCCCAGAATGTCTTTACCTCTTGTCATAAAAGTTACTTTGTCCATCTCTACTATGCTTTACGCCAATGCTATGCTTGCCAATCCGTCGCCACCATCCGATTCCGAACGCTTGAAACCCAAGGGCACAGAACACTTCGCTGTATTATCTGTACTCATCCACCGAGTAAGGACAAAATCACTTGGTCCTCTTCTACATGCCTTGAACTCACCTTTGAGTAGCTCGTAATCATAATCCCGACTATTTGCGAAGTGCTGACCATCCTCACCTTGTTCTCGGGTTCGGATTCTGCTTTCACTCGCTGCGTTCGCACCATCGTCCCCTATTCGAACCTTGCCAATGCCGATCGCCTCGCCTTAACTCCCAAATATGTCCTCTTTTGCTTCATCACCTTCCTAGGGGCGGGGATTCGCCATGCTTGCTACTCTACCCTCGGCCGCTATTTCACAATCCAGCTGAGCATCCGTCGAGAGCATCGGCTCATTACAACCGGACCCTACAGCATCGTTCGCCATCCATCGTACACGGGTGTGCTCGTCCTTGCAGCAGGGACACTCGCACGGCATTGTACCCGCGGATCGTGGCTTAGGGAAGGCGTTGACTTGCAAGGATTTCCGTATCACTTCGGGCAATGGATCAGCTTATGCCTGCTGATTCCGTACGTGGGCTGGTTCGTCGAGCGTATGAACTACGAAGATGCCATGTTGAGAGAGGAGTTTGGGAAAGAATGGGAGCTTTGGAGGACTAAGGTACCTTACCGATTGATCCCGGGTGTCTACTAGAAGCTCGCTTTATTTGCGCCCGAGGGTTGTTCTCGCTAGAACCCCTGAACGTCTCCTCGTTGCAATATCGGGTGCCATGATTCGTCACTGCTACTCCATCCTTGGTCGCTTCTTCATGTTTCGCCCTAGAACCTGCTCATATGGCCATCATCTCATTGCTTCCGTACTGTATTGTCCGCCACTCATCTATCCGAGTGCTCTCGCTATCTTGGGAGGAACACTTGCATATCATTAAACAAACGGATCAGGGAGTGTTTGGATCTGCAAGGCTACTCATATCACCTTGCAGGACGGATTAGCGTGGGCATTTGGTTGGCATACGCGGGATAGTTTGTAGAATGCATAAAATACGATGCCGAAAGCAAGATTTGGAAAGGAGAGGGCGACATTAAAGTAGCCAATTATGCTTTCGTTAACGCATCATCGACCATCCCTGGAACTAAGTGAATTTTCAATGCCCCACTCACACAATGGTATATCTTTCTGAGTGCTTGACTAATTACAGAACCCTATATCAGATAGCATTGATTCCGGTAAAGTTCCAGCAGGAGAATAGTCTCTGTGGCCCCTTTATCATATAGGACTATATTCAGGGAGCTTCTTTCCGTCAGGGGTGAATCTGTGCGAGTACATATCAGTATATGGTGGATGGGCGAACCGACAACTAGATAGCATCATACCTGAAGTCCCACGGACCTTCCTTCCTATTTATCAGCTCCCAGTAAACTTTGGCATGAACAGGGCCGCTTTTCCGGAATACATCGTGTGGGGGTATACCACCAGTCTCCGACACCAGAAACGCGAAGACAAATCTATGTCCGACAAATTAGCGCCCCTCTCTTCGTCATCACCAGCGCTATGGATAAACGTACTGGAACCCTTCGGTTCTATAGGCCTCAGCGAAGAAGTTGACCAAACGGGCCTCAATGACCTTCTGAATGTCCAATGCCAGATACGACACCACCGGGGTTTTATTTGCGGGGAGTATATTTCCGGTAACAATGAAGGCTTTGGGATTATTTGCATGCTCAGGTGAACGGAAGCCGGGTATGGCTTCTTGAGCAGCTGCGAATACGTTGCTGCCCAAACCAATCGCATTGTTAAAGACACCGAGGGGCAGAGTAGTTGGGTCTTGCGGAACATCTGGAGGCTGGTGCGATGCAGCTATCGTTGACGAAGCCGAACAATTAATACAGTCAGATTCCTAGGTTCGCAGCAGAAGACCACAGCACATACCATTGTACACAACGACGTTGGGTGGACCGAGCGCAGCGTTGACTGACGCGAAAGCAGCCTTCACACTCTCCTGTTGAGTTGCATCCAATTTAACTGGGAAGTAACCCTCCTTCTTGACCTTCTCGAAATCTGGATTACGCGAGCCCACAGCCACGGAGTACCCTTGTTCTTTTAGGAGAGATGCGACTGAGCTACCAACATTAGTCCCTGCACCGATAATCAAGGCGACGAGTTTAGACATGGCGGCAAGCAGCTGGGACTTGAGACCGAAGATGGGTGGGATGAGAATGAGCGTCCTCCCGCCTTTTATCAGGCCAGAGTCGGCCTATAAATAGAAGTTAGAAAAGGCAATTGCTGACGACATGAACACAGTACGTAGCGACATGAGCTGATGTGTAAGCAGACGGGGCGATGTCCGATATGGTGCAATTGTCTCGACAAACCTCCTCCACATTTCTCGCGGGTGTAAGCAAAATCTCAAAGACATCAGATCCATAACCTAGAGCTTAGACGGGACGTTTCTTGACCGCTGCCACGCGACGTTGGTAGCTTCGATATCATTCATGGCAATCCAGCGGCTTTCCTCCTAAATTGGATCAATAATTGTTCAACAGTGTGCTCCTGCATTCAATGGGTCCATTGTTGCGACATCGTAAACTACGACGTACAACTGCGTCAAAGTGATCTGACAACGAAGACGGATGTACGTGCGAATGAATGACACATACTACTGATATGTCCTACAAAATAATTACAAAGGCTCTTCGTCAGCGTATAACATTGCTAAATTTAAATGGTCGAGGCAAGGTTGATGGACTTCCGCTTTCTCTCGCTACGGCGAAGCTTGGTAACAGGCCCTTGCTTGAGGGGCGCTCCGTCCGCGGTCTCATGTTCGTCTGTACTGGTTGAAGCAACGGAGGTGTCCATGGATATGGACGCGGTCTCGACTATTACGGCGTTAAGTTAGCATGCGCAAGGAGTTTGAAGGTGACTAGATGTTCATACCAGAAGCGGTAGGTGGGCAGGTGTTGGATAGCTGGTCATTCTCACCCATTGGTGGCCTCGCAGGAATCTTAATGGTCAGCTTTGGTCCTTCTGGGGCTACACTATCGGCAAGCATGTCCTCGAATTCAGTGGATTGCGCTGTCTTCTCAGGTACTTTGGCGGGGGTGGACTTTGCTTCAAGTGGAAGGGATCGTGTGGCCTTCCGAGTCACTTTCTTGACGGGGGTGTTTACCGCCCTTTTCTTCCGTGGCTTATCGTCCTGAGGCACCTCATCGACATTAGCTTCCTTGCGAGACCTCTTCTTTCCTTGCGCGTTGCCGTTCCCAGACTTTGCAGCAGTCTTGGTCGATTCCCCAACGAGAGTCGACGTGGAAGGAGTCCCAGAAATAACAGCTCCTTCCGAAGATAGCGACTTCCTAGCTTCAGAATACTCTGCTGCCTTCTTATCGTAGTGACCTGGTTCCAAGTCCTTGGGGGCGACAACATACTTGGGCAGCTTCTCGGGACCGAGCGTTCCAATGTAGGGAACATATTTTTGCATATCTCGGACAATAAATGGCTTGTAGGACGGATTGTACCGACAACGCGAAGTCGCAGATGCCTCGATTTGGGGAGCAGGACGCTGGAAGAATGTAGGGGCGACGGTCGACATTTGAGGATTACCGAGGTATCCAAAATGCTCCCTAAAGCTAGGCAGTCGAATCTTAGGGTGACTTTCCCCAGTCATGCCAGAGATGGACGGTAAGGTATTGTTCATCGGAATCGGGCGCGAGGACTCTTGAAATGCCATGTTGGACCGACGGACGGTTATCGAAAGCGCGGACTAGATGATCGTTGGAGTTGGGTGGCTGTAGGTGGTTGGTGGTTGGAGTATGGGAAGAAGGGACAATGGCCAACTGCTGTGGTTCATTTTATGGGCCCTCAGGTGCACGTGGGGATTGTGGTCTTGTCCGTGGGGATTGTCGTTAAATATGGGAGGGCACCGTTGGTATCCATCGAATGAATTGTTTTGTCTGCACGTAAGGTCGTTGCATGTCGAATGCATAATGCATCTGAGACAACTAGCAACCTGTAGCTTGCCCCTGTCAGTCCCTATCTTATGTAAGCACGTGACTCTTTGTTCAAAGTTTAATCCACTATATTCGAATCTCTTCGAGTTAGCCTGAAGGAAATATGATTCGACCGCTGACTACATCAGAGAGAAGTCGCGTATATACTTCACTAAGCAAGGACTCACGGCAAAAATAGGGAGATGATTGAATCAACTTTCAAAGGATGTAATTTGACCTGGGATTCACCAGTGCATGCGCACATATTATATTAGGTTATAGATAAAATCAACTTTTGATACCATACGCGAGGGGGTTTCCTATCCAAACCCTATCGTCGTCGCTTCATCATCTCCTGCTGTTGAGCCTTCCTTGATTGTTCCACCATGTTCCTGTAGGACTGAATCACATAGTCAATGCTCTCCTTATACGAAGGTAGTCTGCCTTTGTGTTCCTTGGGTACGATAGGGATGTTGAAATATCGTCGGACAGCAGCAGATTGCATGATCAGAGTTTGTGCGGTGGTGGCGCTCGAAGTCACCAAGAGGGACACCATCAAACCCTATACATGTGAGTCAGCACGTTGAACGGTGGAAACAAGGAGGTTACGAACGGAGGGGAAGTCACTCATGACATACACACCTCCCAGAGTGAGGATACGGAGTGCATTCATAAGGTGCCCCATCTCAGGTCGTTCTTTGAGGTTCATTTCTTTCGCACCGGCCTGAGAAGTACCGTGAGAATGATATGACACCAAGAGGGAGGGGAACTGCCTCGTACCGAAATCTGAATATTTACGACCACCATTAGTATCCAAGGAAGGATACCGTACGGGTCTGGTATGGTCAAATCCGGGAGCCAGCTGATACCACTATCCTTTAATTGTTCAACCGGAAGATTACACATCTTCCTCACTCCAAAGAAGAGACCCAAAGTGACGGGAAGCTGAACGAATGGCGTAACGAGCATCTTCCACATGCTCACACCAGCATCGCCGTAGATTTTCTTCTGCTTCAGCGCGCACCGCTGCATAGCCAACCTATCACCACTCTGGCTAGCTTTATTCATCTCCTCTCGTAACTCGAGAAGCTTGGGCTGCAGAGGTTGGAGGCGTGCCGTGTTTTGCAAATTTTGGACGACAAACGGAGTCAAAAGAGCGCGCCAAAGGAGAGACCCAACGACAATTGTGTGGAACCAAGGAAGAGCAGTGGTGACTTGGATTAACTCGAAGGACCAACGAATCAGTCCAGCAGGGGTATAAGAGATAAGTCCTAGGGCAGCAAGATCGCCATATTCTAAGGGGGGTGCTGAAGCAAGAAGTGAAGTAGTAGCCTCTGTGGTAGACTCGGCCGTGTTGGAAAGCACCACCTCAGCCGTTTCTGGTATCTCTGGAGAGGCGGGCGAGCCAGATACGACAGTGGCTGCTACATCCGGGGTAGGGACGACCTCGATTGCCGCGGATACTGGTTCTGCTGTGCTTTCTGCGACGGCGCCCGAGCTGCTTGCAACCGGTGCAGGTGTTGATGACTTCCACCAGAGACTTCTGCGCTGATGACAGGGTACAGTAGCTACAAAAACAGCTCGGCCTGCGTGCGAAACTGATACCGATGATCTCATGCCGCCATTCCGAGAAGAACGCTGTGCTAGTGAACGTGCGTTCAGTCATATCTTCTTGATACGCGTGAGGGGAACGCACCAAGATTGCTGAAGAAAGCTGTCGTACGTCGCGGCAGGTACTCGACGAAGCCAATGACCTGGGCAAGGTGCAAGGTCAACGGCCATCAGGTCGAACAACGAACGGCACCGGCGCACCTGCAGCCTCCTATGGAAAGCACAGAGACTCTGGAGTTTTGCCGCTGCGCAGCAAGCTTCCCAGAGCAGAGGAAATTGATGGACATGTCGTAGAGGCCGAAGGCAGAAAGGCTCCCACCGACTCTAGAGGTATGGGTTTGGGAGGGCACGCTGAAATGGCACCTACAAGGAGGAAGAGAAGGCCGCGAGGAGTCGGAACACGCGACTTGCTTGGTATGAGAAAAAAAAGCGTGTTACGCGCCCGCCGGTCCCTGAGGAGGCGCCTATCGTCTAAACAGGGGTATTAAAGGGGCGCCGTTCAAGTTCAACCCTGGCCAGTGCCATTGTACTCCTTATGGAAAATGCTACGCTAAACTCCATTCATTGTACGCAGCTTTTATGGATAAACCTTCAGGATATACCTTCAGCCTTACTTCTTTAATAACGCTCGACCAAATCTTAACCTACTTTCGCAGGGGTGCGCAAGTAATGTCTCACATCGCCACCGGGATCACGAAACGATGTTGATGCTCCCCAGAAGTTCGGGAATGCGGCAAGGGTGCTAAGCACATGCCCAGCTATATAGCCAAAGTCCTCAAGAAAACGGGTCCGACATCCGGCGTCGCATCCATCCTGAGCATCAAGTTTGCGCGTAGTATGAGTGCTTTTCGAGTGCATTCACCTCATGGGACTGCGAAGGTACTAAAAAAGGTAGTTCAAATCCACAAGCTGACCGAAATCTCCACTTTTCTGGCTCAGCGACTTCCCAGCGTCTGGATGGGAACCGCTCTTCCCCTTCCTGTTCCGGACCTTTCCTAAGTTGACCATATCGTCCTATCGAACGTACATCGAACAGTTCGCATTTGGCACAATCTTGGACAATTCAATCTCTGAATCAACATGTGGTGAGCACATGTATCGATCTCCTACGCATAAGCACACTTTGGCTAGTATTTCCCAGAGCAACTCAATTAGAAGGATGTCACTGAAATGATTGAACTAGCCGAACCACTGTGAGTCTCTCATCCACAAGACATTGCATTCTGATGGGGGGACTCTTCTGATGGGGCTGGCAATGCTAGCTTGACAAATTAATGTCGCCAGTTTGAAAGCTGTTGGGTTCGCCTGCTTCATCCATGCATTCTCATTATTGATAGCTAGTCCCTCTTTTCTAGTCGCGACTTCCCGCCGTGACCTTGTTTCATATGACAGTGTCGGCTCCATGTCGATTACACTGGCAAAAGTACGTCTACCGCGGGCGATCGATCTCTTGCAGCCTGCCTTATTCGCCGGGCTTTCCCAATGACCGGCAAGAGAGGGCGTTGAGCCAACTCTCCAGAGGGGGATACTAGCATGAGCCCGGATTCCTTGCGGTAGTTGATCCTCTTCATTCCGCCTCCAGCCTTGCGAACACGGACCCATGAGGATATGGATTCTTCGCTCTTTCTTTGGACCACCTTGACGGCGAACAGGAATTCTCTGTGGGTCAATGACCCCATCCTTTCTACTCCTAGCTTCCAAATTACTTGTTTGAAGACAATGAACGGATTCGCTCATTTATACCCGTCTCGTACATTCGATGAAAGCCCCACCATCTCGTGTTTGACCGGATTCGTTGGATTCCTTCCAAAACTCGTGTCGAATACCGGCCATGAAAAGTAACTGACGTCTAGAGCGCGGCGACTATCCCTTTGGGTGAGTTCTCCGTCGTCGATTCATGGACATCCTACATTGAAGCGTTCATTCATCGAGCTAGTAGGTAATAGGCCATAATCCCATTGCGGTTATCAACCATTCCCCCAAGCGTAACGACCCAATGACCGAACCGCTTGCGGTCATTCATCCATGGGGACCACCTACCCATCATCTGACAGCACTATCTAGATGCTGCAACGGTATCACGAGGTTCACTCTTCCGACGTTGGGCTCCATCTGTCTCACTCCGACCACCGTTCAAATCGAGAAAACTGGAGGGAAATCCCCAGCCTTCGCATCCGTAACCTGTCAACTTGACAACCTATTACCTATCCGAAAGCTCGCCAATACGAATACATAATAACGGCATCCCCGAACGCCGCGTTCTTTCACGAGCTCATACATACGCGATAACGATAACGGCAAGCGATCATAGTATGTACAACATGTATGGCTAGGGCCTGTAACAACAATTAAGCAGAACGGTCTACCGTCCCTATTAAGAAGCAGAAGCCAGTAGTTTCCAGGCCAGCGATGAAATGAATTCGTTCGATCCATGATCCATGGGATCAACATGCCAACACGCTTATATTCTAGCCGCGCAGCGACATTCCGAATTTCAAGCTTCAGGCCCCCAGGCCCCGATGGCACCCCATCACCCTATGACGCTAGTTGCCAAACTATTTTTCCGCCAGACTCACCTTCGACGGGATTCTAGCTATGACTTCTCATTTCTCGGCAATGAAAACTATTCTACCCAGAGTCTGGAGCCTGGGGATACGTCAGTACATCTTCACAGCGGAACCGTTGAGCCAGAGTCCCCGTCATCACGAGGCAGCGGATAATACGGCATGTTGAGTTAATGTCGTTCTCGAAGTTACCTGTTAAGCCGTTACGATAACCTGAGCGTGCTGGGCCAGGCTGGTTTGGGCAAACGCAAATTTACTGAGCACACCTAAACCCGGAGCGAGGCCAAACACACGAATTTTTCTGTCGGTGACCTTGCGCACATCAATGTTCCGCCGATGCAGCCCATGTGCACTTGACCGGCGCCGAGCACCAAAGCCTGGGGATTGGCTTTGAGTGACATGCCTTGAGGTCGTAACTCTGCTTGACATGTTCTATACCGACTAGGGCCACTGGCATGTGAACACCACAAACCGCCGACCTTGTAATAGAAAGAGATCAATATCAATCTCCAGTATCCACTCGCCTTTCAACCTTCCCTCCATGGTAAGCCTTCGAACGGCGTCCTCAGGTATACAGCAAATCCTGCCGCCACCGTCACTGCGGACTGACGTACAACTTCGAAGCCATATATACATACCAACCAAAGCATCTTCCCGGGTTTGTTTCAATCCCGCGATTCAAGGATCGGATGTAGCTAGCTTCTAGATACCAATGTCATTGATCAAAGTACCCGTGTCTATTTTACACACATCAGTAAGCCCTAAATATGCACATGCCTCAAGCGAATGATAATTTTTGTACATACCATCATTGGGAGTATATGGGTGCATCACAACCAAGAAGTAATGACGCCTCCTTGACTAGACTATCGTTACGCAATAATCGCTTCGCCCGCGGGTCTACACATGTGATGTGGCGGTCTAGATGAGAACGTAGTACTTAACGACCACTCGTGGATGACTCCGAGGCATTTACAGTGCTTCAATTCACTTCATTATGTGCCCGTTGACCCTGGACGGCACCGCTATAGCCGCGCTATGTTGCCTGAGACGATCGTTGCCTCAACGCAATGGAAAGATACTGGGAACATCAGAGGGTAAGATGTATTGAGTGATACTGATGCATTGATGGTAACTAGGACCAGATCTACGGGCATTCCAAAGGGCGCACCAAGCACTGGCGACTACTGAATAACAAGCAAAGGGTATATGTCAATAAGATTAGCAGAAGATACGAAAAGGTCGAATGGTTACACTGAGTTTACTCCGAAACTGATCACTATGAAGGAATAAAGTAACCAGGTAAAAATCTCCCATGAAATAACTAATCTATAGCGCTGAGAAGGTGACAGCTGTCGCGCCCAAGGCGACGGCCAAAAACGTCAGAGCACCCTCAGAACCTAGAGACCTTGGTGCACCGTTGCCCAGAATACCTCCTTTAAGACCACCGGCAGCTTGAACAGCGCCACCAAGGAAACTGCTACCGCACTTGTCGGTTATGGCCTTGTAAAGCTCGGGCTGGTTCTTTAAAATTGGGCTAGAGGCAAGACCAGGAGCGTAAGGAACATCCGACTCGTATTTGATGTACGTGGTGAGGATGTTACGAGTGCAGGAGGTGCAGAGCACTTCTACAGAGTCTGAGGGTTGGAGGAAAAAGAACGGGAGATTACTGTTGGCGTAGGTGGTGGTATTGGGGACTAGAGCGGCGGTCGGTGCGCGACGGGCGATGGTCCGTTCGGCCTGCAGGTCTTCGGGGGCGAAGCCGGTATTGACGAGACTGTTGCTAAGACCGCTGGGAGTGGCTGAGCTTGACCCAGGCAGTTTAGATTTGAGAACACAGAAATCCCCATTGTCATTCTTGGTACAAAGAGCAGAAGCGAGGGGCTTTAGCAGGTACAAGACACTGTAAAAGTTGGTGACCTCGGTATTGGGCTGAGACGTCAGCTCGGCTGAGCAAGCTGAATAGAAAGCTGCGAGCTTGGCCTGTATGGTGCCTTGGCTGCACGACCCCGAATCCAATGAACCACAAAGGGTGCTGAGCGAGGCAGCAATTTGGGTTGAGGTGGGATCGCTGTTTGCCCCAGGTAGGAAGGGTTCGGCTGCTGAGAGCAGGGGTGTTATGCAGGTGCTCAGCGACGTGTCCTTGTTCAAATCGTCGAAGAATGTCTGACAGCCCGAGCTAATTCCTGATGGGATCAGCGGGTTCGACGTTGACGCGGGCGATGACTAGAGGATCAAATTATTTGGTAAGTCGTCCTAGGCGGTTTATTTTTTTAAAAAAACGGAAAGCTCACCGACTGAGCCAAAACGACTGACGCAACGGAAAAGGCGATTGAGAAATGCTTGAACATTGCGGATGGGTAGGTGATGGTGGTCAAAGATCAAAGAGCGGACTGGTTTTCGTTGAGGGAAGAGAGCACGTTGCGATGGCGTTCAGTGGGCCAACAAAAAAAGAAATGAGGGTGAAAGGTTGGAAAGGAAAAACAAGGCATTTGATAATTCATTGTTGCTCTACTTATGTCAGCAGCCAAATAGATTCAAATACTGTCAGCACTACCGTTCTCTTTCCCACAGTTCAGAAACGTCCACAAGAAGGTTCACGGTTGCTAAGTCTGTGATCTTACTTACTAGTTCGCAAGGATCCTCGCTTTGCCAGTCAGACTCATCGCGTCGTCGTCGTCGTCGGCGCACACAGCGATGGCGACAGTCGTCGAATCACCGCAGATATGACCCCTCTTCCTCCACCAGCATTGATTGCGCCGACCAGCGTCCCTGTTAACTTCCCCCCCGGGTTTTGAATTATTTACCCATCATGATGCGAATTCTTCAGAAGTTCGTGGCCATAATCATTGCGACATAGGTCACCAGACTTCAGTCCTTCCGGTGCGGACTCACCCACACCCGGGCCCCGGGTGTATGAATCTCGAGAGTCGGAACAACCAGGATTCTCTTCGTCTACAAATGCCACGGTTGACGTTGAGCCCACAGCTGCTGCGGGGCCCTCTCGAAACCCACACCTCCCCCTCTAAGACAGCCCGTTGTGTAGAATGTCGGACAGTGTCGCATTTTTCGGCTTCACCCCAGTCCCCAGAGATCCCGATGTCTTGTTTGACAACCATCCAACGGCAAATCGGCCTGAGCAGCCACTGAGAGTCGCAGACGATTTCCCCTTTCCAGAATCTCCCCTTGTCCGTGAGGTCGATACATATGTGTCGGTGGGTCCTCTTTTTTCTGTGTGGCGACGCGTAATCACCGACTGAAGCCCCCGATAGAGAGAGCTTGATCAATTAACAATCAACCACTCCAAGAGGGTTTATATCTATGGTCCGTCGCAGCGGTCTCTTTGTGAACCATGGACAGGGTCCTTATCTTTTCGCGGTCAGGAATGGCGATTGTGCAACTCCATTTCCCCTCGTGGACGTTCGACCCCGAGACCTACTACCTGGCTTGCATGTTACATGATATTGGTACCGCGAAGCGCTTCCTTACAGCGACAAAATTATCCTTCGAGTTTAAGGGTGCAATTGTGGCGCGAGATCTCCTTCTCAGCCTTGGGAGCGTGGAAGACCAGGCAGATAGCGTTTGTGATGCCATCGTGCGACATCAAGATATCTTTGTGAAAGGGTCAGTCGAATTCCCCGTTGATGACGGTTTGAATTCATATTAACGAGATTGCGTATACAGTGGAAATATAACTGTGATCGGACAAGTCTTGCAGTTGGCCACTATTCTAGGTGCGCGTGTATCCCTTTTTCAAATCCGGTTCCACATATTGTGTACTCATGTGATCATCGAACGCCCACGAATATAGACAATGTCGGACTGTACGTTGTGTTCCATAACCCCCTTTTCGCCCGCTCTCATGTGTTCCGATCACTTGAACCTGATGTGATCTAGACGTGCTAATCTCATTCACCCCAAATTGATGGAAACGGCGCTCGAGAAGTTCTCTGGGAGGGGTTGGATGGAGGCTTTTGCTACGGTAGTTGAGACTGAGCTGCGAGCCAAACCCTGGTGTCACACTAGCTCTTTCGAACACCCCAATTGGCGTCGCGGTGATCCCAGCCAGTTTGCCACGGACGTCCGCAGCAATGATCTACTCCACAAACTTGCTGAACAGTAAAGCGTTTCAAATCATGGCTGCTGTCGTACCCACATCCCTGTCAATTCGTCTAGTGTAGAATTGGGTTCCCCGGCGATATCTGCTAAATACGTGACTCGAGTTTACGTCTATCCGCAAATTATTTGTACCCTTCGATATAGACTTTCAAAATCCAGTGCGAGCCAGGCGTGCCCCGTTCACGAGGCGCAGTAGTGCCATTGTCGTTAGTGTTCCCCCCTCTAGCAGCTTATCTTCACGGGTATTTTGTTTTAGGTCGATCTCTGCCTCGGTACGATCCCCGCTTACATCCGGGTGGGAAGGTTTGCGGGCGTACGACCTAGCCGTAGCCATGGAGTCTGTCGAGCTAGTACAAATACTCACTTGCACCTCGGTACCAGTGCCAAATCGCGGGCATGATCTACCCTCTCTTGTTAGATCGAACATATTTGAAACATTCTCGCAAATCTCTCTGGAGGACGCGAGGTAATCGACTGCGCCTTTCCAGATCCTAGTTTTCGGAGCTCCCCCTACTCAAGACAGCATGGGGTCGCAGTCCGCATGGATAGTATTAGTGCCGTGTACACTACGAGCGTGTTGGGACTCTACCCCTTATGTCAACACTGGCTACAGTGCCAGCTGGATTTGAGCTGGATGTCTCCGATTTCTCGCATATCAATAATAGCAGCAGCATACTTCTAGACTCAAGATTCGATCAGGCCTAAGTCGCCACCATCTTACTAAGAGGAGATGTTCTACAATGCGCTCTTTAAATACTTCTGAGACAGAATAGCTTAGTAGGCGGGCAATTCCTTCCACCTTACTCCATTTACTTCCCAACAGGGTCGCCGTAGATCGGGGAGTTGCACAGCATAGCTGAAGCATGGCGGACTCGTGCTTGTACTGTGCCTTTGACAGATATCCATGCCTGATGCCGATTACATACTGCTAGGAATAGATATACTAGAAAAAGCCTGAAGCTTTGCATTATTATTCGGTCTGAGCAGGGTGTTCAACACCCCCCTACGCTACATTGATTCTACAGCTTGGGGCGAAGAGAGAAAGGCGGAAATGATGTATCTACTGATAAATATACTAAGGGAATTATATAGAACGGAATCTACTCGAAATGAACTTCAGGTAAATATAACGTATTGCCCTGGAAATGATGGGCCTGTGCGAATGCGGGACAATGACGAGACGCTAGTGAGCGGGTGTGGTTGAGGGCTGATCGGGGATAGTCAATTACAGAGAGGATACGAGGGAATTCCCTTCAGTAGACGCTTACCGTATGCTGGCATTCAGCGGTACGCCTGCGCAGGCTGAATATACCATCTACAGAACAAGGGTTGCCATGCGTTCGCCACGTCCCCACGAAAGCTGACCCGTAATACAAATATCCCTCAAATATCCATGGATGATCGTAGAATACGTCTTTCTGGAAGGGTGTGTTTACTGATATTAGTATAAAAAAGTCGTCGGACGAAACTTGAGATACTTACAGAGACACGCTTAAGCGTGATGAAGCCGTCAGACAATCTAACATTCCCTGAGAATCGATAGCCTCCCCATGCGTCTTCTTGACTTCCTGGCGTCTGTCAGAGGAGAGTAAGAGATCCCATCGTGGATCTAGTAGAAAAGGTATACCCACCTCGCCTAAGATCACAATATCGTTAATTTTAGGCCACCTTTTGGCATGCGAATAGGGCCGTGTCACAGCCTCTTCGACCTTCTCGTAACGATACGTATTTGAAGAGAATTCTAAACCGCCCTGTCAAGTAACGGTAAGTAATTGCCACCTCCTGAGGGATGAATCTTGTCACTAACCTTGGCTGGCATAATCCGGGCAGGATGAAAATCCCAGCTCGATTGCGCATGAGGCTCGATTAAGGTGGAAGGGATAGGATTTTCTCGATCGCAACACAGGTATTCGGTTAGTTGACAGTACATTGGCTTTCGAGCCACGAAATCATCGGCGAAGAGAGGAGTTGAGGAGGCCGTAGTTGACGAAATGGGACAAACCTATTCCACCCCAATGAGCGCTAAGATCACAAGGGAAAAAAGCTTCACACACCAAGAATGTCCCTTCCCATAAGCCAGAGAGCGTTCCGGGCGTATAGGGAATGGGATAGGCGGAAGAAGTGGGCCGATGAATAGTCAACACGCGGTTGAAGTCTTCTTCGAAACGCATGCTTTGAGTGACATTAAGGTACGGAGATTCCGGATTAGGGGACGGAGAGAATCTTGTGACAAGATCGTTGAAAAGGGAAGTCCGGCAAGTCGCTAGAGCTCGATAGTCTTCCATTGTGGGGCCTGCACGGTTCTGAGCTATGGCAGTAACGCGATCGAGGGGAAGATGCGGGGGTACTTGTAGCGGCACAAGTTCTTTGAGAACGAAGGTCAGGATGATAGCCGCACTCTGGGCCGGAGGGCATGTGAGTTGCCATGGTCGTGAGTAGATGCGTATTTCACCGCCTATATCTGGGAGGCAAGATAATCTCGGATAGTCTATGTCTGCCTGAACAGATCTAGCCGCAGGTAGTTGGGACGGATTTGCAGGGTGGCTTGGATCGATGTCCTGAGAAAGAGGTCTAGTCAGTGTGTGAGACCAGTAGCACAAGAAGTAAAGTTTTACCTTCCGAGCCGACATGACAAGTGGACGTAACAGCGCCAGTAAGTCTTGAATACGATCGGGTGGAATGCTCGTAATATCTTCTGTAGAAGGTTGGTAAGAACGTACCGACATAGGGGAGTAGCAACTAGGTGGGACCCACGCGATGAAACTGCTAGGCAATATGCCCAAAGCGATAGAGAGAGTGCCTCATGCTCACAGGCTTTCTCCGCCCCACCTTGGCGGAGCTGAGAGAATATAAGATCAAGAAGAAAGTCGCAATACCCGACACTTGTCAGCTGGGCCGAGTTCATGGAATCGTTTTCCAATATCAGCCAATACAAGGTCCACATGTCCTGGTTGATGCCTTGATCAGCCAAATCATGTCTACGAATTCGCCGAAGAAGGCGGTAACGATAGACAAGCTCCATTGCGAGAGCGCTGTCTGTAAAGGTGGATGGGTCGAGCCTCCGGCGCGGAGCGGCCATGTCGAATCTCGATTTGAATATGCGAGCGTAGAGGTGGGGGCTATTTTGAATAGTTAAGCGTCGGGAAATAGTGGAGTTGGTGAGCAAGAGATGGAGGATGTTGGTAAGGGAGTCGAATGGCGAAGCCCAGACAGTGAGTCGAGCGATGTACTGGAGGATGTCATGAGGGACTTTCTCAAGGTAGGATGACATTTTGTTGTAGTTACCTCTACTCTGTATGGCACTGGGGCCTTATAAGGGGTTTCGTTCACTAAGTGCCGATTGATGACCGAACCAAGGTGCGCATCCTTGAAAGCCCATTTCGATCGCATCTGATCAAATAGACGGCGTCTGGGATACTCTGCGAAGTAAATTTTCGCGGAGCTCTGTTAAACCTGAGATTACGACGTCGTGGTACCTGAGTGGACAACGCGCAATAATGAGTGCCGGGTTCCCAACTTCTCTTGGGCTTCGCTTCACTTGGTTCAATGGCCGTTTATCTCCGGAGAAATAGCAAAAGCGTGCATAACGAGTGGCAACGCAGAGTGGTCTGAGACGGAGGCTGGGCGAGACGGGACGGGATCTACACGTTTCGGCTTGACCCAGTTGCAAAGTCTGCGTCGTCCCCGTTGATGAGTGCCATAATTTCTGCGGATTTAGAAAACGTGGAGAACAATCGGGAGTATAATCATAATGCATAATGATTCAGTTCGCCGTCTCGATATTCCAGCGCCTGATGAAATGAAATCATAATCCATCATTAAGATGGTCTTCATATAGGTTCGGCTGAATTTCCGGGGTGACAACGTCACTGTCGCTTGCCCGGACGCATTGCAACACCTCCGGGTGGAGTGTTTGGGATCAACCACAAGCATATGTTGGACTGAAAGAACGGAAAGGTGACGACGAGCGGGAAACCAGTTCATTTCCGGGAGGTCGGAGGTGTCCAAGGACACGGATGCAAGGGCAACTTGATGGGATGGCATTTGATCGCGACGGATAAGTCGGCTTTCTCAATCAGATCCTTGCCTAGAGCGGGATAACATCTGTTAAAGACTAGCCAAAATCACACAATGTACAGGAGCTCGTTAAAATTTCTGACTTTACAACACTTAATGACATACAACCTTGATATGTATCGACACATGTACACTTCTCTTACATCACGTTGATTGAATTACAATTCTGGAACAAGGCAATCAGAGATAGTAGAGATGAGTAAAGGATGCAACGTACTTTGCATAGCGGCAATGTCGGTACTCTGAACATAGTCTTCGAATTCCTGAATTTTCTCCTGGAGTTCATCCGTAGAGACCTTCTCATCCTCTGGTGGACTATGAGCAAGACCTCGGTCATTGCGTGTGGTCCACGACTCACCGATGACCAGTGTAATCTGTAGCTTCCTAATACCATATCCGATGGCGACAAACTTGCTAGAGCCCCAAACAAGCCCATCCTGCTCAATGGACCGCACCGACTTCTCCAGAGCATCCATATCCGTTTCATCATCCCAAGGTTTGACTTCGAGCGTAACAACAGACTAGATTAAAGGGAGTAAGTACCGGCAATCCGAAGCGCTCTTCCATTGCACCAACCTTTGCCACAGTCTTAGGCTTGTTAGCCTTCTTTGCATTGTATGCTGCGACACGCTCGGCTTTAATCCTCTCTGCTTCGGCATCATCTTCTTCATCGCTTCCGAATAGATCAATCTCCTCTTCCTCTTCAGCAGCAGCAGAGTCGGTGGTGGCGCCACCAACAAAGGCCTCCCCAGCAGTACTGCTTCCAGGAAGCGAATCGAACTCTTTCTCGTAAGAACTGATATGAGTGTACCACCTGGCTACATGAGGGAACTTAGAAGCATCAGGAGCCGAGGAAACGGCCTTGAAAACGGCGACATCAGCCTGCGATGGAGTATATCTATGAGTAAAAGTCAGATAGATATCTAGACTTAGATGATCGTTCGTAAAATGAAGTCAGAAAGCTAGGTAAAATGATGTCGGCAGGCTGAAGCAGCGGTGTCTAGTCGCTTCTTGGAAACACGGACCATAGCGATACTCATCACTAAGCTAATTCAAAGAGCAGACTCACCCCTCAACGTATGACCTGGTGGCGACGTGCTTTTCGAGATTGTCGAGGTTGACGGACATATCGATATTAGATGATGGAAGAGATGAAGAATCAAAGAAAAAAAAATTGCAATCGCCAATTTTGATGCCACCGAGTTTAGGGTAGGCTCAACTCGATCACATGACTTGGAAGTGAAGTCCCAAGTCGTCCTCAATTTTCGATCCTGGTTGGCATTGAACGCCCATGGTCATCCAACTTACATTAAAGAACCCATCGTCCGGTTTTCCCTATGGATGTGCTTGCAGCAAATTAGATATACTGTGGGCTAGCCTGCCCGCTACCGCGCCTCCCGCGCCCACAGTTCACGGCAAGTTCTCTTTTCGACAGTTGCTCAGTTTCCTAACTGATCATTAGGTGCTGGAAGTTGTGCATTTGCCTCGCTCATGCATTTCACGGCCTACAGGCTGAGCCTAAAGTCTTTTGAGCCCTGGATCCCCGCTTGATTAAGCGGTTGGTCTGTATTCTCCTCTGAAAGACGGCGTGATCCTCATTGCTGGGTCCCAAAAGCATTTGGAACTCTGGTTTCTGTGATTCTTTCCCACCAGCTACTCGGATCCTCCTTTAATCTCCGTGTCCTCTATACAGTGGATACAGTCCACATCTCTACCTCCCCACTGCAACGAATCCCGACACGTTCGGCGTCGACTTGATTTGGGATCAAGTTCAGGTTCACTCAACCTGATTGCACTTCTGACAGTATAATTTCGAACCCGCTGCCATGTGGCCTCAGCATGGCTTGAAGACGTGTAGTGTACTAATTTCGTTTGCCACCCACAGATGCATCGCCGTGTCCAGATATTTATAGGCTAGACACAGTTTTAGCTGGATCAGCCTGAGGCTGCATCAGACAACCATTCTGTATTGGTTGGGCTGCTTGCGAACGTGAGTGCAATCATTTCACCAACAGTACGCTGTCTGCTGATAGAGAATCCGTCTGAGGCAATAATTTCCCGATACATACGTCCCGGACACCGGTGTGCGTAAACGACAAACGTCCAGCATATCCGATTCTAACCACTTGCGAGGAGCGTTCAGTTAGCGTTCGACGACTCTTATTCCCTTCCGATTTGACGGGCGTCACTCACCATATGCCCCTCATCTATTTACGATATTCCCTTCGACTCGACTTTCTATTTTACTTTGTATGGCTACAGAGGGCCGGTCTTACGGCTACCATCTCGCATTCTCCATCTGGACGCTGTCAAATTTCTCTATCGTGGTGCGCTCATCCTGTCCAACTTTGTCTTGATGACGATAGCTATAACTAGTTGCTATGGTAGTCAGCCTAACGTCCTGGAACGCCGCGTACACCCATGCGAAAGATCTTGGTCATAACCGACGGCGACTTCACAACTTGCTCATTAGCGTCGGTGTCGACCGAGTCTTTCAGACTCCGAAGCGCCCTTGCGCGTGCGGACTACTGTGGTGCCTATTTTAGCCTACCACACATACATGTTGGAAGCGTCCGATTCACCGCCGTGGATAGCGTTCCATCATGCCCAATGACCGAAAGGACCTGTGTATGTTATCGTGTAAGGTGGCGTTCCTCAGCTCTAGGTTCCTGATGAGCATGGTCCGATCAACTTCTTTGCAAAATGCCTGTATTGCGCCGACGTACTCCACCACATCAAGGAATGCGACCAGGGGCCGTCTTGTTCGAGTACGTGATCTCGCCAATACAGCCCGGTTCTCAACACCCTCTTCTGGAGAGATTTGGCCTTCTTGGTCATTCTCACGCAGGTCTGTCTGCGGTTATGACGTCCATCTTCCCGAAGTTCTACTATTCTCCTTATTGGTGCTCGATCTTCTGACCACCGCCTTAAGCGTTGACTGAATGCCGCGATATCGTAACCTCCGCCGGTTGAACACCAGTGTCTCATATTCCTCATTTCCTTTCTGGCACTCCCCGCATTCGCACCCGTTACTGCGGAGCTTTTTACCTGATCAACATAATCTGGCGATTCTTCGCCTGGCGCTCTACCATTGTTTTATCTCACGTCTGATGATCGCCTAACAGCACTTACCTAACTGGGTTTGAGAACTATTAAGGGCCACGGAGTTGCGTTGCTCGGTAAGGAGATGTTGTTCATTTTATAATTATCCTACTTCATCGCGCTCCTTGTTAGAACATATCGCTATTCACCGCCAGCCATGACAGTACCTGTCTTAGTGGTCCACAGTCCTTCCACGTGGGGTTATGCGTCCCGATCGTGTTTAAACTTGGCCCTAGTTCTCTAGAGTATAAGTATCATTTCCGCCCCTCCTTGAGCCGCTACGCTACTCTCCTTTCTATCGTCGTCCACCTTTCACTATGCCCAATTTCGAAATTGATACCCCGCCGGAAGTCATACGGCGCATCCTCCTGTTCACTCTCCCTTCTGCCGGTCCCCCGACGGCGTTGTCCCAATTACGCTTGGCTTGCCGCCGGATAAATCACTCCCTCCAACAATCCCAAGTTGACCTATACACACGTATATTCGCTCTGCAGTTCGACTTCGAGCCTGCCTTTCGTCGCCTCGGTTACATTAGGCGACTAGTCTCCCACAATGTCGAAATTGAACTACGACGTAGGTTCAGGATCTTAAAGGGACTACGGGATGGAAGGCTTCCTGAGGAGGAGCTTGACGAATCACTCTGGACGGTTTACATCATGCTTATTGAAGACGAAGGTCGCAATCTTCAACAGCTCCGTTGGGCGAACGCTCATATCTTCTTGCGGAAGTTTCTCCGTGATCGCCTGTACGATGGTGCCGAAAACAATCATGGATGGCCAGTGGAAAATGATCGTAATGCGCTGGCAATAGCTTGTTTATGGTTAACGACTTCAAAAGGTATGTTCGGATCATCCACTGCTGTTTTGTGCTTACAGGTGCACACGACATGTGATGGTAGCGCTCATTCGTGGGGAATCTTCGTCTGAAAGAGAAGGCATCATGAATCAGCTCCTACCTATCGTCGAAGCGGCATTCCGAGTACGTTTGTTTTTATGCCGAAGTGTGTACTATTCCTAAGTGTGTACGATGACCTCACTCCCGCAGTATCCCTGTTTTGTTACTCCGGAAGCTTATCTCGTTGGGGAAGGCTCGGCTCCCCATGCCGTACCTCCGTCGTCCACAATACACGGCTCGTATCCCCCTCCCCGTCGACCGCCCCACACAGTGCAGGTCTTTGGCTCCGTCATGCACGAATGTTACGCGCCTGCCATGTCCCCATTTGCCATACTCAACTATTTCGTCCGGGCAGATGTCATCCCACATGCTATCCCCGCACACCTTCCTAAAACTCGAATTGAAGCCATCGCGGCGAATCAAACTGGACCAACGTGCGAAGACGTGCAGTATTTCATTGATCATTGCAACACGAAGTTCCCCGTCAGTGATTCTGATTTTACCCAGCGAAGCGGATGGGAACACGAAAGTGATTGGCTACGCTTCACCGGCCGCTCGGCCTATGCTCTTGGGACTCTTACTGGGCGCTTTGAAGGCTCCATGATGGTACGGATATTGCCTCACCTTATTTGAATTTTTCTCTTCAATGAACTTCCCAGGTTCCTTGTATCGAGTACACGTACATGTCCTGGCTGTCGACTCTCGACATGCCCCAACCATTCCCTGCTTTCGGTCGCCGCCCATTAAGCCTGTTAATACAGGAATACTACTGCACTGACTCATCATCATGTCTTCCACGCGATGATCCTGCGAATGGAATCAGGAACGCATGGTTGCCCGCAGGGTGCAAGTTTATCGAACAAGACGTGGGTTAAGCAGCGTTGCTTTCCGTGCTGATTCTGATTCCTGCTTAGGGTGGAGTTGAGATGTTCGACGAGGATGGTTCATATCATACCTTCTACCAGTCCTGGAAATCAGGGCTCGATCGCGCTGAGTTAGGGGACCTAACCGATATCGTCGTTATTGCAAAGGTGTGAATCAGTGCCCTTCTGATTCCTTAGCATTCTGATGCTCACCATGATGTTTAGCCGGACGAAGCCTACAAGGCGGCGTGGGGAGGCTTTCATCTATTCGGACGCATCCGTTTATCCGATGGCCTTGTCGTATTGGGTGGCGAGGCAGTGAGGGCTCTTTATGCTTTCCCCCGCTCTCAGCTCAGCTCATTTCCGTCCTTCCCCAGGTCGAGGTGACCAGCCCTAGCACATTTCGTGGATATGGTTAGTATTCACGAGTTCTGTTCATCGTCTCCTTGCCCTGACTTTTCTCGTTACCCACTAGTAATATCCTCTCAAAACTTCGTTGGCAGATCCCGAGGTCAATTAACTTCGGGGTTTGAACCTGCCAACTGGGAGGCTGCCTTCAGCCTCTCGAGAAGCACGACACAGTAATATATGTGAAATTTCGCACATGTTTACTCCTTGTACATAACCTTGATAATGTTTCCATGCGCCTGAATGGTCCTGCTCACCTTTTTTCGTCTCCGTCGCTCTTAACCGCACAGTCATGCCTATAAGTAAGACCGAGACGCTGGTCTTAATTGTTCGTGACGTTCTGAGCCCTAAAGTGCTCCGCCCCTGCTCTCTGTTCAGTTGGGCGATCAAATATAACCTCTGCACGACTACCACCTGACACCTGGCTTCAGCTTAAGACCTGAGGGAACGATGTCGATCAACGGTGTACATTGTACATTGAGAACTGAGTACTGATCCCCCAGAGTTAGAGTCTAGCCCTGGCTAACTCGCCCCCATCTTTTCGTTGAACTCGCTAGGTCGTAATCCTGCCTTTGGGTCTACATGTGCCTTCTTTCCAGTAGCTAGATGGCTTGATGAGGGGTTTCAAAAATTTTCCCTGTAATTTGACAACTGCTGGCTATGCGACAACCCCCACAAGCTGGGGAAGTCGGCGATCTGTCGAATGGCTTGGATTCGAGGTGCGAATTCTGTCACTAAGAAGATAGGGAAAAGCCCCTTTTCCGGTTAGATTGGGGATGCCGATATGGATTTAATACTCCCGGTTATGTCAGGGAGTGGAGTCGGCACGATTCTTTCGACGCCAACAACAACGACGATGAGGACCCGTGCTTCACTCAACACGATCCCCCAAGAAGTCCTGGAGCGCATAGCCTTTGTTGCTGCGACGAAGAGGTTCTTCGGCCCACCTTCAGCTATCATCCCCTTGCTGGGTACAAACAAGCGACTTAACTCCTGCTTATCGATAAAGTCAAACCCGCTGCTGTATTCTCGCATATTTGCGGCTAAATTCGACATTTCACCCCCTTTACGACGTCTGCGTTATGGTCGGCCAAGTACCACGGTGTTGGCTGAGGAGTTACAGCGTCGATGTTGTTATTTGAAGCGCATGCGAGCTAGAGTGGATTCCAAAGTAGACCAGAATATATTCGAGGGTGCTGGGGAAGAATCGCTCCGCTCTCTGTTGTGGACGGCCTACGTAATGATGCTCGAGAATGATGGTAAGAATGAAAGGCAGTTGAGAGAGTATGGCTGCATCGACGACTGGCTGCGAGAGTTCTGGTTCGATGACCACGGTGCCTCGTTTGCCAAAGCTTCCATAAAGCTGGACAGATGGCCCCCCAACAATGACAATACATCTCTAGGCATGTGGCTGTTTTGGTTTCTGTTGAAGCCCGGTGAGCAGTCCCTTGTGACCGGCGTCTGGATCCTCATTTCGGTATTGCGATACAGAGGAGTACTTGGACAACGACTATTCATGGAACGTAGTCAACACGCTCAAGATCTTCGCGTTGGGAGCCCATCAGGCATGCAGTATCTCCTTCTACGCGTCAAACACTAACTCTTCATTCGCCTAGTATCACCTTACTTCACCTTCCTGGATTGACTTTGTGCCCGACTCTTCGAAAAAGGCAGAGCCGCCTATGCACTATCTCGGCACACTTCCTCTCATTCCAGCGCCACTTGCGGCGCCAGCCATTCTCGCTTTCCTCACATTGGTTAACAGAGTCCTCTCCTCCCCTGCCACAGTAGCGTACTCGGCTTTGCCGCCTTCGTCCAATCTGTCTAATAGCGCTTCTAAGAGCTCAGAATGGGATTGTGAATGGGGCCGATGTCTCAGCTTGGGAAACGCCGAGTACGATAGGTATCTGACCGATTCGTACAAACCCGGTAGCATTGAAGGCATATGGGAAGGTATCTTCACAGTATGCATTCCTTATCGCACCCCTGGATGATGCTGATTCTCTGCAACCCAAACGTAGTATACGGAGTTCACTGCCTACTCCGCATTACTGTCAGGGGCACCACCGCCGGTACTACAGAAGAGCATGGTTGTCCGACATCGCCAAACATGGAAGCTTCGCGAGTATCATCTGATTGATGTCAACGGTTCCGATTCTGGGGTTGACTTGGATGTTGATAATATCGATCCATTGCCGGCGGGCGATCCTCTACGGTCCTATTTTCCGGCTGGGACCCATATCAGCGAACATTCCGGTCGAATAGAGATTAGACAACCCCATAGTCACGACGCGCTCCTATATCGGAGGGCTATCGCCGGCACCCTCATTGACCCTGCGTCCAACGGACATAGTAAACCTTGTGTTCTGGATGTAATCATTACTGGCGAGGTGAGTCACTTCCTCGCTCCATCCATTTCCCGGTGGGATTATTCTCGTCTCCGACTTCTAGGGCCATTCCGCCTGGGGACAATTCAGCCTAGTTGGTCGCGTTAGGCCTTGTGACGGGTTTATCAGTCTTTGTAAAGAATATGTGAGTGTCGCAACTCTAGATCCCTGACAAGCGATAGAAGGTCTCCCTTATCTAGGTTGATGGTGATCGAGGGAGGTGGTTGTACAGGGGTTATCTGGTTGGTGCTGCTAACGGAAACCTTGCTGGGCGTTGGCGTGATACACTCAGCCCGGCCGAAGTGCCAGGATACGAGGGTTGCTTTACCATGTGTAGAAGACGGTGACCGTTACGTTTTTTTTTGTTCTTTAGTTTTCGGATGTACTTTTACACAATCGATTTCGCCCGTCCGCGATCCATGTAAAGCTTTGCCGGCAACTTTGCTGTACAGAGCTATTCTTAGGCATCAACAACATCAACTTCTGACGGTCGGCGGTCAACTCGGGATGATTGATTTTGTCCAAAAACATCTCCCAGTCCCATCGGACATCCCCCAGTTCCCGCAGTGGTCCCACTTACCACACGCCTTTCCTTGTTTTTTCTCAGGTATACTGCATGTACGTCCATAACTCCGTCTTGCTCATCAAGGTCGCTTTATCATGAAGGGAGCCGATAGTTCGGTCTCCTGCTGCGAGATGTATCATTTTGCTGTCGACACTTCTTGAGTGTACGCGTTTAGAACCTTCATAGCCACTAGGATCTGGAATGAGAATTGGTCTGTTCGTCCCACCTTTATCCCAAGGACCTAATCTGATTTCCAACTCCAACAGCGGTGACGATCCGGGAGGGTTATAGAGCTTGTATTACGTATATGGGTGGTTATCCATTCATTACTATCTCGCTGTATATCGAAGTCAAGATTCCAGTATTTTAGTACATATGGTGATTTGATTAGTAAGGAGTGTTTAGTATGACACAGCAACGGTATAGCGTAAGGATATGGTAGGACTTTTGATTGTTTAGGAAGACCCAGGGGGATAGCATAGGGGAAAATTAAGGGGCTGATCCGAAATGTCCACCGTCCTTTGGTATCAGACCTCGACGACGACGGTACTGCGATGAAACGTAGTTGTTGAAGCAGCTGAATCATGGAGAAGATCCTGGTAGGATCAAAGCACTGAGCATGGGTGATACGCAAAAGTTGCCTATGGGCGCGATGCCAGCTTGCGCCGCGAAACGACCAGACAGGTGCTGAACGTCCATGTCAAATAGCGCAATACAGACGCACAGGGGCAGCCAAGTTTCATCGGTGCTCATCATACCGAGGATCTGCCGTAGAGAGGCCGACGTCAAGGAGTAGTGGGGCGCGGGGGGCTGATCGAGATTGCTGACACTGTAGAATAAGCACAGGGAGGGAGTCCCGTGGTGCTATTGCTGGTTTTTTAATGATGTGAGATTCCAGTATGAATCACCTTGCTTGGCATGTCGGGCAGTAGGCTTGCTGCGGTGGACCAGGTTGGACTACTTGTGTGGGGCAATGTTGAGACACATAAGCAGGGCTGCAGACGGTCACCTTCTGGAAGAAGGCGACGTTGCATCGAGGGCATTGCGCTTTCCTGACGAGACACATGTGTTAGAATCGTGGAATGTCTTACAATACTCTGATACTCACCATACTTATATCGCGCCTTGCAGTCCAATACGAGGCTTAGGTAAAGAATGAACGATGGCGGCGAACTAGCAGCGTAGCCTCAAATCACGAAACGGACTCCAGCAGAACTGCTTCATAAAACCAGACTCGTAAACGAATGGTCTTTCCTACACAGATTAAGCAAATTTGATTTCCTCAACGCACTCACGAAGATAAATGGGGAGACGTTGCGCCTAGTATCCTAGTCGCTTATGGTAGGGGGGCGTCCTCATCGCAGCTCGGAATCTAGAGTACAGCGACCGGTAACTTCAGGTATGATGTATGAAGCGCTGACGCCTGATGCGCCTACCATAGGAATCTTGGCGGGCCTCTCCCAAACTCGGACGGATGAAAAATTCCAAAAGGCGACCGCAAGGTTGGGTTGGCTCGAAATTGGCAACCTGGTTACACGTCGCAATAAGCACCATCTTCGTCAAGTTCCAGCGGGTCGTATGTACTGGTGTTCTGGCGGAATCTAAGCGCCTAGCTGAAAGCAAGCTCAGTGAGCACGTGCCATTGAGTGAGAGTTGAAGGGACCCACAAGGACCTACAACTCGCTGAGTGACCAATGGGCTTACAATCGAACTCAATCCCCCGGTCAATTATCGCTCTACTAGGTGGCCGAAATGAAGTCGGACTGCGTACCTACGTCCTCTATAAAGATGGGGAGATTCTCGTGGTGGAAGCACCTCCCTCGACGATCAGTCAAGACAGAGGATACGATCAGACCGAAGACTGGGAAGTATGGGAGAAGGAATACAACTTTACCCTGGAAAAACTCGTGATTGGCCTGTAGCTCATTTTCAACGCCTCTATGCTGACCGTGAACCCTTCCACAGCAAACGGCAGTGAAGACTCTGGAATTTGGAAGGACTAACTGGGCATATATGATAACGCGGGCTGATGGGGGCTGCAGGCTCATACAGAAAGAGCGACCTGTCCCTAGGGTAACCTATCCAACTTGGGCCCCTCTCGTGGAGGAAGAAGATATTACCATCACCAAGTGGATCAGCGGTACGTCCTTGATGTCTGATGGGATCACCCACTATAAAACCTCGCGCTTCCTGTATTTAGCTGAGGATCGGCAAGGTCTATGGAAAGGACTGGAAGTTGGTAAGTGAAGCGGCGCCCGCTTTTTGGTGCCTCACTCCGTGTCGCTAACTGCTGTTAGATCTCTTGATGATGGGTTGGGATGACAGGCGCCTGGGTGAAGTGGAGCAAACAATGAAGGTGCGCACTGGTCACTGTTCTGAGACGCCCCATGCTGTGGTATCTAAAATGCACGGACAGGCGTATCGCCTGTTACAAGGGCTCGATCTGACCTTTGAGGTGCTTGCCCATGTTGTCCGTGACGGTCGGGTTATTGGTCTCATGACTGAACCGGCTGTTGGAAGAATGGTAGAATACTGTGATCGAGCTCAGGTCTTCGATGCCATCTCACGCGTCGAAGGTCGCGGCCTGCTTTACCGCTCGATACATTGCTCCAACATAATGGTATCAGGCGGTAAAGTTCGACTGCTGAATATTGCCTCAACTAGGTACTATTCACCCGAGCAAAGGTGCCGCAATGAAGAGGAATTCCAGATATATCACTGGAAGGCATTGAAGATCATGTTCGACCTCATCCGAAAAGGAAATTTTATGACCCCATCTCGCACTTGGCCTCAGAAACTTGAGTATATTCCAAGCCCCGTCTCCCCTGAAATGCCTCGACTCTCCTTTATACGAACGTGGTTCATTGGAACCAACAGGGCGTTATTCCCGGAAGACAAGCGTAGACGAACCCACATAGTTTACAGGGGCTTACCCTCTACCCCTGGGGTCAGCCACTCGAAAGGCATTCGTCTCTTCCCTTATACACACTCCCTGAAAGAGGTGCGATCTGAGGACGCCGCAGAATCACACAGTATCCAGATTCCAACACTATTCAACTCGCAACCATTCACCTTCGAACGGCACAGAGATAGTCGACTTCGCGGACTCCTTTTGCCCTCATACGACAGCGATACGACGACGAGCGATGCGGAAGGATCAGATTTATGCAGAAGCTCTGGATAGTGGCCTCTGTACGCCATACTCAGCTATACGATTCGGACGAGACGTCCGTAGATACCGAACAACTCTATGTCCTTGCACGTGATACCCCTTTTGTTTTGGAGCACTTATTTTCCGGAGGAACGGACTATAAATACATGGAGAATACGGATACAATGACTCGAAGATACAGGACCCCGTGGATAGTTTCAGAATATCAGTATAATAAATGCACAATTAGTCCAAGCTTTAGGGTTTGGGATACCAACTAAATTGCCCATGTAAGTAGCCATTCCTGACTTGAGTTCCAAGAAATGCTTACTGAAAGTAAGCACGCTAGATCTAGCCTGCGTGCCTGTATATTATGTTGATTATTATAGTCGATGGTAGAATAGTCTAGTTTTCGCATCAACTGGCTGTTGGAGCTCCCGTTTTTGCATCAGCCCCTTCTGGATTATCGCGTCGCGAGGGAGACATCCTTCCAAATTCAATCACGATGAGTGCGAGGGGGTAAAGAGAGTGCCATCAATCACTTCAGGCGAACGCGGCAAACTAAATAGACCCCATCAGTATAACCCTCGGGGCTCGCTCAGAACAGCATCACCACTTACCGTATTTTTTATCGAGGACCACCACAATTAGGGCATATGCGCTGCCTAGGTTGCCCGTCCTGAATAACTTCGTTGGGGCATCGGGCATAGGCAAATTGAGGTTTACAAGGAGCGATTTTGAAATAGAAGTAGGAAGAACAGTTGGTGCAGACACCTTTTTGAAGAAAGCACATATCGCCAGTACATCATCTACTGTGTGGACTCCAACGAGTCTTATACCATCGCTGCTTCACTGTATTTTACCCAAAGATGAAACTTGTGAAGCTGAACCGTTGCAAAGGCAAAGCCTCACTAGTGTTTCCATCGGAGCGAACACTGAAATATCCGTCCGGCGCTGGGCGTATGTATATGCTCTTGCGTATACTACGGGGGGGACTACCCCGATCGTAGACGCCTCAGGGCCTCATTCGCTACTGGGCCCAAGAGGGGCATCTACAAACACTGAACAGGGGAGGAGTTAGTCTGTAACTCTGTTACGGTCAGTCGTAAGAAAGACTTGCAGTGCGATATTTCCTGTGTTATACCATCACTTTGTTGGTCTCCATTTCAGCCAGTGATTTGAAGTGAGGTCTGAAGTGATGAAAGGTAGTGTTTGGAGTTGCCCTCATTAATCAGGTCATGAGTGGCGTCAGCGCCTAATTTACTAGTTTGTTCAGCACTTTGGTCACGGTGATCGCTGACTACACTGATAGTATTCCTGGACCCACAACCACTGCCAATCCTATGCCAGGTGACGCGATACCCCCTCATGTAACAGCCTACGTTGGAGGAGAGAACGACCCGGATTGCTGCCTCTATGCCCTGTGGAGGGATGGTCAATTGCTCGTCATTCAAGCAGCCCCAATATTATCAGTAGACGAAGACCCTACTTTCCTCAGTACAGCCGATATCGCAAGGGTCACAGCTGACTTTAACTACGGCCTCGAGAAAATAGCCCTGCTGCTACCCATTCTCGATTTCGACCGTGCTAACTGGGCATACCTTGTCAACCGCGAAGATGGCTCCCACAGCATTATCTACAAGCCAAAGCCCATGTACCGCATGATTTCCGCGGGGCGTACTTGGGCCCCCCTCGTTGACGAGTCAGAGATAATTACGACCAAATTCATCTCTGCGGAACATAGGCAGGGATTTTGGAATGGCATAGAAGTTGGTGCGCAGTTTCGTAACCCATCACCCGGATTTACCACGTCTTCTGACTACTCCCGTAAATGCTATAGACATGTTGATTGGCTGGAACGATAGGTGGATGAGAATCGTAGAACGTGAAACGGAAGGTATGTGTGTTTAGGTCAAGCCACTGACTACACAGACTCACAGTGTGGCTGCGACAGGACACCGATGCCTCCGAGGTCTTGATTTAACCTTTGAGGTGCTTGGACACATCATCCATGATGGACACATCGTCGGTATCATGACAGAATCAGTCACCGGAAGAATGGTCGAGTATCCCGACCGAGCCGTCGTATACGATGCCATCACCAAGGTCCAAAGCCGTGGTCTCATCTATTCAGTACAAGAAAGCAACATCATGATCGTCGACGGGAAGGTTAGACTCCTGTCCCTCGCCTCGATACGCAAGATCAGATCCGGTGATAATTATGCGGCGGATGTCAATCGCTTTCACTGGGATTCGCTTGCGCAGCTATTCGACAAGCTATACGAGTATCCCAACATCATGCCACCGTTGCATTCAATACAGCAAAGAACGGTCAAGGTTTTGGCACCCATCCCGCCCGTCCATCGACCCATGTCGCGCGATGGATTCGGCCCTCTGCATAAATTATTCGTCTTTGCGAATATTCCCA
The DNA here is from genome assembly GCA_017312325.1 of Pleurotus citrinopileatus. Classification (NCBI taxonomy): domain Eukaryota; kingdom Fungi; phylum Basidiomycota; class Agaricomycetes; order Agaricales; family Pleurotaceae; genus Pleurotus; species Pleurotus citrinopileatus. The sequence continues at coordinate 737,996 of BHFW01000002.1, forward strand.
CTTCGCCACGGAGGGAACCATCAAGGAAGCAACCCCTCTCCATCCGCACCCTAGAAAGATACCACGAACATATTCCATCCCATTACCGCCGGCACTCGGCAACTCCCTACCTACGACCATTGCCCCATTCCAGAGATACCTTATCGCACCGTGGATTGTTACTCGTTTCCTCTGATAGTGATACTTCTTCTGAAACGGACAGCGTTTTGTAAACTATATACCCCTTTGTTTGGAATCTTGAATGGCAGGACGACCCAGGCTCATAACGGAACAAGGCCAGTTGGTTAGTACTAATAAGCGCTATGGTTCCGATCATTGAATTAGGTTCCAAGCAAGGCATGTATTCTGTATAGATCGCGGCACGATCATCAAGGGATCATCTGCGCGTTTGAGGGATACCAGAGACGGGCGTCGACATCATCACTTACTCCACCAAATAGATTCTCGTGATCTACGGAGCATTTTAGACCACCAGCAACTGATCGGGCTCGGGATGGAATCGTTTACTCCGGAATCCGAGGTGCTCGGTTCTGACGTCGTAAATATCGAAGAGCGTCCGACGAATATTTGGATATTGATGTTCCATGGACCCGAAGGATATGTGAGGCTAGGTGAGGTAACGACGTACTAATTCGCCGCCGGGTAGGTATGAGGCCCTTGGGGAAATATGTACCTACCACGCCCGAGCCAGTGAGATTAATAGGCTGTAACCACCAAATTCGCTTTGTCGCGAGGCTTCCGTGTTGAGGCACCGGCGCCATGAGCTGGCAAACCTAAGTACAAGTTCCTTTTGTTGTACTAAGCCGTTCACACGCACTCCGACACTCCGTGGTGATGACTTCGCCACTGAAGATACATATACAACATATATCCCGACTGCATCTCTCCATTTTGCCCGAACTACGATGGAACTCGATAACAAACACTAGTACTCCTGTGGCTGGGTATTTGTGAGGACAAAACAGATATGTCGATACGACCAACCAAAAACGAGAAAACAGCTAGAACAAGATGTGTTGAATGAGAAAAATGATCGCATCGCCGCGTGGTGCCAGTGATGCTTGGGTGTACGTGTTTTTCCCAGAAAGCGTAACCTGGATGGGTGTTTCCAAGACATCACCATAAGCTCGAACGCCCGGGATTGCACTCCGCATAGCTCATCGCAGATAATTAGAGCCCGAGAGGCTGTCGGCTTTCCTTGCAGATCAGAGCCTCATATGAGTGTGCTTCGGGGATAGGATCGTTTGTACCATTGGGATGGGCCTATCATTCCGACACGGTGTTAGGTAACTACATGCCCCTGAATTCAATAATTTTTGTGGAGCTAGTTATTCATATTATTCCTGTGGGATGCAAGAGGGGATTCAGTGAGCGAATGTATATGCCTGAAAAACTCGGTTGCCGACGCCGACCTAAGGTTTCTATACGCCACACTTCGGCTTTAGGGGCACACAGGAGTATATCTGCATTTGGAAGGACCCTGCGCTCCGATCATGATCTATTGATGTCTTGGCGCTGGCACCTCTTCCCCACTTGCGATACCCGAGGTGTTCAATCCATTGACCTCAAACCATCTCACGTCCTCACGACCTCATGATTCGCCTGTTGATACTCCTTGGTCTGCTACCTGCACTATTGCACTCGTTCGCTCTTGCTGCTCCTCGTCTAGGACAGCCTTCAGTCGACCTTCAACGTCGCACAGATCCATTTTTCCCAGAGGAACCGCCTTCATGTCCGAAGTGTGCGCAAGTGAGGGGATATGATTTCGCTGCTGCTTCATATTAAATAAGGACGCTCAACATATACCGGATCATCATCTTCAGGATTATCCGAGCATCAATTCCTGTGCTCAAGCGGCGCCAGTGCTTGCCAACTTCACCAACGTAAGTGATCTCGCATGGCTATGCGTTCATTTACTTACTGGAGTAGATTATCTTTAACCCTGGAGCTTTTATCGATGTAATCAAGTGTGCTTGCACGGTACGCCATTTCACCGCCTCCTTGTATAATTCGTTGAGTTTTCATTTTTTCGCCATTAGGACACTTTCCAGGCTGCTTTTCCCCAATGCACCGACTGGTGTGTTTCCTCTCTCAAAATGCTGTTCTTCACCGCGCTCAACGTGAGAGAAGTTTTATCAGGACGAATCAAACGGATGTCCTAGATACACCAGATCTACCAAGCGTAGTCGAAGGCATGCGCCGTGTTTGCGGGGTGTCGAGCAGCATCCTTGGAAATGTATCAGGCGCCAATGGAGAGTTGACGACCACCAGCGCTGCTCCGGCACCGACAAATCCCTCTAACGGAGCCAGCGAAGCCCGCCTCGTTAGTGCGGTCTACATTGCGATGATACCCCTCGCTCTTTTGGCCTTGCTGTAACTGGACAGAGAAGCGTTACCTCTCTTTGGTTGTCCCCATCTATATTTTTATTCTGTTCACGATTTTCATGTCTAGCTCATGACCTAATGATTAGCGACGAGACTTTACGATACAAGACAAGATTGCCAACCAACTATTGTCCATGTTTCCATAGCCACTGATATTTGGGCCTTGTGCAGGCATGCACTTGAGTGTCACCGGACGCACATTCAAGCATCACCGGGCTCTGGCTGACTGTGAGAAGACTTTTCTGACCGCGAGAAAGAGGATCGGCCCGTCCGCGGTTTCCTCGGCCTCGCAGCCTATGCCTGCGCGACGTACGAAGTCGCTAGGTGAGTGAGCTTATCTTTCTATAATTAAGCTATCACTTACTGCAGTCCCTTACATCATTCACGCATCAAGGCCCTCCGCCGCAACGCCTAATCTCTATTGAAAAGGGTATCTGGGGAGTTACCCTGCGGTACCCTTTTCCGAGCCGGTCCACGAGTTGCTCAACTTCCTACTCACGATACTGGTCCTCATGACACCCTCTCTGCGACGCTTCCATCTATTAGAAGTCTCTAATTCTTAGTGATGAGGAGCATGAAATTTCTTAATTCGACTTCATAATTCCTGATGAAAGCTTGACTGTCTTGGCCACAACAGAAGAAGCGAGGTACTCTCAAGGGGTCCCGGATTCTCTCAAAGCTGCCGAAGGTGGCACACGCCAGTGTCTAGCATCAATTCGAAAGCTGGCGGGTTGCGATAGGCAGACAGTACTTGCGCTCGTTCTTCCGCTTTGGAGCCTTTGCTATGGCGTGGGGTATATAAGCTACTTGTGTCATTTGGGGGCTCTAAGACTAAGCCACTATGCCCCCCTCAGTCACCATTATCAGCCACACGACCGCCTCTTCTCCTCGCCCTCACATTCTCTACTCCCTCCAGGTCAGTCTTCAAGGCAAGCGTCGTGTTGTGGACAAGCGATACTCTGAGGTAGGAGTGTCATCGCTCACGGCAAAAACTTTGATTTACTCGTGCTTTAGTTCGTTGAGCTCCACAACACGCTCCAAGATCATTTCTCGCTTCCTCCAAAGCGCTTCCTAGTGACTGCGTTTATTCCGTCCGCCTGGGCAGACGATGCACTCATTGCTGAGCGCAAGACTGGTTTGGCGAATTATCTGAGGGAATTATTGGCGTCGGATGGCTTCAAGGACCATCCGGCTTTGACTGAGTTCCTCGCACCTGATGCGACAACCGCCCCTCGCCATTTCAGCCTCGAGGACGTCTTACCTTCGACACTCTCCCGCAAGGCTGGTGTTCATTTGGCTTCCGCGCAGGAGCTGGTCGATAAGGCTGACAACCCCGAGATGGGCACCATGGCAACTCCCATTGCTGCCGCCTACTATCCCGACTGGTCCGCTGGCAGCCATCCACCTGAGAAGATTGATTTCTCCAAATTTGATATATTGTTCTTCGGTACGCGCTCGGCGTTGTCTCTGGTTCTTTATTGACGGATGTAAATGTTGATTGTCAGCTTTTGCGATGCCAAACTCTGCATCTTCTTTGACGTGGGACTCTGGAGCCCAAGACATCCTAAGGCGGCTGGTTTCGAGCGCGCGGAATAGCGGCAAAGGCACCAAGGTCGTACTTTCCGTAGGTAAGCTTCCAAGGCTTCTTCCACCAAATATCCAATTTTTTTACATCGTTCTTTAGGTGGATGGGGCGGCAGTACCTGGTTTTCCCAGGCTGTAAGTAGTTCAGCAAACCGCACCACATTCAAGAATGCACTCGTGAATGCGGTGAACTCCTTTGGTTTGGATGGTGCGTCCGTCTACACCGTTTGATCACTCAAACTCAAGGGCTTACATAGGTGTCGATATCGATTGGGTGCCGTGATCTTGTTTTTTGTATATTGAAGTTATGACTGATCGTCCATTCTACAGGAATATCCAAACTCTACCGGCGCTGGAAACCCACACTCAAGTGCTGATTCTGCCAACCTCCTTAGCTTCTTTCAGACGCTTAGAGGGGCACTGGGTAGCTCGAAGATCATCTCGGCCGCTGTTCCGCATCTGCCGTGGCTCGGATCGAACGGGAAACCATTGACCAGCGTCTCGTCTTATGCAGCCCAGCTCACCTACGTTAACATTATGTACGATCATACATTGAATTCGACTACCTTAATCAGCTCACCTTTAACTCAGGAACTACGATGTTTGGGGAGCTTCGTCCAACCCAGGTCCCAATGCACCCCTAGGTAAACTTCGGTTTCAGACTTTTTGAATACTTCCATAACTAATAGATGACCACAGGTAACCTGTGCGGCACGTCAACTCAACCGCAAGCAAGTGCACAAGCCGCGTTATCGCAATGGAGGAATGCAGGCTTCCCCGCGAACAAGCTCTTACTCGGTCTTCCTCTTGTGAGCATTCCATAATCGCTTTTCTTTGCTTTGCGTTTCAGCCTTCTGATAGAGATCGACTTCAGTACGGATATGTTTCACAAAGTACAAGAACTAATCTCACAGGAAGTTTGATGCCTTCAGAGGATATGCTTCTCCTTCATGAAAGCGATGAACTAGCAGACTCGCCACAGCGCGAGTTTTTGAATGGTGCTCACGCCAGGCCCCGAGAGAGCAAGGTTGTGGCTCAGGCCAATGGCGATCTGAATGGTTGGTTTGGACAGCAAATCCCTTTCAATTCGTTGCTAGCTTCCGGCGCGTTGGTCAAGAAGTCCGATGGCACCTACGGACAGGGTGCTGGATATACCATGGGTATGATACAGCCGAATCATTCTCCTGTGCGGTGGCTAAGTGCATTATTAGCTTGGGACAATTGCAGCGACACACCGGTACGATTCCTTCCTTGAATGTCCCTTGTCGGTCTAACCACGTCTCAGTTCTTGTTCAACGTATCTCGACGCACTGTCGTTACTTATGACGACACCTGGAGCCTAGGCGACAAGGCCCTTTTCGCGAAGCAAAACGGAATGGCGGGCTGCTTCACTTGGTCTCTGGATCAGGTAACTGACTTGCGTTCCATCTTGGATTATGAGATGATCGCTCATAATCATGGTGCAGGACGACGGTGTATCCCTTCAGAACGTTATTCGCAAGAACCTAGGCAAATAATAGGTATCAGATGGGCTACCACGTTGCGCACTTACGACGACTACAATGATCTCATGACACGACTGACTCGATTAGAATAGTAACTGGTATACATTATTAATACACGGGTATTCCGGAAGTACACGGTTCTCCATACATCATTACCGTTGATAACAAGTATCTTGACGGCCCATATGGTGCACACATCAAAGGAAGGCTGTCAATAGCAGGGTGCTTAGGACAGCAGCCAGCAGCGAGTGTTGGTTTCGAGAGAGGACCTTCGGACCGAGGCCTGTGGAATTAGAAGGGGCTTGTCTCTGGTTCGTACTGTCGGAATCACTGCGATAAGGGGAATAAGACTGAATTCTTTGAGAGGGAGACACAAGGCAAGAAAGCTATGGGACACTAGTTCGGTAGCTCGTACAAGCATGTCATACGGTTACTGAAGTGGGGCCTTGACCACAGAGCTCACCTCTTTGACAAGACCCAAGCGCCACTGCCAACTTCCTCAAAAGTAAACCCATTATTATTCGTGTTCGTCCTAGCATCACTGCCGAAAATCTGGGTAATCCGCACGCCCAATCCAACACCATCAGGGAGATTAGACAGCCCTACGGATACTTCAGCGTAGTTCATATTGGTCGCAATGACGAGTGTATCTTTCCCAACAGTCCACAACCCTATGTCAACGCGGTTCAGGACAATGCCTCGGAAGGTCGCCTCCGGGTTGAATATAAAGGGGGTCATCTTTGGTAGGGCCAATGCTAGCGCTGAAGCCGAAGCTTTGACATCGGCTGGTGTTGGATCATCCCAAGGCACGATGCCAAGTCCACCGTGGTTCACCCCTAGTAAGGACTGAACAACAAATTCCTTTCCGGTGGGGAGACGCTTCCAGTAAGTTTCCAGCCCAAATGCTTGAGGCACCGTCCATACGGCTTTGGTCCTTTCCCATCCATTGACGAAGAGACGATCTGCAAATTCGTCCATCCGCCTTGAGATGTCCTCAAACTCCCCGCGGCAGTTATCGCACCTAGCTCAAAAGGCATGAGTAGCATTCCAGAGGAAGCCCGACTAGCCTGAGTACACACCCACAATCTCCATAATCAGCCGTACAGGGTGTATGCCACTGAGAAGAGAATGTGACATTGTTTCCAACCATGTATGTATCCTAAACCGAGATGGCTGTGAGGGAAAGCTTTTAGATAGCCTGCCTGTAAATTTGCCTCACTTGCATGATTATATCAGCCCCCGAGGTATATGCATCGAAGTCAAAGTTTTCGCAATTCAGGACAAGGGAGACAGGGTGGTATCCTACACCTCCTGTGCTGACTGCGGAAGAAGGACCGCCGTCAAGCGACGTGATCAGGTCATACGCATTAGGAGTGGCGTCCAAAGGGTCAGATGTCCCATCTGGTTCATCTGCCGTGTACCACAACAGTAGGTTCGGACGAGACTTGATGCTATTGACTTGTGCTGTGACCGACGTTGAGTTCATATATGTACTGCCAAGATTATGAGTGACTGTACAATTCGGATAACAATGTTGAGACTGACTTGCGCATGTCATACATCAAATACAACCCGACTTCTTGCATACGGTCCAACACGGCGTCCAATGCCACAGGGTCATTGAAGCTAGGAACGGGGTGAACCTAGGCTAGGACGTAAGTTGTAAACGAGGTAGAGTCTAGAACGAGGCCTTTACAATTGTGAACCTAGTGGGAGAGGAATAAATGCAGTGCGTCGGAATTGCGAAACAAGCCTTACATACCCCTGTGCCTTCAATTCATTGAGTACACTAAGATTCTTGGCCAAATAGTTATCGAACTGAGTATAAAAGCCAATGGGGAATACGGGGGAGAAGGCACCACCCTTGCCATCCGCGGGACGAGCTAGCAGCGCGCCGGTACGAAGATCCATCTTGGTAACGGAGCCTATCCCCACTGGGGGGTTCGGTAGGAAAGACAAAGCCCCAGAAGCATGGAACGTTTGCGCGGGAGACGAGGGCAGACTCGCCGTGCAGGATAGGTTGAAAGGGTTTGTTTGAGGCGTAAGCGTCCGAAGAGAAAAGGGCAAGGTATGCTGGGTGGCATTTAGCGGGACGTCACCCGATGCAATGATTTTGCCGTTGATAGAAACCGTGATTTTGAGAGTAGACAAAGTAGGGTCTAGTTTGATAGGGCTTGAACCTGGTAACTGAGCGAAGCGAACTGGCGTGTCGATGAGAATTGCATTAGTGGAGAAAGCATCATCAGGTGAATCAGCATCGGTAGGCAGGTAAGGCCGGATTGCAGGGGCACAGCGGAGGGAGATAAAGGGGGTGCTGGTTGAGAGAGGGACAGGAAATTGGCCCCCCGGAGGGACAATAGGTGAAGTTGACATATAGTTCTTACCACACCTGTATCACCGTTATCGAAGAGTACACCATCTAGAGAAATGAGCTCACCATGTCTGAGAATTCGCCCCAGGCAACTGTAGGGCCACGATAACCAAACTAGCAAGCGTCGTCCAAAACTGCATTTTCCGCGACTTGGAACCTCCACTTTGAGGCAGGTCCTTAAAAAGGGCCCAAGCTACAGTCAGGATGGCTGATTATACTTGTGCCCGGGTTGGGCAGTTAGATTATAAGATGACAAGTTTTGGTTGCATCATGCGCCTTGGGAACATGAGAAGCAGCCAAAACGCATGGTGGAAGAACGGGGGCAGGCGGAAGCCACAACAGCCATGCTACCATTATATTTCACACATGGGGAGCACCCAAATTTCCATCACAAGCGAGCATGCAGCCATGTCCACGGGACACGGAAGAGAAGCCCATTATATATCACTGTGCTTCTCAGGCCAATAACAAAGTACTCCAACATATCACTAAGGAGTGCTCCGCGTCGATTCACGGAGTTGTAGCGTTGAGTATTGTGAACTTCGGTGGTTGAATCGCAATTGCATGTCACTGGGTGAGTGTAGCGACTGGCTGGGTTCGAGCGAATTGCGGAGATGATCCCGAGCGTTGAGTCTACATAGAAGGTGTCAGCCAGAGTCTCACATGTAGTCAACAGCGATCGAATACATACAACGCAAGATAAGAGTTTACATATACTAGCGGTCGTGGTGATCAGTAGGGTATTGACACGAACGGAAGATAGGTCGACCCACATCGGGTACCCGAGAGCTCCACTCCCAAAAATAAAAGGGTATTGGGTCGGGCGGAGAACTAACGGGTGGATCATCAGGAACTTCTTCTGCACGACAGCTAATATTAATACTCACAAGGAGGAGGTACGCAAGCTTAGTCAAACTGAGAGAGATTTTAGCGCCGGCAGGTACGCTTTCAAGGATGCCACGATACCTTGTAAGCATGCCAGTGCTGATAACATATCGCACAATGACTACAACGACAGCATCCATTCGACTGAAAGGACGCTTGAGATAGATCTATGCGTTCGAGCGATATGACTAACCTTGGAATGCCGGTAGTCGGTCGAGACCACAGGAGGAAGGACATCATGGCAGCAATAATCATATCTATGACCAGTGGCACCAAGCATCCAGGAAACAGTATGACCCACTGGTCAAAGGTTAGTATTCGGGCGAACGGACTACATGGCTAGACGCTTACAGCAAAAGATGGGGGAATGATTAAAGAGTCGAGTTTCTCCCTGAAAATATGTCACATTGGGGGTACGCTGGATCATTGGTTCCAGGCACTCACAGTTCAACCAAGTAAACTGGCGCAACCGAATGAGCATTGAACACAATCCATATAACGAGATCGCCAAAGCTTACCAACACCGGCGGCTGGACGAAGTGAAAGCCTCAGCAATGTCCAGGGTTCCATTGGAGCAAGCAACTTACCGAACGCTACACAAACTATCAGTATCAGAGCCACCATGATGGCCCGAACAACCCATTCCTGCAGGTATAGTATGCTGTTCGTCACTATAGTAGCTATGACATGAGACCAACCGGGACGAAGTATGGGAAGAACTTCTTACAGCGCCAAATTCTCCATAAGTAAAGCCTACGAAGAAATTTAAGGTCAATGTAACGTTGGCGCTCTTTGCAAGGCGCACCCATGGACGATCCATATCACAAAAACCTATCCAACATGTCAGGGGACAGTCAGAACATCGATGCAGATTGGAGGCACGGACGTGAGCAACGCCGAAAGGCTTGAAAACACGGGTCAAACATGGGAAGGGCCCGATCTCACGACGGACGTACTTTAACACTCCTACGTCGCCTTATCAGCTACATCGCAAATATACAAGCGTGGAACGACGCACCAAACCAAGGTTTGCAAGGCCTCTATCTCCCCATAACGAAAGATGAGGTAGTAGTACATAGCATGGATAGCGAATACAACATTGACTGTATCAAGAAGGCTAAATCAAAGTAAATTGGCTGAAGAAAATGCACAATGTCAGATTGGCTCACAACAGAATGATAACCTAAGGGTGGTCGCGTCGTGTGAGGTCAACCAGTGGGGGTTACATCATAATCTTCACCAAAACGCACCCAAAATTTCGTCATCCTCGTGTCATGAGGGTACTTCATGAAGTACTGGTAAGCCTGGAGGATACTAATGCCGTAGAGTCTTTGAGGCTGATCAGCGACTTGAAAGTAAGATGCCCGCACGGTACTGTTACTTACATGGTACCGACGACTAGACCGCCAAAGGCTGCACCCAACGTTTCGTGGATTGACATGATTGTGGTGTGCGCCCACTAAGGTCGCTGGGAGCAGAGGATGTTCAGAACTTCAGCAGCATCACACAAAGCGAACAGAGAATGCTGGGCGCGCGTAATAAGCCAACCATGTAGGTACCATTCCCACGTCGAACAACAGGAACATCAACCGAGGACCTCGAGGCACATGTCAATGCTTCCGGGGATGGAGGCCTCAAGTTAAGACACCACAAACGGCAAAAACTCTTCGCGTGGGGCAAATGGAGGTACTTAAGTATACCACTTGAACCTTTTGTCTCCTAATCAATCACTGAGGAATCAAGACATGACCGAATCGCGCTCGGAGTTGGCGCGGAGCAGCATGATACTGATACAAAGTATGATGAATGGTGTCTCATCCTACGTACGTGCCAAAGTCTCGGCATCGCTGAATTTTACGCGTCTCCGAATGAATCCAACCGTATGCCCCCAGCACTAACGTATTCGTTATCAGGACCATAGCTGCCCATGATACACAGTTGGATCTCTTTCGCCGCCCACGTCCCAAAGTCGATAGGGACGGGTTCGAACGATGACTGGTGGACATTTGTTAGGGGCCGTGGAAACGCCGATGGAAGACTTGCGCTAGTAGCGGGGAGAGTTGAGCTAGATAATTGGCTCAACGGCATTCTGATGCTCTTGACAGCTTTCGATGAGAGGATGGCATCATACGCAAACGGGATACCACGAACTCTCCGGTAACTGGTATTCACCAAAGTGCAGTGAAGCTGTGCAGCCTGTGAGCAGAGACGCCGATAACACGGATTATATGGGGAACCGACTTTGAGAGGACGAGAGTCCACGATAAATCCCGCGACCTTGAAGGCTTGATGTACAAGCTCTGATGGAAAGATGTCAGCAAATATATCTGCAGATAGGTTACACGTGTACTGACCGCTCACTTGAACTAATTTACGCACATCTTCAACGTCGTCGTCAATGTTACTGGCATTTCGTGATTCCGCAGCTATTGATGTTTGAAGGACGTTTATGTCAGGACCAACCCATAAGACGTTGGCACCGCCGTTCCTTTCCGGTTTCAAGACGTCCATGGTCTTGAGTGGGACGTGGAGAGGCCGGGGGTGAGCCCTACCGGTTCCTTTCGTTCCCCCGAGCACGCGATCCGGATTAAGAATGTCCAAAATCCTCGGCTTGAGCGACTTCAAAAGTTCCAGCGCATCCTCGACGGTCTTCCTGCCAGAATTATCCTCTTGACTGAACCGCGCATCATCTTGAAGTGCCATGACGCCGAGAGTAAAATGCACCCGTCTTGGGTCGACCACGATCCTATTCTCCAAGCCTCCAATGGGAGGTGTCGCATTGAGCAGTGCATCCGTAAATTCAGATATACGCCTCCGGAGGATAGAATGCGTTCCCTGATTCAGTTTGCTATTAGCTAGCAACGGAAATATGTCAAAGAAAATAGTGGTACGAGAGGAATCGCAAGAACTAGTGGAGACGAAATGTCAACGACGGTACCGCAAGTCAACAAAATAGTAGCTTACAATGAGTTGGCCGAGGTGCAGGAGGGCGATTACCCCCAAAACCTGCACCTCTTCCCCTCCTGCCTCTTCCACTTCGAAATGCGTGATCACCTCGTGAAATATCCTTATCGTTGCCTTGCAAAGTAGAAGCACCCAGGGCTTCTTTGAGCTCAGAGGGATGGTTCCAGGGAACATGCCCGCCCACCTTGAATACTTCCGCCCCTTCCAAAGGCCCCTGGGCCGCCACGCCTAGAATTCGATTCCATGCCAATCGTACCACTAGATTCAGCCCGCGCTGGCAAAGTCCACTGTGACGGCGTAGTAGAGTTCAGACTGAATACTCTGGGTGCAACAGGCCCAAACCGTAGGTTTCTGAGCAAACTACGGTTACTTGATCCATTAAAGACGTCACGTAATACGAACGATGCAAATTTGGAGGAGATCAGAGTGGTGCCAGGTTAGTGCCAGGTACGCAAGTTGTTCGACGTTTGTTGGGGATATTGGCGCCCGACAAAGTAAATTGCTCCTAATCGAGGTCCCCTGAATCCACTGCGCACGAAGATGTAATGTTTCGCAAGGATAACCCAGAGGAAAAGTGCACCGGAGTGAGGAATGGGCATGTGAACGAAGTCATAGCTCTCTGCTAGCTAGCGCATTTATACACTATTCTCACAGTATACATATCCCTCCTAAGGCGAAAATTGACAATTAAGCTCGATATCCACTTTCTCGCTGACGATCGGCAGCTATCAAGGAAATTGAGGGAGTATCAACGTGTATCAACGGAGGAAGCAAAATAAAGTTACATTGGAGTTGTTGTTCCACACGGTCGCTTCGCAACCTAGGGTATGTGGCGACTCAGTTTGTTTCTGGAGATGAACTCATTGAAGCAAGCGTACCAAGTGATAAAGAAGTGAGGCTAGAGACTTTGAACACGGAGAGTGCGGCAATCGGGAAATTGTAGTTAAATTCGGGCTAGTATGTAAACGAGTGTTAGCTCATTGATGCTAGAAGTTTACTTTGTCGGCGTACGTATTTCTTAAACGTGACTCCCCATTGGAATCCATCCGAGCCATTGACGAGGCCAGTCTGTTGTCCGTCCTTGAATTCGACACTATCTTCGTATGTGGCATCGAATGTGAAAGTCTCATTTCCATCATTCTTGAACATCTGCATCCCTTGGGTGAATGAGATTTGATCTGTAACATCATAGCATGAGAAGGTGTATGAAGCTTGAAGGCTGAATAATCAGGGTACTCGCATTCCCATTCATCATTAGAAAGGATGCCAGTGCCCGTTGGAGGAAGCTGTTTGACGAGTAAAGAGTCATGGTCGTATACGTGCACGTTGAAGCGATATTCCCAGTTATCGCCAACGCACGCGCCAGTGGTCGCCGTGCCACTGTGCACCAGGACTATATATACTTCACCTCCATTTTGTGCGAAGTCTCCATCAGGTATGGCATTAGTGACGTAGATGTAGGCATCAATGTGCCAAGTCACGGTTTCCAGGAGGACCAACATAGGGAAGCCGACGTTACCATCGATCTGCAAAGCGTTCATGGGCGTAATGGTTTGGCTGTAAAGGTTTGAGTCGATGATCGGGAGAAGTTGAGCGGCGGAAAGGCTGCGTACCATCGCCAAAAAGATGCGTCAATGGGTGGGGTAAGATGGTTGTCATACCCGACCGATTCGCTACGTGCAGCAAAGGTACCATATTTGCGCTCTGATTCCGGAGTGTCGTCAATTCGAAATTCGCCCATAAGAGGATCGAGCGCGGTGATGGTTTGCGGTGGTGTATCGCTAGTACTCATTCTTGAAGGAGTGGGATGATGGAAGAAGCGTGCGCTTCCGAGGTGGTTATTTGTACGATGTAGACTCTACGATGAGACACGATATACGATGAGACACGATAAGATATTTAGGGTCGTGAAGTACCTTGTGCCTTCTTAGATAGCCTAGGTGGAACTATTTATTTCATCCTGCACGGGTTCGGTTACATCGGTGTGCGCATTGTTGTGGCGGTCTCCTCGTCGATGTTCAAGTCCGTGATCGCATATTAGGAGGTGATAGGGGTCGCCCAGGACCACATTATTCATGGCGGGTGTGCCGTCCATACTTCATCGATTGATCAGCTATGATGATAGACTCCAGGCACCAGTTCAGCGTGCTTATTCGTACGTAGTGGCCTGATGCACGACAAGATTTGGGGTCGTGAAGCACCCCCCGCCTTATTCGACAGGGCCAAAAGCAAAGTCGTGCGTGAATTCAACCAAATTGTAGCTTTGCGACAGTCTTGGCTTCGTGTCAACCAGACGTCCAGAACGCGAGCGGGACGTGATGTTCCAGAAAACATTTTGGGGTGAATTCATCGAGTGTATAACCGAGTACCAATCTAGGGACGGACATATCGACGTTATATGTTTCGGTGGGATGATCGCTGTGAGGCAAGAGCAAAGCAAAGACGACTGGGCGCTGTGGAAGGAGATAGCCTTATGTAAACCGCAGACGGCGGATGGAGTACGGGCTCAGCGGCGAGAGCCCGCGGCTTGAGCAAGCTCTCTATTGTCTGCGCGAGGGCCAGTCGCAAACGTCGAGCAGCTGATCAAATGACATTGGCGCACCCTCGCGGAGACTGTGTCAACGGGAGGCGGCAGCCAAGGCGCTGGTTAAGGTAAGCATTCTTGTGCTCTGCTTCGGGCGTGTGTGTGGTCGATCCGAAGGTCGCCTTCAAGCGCATCGATGCTCTAACGTGGTGTACTTATCATCCATGAAAGCGTATGGATGAAGGTCTTCGAGTTCGGTTTCTTTTGAAATCTGCTTCCCGTCCTTCAAGGTTTCCCTCATGCGGATGTCCTGCACTATACGCTATGTGCAGACCACCTCTGCGTTCGATGCGTGGGCATGCATCTTCTGATGAGACACGATAAGAGAATAAGGGTCGTAAAGTTGAGGCACCTCGTCTATCATTCGGACAGACCAAAAAGCAGCGTCGTGCATGCATTTTGACTATATTGGAGCAAAGTGATAAGTCTTGGCCCTTCGTGTCATGGTGGAGGACTAGATGGCCAGAGAACTTGTGGATAGGACATGATAATGTTCTAGAAACCATTTCGCGGTGGAACTAGGAGCAATATTGCACAGTTGCGGGGTTTGTTGGACACAACCCTTATGTACTCATGTAAACACTTGCAAGGACATACTTTATCGTTATCCCTTCCGATATAAGCCCTTTCACTAGTACGACCGCCGCTGCGAAACTCGGCAAGCAAGACAGCGTCTGACGAATGTCCTGAGTATTAGGATATTATTTGTGTACTTGACACCACTATCCCTCACTGTGAGAGGGATAACAAAGGAGGGGTAAATTTAGGGTAAATCTGCCGAGAAGAGTGATAGTTGTAACCGAACGGGGCTCGCTTATGGAAAGTGCAAAAGCTGACCTACGGCAGACTGTTCTAAGTATAAGTTCCGTTAGAATTCTGTTTAACTAAACAGATTCTGGTAATATATAGTAGGTGGTAGCGAAAGAGTCCTTCTTCCAAAGACCCTATTCCATGTAAATACGCAGGTAAATAGTATAGCAAAGTTACCAAGTGGAGAGTAATCATAGGCACCGCGCAGAGTGCCAGAGTTCAGGCCAATGATGCAATGATGCATGATACGCAAGAACGTCCCAAGTCTAGATGAAAACGATCACCTCGAAAAAAATCGTACAAAGATCTATCAGCGTTAACAACCCGAGATGGATGTCTATGGGGTAGTGTCAGTACATACACGGGTTACTTTGCTTTAGACCAAGGACTGACAATCACAACAGCCAACCACTTGAAGGGACTGATGATCCCATAGACTGTGAAAGCTTGCCAAAGGCAGCTTCATAATCCTTCTGTTGAGTTGGAGAAGGGGTTCGGGTCGGCAGAGCGTGGGGTGATGATAATGATGGCGATAAACGCGAACTCGAAGAAGCTGAAGACGATGACGTCTGCGAGCTGGAAGGTCGGAAAAGCGACCTGAGCTTCCTCTGCTTCTTCGGCACGGGGCTCGGCGTAGCCAATTGACTTGGCCCAGGACCAAAGCCATATGTGGTCTGTAGAGACGCGAAGGCGGCTGAGTAGTCCTTAGCTGGTGTTGAAGAGCGGAGAGGCATTGTGCTCGAGACGGAGGGTGCAGTTGATTGCAAGGATGTGGTAGAAGCTGAGTACATCTTGTTGGTGTAAAAGCGCTGTGTAAGTTGCTTTAAAGGCGAGTTGGTTGTTGGTTTGTTGGACTTGTCAATCCAACTTGGAGAGGTTTTATAACCACAAGTCCAGCATCTCCGGAATCGACGATAATCTCAAACTGCGGGGCCGTAGGGCACAGTCAAGATTGATCATCAAGAGCTCCGAAGATCAAGGGCTACAAGAACAGCGTTTCAGAGCCAACGAGAGGCGAAGCATCATGGAGTAAACCTATATTCACGCTTCTGAACATAACCTATTGGGTGCCTGAGAGCGAGCGAGTCATAAATGCGCGTCGCACGGGATGGCTGCCGGAGGAGTCATCCAACATCAACAGCTATTCTTAGCTGAGCACAGATTCCTCTCAGGCTCACATGGAACATCAATCATGTGGATTGGAAATAAAGCGATGTCGATGCACCTATGCAAGGCCGTGAATGAGAGGTAGACAGATCGAGGCGTAAATTATGCGAGGCCCTCGCGCGTAGAGTGAGTATTATCTAAAATTGTATATTGCGGCGAAAACGGGTCTACTGCACAGAGATATCGACTTTTCATAGACCTAACTCATCGGCGAAAGGAAGAGCAGTGATATCACCCAGAGCGACGTAAGTAGGCTTGGATGCAACCAGCGTAGATGCCAACTGAGGAAAACGTTGAATACGAGGTGATGATAGAAGACCAACAGATACAGACCTTTGAAACACCAGCAGCGTTGACTTTGTCCAATGATGCAAACGTAGCATCAAGAGAAGCTTCAGAACCACTCAAGATCTATCATGATCATGATCTTCAGCTCATTGATCCCGTCGAAAAACATGATGAAAAATCACTTGCCTTGGAACCAACCAGAGCAGCAATACCATCCCGACTATCGAGAGAGCTGGCAGCAGCGAACTTGGCTTTGGCGATAGCTTTGGTAAGCTCCGCCGCCTTAAGGCCTCCAGCGCTTGCGGTATCCTTCAGTGCCTTGACAGCGGCTTTACCCGCCTCCGCAACTCCGGCTGCCGTGGTGCCCTGAACGAGGAGACCGAATAGCGCAGCATCGGAGTAAGGGAGGTATACTGACTGAACGCTGGTACCATCCGGAATTGCTGCGGCTATGGGTGAGAGGCCCTTAGACCACTTGACGGAGGACTGCGGTGAGAGGTGAGCAGCGAGGGTTGCCAGCTCCGGCGAGGGTGCGCCGGCTACACCAAAGCCAACAAACACGGTCTGAGGGCCAGTGTGAGATGCTAGCCGCGTTTCGCCACCAAAGTACTTGGTAGAGGAGGAAGTGAGAGGTGTACTGGAGGTGGTTGCAGAGGCGAGGGATTTCTCAACCAATTTAGAAAGGGTCGACTGTTCGATTCCGGATCCGATGACTGCAATGTTGCCCTTGGAGAAAGCAGACGCAGCGTAGGCCTTGATGTCGGCAGCGGTGATACTGTTATGGGGGGAGGCAAATAGGGATGATCCTAGACCAGAGCGGAAGGCGAGTCCGTGAGCAAGGTCAATAGCATGAACCGCTGGGTCGGCAGCAGCAGCTATCGACTCGCTCTCCAGGACAGGAATGACGTATTCTTCGAATTCATGACGGGTGAACTTGCCGGAAGTCAAGAACGACGAAAGCACGTCGACAAAGAACTCTCTGCATCGTGTCAACGGAGATCCCGGTGAGCGCAGAAGCCACTCACTCGTCACCACGGAGGAATTCCGCCGTCAAAGCCAGGTGCTCTCGTGAATGAGAGGCAGAGAGCACGCCTCCGTACAATTCACTCTCCCGAACGGTTCCGAGGGCTGTCCTTTTCGCCGTGCTCTACGCAAGCAAAGCATCAGAACGAGGTGGCTGGTAGATTCAAGTCTAATGTACCTTGAAGGCAAAGTTTTTTAATGCATGGGCGACACCTGGTTTGGGCTCATAACGACTTCCTGCCTTGACCAAAACCGTGACAGACGAGGTTGGTTGCGCCGGGTCGACAGCGGCAACCTTGAAACCTGAAGTTTCGACGACGGTGGCAAATGAGCGCGCCAGGCGCGAGACATTACGCGCGGCCGACGCTTTTGAGGCAAGCATGAAGGAGGTTGCGACTGACGATGTGCAGAAACTAGTAAGGCCTCTAACTCCGACCTCGGGGACCACTCATATTCCGGGGATTTCCGCAACGCTTACTGACCGTGGGAACTCTGCAATTCTGACTGTGGATATCAATATTCGCACGCATTGGACTTATAAGACCACACAACTACTTACTTCTTGAATGAGTGACGTCAAAGCGGGATTTCAGGCGATCATGTACTACATACTAGTAGGGCATGTTCTGGCGGCTGAGAGCCTGGCATCTGTAGCTGAGGGTCCAACAACCGCTGTGGAAACCTAGCGGGCAAGCGCTAGTACTTCCGATTCAATTTTTACGGCAATGAGGGCAAAGCATTTGTTCCCAAACAGTATACCTGCCTCACAGTCCCATTCGCTAGCGAGACATGTCAGTGCTTACTTGGTATATGGAGATTCTGGACCTTTGTGAAAAGAACTTCACAAGCGGCGTGCTCGGAACGTCGGAAATGATGGCAGGCATCTGACCAACAAGGTTTAAGTATTTCAGGAGCTTTACAATTAAATCACCCATCAGAACTTTGCTTATACATAATTGACTGTGCCACATGTTCCCCACACAGCGGGAATGATGACATACAAAGGCGAGAAAGCCTCATCTATCAAGTTCCATCTTGACATTCCCAGCGCCTACTTATTATATATCTTGGAACTGCAAAAGTCACCGTCAAACGTCAAACGTTTTCTCTGCCATCAGTGCGCAGCTGCCGTGCACCAGAGTTCAGCTCAGCGCGTCCTCAAGTATGATTCCCACCAAACACCAATCGATATTCAACATCGGTTCAGAACCACCTACATACGCTCGGCACACACAACATGCAGACACCCCACGATACCCCTCCTCGTCTTAAGCTCTTCCTCTACGCCAGCATACACGCTTTCAAGCTCAAGCTCTGCTTCTCCTTGCCACATTTCCTGTAACGTAGGCTTGACCGACTCAACGTAGGTTGAATAGGCTTTCCGGAATGCTTTTCCGATCCGAATCATCCTGGGATCGTTTACCCATGGACCAACGGGCACGTAAACGCGGCGGGCGTCAATATTGACGAAGGAGCCCGAATGTGCCAAGTAATTGGGAACGTTGGGGGCCAGGTTTGTGATGCCACGGCCTCGGTCGAGGGCGATGCGTAGCATTTCAAAGAGGCGGCATATGTTGGGGATGTGGCTTTCGGAGGAGACGCCATAAGCCGGGTGGATGGCTGCTCCACGAAGCCATTCAGAGGATAGGAACAACCCTCCGGGGCGTAGGACTCGTCCAACTTCTGCTAGGACTTTGTTGAAGTCACGAACCTAACGGGAAAGGGAGGGATGGTTCGAGGCAGGGATGTGGGGGGAGGAGGCGAGTGATCACATACCGCCATGGAAATGCTTCGAGCATGAATAACATCAACGGCACCATTGCTCCAGCCCAGAGGTTCATTAATGTCGCGAACTTCAAAATCCACATTTGGAAGGGGGTATCTGGTCGCGATGGGGACTAATGAGAGCTAAGCAAATGGTTGGTCGTCGAGTTGGCAGAATGGTCTCACCGATGTCTAGCCCAACAACATGGGCATGAGGAAATTCGCCTGCCATTTCCATGACCCTGTAAACGCCTAGATTAGGCTTCAGCTAAATATAAGAAAGTGAACGAGGAACCATTTCCCTGTGCCAGAGCCGAGGTCTACAACCAAAGGCTGGCGATCAGGAAGATCAGTCAATGCCTGGGGCACCGGTCCAACATAGTTGGCTCCTAGCAAGGTCTTGAGAATGTTGTGCTGTGCATCAAGACGCTATAGACAAAGTGAGGGATGAGCTGAGATAGGACAGGTTTAGGGAAGGGGTAATAACGGCTATAACTTACCTTCTGCTCCGGCGCATCCACAGGCAGTGGATATGGCGAAGCACCATGGGAATGGAAGAGTCGTCCGTTCCTTTCGCAAAAGTACGAAGGAATTTCAGACTCGGTCACTTCGACCAAAGGGCTGTTAGAGTCGTCGATGCTGTCATCATCATCGTCCTCTTGATTCCCTTCTGCCCAGCGTAGATTAGGTTCAACAGTCCAGTTTCGGTAATCAAAAGGAAAACCTTGGTGCCCCATCGTACTGGTAACAGCAGTACTGGTGGGCATTGTGAAACGGTGATAGTTTTCTGAGTCGGTTGTGGTAACTTGTGTTATTATATGGGTCCTTGTGGGCATAAATAAACAGGCGGAGTTGCTTTGGACGGTTTATTAGTTTCAGGATCAGGCCCCAAGAAGCACAAGGCTCGATCCCAGCGAAGGCAGATCTTCCAGCAACGTGGTCATACCGCAAAAACTCGGAGACCATTTGCGCTCATTGGCGTGGGTTATAGATTGTAGTTTGTTCGGCGATTGAAAACAGGATTGCGATAGGAACACATAGGCGGAATTAGGGAGATAGGCTCAAGCTGAGTTCAGGAATTCAGCTACTCCCTGGAATGAAGTGAGCCTGCAGGTAGTACCCATTACCGGAGCTACCAGGCTGAGGAGTGGTCACGTTTGGTCCTGGAAGACTACCCTTCAATCTCCGTTGGTATTGATGGGTTTGACGCATTTCGACTCGGGCCAGTGAACCCGGAAAAGCGCACAAATAGATGGGAAAGTTGGAACCACTGGCTTGTCGCAGGATAGTAAAAGGGGTCTAAACACTAATGGAACCGATAATTAATGCTAACTGTGTCGGGCACTGTAGTGTATTCGGTGTTATCAGATCTAGAACGCAGGAGTTTTAAAAGGACGCATCCACTACCACGACAGTCTTCGGGACCTTGTTGTTGGCAAAGGTTGTGTGTCAAATATTCTTGAAAGGGGTCCGCTTAGCTGGTATTGTTTTTATCAGAAAGCACTGCAAGTTTCATTCGTTAGACGCAGTGGTGTCAAGGCGGTGAGTGGCACCAGGGACACTTGGGGAGTCGATCCAATAATGACTCTTCATGCGCACGTGCAGATCACATGTTATTCAATTTAACTAGCGCGTCGCAGTTGTGCAACCACAAGGTTTCCCAACCCTTCTCTTCTTGTACCACCACTCCCACAGCGAAACGCCATTATGCAGGCCGAAGAGGTTGAAGCATTTTTTGCAGAACAAGACGAGCTCATGAACATGCCCGATGACGGCCTCGAAGATCACATCGCTCGGCTCGTTTCGAGGAACAAGTGGGTCAACACCCCCCACTGGGACGGAATTGCTGAGAACTTGGATTTTAGAGTGGATCGAACCAGTAGCAAAGCGACCGGGATATCCTTCCAAGCCCCCCCAAAGAATGCTTCGAAGGGCGCCCCGTCTTCCAATCTCGATTCGTTAGATGCACAAACTTTTGATAGAAGACATGACAACGGCAAAGCGTGTGTATCTCATGCCCAAATCATGTCGCTTATCTGACGAGTATCCCAGCGTGAAGCGCAAGGGGTCTGACATTCAATCATTTTCGAAGCGTCGCAAGAGCTCCAGCGAAGAGCGTGAAGATGCCTGTTCAGCAGAGTAAGTGTTACGGTATGTGGCCCGTGGGATCAACGGACTGAACGCACTTGGGATAGGGCGGGTTTGCCATCAGCGGGGATAAAGACTTCGACGTCCCCCCTATCCTCAATATACTCGATGTCCAAGGGTACCGGACCCCCTTCGCAATTGGAACGCCCCATCTCCGCTGGATCTTCCCCGAGTGTCAATATCGATGAGATCAGCATGTAAGTTCGCATATGGCTCCTGTTCAAGAGATGACATCAACCTAGGGTTCATATAGGTTCACAGAACCATCCAGATTGTCCCTTGAGGGTACTGCAACCGTACCCCATGGTCAGATCAAGCCACCTCCCAATAAGGTACCCCAGAATAAGGCTAGCAAGCGGGGATCAAAGAAGACCTTGCAATATGTTCAACTCCAGAGTATCTCAGCTAAGGAACAGACAGAAGCGCCTGATGTCCCGTCGTCGCCTATCGAGGATCCAAGCAGGTATCTAACGCCTATGCTCCCACCTGACGCCAAACGAGCGCCAAGTAAGGAAAGTAGCACACAAGCCATCGTACCTCTCCAGGGAGCAGCAAAGCGCGTGTCCAGCCACGCTCCCGCTGTCAAGCAAGACAAATTAATCAAGTCAGACTCCACCAAGGCGGGTCGAAATGTCTCAGCAGCTAAGTCGTCCAGGCTCCGGGCGTCGTCCCCTACACTTTCAGCCGTCAGTTCGTGCGAAAGCGAAGGCTCAACAAGTACCGCGGCCTCAATCGCTGGTCCTTCCAGGCAGAACATGTCGAAGCCCAAGGTATCTCCGACAGCAGAGAAAGCGAAACCGATCAACAAAGGCAAGAAGAAAGTCGAGTTGTTTACTCCGTACGAATATGCGCTCTCCCTTCAGCAAGAAGCCACGGTTGATGCTCAGGGTCCGTCCACCAAAGGCAAGAAGCTTCAGGACCTCAAAGGGATGGTCTTCCTATACGTATCGAGTGACATGATATATGCATCCCCTCCCACTAAAGGTCGCATGAACTACGTGAGTCGTTGACACCGCATCTTGTATTTTGCCCATGGTTTCATGTTCTACGAATGTTTAGTTGGTCAAACATGGTGGAACGTTGCTACCTGCTTACGATCCGATCAGACTTACCCATATTGTCACTGAAGCTGCTGAAGGAAAATTTTTACGCACGCTTGGCTTGAAATCTCTTGATGAAATTCCGACGCACATACCAATTGTGAAATGGAGTTGGGTCCTAGTTTCCGACATGTCAAGAAAAGCGCGCAGTGATAGACAAAGCAGGGATGTAGCTGACATCGAAATCGACGACTTGCACAAACATGCTGCTTTTTACATTAGCTACGCAGAAGCCTTGCGGAGATACCAGCCGTCTGTGCGAAATGCAAAAAAGGAAGCAAACAACGGACGAAAAGAAGGACCGAGCCGTGACCAGGAAGTTGCGCGTAAAGATCAGAAACCTATCGTGTATGTTACAATCTCGGTTATATGCTTCCAACGATCTGGTCGCTTACTTGCACGTGCGAACTGATTGTCTGAATATGAAAGGTCTACAACTAAGTCACTCGGCGTCCCGGCGGATGTTCAAGCGCTGGAACCTACTCGCTTAGCCACGCCCCCATCCTCACCCCAAGCATCAGCAACACCGTCAGAAGACCGAGATGGCGTATCAGAAAGGACGGACGGCCAAGGGGTCGATCCACTCGCTGAGTTTTATGAGCTCGCTAGGGCCGAGCGGGAGGCTCAAAGCGCGCTGTTGGTGCGTAGTTCTGCCATTCCCTTGCCGTCGTATTTCTCTGACCATTCCCTAAGTTGTCGTCCGGCGATGAAGGCCGCGACGATGACGACGAAAGCGACCCCGGAAGTGAAGACGAACGACCAAAGATCCGCCCCCCAAGAAGAGTAGGTGACAACGGTGGATTACAGCGCAATTTGTCTCAGTTCCTCCCTGCAGGGCTTCACATGCGACAAGAAGCAGACTCAACTAGTCGTTAGCCCGAACCAAGATGTTGTCGACAAGGTACTACTTACTCAAAGGGCGTGTCTTGCATATGGCTTATAACCTCAACCCACCAGCTCGAGGAGTTGATGGAGCTTCACAGATCCAAACCTACCACCGACGACAAGTGGAGAGTGTACAGCTACAGCAAATGTATGTGCTCTCCTTTTGGTCATCTACCCCGACTTTGTTTCTCATTATATGTAAGGCCTGAGAGCTTTGCGCAACTATCCTACTCGCATTAAAACATATAGCGAGGCCCTTTCCATCAACGGAGTCGGATCGAAAACCGCTCAGAAGGTCTAGTACATCAATCGGACTTTCGCTGCCCTTTTGGGCTGATGCACCTCTTTTTTCTTTTTCTTTTTAACAGATTATGGAGATACTGAACACCGGGAATCTCAAACGGATTAACTACGAACGGACAGAGGACGTAGAAGTGACTCGTTTGTTTCAGGGTATTTATGGTGTCGGTACGTCTTCCTTATCTCTCCGGTCCCCTTCGATGCCTAGAAATTGCTGTATCCAGGCCAAAGCACTGCGTATAAGTGGTTTGCCAATGGTTGTCGTACGCTTCAAGATCTCAGAGACGGCAAAGCTGGTGTTAAGCTATCTATAGCCCAAGAGATTGGCTTAAGGTTCTACGATGGTCCGTCCCACTCCATTCTCCCAAATGAACTCTCACATTCAGCCATTCACTATTTCTAGATATTAACACCCGTATGCCCAGAAGCGAAGCCAAGGCCTTATTCGAAGCCATCAGGCCCATAGGTATGTCCATCACGCCCTTCCTGTGACTCATTTCAAACCTTCTTTAGCTCTAAGCATCGACCCCGATTTGTTTGTTGAGATCATGGGAAGCTACAGAAGGTACGAAAGGTTTTATATTGTCTATACTCGACCTATATTTACCATCGACAAAGAGGGAAGGCGACATGCGGAGATATCGATATTATGATTACGAGAGATCCATCTGACGGGAAAACTCATGCTGGTTCGTGGAATCCATTCGGCCTGTATGAAATACTTGAGTTACTTCGTTACCAGGCGTGCTCCCAATTCTCTTAGCTAAGCTGCGCAAAGCTGGGATAATCACCGAAGATCTCGCTCTCCCAGAAGAGGACGACGAAACTGAGGCCATATACCGCGGTCTCTGTCGCCTCCCAATAGCGAACTCTCGTCGTCGACGGATTGACTTCCTTACGATACCTTGGAGCTCTCGGGGCGCTGCATTACTGTATTATACGGTAAGATCATACTTTTGTATGGTGCTTAGGTCCTCTCACTCATGCCGAAATTCAGGGAGATGATATTGTAGGTCTTATATCGTGATAGCGACTCCAGTACTCATCGTATCTTAGTTCAATCGAGCCATGCGTTACAAGGCCGGCGTTATGGGTTATTCCCTCAACCAGAAAGGTTTGTTTTCTGGTGTTGTTCGTGACCCTCGAGACCGTCGAGTCAAGACCAACGAGGGTTAGTGACCATATCGGTTTCTTTGATTCCATCTAACATGTTGAATAGGGACTCTGGTTGCATCCGAAACCGAAGAAGAGATATTCCGTATATTAGGTGTGCCATGGCAAGAACCGCATGAACGCGTTCGCGGGTGATTCCTCGGCGTATCATTTTTCTTATGTATTCCAACATCACCATGTATGTACTCTATATTTGTTTGTATTCTCATCTTGTAGTCGCATACCACGAAGATGTCACTCCTGTCGTCAAGACGTTGTATGTGCGTTGATATCGGCGCCGTCGCTCAGCGCTCATGATCTGAACAACCACTCCCAATCGCTTGGGCGCCGACTGTTTGTGGTGGATGTAGCTAGCTTTCGGGCCTCACTGATGCGTAAGGTGATATATCTAATCTCGGGGACAAGTTGGCATCCAGGATGTTGCAAACTCAGCGAAAACTTTTCAACTCCAGTCACCCAGTGTTTTACCTTACTTCTAACGAAACAGCAGTGTCGACACACAACCCACCATACGCTGTGTTTCATAATGGACGATAACCCGACCTGGACAGTGTTTGTTGATGCCTTCTGTCCTGTTCTTACCTTATGATCGCATCCAGGACGACGAATCAATGACATCCTCTGCGTATATTGGTCTCGTCAACCATCAATTGAATGAATGACAACGATGTTATCGTCCAGTGACCGGATACTATCCCTTTCACGACTCGGTGCTGTGTCTATACGCATCAACGTATCATCACCGTATAAGATACGATCAAGCCTCCTTTGGTATTTCCGTCCATACTGTTCTGTAATGCTATAAAACCAGCAAGACTTGAAGCTTTGAAGCTCAAACCCCACCACCAACATTACCCACTCATTCTCTCGAGATGTTCGCCTTTGTGCTAGTCGCCGGTATCGCCGTTTTTGCCACAACCGTCAGCGCCCTCGGAGGCGATGGCAAGTCCCATTGATTCTGTAAATGACTCATCCTGCCTCTAATTGAAGTACCCGCAGCGACATTCTTCCAGCCTGGGCTGGGTGCTTGTGGGACCTTTAGCCAACCTACTGACCTTATTGTTGCGCTGTCTCCCGCTCAATTCGCTGGTGGGGCCAACTGCTTCAAGCACATCAAAGTGAACTGTACGTCACTTTAGTACTACAGTAGACTCTGTCATAACCCGTAGCTGTGCTAACCCATAATTTGTAATAACCCATATTTTTCGGCGTCCACCGACTTGGTTCCCACTCAACAACCCATAACTCTCCCATAGCCCGTAGGCCATACATTTTTTGGCCAAGTGTAACCCATAAAAGGTTGTTACAAATCCGAATAAGCTCACAGTCTAAGTCAGATTTATGTAAATCAGGGGTAGCTACTGTATGTAACGGAATGACCACGCGGGTTTACCTTTGAAAAAAGCTACTTTTCTTGCCAATCGACCCCATTTGCACCCAATGCCAGCCGAGTCACCAATTGGAGCCTTTCGAAAAGGTCTTGACATTCTCAAAGCCCATGTCAAAGACCACAGGGAAGAAATTTCGCTACACCTAAGGTTGAATGAAAGTGACAAATATTTCTGATTTCTTTGCACAAAAACAATCTATTGTTACTCAGATGTATATGATTCGCCTTTGGCTGCTGATTTGCATTGAGCGTACACTTGTCGCACAACCGATGGTTTTGTCATATAAACCCAGACAAAGCGCCCAAATAAGCGCTTCGAGGTAACCCATACTCTCTAATAACCCATAATTTCGGGTGTCTCCCGAACCCTATGGGTTATGACAGAGTCTACTGTAATGGGGTTCGCCCCATGCTGCCCGTCGCAAAGCATGAGTTACTGATCTTTGTCATGTTACGATAGTTAACAACAAGCAGATTGACGCTACGGTCGTTGATCTATGTCCGGGATGTGGGGGAGATAGCATCGACTTATCTCCTACCGCTTTCCAGCTGCTTGAAAACCCGGATGCTGGACGAATCCAAGTTGACTGGACCTTTGTCTAGACTACATACCCCTCCTCACTCTCAGGGGGAAGACCACTCCTAATCTCCATGATGGAACGGAAATTACCTTGTTCCTGGGATCTAGATACGTATACATACATAACATAATTTACTCGTATAAATACAAAGCCTCACAGCCATTGTGAATTTATGGATGGTACAATCATTTCGAAAGCGGCAGTTGCTCGTCCTGGACGCAATCGTACCAGGGGTACTCGGCCTCAGAACTCCCGTTGGTGGTGTGACCGAAGGAACCGGATCACAGAAAACTTCGACGGCCGTTCGTTATGAGACCATGGGTCCCGAGGAAAGCTTTCGGAACCATCGATTCGAATTTCAGTGAGACCAACATCTGAATTGATATCATGAGCAGTTGCCTTGCGTAGGTTGAGCAGCATGCGGACAGTCAAGATGCCAACTGAAGCATGGAAGGGCCTATGATGTGAAGTTCAGAAGGCATTTTCGTCAACCATCGAGTAGGTGAGTAGCTTATGTTCTGAAATACATACCCGAAGCTGAACCAGGGAATGCGAGTAACGCCCTAGACATTTACGGAACTATGGGTAAGAGCGGCTAAATGTACGACATTGCGGCGCTGGACTCACCACTACCATCAGATTATTGAACACCAGTATGCATGATATCCTATGTCACCGCGATCAGTCATCTTAAGCCACAGGAACGTAGAATGCAAAGAGCGCCTACGTGAAGAAATACAACAGATTGTCCCTTATCAACAGTGCATACAGCGATATGCGCTTCCCGCCTTGGAAAGTATGCGTGGTCTCCGAAATAGCCTTATAGGCGGCAAAAGAGAACAAGACGCCCTCGTATGCGGTTGCTGGACAGTAGTTGTCAGCGATCAAAAACACCATGCGGTTTGATGAAGACCGTGCCTGGAACCCATTGCGCCCATTCCGTGTCAAGATGAATTGATGGACAACCTGGTAAAGGGAGATGGACGGCATCGGCTATTAGCGCCGACGTTCTAGTTACGTTGTGAATGAGGACATAGATGAAACCGGCGATGGATGCAAGGAATAATATCCCGTTGACTACTGCGATCTGCCGAAGCCGGTTCATCGATGATAGGTTTGGTAGGTAAGGATTCAGGAAGACTCACTTTCTTATTCGAACCAAACAAAGCGTATATACGAAGCTGCATCACTATTTCAACGGACCATAGCGATATCGCGCCGATGATGCGCGTCGTTGGGTTGATCGCGAGGCAGCTATGTAGGGGTCACAATGAGGTAAGCTCTGACATTCGGATATGACAACGACGACGGACACTATGTCGGAGGTTATCCCGGGGCGAGCGAATAAATGGATTTGGACGACGTCGAAAACCAGAAGAAAGATAGAGTAGTATCGTATCTATATCACCGAAAAATGAGTAGACTGGGTATAACTACGGAAAAGCGGAGGTTACCCATAGAAACATGAACTTTCCGAAACACCGTTTCTGAGGCTAAAGTTGACGACGTCAAGTTAGCAAGGATGAATAATGTAGTGCGTTTCAGATAGTGAGCTTACCCAGATGTAACGAATCTGCGTCCAACCTAGATTAGCTTCTTAAACAGATTATTGATGAAGTACGAACTTCATCCTCGATGGTCATAACTAAGTATGTCTTACTGTTAGCGACGGTCATAAGGTGGTACGAATTTTCGACGTACAGTAGTCGTGTAATATCCAGGTCAGACATGCGACTGTAGGGGGAGTTAGCTGTCAATCAATGAACGAACGGAAACGTAGAGAGTACTTACGGACAGTGCGTAAGGGGACGAGATTGCCTTCATATAACTTGATGAATCTAGCGTTATCCATCCGACTGAAGCAAGATAGAAAGAGGTAAGTATGCGATTTTGAGAGGTAGTTTATGAGGCAGCTTTTTCACTTCGAGCGCTGCCTCCTCTCATGGCATATATACAGTCAGAGCTTTCCAGGAACAACAAATCCGGGAATGGATATGTAACGAAAACGCAAACATAACGACACCTCATGGGGACGTGTACACGCGAGTTTGTGCGCAAAGAATACAGAGCGGGTAACCTGGGCGTCCCCGAATGGCAGTCTTCCGATCCGAGGTGTACGGTGTGGGAGGATTGCTACCACCTATGGCTATCGAGGAGGGTCCCAATTAGATTCCAACCGCTGCAGGCCAATAAAATACCGGGGCCACCAAGCCACTGATGGGGGTGGCGCCCACTCGTCAGCTAGGAGTTGGTCATGAATGATAGTATCGAAACCAGCCCAAACGGCCTGGCAGCAATTCCCTTGATGTGAGCATCCTAATGTCTCCTAGTAGATGAAACAAGTCAAGATGTTGGGTAGTTTGGAAGTAGATGTTACGAACCCTTTCAAACCGCTTCACTGGAGGGATTCGTAGTTCGCGTATACAGTCACCCCCAAGGTTCCGAGCTTTGCTCCTAATTGAGGTTGATGTCGAATCTTGATCATTTGATGCTTCTCCGGGAACCGGTTGCGATGGCCTGCGGAGGCTTCCAGCATGGAGGGATTCCTGAACGCGGTAATATCCAGCGTCTTGGGGACCCTGCCTTAGTGAAAATCAGAGAAATTATGGCGACTCTCAAGCTCACCCGTAACCCCTGTGTACTTTTTGTGATGAAGACATATCATCGACGCTGACGCAGGACCGAACAAGTATGTCCCTCCAGGACCCAGTCTGGCGACCGCACCAAGGCGAATTCCACGGAATCTGGCAAAACTGGTGGGGCAAAGCCGACAAGGACTCCGACCTGGAAGCCAACAAGACTGTTTGCTTCCAGTCTCTCATCCGATTGCTCAAGCATACCGAAGGCAAGCTTTTCATCAGAAAGCATTATCACGACGTCTACGCTCGCATCTCCACTTTCTATGCCGACAATGAAGATTGTGGTGGAGTTGTTCTATCGGGACAACCAGGGACAGGCAAGACGTATAGTCTCTACTTCTTCCTGCTCAAGAAACTGGTCGACAGCGAACCCGTCCTTTTTCGTCCTACGTCCTCCTTAGTTTATTACTTTTCCTCCGCTGGTGTGCAGGTCGCTGATAGGTCTATACCGGGGGATTGTCTGCTCGGAGCTCCACCGTCCACCTGGGCCCTCATCAACTCTGATGACGACGACGACGACGGACAACCTCCATCTGCAGTTGCCTCCGAGGGACATGTCTTCATCGTTCAGACCACATCACCCCGCCCCTCACGATATAAAAGCTGGGTCAAGTAACAGGGTGGTAGGCTGTGGTGTAATTTAAGGTGGTCCCATGACGAGCTTCGTCAAGTGTGAGTGTGTTCAGAGAGGTTTTGACTATTCTCACATACGAGCAGGATTAAACTCGAACCTAGGATTCAGGGGCTTAGTGACAGCGAATTTTCGAACTCGTTCGAGCGAGCTATCCACAGATGGGGGTATGCTCCTCGAGATGTTCGAAATGCAATGCGCATGGGCGATCTGACGCAAACTCTGGCGCTCAACCAAGCCCTCCAATCTCTCAGTACACGGAACATCTTCACATTGCTCAGTGACGCTCTCGCGTACGCCGTAAGTGATAAGATGTCGCATCACATCATTGCTATGTACCAAGAAGCCCCCTCCACCCAGGGCTGAGACCCAGTCACCGTCGATTTCAAGTCGGAATACATACGCTCTTGTGTCCACCATCATTTTGCTCGACTGCACTGGCAGGAAGCCCAGCAATTCATATCATATTGTCGCGCGCATAGAGAGAGTGCTTTGCTTGCCAGCTGGGTCTTCGAAGCCGCCACCCTTGACACCTTATGCAGTGCCGACCACACAATCAAGCTCCCCCCAGCAATACAGGTGACCCCACCTAACGGTGGAAAGTGGGACCTGCAAAGATCTTCCATTCAGTTGCCGTTGACCTCAACTTCGTAAGACTCTCCCACTCTTTTTCAAGCCTCTCTGACGAGCCCATCTATCCAGGACATATCAGACCTCGCGCCCCTCCCCTCTCACGATTGTTCGTTTTAACAATCACCTTAAAGAGGTAGAATTGGATGATACCAAGCTATACCTCCCCACCCAGTGCAATTTCCCACTTTTAGATGCCTTTTATTTCCACTTGAACAAGGTCCAAAGGCTGGCTACAGTATTTGTCCTACAAATGACTGTCTCCTTGACCCACAGAGGATGTGCACGAGGTTACGACTTTCTAATGAAACTGAAGGATCATCTAGAATCGCTTGGGCTGGATGATTCTTATGACGGGGGTCTGGGGGCTCCTCCGGCAAAGAGGTCCAAGCAAGTATGGATATGCTCCTTCCAATACCACCTCGTTATCCCTTCTCCGAGCAGAAGCGACACCGATCATACAGTAACTTGGGACTTACCAAAGGGAATCTCCAAATTGATCCATGGGCCTGTATACGTCCAATATGTTCCATGTCACCGTACGCCTTTATCTTACTTTATGTTTGTCCAATCTACAACGCATTCCTCAGATGCCTCCTGTACGCAACGAAGAGGACGAGACCTTTGATTTGGAGGAAACGTAGCTCTTTAGACTCTCTGTAGTGCACGCCCAAAACCCGGAGGGTTACCCAAAGCTCCCATAGGAAGGCCCGGAACTCGCGAATCTTCGGATCTCAGACAACAGGCAACGCTTTGTTGAAACTCGGAAAACTTTGCGCATATTCACCACATTATATATTTATCCCTCGACACTCGCGCTCGCCACCCTCAGAAGACGCTTTCAGGATTGTAAGCATCAACCTAGCATATCGACGCGACAATATCAGATTGTGACGAGGCCGATTGCCCGCGAGCTCATCTTCTTTGCATCTTCTCCTGCCGAAGCAATTTGAACCCTACAATATATATGTAGGTTCCAGGATGATTTCTGTGGTGAGCGTGGAAAACCTATCTTGCACTGGTGCGAAGGGACATGGAAAAGGACATAGGCTCGACTTATAATTCAGCGTTGGTAAAGATTAATCCCTAGGGGAAGAGGTATGCAAAGAAGGAGCCGTTTTTGAAGCATGCCTTGGGACCCGACTTGGGACCCGCACAACTCTAGTGTCCGTTATATGAGAATGGACCAGTAGCCTTGCAGTTGACCGTTACATAACTGGACGTTGGATCGTTCGTTCAACGTTCTCTGGCCAGGGGGACCCTGTCCAGCAAGATTGCCCTAAATTCGATCGATCGATCGAAGCAACATACTGCCATACTCTTCCTTCACATACACCGAATATCCCCTTGGCTATGGGGGCACACCAATCCCTCATCCTTGCTACAATTTGGAACATGCGTTATAACAGGGGACTGTCAACCAACTCCGAAAGATGGACTTTCCACCTCTCGTATGTATATAGATTCGAGACGAAAGCGAAAGAAGAGCTTCCATTGAATCGCACTGCCCACCAGCACGAGCTAACTATACGATCCAACCTCCACCTTGCCCGCCTTCCTATCCGAATCTACCTCGACAGCCTTCTCAACGACTTCAACCCCCTTCAAATTCTCCGAATCGGAGTCACTCAATCTACCCATCTTCCCTCCCGTCGAGCCATCCGAGATGCTTGAATCAATATTGCTCACAGGCCCGGTGAACCAATGCACGCCACCGTATACTGGGAGATAGTACCATAAAATGGAAAGGAAGAGCGCACCTCCCGTGACGACCACGGTATAATTCATATCCTGCGCGTTGGTCTGTGGAGTTGCGGGGAAGAGGAACACGATGACCATGAAGGACATGAATACCACAGCGATGAAGGCAACGGGTTTGCTCTTATATAATAGCGCAATCAATTTCATGCCGTGGGCAACCGAAAAAGGAACTCACGAATATACCCAGATTGAATGGACCAGGTTTGAAATTGTTTGTGCCTAGGTATCTCGCAGCAATGGGGATAGCATAGGCGATGTATGTTGCGGTGATTGAGATGGAGAAGACGGCGCTGATGGCTTGAGCGCCAGCGAACGCCAGTAGACCAAGAGCGGTGGAGCAGATTGCGACGAACCAAACCGTATTAACGGGAGTCTTGGTATAGCCATTCATACGATAAAGCCAACCAGAAAACGGCAAGGCGCCTACATTGAGCGGAAGTGAGAATGAAGACCAAGGATGGTGGCGAGGCCACGTACCATCACGAGCAAACGCAAAGGTCTGTCTCGAAGCAGCCAACAACATACTAGAACCCATCATATACTGAACAAGTACTACAATAGCCCAAACCCCCAACGTCGCCTTTTGTCCGAAACTATTGAAGAATATGGTTGCCAAGGGTTGTTCTATCGGGCTATTGACAATGGCGTCGAGGTCTCTGCCCATGCAGAACGCGAGGGCAATGTTGATGGCTATGCATACGAGGGATGTTATTGCGGTTTATAGGACAGGGAAGGTCAATGCAGTTTCAACGCACCAGTACCGAGGATGCCTGCGATACCTATAGCATTGATAATGGCCCAAGGGACGGCAGTAGCAGCGTTCGAAGCTTCTTCGCTGATATGTACCGCGGAGTCGAAAGAACCTACCGACTCCTCAGTTCTGCCGTCGCCAGTTACCAATGCTTATCACACTCACCAATTGTCCAGAGGGGAGCTAAGAAGCTCAGGATGAAAGCATAGCCATCAGTCCATCCATCCACTACCATCACAGCGGCTCCTCAGAAACGAAATGGGCGGTATTTAAACAATTAACACACTGTTAGTGAAATTCCCCAAGGCGTACGAAGCCGGGTTGATGAATTCCTTCGGCGTGGCAATAGGCAAAGCAATAATGATAGCAAAGCACAATCTGTACGGTGAGAGGATTCATTCCCTCTGCGAATTATTAAACGAAAGACAACATACAAAATGTTCAAGATGACGTAGACGGTTTGCAATCTTGCGAGGACAGGGGTTGCTAGACCGCAGATGATTGCATGTGAGAAGACTACAGCTGCATAGACCCCACTGTTTGAACGAGGGAGATGGTAAGGTGGTGTTGGTAGGCGAACGAGTGAGGATGGGGGGACATACAAAGTCTGGGCGTCTGTCGGCGAGTACGTTTCGCCAGAGCCTATTGAAGCGGCGGCAAGGATTTGGACAGCACAACCCCAATCAATCGAAGCCAATGCGGCTATAGAACCGATGGTGTTCGCGTCTATATGTGAACCGGCAATCAAAACAATGTGTAAAGATGGAGGGGTAATTAGTAAAGGACGAGGACAGTCGACGATCGTGGAGGGCACGTACATCCTACAATCCAACACAAGAGGTTCCGCCATCTTGGCGAGGAGAGTGAGTATGTCCAGAAGTAGAGCTTGTAGATACTGGTAAGCGGGTGAAGAGAGTTCTGATGACGAAGTGACTTACGCCACCTGATGTGGGAGCTGCTGAACCTAGCTCTGCCATCGCCATTCCTACGAAGAGGATGAATACGCTCGCTACAGCCCACTATAGCAGGTCGTTGTCAGACCGAAATCGATGAACGCTTGAGAGTAAACGCACCCCCCAAACCATAGCCACCGGTCCACCGTTTGGAATCGAGTTAAACAACACTGAGGCAATGGAAGGTAGCAGCCCGATAATCGAGAATGCTATACCAAAGCACTGTAAGGAAAATGTTTCAGCCGCGAGTGATAACAGAGACGATAAACAAGGGCATACCTCAAGAGGCGAAAAAGCTCTCTGAAACTCTTGTTTGTAGCCCAAAGTCGCGAGCAGCTGTTCATCTGCCTTTTGTACGGCCTCGCGGGTATTGACCCTTCCCATGCCATTTTCAAGGCTTTTCTCTGTGGACATGATTTCTAGGATCGTCCCAAGTCTAGCTCAAACGAGTGCTGGAGGGGAGGGGAAGGGACGGGAAGGGGTACCGAGGACGCTCGCTTTAGCTCCAGGGATCGAGCTTAAGAAGCAGCAAAATTGCTCAGTGGAGTATGGGCGTCGATTGTGGGTGACACCGGAGGGTGGGTGAATGAATTGGTGCGCGTGCCACTTGTGTATATACATAGTTCACGGCTAATCGACCTTATCAGAAGGATAGGCTACCTGATGGGGTATACAGTGAGTGGGAGACCTCGTGAAAAGAAGGGGAGAGGGTTATAAGGAGTTGGGAACTGGGTATGCTGCGATTTGGCTCGCACCTTTAGCGGAGGCCTGTAGCTCTGCAGTGTAGTGCGGTCCGGAAGTCCTCTTTCCATTAACAGTGTTCGGGCGCAACTTCTGTTCGCTTCGAAGGTTTTATATTTACGACATGGGCTGCAGTCCCGGTTTGGTCTTGGTTGCTGCGAAGGGTGGAAGTTGATATTCCATCCACACTTCCTCGCTTGTGACCGACTATTCACGCGTTGCCGCCTTACAAGTTTCAACGGTTTGCACTCGAGCGTGAACATATGCTCAGTGGCAGCGTACTTATCTCGTATCGCGTTACGCATGGATTGGCTCTACAAATGTAGACGCCTGTCATGTTATCAAATGTCCATGTTCGACACGACTGACATCAAAACTTAAAAGATGATATGTTTCAGGGCATCCAATGCTCACGTACCATGGTCTCCCCACATTCAAGACGTGTGTCAGGTTGTATGTCGCAGTCACCTTCCGCAAGGTCGAGACGATTCGGGCGCACCAGCCAGTCGAGAAAGTTCTTGAAATCAGCACAACCATAGCCTACTAACGCCGACTCAGAGTCACGGATACAGCTGCTCTGCCTAACGCCAATATCAGTACTGACCACGTTTAACAATTACATGTATACATTGAGCACCACGTCAGCCATCGAGTCGTCTCCGCTTCGCTGGCAAAAGAACAGCTGACTTGAACACTGGAAAGGAAACTCGGAGAAAATCTGCGAAACGAAACGCTGCATATCAGAGCGTGGGAAAATGTACACGTAGTCAAATTTTCAGCTTGACGTGGCGAGGAAAGGCAATAAATAGAGTGCGCCAGTCTCGCAACACATCTCTTTGTTAAACACCACCACCATCTCCTCCTTCCTCTCGTTCTCTCACAAGCCATCCACCATGGCGAGACGACCGTCGCGCACGCAGTCACGACACCTACTTTCTTCTCTTTCTCTCGCTTTCGTTGCCCTTGTGGCCATAATATGTTTGTGTCCTGTCGCAGTTCGGGCTGAGGATTCTCCCTCCGAATACGGAACTGTCATCGGTATCGGTAAGCTACCTACATGATTCCCTTGCATAGGCAGATGGGCTTACAAATTTGCTGCAGATTTGGGAACAACGTGAGTCAATTTCAAGCCATCTAGCAATAACTTTTCTGAAAGGATTGGTCAGTTACTCTTGTGTCGGTGTACAGCGAGGTGGTCGTGTGGAAATCATCGCCAACGACCAAGGTCACCGTATAACTCCTTCATGGGTCTCTTTTACTGACGAGGAACGCCTGTGAGTAACTACCCACGCATTGCTCAGAGATGGTATGCTCAACAAAATCCTTTGGTTAGTGTCGGTGACGCCGCAAAGAACGCCTTCTCCACTAATCCCAGAAATACGGTCTTCGACGCCAAGCGTCTCATTGGACGCAAGATGGACGACGCTGATATTCAACGTGACATTAAACACTGGCCATTCCGCGTTCGGGAGAAGAATGGCAAGCCCTCTATCACAGTCAAGTACCGCGGAGAGGACAAGGACTTCGTATGTCACTTGCGTCTCTCTTCTCTCTTTCCTGTGTATCTCACTTTGGACTGCAGACACCTGAAGAAATTTCCGCTATGGTCCTTACCAAGATGAAGGAAACTGCTGAGGCTTACCTCGGCGAGAAGGTCACCCACGCCGTCGTCACCGTCCCCGCTTATTTCAACGACGCTCAGCGTCAAGCCACCAAGGATGCCGGTACCATCGCTGGTCTCCAGGTTCTCCGTATCATTAACGAGCCTACTGCTGCCGCTATCGCTTACGGTCTTAACAAGAAAGCCGGCGAGTCTCAAATCATTGTATATGATCTCGGTGGTGGAACTTTCGATGTTTCCCTCCTGTCCATCGATGACGGTGTCTTCGAGGTATTGGCTACCGCTGGTGACACCCATCTTGGTGGTGAAGATTTCGACAACCGTATCATCGAGTACTTCGTCAAGCAGTACAAGAAGAAGACCGGAACTGACGTCAACAACAACCTCCGGGCCATGTCTAAGTTGAAGCGCGAAGTTGAGAAGGCCAAGCGCACTCTTTCCAGCCAACAGTCCGTCCGCGTTGAAATCGAATCATTCGAAGATGGCAACGACTTCTCCGAGACCCTCACCCGCGCCAAGTTCGAAGAACTTAACATGGATCTCTTCAGGAAGACGATGAAGCCCGTTGAGCAAGTTCTCAAGGACGCCAACGTCAAGAAGGAGGATGTCGATGAGGTCGTCCTTGTCGGTGGTTCTACTCGTATTCCCAAGGTCCAGACTCTCCTCAAGGAGTTCTTCGGTGGCAAGGAGCCTTCCAAGGGTATCAACCCTGATGAGGCTGTTGCCTACGGTGCTGCCGTCCAGGGTGGTATTCTCTCTGGCGCTGAAGGAACCGCCGATGTCGTCCTCGTTGATGTCTGCCCTCTTACTCTCGGTATCGAGACCACTGGCGGTGTCATGACCAAGTTGATCCCCCGTAACACCGTCATCCCCACTCGCAAGTCCCAAATGTACGTTCACAATCCTCTATGTTCGGTGATGTTTCGTATTGATCTGTCCTCTTAATAGCTTCTCCACCGCTGCCGATAACCAGCCTACCGTCCTCATCCAAGTCTTCGAAGGTGAACGTTCGCTTACCAAGGATAACAACCTCCTCGGCAAGTTCGAGCTTACTGGCATTCCTCCCGCTCCTCGTGGTGTTCCTCAAATTGAGGTCACTTTCGAGATTGACGCCAACGGTATCATGAAGGTCGCTGCTTCCGATAAGGGAACGTGGGTCCTATTCCACCTCCAAGGTCTATCGTTCTGGATACTAACCATGTGATTTCTCATTTCAGTGGCAAGTCTGAGTCTATTACCATTAAGAACGAGAAGGGTCGTCTCTCACAGGAAGAAATTGACCGCATGGTCGCTGACGCTGAGAAGTTCGCCGCTGAGGACGAAGCCCAGCGCAAACGCATCGAAGCTCTTAACGCCCTCTCATCCTACGTCTACGGTCTCAAGACTCAACTCGGTGATACCGAGGGCCTTGGCGGTAAACTTTCCGATGAAGACAAGAAGACTATTCTCTCCACCGTCAAGGATACCACTGACTGGATTGACGAAAACGGTTCCGGTGCCAGCGTAGAGGACCTTGAAGAGAAGTTGTCTGAGGTCCAGGCTATCGTTAACCCCATCACGACGAAGATCTACAACCAAGGTGGTGCCGGTGGTGCCCCTGGCGATGAGGAGGATCCTATTAGGGATCACGATGAGCTCTAATCGTAATGCAGTTTGTCCTGGTGATATCTTCCTCACTCTACTACTGCGCTCTCTCCTTACCATATTACGATACACATATGGAAAAGCTCATCGTAGCATAGGACCGTAGCGGGCCTATTCCTAACATTGCATTTTTGTTATCTTATTGTACTGCAATCAATAGAGACCTCGCTGCATTTATTCCACATTGCATACTGAGTTCGTTGGTTTCCTGGTTCACTCCGAGGCCCACCACAATTTGTGACTTCATTACTCAGCAGATTATTATCAGACTCTTAAAGTTCCCGCAAGGCGTGTGCTTATTCTCAATGGTTTTATCGATAGAGTTAACTGACCGTTGGACTAGATACGATCATGGCGACTGATCAACCAAACAAGATGTGGCAGAAGACGATTCAAATGAGGGATATCGGAAGGTATTGTATGGGTTAACACCTCTGAATAGAGTACACAACTGTTACAGTAAATACATCATAAGTAGTTTCGTACGACTCGTCTAAAAGTCCTTCTAATAGCGTCTGTAATTATTATTGACTTTGATAGTGAAGTAGGTGTGTAAGGGAATTTGGATAATCGTAATCCTCGTCATTACTGGCAGGAAGTTCGTTCTGCTGAAGAGGAGGTGGTATTGCTAACGAGGTATGAGGAGAGGTCCGTGTGGCGATTGTGCTGCCGTCGTATCAAGCTGGTAAACCGGGTTGATCGTTCGTAGGGCAGATGAGGGGTTGATATAAGGGAAATTTTCTCCGCTTGAGCCGTTACGGCGCAATATGAGCGTCACGACTTTCTGTGGTTATATCGCTTTCTATAGCCTCCGGGGACGCGTCAAAACGAGCACTGTCCCTAGGCGTACTATCGTCGATGTGAGCAAAGGGGAGGTCAGTGAATGAAGGTACGCTTGATGGTCGGTATACTGGGAGGGCTGTTCGATTTGATCGGAAGGAGGATGTGTATGTCGCGTTGCTTGGAGGTCTGTGTGATGGGAGGCTTGACGTGACAGATGATGGTTCTTGGGTTGCATCATGGTTATGATTGAATGAGGTTGGCATTTTTTGAGGAGCATCAGCGAGTGGCGTCGAAGGCAAGATCATCGGGACAGATGCTTCGAGTTGGGTTTCAACGCGGAGGCGCAGCGGGAGTGGAGGGAGAAGTGGAGGGACGTCAACGAAGGATGGTACACTAGGTGTTCGGTGTGACCGGAGAGTAGATCGTCTTGACGGGGTAAATGACGACCTGTATGACGGAGCGCTCGAGGGCCTGTATAGAGGTAGACTAGGTGGTCTGGACGACCCGGCAGATAGTCTATACAACGGAAGGCTAGGAGTGACAGAAACTCTGTGATCGGGAAGTTGGGAAGGATTTGTCGCTCGAGGGGTGGGTGACTGAGATTGATTTGGTTGTGGGCTCGGAGGGGCAGCTTCTATTGATCTGGTACGCTGAGGTGGGCTGGGAGCTGGCGTAGATGCAGAAGTATCCCTTGCGATAGTCACTGGGGCGGTTTGCGAGAGATATGAAAGGCCCGGGGCTGGGGGCACAGTGTCAGATGTGCGGACGACGGCCTGCCCGTTTTGAGTGTGGGTCAATCCAGTTTCCACGTCTTCCCTTTCGCCAGTGACGGACCTGGCTAGCGAACCCCCTGTAACGTTAACAGTTAGGGTCACGAAAGGGGTGTTTCGGAAATCTGAGGGTACCTTTTACCTTAAGCCGCAAGGCTTGCCAGATTCTCGAGGCATTTTTGGCAACAAGAAAGAGGATAGCTATAGCGCTGAGACACACTCCGAGAGCTAAGATTCCGGTACTGAGACCCTGCGTTGCGGCGTCACTAGCGGCACTATTGGGACGCGAGCGGCAATGATGCTGCATGCAAGGCTTCAAATGAAATTGAAAGACTCACTGTAAGAGGATGGGTTGCGGCGAGAATGTTTCTGACACGCGTGTTCTCAAGCTAGTCACAAGGGAAGGTTCTATGATGGATTGTGCGGTTGTGGGCACGGTAAGAGCACCTTCCGTCGGGGTGGATTTGATGGTGAGCACGGCAAGAGGATCCGCCATCGGAGTGAGATCGGTGGTAGATGACATAGGTTCGACCTAGGATTCGGCGCTGGTAAAGGGGAGTATGTATTGAAGGAGCTTGAGAAACCCGAGGTGTACATATAGCATCTAGCAAGGGTTGCTTCGGTGCGAAAAGAATATGTATTTTTACAGCCAACCGGCTTGCAACTTTGCGGTGGATCACGATCTGATATCGTCGCGTCGGTATGCTAGACTGATGCATATGAATACAGGCCTAAGAAGTTGTCTTTTGAGGTGAAATACTTCTCATTGCATGAAATGACATGCGTGTATATGAGCAAGTTCAACGCTTTATACCGCAGAACCAATCATAGATACTTAGGTTGGTCCCTTGGATGTTGCATAAAGGTTGGAGGAGTGGGCGAGTTGAGCTTGCAAAGGCAAACCTATTGTGATGCCTTGATGCTGACAATCTGTCATATACTGACTACCATCGACGTCAATCAGAAACTTGTTCTGCATAGAATCCACCGTGACAATACTAGTTACCTGGCGATAACAGGGGGTCCTGGTTAGAGAATGCCGAACAACGTTGAACTACGGTTCAACCGATTCGGTCAAGTTAGGCTGGAATCCCAGCCTCTATGACGAGAGGATGAAAGTCGATCCTCTTAGAACGGTCAAGTAATGTTTGACTGCAACTTGTGCAAGGCGGGTGGGTTCTCACAGTGCTTCCATTTACTGGCAAGGCGTAAGTATATTCTCAACGATCTTAGCGACACGATTGGCTGACCGCTGTTGAATTGAATATTGCTGTTGGTTGCAGTTGGGCCCGACGAGATCATGGCGACCGGTTAAATAAAATCGATTCACTGGCATAATTGAGGTCAAATGAGAGGTATCAGAGTGCGTCGAGCCAAACGCAATCTACGCACTTGTTTTGATTGGCACTCGTGGAGAAACCACTGCACCAGGCCTGGGTAGTGAAAGAGGTCGGTCAGCAGGAGCTCAGAAGTTGAGAAGTAAGTACATAGCCTTCTGAAGTCAGCTTCGGTTCCCAGGACGTTCCCAGGACTTAGCCTGAAGCCGACCGCTCAAGCGCCGTGGAGTGTCCCAGCAACGATCGGATCGTTGGGATCATACAGAAGGAAGTCGTATCATAAATAATATATTGCATGAGTAGAGGTAAGTAAGAAGAAGAATCTACGAACATAACGGGATGGTAGTGGTACTAGTACACTGGTATGATACTGGAACGTCCGAGACCCTGTTGTACAGATCGATATAGAGTAAAAGGAATCAAGAGCATTGACGTAGAAGGGTTGAAAGCTTGAAAGACTAAACCCAAAGTGTAGTAAGAGGAACGTCATGTGGGATTCGGCAGCAAACTGATAATCAATTATCGAGAAGAGACGTAGTCGTCTTCATCATCAGAATACGGAGATATCCTGATAGCGCGGTAGGGTGTTGGGCGTCGACGTGACGATGCACTGCTTCTTGTACTTGCAGAAAGTGCATCGGTATCGTCGGACTGATTATCTGACGACGAATCTGACAGTAGGGGCGTTGGGAGGACCAATCTGAATGCGTCCTTGCCGTTGAGGTAGAAACGATACAGCCGCTTCTCTCTGATGAAACCAAGGGATTCATAGAGCGAGAGTGCAGCAGAGTTGTCGAATTCCGTCTCGAGGACGACCTAGAACCAGCCGTGAGATTGATGGCGACTATACGACAAGACACATGGCGGATAAACACACCTCATCCACGCCTTCGAGCTTCATAGCTTCAATTGAGTTCTTGACAAGTGCACTA
Source organism: Pleurotus citrinopileatus (assembly GCA_017312325.1). NCBI lineage: Eukaryota > Fungi > Basidiomycota > Agaricomycetes > Agaricales > Pleurotaceae > Pleurotus > Pleurotus citrinopileatus. Next base: position 780,096 of record BHFW01000002.1, read on the forward strand.
GCTAGAAGCGATACATATGGAGGACAGGGAAAGGACGAAATGGGGGAACGAAAGAAAACAAAGGAACCCGCACCGCAAGAGACAATGCGTGGTTAACCCTTATCTGAGAATCACTTGTGAGGAGGAGGTAGAGGCAAGGGAACGGGACGAACCGATACCCCGTTTACGCCATTCTTTAGATACGCTCAGCATAGCTATATACCCTCTATTCGAGTGATTCCTGTGTGCACTCTGCTTGCACACTATCACGCCCACCGGGTCCGGTCTGACAGGGTCATTGGGATATGCCTGTGACGACCGCGTCATTCATTTCAGCATCCATGCGTATCCATCTGATTTTGTTAAGAGATATCATGCTCACAAGAAACGCTAGGTGTGGCCTGGAAGTAGAAACATTGAGCCAATCCCTCTATCCAGGTGGTCGTGCGACCAAGAAATGCAAGCACTTACCATTGATGAAGGAAGTACCGATAGGTATATACGACGTAAGGTTCACTGAGCTCGTTCTGAACCAGTTTCATGATGTGAGGTAGGTCTTCTTCGCCGCCATATTGCTTGTAGACGATGTCGGACATGGTGGGCGCGGTGATAGAGCCTAGGACAAAGACACAAGTCCTCAACGTGTTCCGACACGCGTGGTGCATCTAGCGCTCATGGGCGCCTGTCATTCCATTAGGCTTTTAGGTAACTAGGTTCGCACTTGGCACCTTGTCCTCCGCCCATACATACGCATTCTTCACATAGGTAAGTACGACGCACCGTCAAATCTTCATAACTCAAGAAAGAAAAGTTGAAGATACATCAATCAAAAATTTCGCCATCCGAATCCACAGTGGTGAATTCTTGTTCCGTTGATTTTTCATTAGCTTATCAATCTCTGGCTTGGGCAGCTTTCTCGGGGGGCGATAAGACGAGTAGCCATTACCCAGTCTACTGAATTGTACTGTCGCTGGTTGGCACAACTTACGCTGCTATCGCTCCCGTCTGTTCCTTTCCGGAGCAGCGACTTTGGGACGTCATTCTCGCGGGGATACTCACAAGTCATTACGGTGACCGGGAAATTTTCTCTGAGATGCCCAGGTCCTTGATGCTCACATCTCCCTTGTTATCCCTTGGCTTGATACCCCTTGTCGGCGCATCGATCGGCCCCCGCAGAGCCTGATCCAATAATGGCTGGTTTAACTGAATAACCATACCTAACCACATCAAGCACCGCGCTTACGCGACAATTGTCTGCATGCGCTGCCGACGGCAATCCCTCCCACCCCCTCAGCGCGGGCTGTCAACACCGTTAGACCCGCCCTGTGTCATAATTTTGTTGGCTAGAGCTCCCCATCTAGTCTCAAGCGTCCAAAATGAGGCGCCAATATATGCCTGCGAAATTTGGCCGGTAACCAACTTGTCCTCGCCCACTGAAAGTCTGACAAAAGCAACTGCTCAATTGTATCCTCGCTGTGTCGCCTTAGACAGCTGTTCCAGGATCTAACCCGCCTGCATACCTTTCCCTCCCCCTCCTGCAAACTGATGATCAGAATGTCAGGAATGCGCGGTTAGGATCAGCTCCCCGCTAGCGAAGGTCGTACCGATTGTCACGCGGAGACCGTCTGAGTATCTCCTCATGGGAATGCTATACTCAATCTGAATGCGTTTGGCCAATCGAGGGTGTTCTCCCAGCATGACCGCTCACCCGTGGTAAGTTGATGACATATACGACTTTAAGAGGGGAGCTGTTTTGTTCATCAGTCTATATGGAGCCTCTTCGAGATCTTGATGGTGTCGAAGGTAATTATCCATTCATACCGGGCCTATATGAACCAAGTGAGGACATTCCTCATTCCTTGTGCTCCCCCACTCTTATTTACTCCTGTCCACCGTGGACAACGTTCATCATCAAGCATGATTGACAACGATAAATTTATCTCTCTCTACAAAGGCAATCTTATACCTCTACACACTGTCCGTAAGTGTTATATCATTTGCTGGATGTGATGACTTCCACGAGCTGAGCCTCAATTATAGTTCCCTGCTTAACTTGGATACTATATGACTTTCGTATGTCTCGCTTTGTCTCGCTAGTCCCCCAACTCACCGAGATCCCAGTCATCACCTTGGAGGACGAGGTATGCCCCCTGTATAATACCATGACTCTGGCTCTAGCTGAACTGACTCATCTAGGTCCGCTACATTTGGGTAAGTTGCCTTGCCCATCAATAGACTCTCAGCTAGAGTAATAAGGAACCTAGTCCCAGAAATGGTGTACTTCCAAGATCATGTTTTTGTGGGTGGGTGCATCTTCCCTACCGTCGCTTTGTGAGATCATGCTCACAGCAAATTGGAACAGATTCGCTACTACAGCATACTGCTATTGATATTTGACGCCGTACAAATACACCTATTTGCGCGACCAGGAATCACCTCAGACAAAGTGTATGAAGGCCTTTACCGCAGTTCCCTTGGTGTTAACGCATCTGTTTCCTCTAGTTGCCTGGGTATGGACCCCACCATTCGTGTTATTGGCGCGGTAGCACTTTGGTCCGTTGAAATCATCATGCAATTGCGAATATACGCCCTTTACGATTGTAGCAAGAAGGTTCGCACTACTTCCGCTCTATCGTGCCCTTCCTATACTCATAGCTCTTCAGGTCGCCGCATTCAACGCGATCTTATTTCTAGCGTCCATTGGAGGCTTTCTTTGGGTGCTCATCCACAATGCGAAGCTTCGTCCAGCCTTAATAGCGGACGCTGTCCACCTTCCATTACCCGGCTGCCCCAGTATACATGCTGGCATTGAATGGGCGCAATGGATTCCCGGTGCGTCGCTTTCCAATGGCCCAGTAGCCTGTTTGCTTAGACCAGTACTTGACTCGCAGCAACCGCCTATGAGGGAGTCTTGTTTGGGTTTGCCTTATACAAAGCACTTCAGAAGTCTTATCGTGAAACGATGGCTCAGAAACGCTTCTCTCTCTACGAACTCCTACTCCGTGATAACCTGATGTACTTCTTCGCGTGAGTAATACTTTCTCTGGGGACATAGCTTGGACGATTGTTAAAGATGATGCAGCATAACATGTATCTTGATCTTCAACAACTTGATGGTTGTGGTGAGTTTGTCGGTGATCATCTTTTGGTGTGTGTTAGGGCCTGAACAATGATCTACAGGGGATCACTCACATTCCTTGGTTTAGCTATGGGTGAGTTGCATCAGCATTGACGCCGGCTATATATACTTACTAAACACGACGACTTTACCAGGCCATTTCATGCCGCACTAGAGATATTGACCATACGCATGCTGCTGAACCTGCGAAAGGCCACTGCCTACGACCTCTCCACAGCCAACCTTACCCATGTCTTCGTTGATGGTATAGCGAAGTCAGACCGAGATGATAACAGCAGATGGCAACGCCCAGCGTTATCCAAGTTATCCGCCCTGGCGTTCCAGAGATCGGAACCAGGGTCTAATACGATGGTTTCGCCCACTTTAAACTCGGTTGCTAGCAGAATGGATGAGGATGTGTATGCATAGGCTCTCGATGATCATAAATATGTACTACTAGCACCAAAGCGCTCTCCCATCGGTCCTCTTAAGGGCGCCCTATCTTCAATTTGTAACTTTATATTCGCAGGGCCCCCTGCTTCACCAATCTCGTCCCGTCGGTGTCCCGACTACTTAGAGTTGCTCTGGAGTTGCTTAGAGACTAGTTAGGTCAGACTATTCCTCATCCCCAAGTATAACATGTTTTCTCACATCGAGCGCCTCCGTCATCAGAAAATGTGAGTGTTTTCTCACTGTGACCTTCTAGCCTTGCTTACCGCCCCATCTTTTCCTAGGGCTCTTCGTACAATGATATGGATGGCGATGGACATCGCGCTATGCTGCGACGGTAGTATTGCTTCTCACCACCTGCCAACATCCAGACAAGGGGGACGCGAATGGTGAATACACTAGCTGACCGATACCCATTCGTTCTGGGATTCTGCTCGCGGCCATGTGGTGGAGATAACACCAACTCTGGGAGACGATGGTGCCATTCCCCCAGCGGATCCCATCATCTGCCTCGGTTGTTAAATATACAACAGATACGTTAAACAATGCTCGTGTGCTTAAACATCACTTTCCCGCCCTCGGTTTCCTCCATGCCATCAACTCAACTACGGGCGAAGGCTAATCTACCTTACGGAGAGGACACGAAGGCTCAGCGCGACAGTAGCATCGTAATAGCCGATGATATCGAAACACATTCTTCCAACTTGCATGAAGCCGGCCCGGAGAACCCTAATTTCATTCGGGATCTGACCTACACTTCCACAGAAGAAGCTGAAGTCATTCGAATTCTCGATACTCGACTCTTCCCATGGATCCTATTGACGACATTTGTCCTAAACATGGACAGAACGAATCATTCGAACGCTATATCAGACAACTTACCGCAGGACTTAGGCTTCACCATTGATACTGTAAACGTTGGAACTGCAATTTATTCCGTTTTATTCTCTGTATTTTGTCTGTCTGGGTCGGTGATTGCCAAACGTGTTGGACCTTCTCGATGTACGCCTCGAGTCGTATTTTGTGTCTGCTTCTGGTCTGCTTGCTAATGGCACGCAATGACAGGGATCCCGACGTTGATGATGGCTTGGGGCTTCGTTACCTTGGCGCATGCACTCATCAAGAATAAGCCAGGATATCTAGCAGGTACTAGCGTCATTAAACTCCTCCGTATATGAAGTCTCACTTAGTTCCCACCTTCTAGCTCGTTCTTGTACAGTGACCAGGTTCTCCTATCCAACTCCGTAAATAACCCCTACCTCTTCAGGGATAGCCATCACGGAAGGCGGCGTTATACCAGCAACACTTGTCTATCTTGGTGGCTTCTATAAGGGAACCGAGCTAGCGACTAGGTTAGCTTGGTTCTGGGGCATTCAGGTCAGTAGCAACGTCTAGACTCTGATGCACAGCTCACTCTTCCAACCTGTCCAGACCATAGCAAGTGCTGTGAGCGGTTTAATGGCTAGTGGCCTTCTCCAACTGCGGGGTATCGGAGGACTTGAAGGGTGGAAATGGCTGTTTCTGGTAGATGGTGCAATAACAGTTGTCGTAGCCGTCGCTACATGGTAAGCCTTCTCCGCGCTTGTGGTGACACCTTCTGCTTATTTCCTGACCCTGACCCCAACACCCTTCAGGTTCTATCTCCCTCGGAATGTCGTACAAACGCGTGGTGGCATTCGAGGGCTCAAACCATGGTTTACCCCTAGACAGATTCAGATAGCAGTCACGCGAGTCATTCGTGATGATCCCTCGAAACGATCCTACGAGTACGTATACCCAAATAAGCACTTTCGACCTGAATCAGATGCGTCTATGTAGGACTCCGGCTCGGTGGGCTGATGTTAAGGATGCTTTGACTGATGTGGGCCTGTGGGGACATCTTATCTTGACAACCATTGGATTAACACCAACAACTCCGTTATCCACTTGTGAGCCTTCTCCCCCCCTTCCCTAAAGAGACCCCCTAAATGGTGAACTAGACCTACCGACCGTTATCAAGAGCTTCCATTTTAACGTTGTAAGTCCCCCCTAAACTCTGTATGGAGCAGTCTATTCACTGCAGTTGATTTCGGCAGTTCGTCGCCAACGCCTTGACCGCTCCGCCTTACGTCTTACAATGTATCTTCACCGTTTTGTTCATTTGGCACTCTGATCGAACTAAAGAACGAGGGTTTCATGGAGCCTTTGGAGGTTTGTTATCATTCTTAATCCGCTTTCTGCTAGCTCACAGATTATGCAAGCTGGCTGGCAGTTAGCCGGATGGATCCTTCTTCGCGCCTTGCCTTCGGACACTAGTAGAGGGGTAAAGTAAGTCCATCACGCCGCTTCTCAGCCAATCGTTAGTTTACCTATGCCAATACTAATACGAACACCGCTTCAGATACTTTGCTGCTGTTGTCGTTGCGTCGTGGCCTTACACGCACCCCCTGAACATCGCTTGGATGTCGGAGAACACAGGGTTTGCTTACATATTCACCCTATGAACGTCTCCTGACCCCCTTTATAGGAGCGTCGGCAAGAGAACGATAGCCTCAGGTGCTATCATCGGATTTGCTAATATCTATGGAGGTACGTTCTTAGTTTGTCTTCCATCAATACCTGGCTGAGCTAGTTTGGATGTAGTTTGGGGCTCACAGGTATGCACAATTGCTCAATGAAGCTGTAGTCTTCATGCATTAAACCACTATCTCTTTCAAGATATACCGTGCAAACGATGCTCCAGGTATGTATACCTTCGTTTCGTGTGCTCCAGCCCACCGCCAACTGCTGAGCACCTAAAACCAATGTGCTTGAAATGTAGACTTCAAACGCGGAAACATCATCAACATTATCTTCGCTGGTATTGCATTCATCATGTGGTTTTCCCAAAAATACTACTACAAATACCGTAACTCGCGGAATGATTCAAAATTATCGCTCATGACGGAGGGAGAGAAGAGTTCGGAAGAACTCCTACGTGATGAGAAGGGAAATCGGAGTGTCTTGTTTCGGTTTACGAATTAGACCGACTGGGAGAATTCAATGGATTTTGCATATGCATATGTACATTGGTGTCACTACTCGAATGTACCCTACATTCGAAGGAATATTATGTCGGCGTAGCCCATTGGCGATTTGATCTTAAGCCCCAGTTTTCTAGCCAGTTGGCGAAGAGGCCCGCGACCTTCGCATGTCCCGATACATCCGGATGGACGTTGCTGGCACAAGAATGAGATAGGCCAAGGTATCTCCGTTGAGAATACAAGTATGAAGACTTACTCTGGGAAGACATCCTGGAAGGTTACCCAACCAGTGGTATTGACGAGGAAGATCTGTTCGTCTCCTAATGCAACTCTATGGTAGTCGTCTCAGTCGACTCGAATACAACTCAAATGCGATGAAGATACGTGCCTCCGCTGCACAATCTCCTCGTATGCCCCGTCATAATAGTAGTAAACGTTGCCATCTGCATTTGGCCAGCCCCACTAAAGCCCACGAATCTCCAGCGTAAGTGGAAAGATATAATATGGTTGGGTACTTACTGGGGTGAAGGCAAAGATAGGTTGCTTTGGGTATATAGCACGTAGCCGAGCTAAAAAGTCTGAGTACACCTAGAGTATAAGCCACAACGATATACTTGATTGGTTAACAAAGCAGAGGTAGCGGGTAAGGGAGCTTCGTACTTGAACGAATTGGTCAGGGGTAACGTTCTGGGATGCGTCGTTGGCCCTAAGATAATGGTTAGTGCGTAGATCAGCTTTACAACGAAGTACCCAATGATGGGAATAGCTTACCCTATATGAATTATGATGTGCGTAGGGGTAGGCTTATCCTTGGTGAAATCCCATGGCGTAGTGTAGTTATGATCAGCGGCCCAGATGTATCCAGTATCCTCGGTCTTTTACATGTGAGCGGAAGACACACAGGGAGCATTGTACCTAGGAAAGATGGCTCGCTAATATGATGGAGCTTACCTGGAAGAATTGGTATGATACTCCGTGAACGTTCCCATATGAAACGATGTCCTGGTCAGATTCAGGAAAATTGCGGGCCATGAGGGGGGGACATCAGTAGCTCACTGTCAGTGCAGCGCCTGGTTGGGCTATGACGGTGTGCTCTGCTTTGAAGTGCTCGCCCACTAGGAATGGCCATGCTTGATTTACCCCTAGCGGGAGAAATTGCCCCTATTTGTAGGCTATGAACCTTGGAATAACCCCGGACGGATGCAGAGTAATTATGACATACCGCCGAAAGCGGGTCGCCAATAAATTGAAGGTGTAATTTGCTTGGCCTGTACTGAAGAAGTCTGGCACCCTTGAGTAAGCGATTTCATTAGCTCGATGAGGAGCACACATAAGAGAGGGGCCCACCGCATCCAATATGATCTTTTCCAAATTGATACGATTGTTCTGCCATCCTTCGACATTGACACGAATTACACTCTCCGTCCTTCTGCGAGGATTAGCCGCGGGCTGGAGCAGAGGTATATCGTTGATCCCCTCGGTGACGTTGACAGTGAAGTAGGACCCGTAGTCTACGGAGACTCCTATAGCAGCGACAGGGGCAGTCGTGTGAGGACCCAGTTGAAGCTGCAGCGACCTGGCGTTTTCAACATGGAGTTTGAAGCCTGATCCAGCCCTTTAATGGGGGAAGCCATTGTCATTGATACATTAGATGAAGATGGGAGTAGCGTCATACCACCAAGTGCCAGGTGAACTATCCCATCTCCCATGATAGTAGATTCGAGGATCACTGTTGCTGATCGTGATCCCACCAACGCCAACACTAACTGACAACGCGAGCACAGCATAGATAATCGCAAATGGAGCCATCATGAGCGAACGTAGGGGTACGAGGTGCCACAAGCATACGATGCTTTGGAGATATAGAACTATTTATATGTACAGAGGGTGTAAGCGGCCAGTTGACCGAGATACACCCGAGGTATGAGATAGGAACTGGGCTTACTATGATTATGCGCTGCTGGCCAAGGAGCGGAGCGGTATTACAAAGTTAGAAGTGGGTCGCCTGTGGTGATGAAGATGGAGAAAGGTGGCTCGAAGCATAAGGCATTTGGTTTTGCACCGGGGATGAAATAGACTCGTAGAATGCAAACACTACAACCATCCTTATATAGCTCTCCGGGCAGAGATCCGCCCTAGTAGAGCCAATTTGGTCAAATCAATGTAAGAAGGACGAAGTGAACCGCGCGACATCGACGGACAGGAGACCACGGAGTAGCTGATGGCCTGATAGATATCTAAATCTATAGAATTGGCCAAAGTTCGGCGATGCGGGGCTTGAGATGGTGAGATGCCCGGGATGTCTGGCGACGCGAAGATGGATGTGCACTTGTTCTACACTCCCCAAATGTGTGCGAAGCTGAGATGACTTGACATTCAGAGGAGCTGCTAGGGATGCCGGAGGTATAGCGTGGCGTCCTCCGTGTACCGGGGATCGCTGGTTACAACAACGGGCACCGTGGCATCCGCAGGCCGAACTGCACAGAAAGCGAGAACCTGAGTATAATTAAATCACAACGACACAGCCAGATGGCACGTCTGCGCTTTCCAGCCACCTGGCTGCCTCGTGTATGGAGATTCAAGAAGTAAATCGAACCATTCGTGCAGCTCATCAAAATGTCTTCGGAATCAATGCGGGTGAAGCACAACAACGCCACAGTGGGCCTACCACAAATACTTTGCCTTTCTGAAACGAGTGAAGGAATGTCAGTGTCAGTAAAAACAATTGTGACAATTGCGCCAAATGCCCTTTTGCGACAATACTCGTTGTTGTTGGTTGCCGTCGTCACATCGACCCTTTGTAGTCGTTCAAGAGGCGCTGACAATGGCTGGGTGAGCAGCGGGGTTACGTAACCATACATGTGGTAAACGGCGAGCTGTTGTGGAATGGTTCAAATTGGTTGTAGTTCGCCATGAAGCTATAATGCCCATTGCCCCCTCGACGATCCAAATCCATTCTCATCTGGACACCTTCTCCTCCCCTCGTCCGCTACGACCACATCGATAATTTCTACGACCGTGTATCACTCATTAATATATATATTCTCAGTATGTTTCATCGGCTTCGACACTGCATTTCACAGTTCAAAGCAGTCATATGAAAGCGCACGCAATGTCCTCGTCAACGACCTCTGATTGTCCAATACTTGTATGGATGCTTTCCCTGAACCGGGAGTACACGAAAGAAGTAAGTCATCAATTTTATAAATCGAAGCCGGTGTAGCGATTGAATGTTGAAATATCCTCCAGGAATATGATGCTTGTTGCCAAGTTGTAAAAGAATGTGTACCCCATGCCAATGTGGCATATAACCCCCCGGACGCAGATACCTTCAGTGAGCCTGAACATCGCCCTTTCTTTGTCCAAATCTAACGGATCGCGCTCGTCAGGACAATTGATGACGCTCATGCTCCCCCTACTCATGATGAGGCACAGACGTATACCCAGAGCCAAGTGGCGAGACTGCGTCACTTCAAATGGCAAACACTGGATTGAACAGGTGCAGTAGCCAGTATGCATCCCCCCGCTATCTCCACCATTCAATACAGATACATAAAGATTCCGGACGATTTGCCCCCAGAAAAGTTCCTTCATTCGATGATTGGATATCATCTTGCAACAGAAAACTCGCTATGTGGGATGGCAATGACCCAGGGAATCCAGAGAAAGGTGATCAACATCGGACTCGGGATGAAACAACTCCTAGTAGAGCCTCGCGGAGTGTCAGTGCAAGCCTACGTAGAATCTTTTTCACATAAAGTACGTTCTTTCCATCGTTTCACTCCTTCGGAAAGCGTCATGATCCCTACCCATATAGCTGACGAGTCTGGAAATGTCTATGATCACTCCCGACCTTGGAGACGAAGTAATGCTACGACGCCTATGTATAATTCTTTCCCTCAAGCAGGCCTACATCAAAGCCATCGGCCAGCCCATCGGATTCGACTGGTCACGACTAGAGTTCAACATCCCAGAGGAAACCGTCATCGGCGATGGCCATCCTCTAACGGGATGGGAATTCCGAATATTCAAAGCCAACCTTGGAGTCGCTCGTAGAGATGTCCTCGTTGAAGAACAATACCAATGTGTTTGTGCTTTCTTTAGGGGAACAAAGGACTCCAAGTTCATTTGGCATGAATCCCAAAAAGAACTGGAATCATGGGTACAGTTCATAAACATCGACCAGATGATTAAAGTCATACCAAAGCTCACCGCTTGATAATTATTTTTGATTTATTTATTGCCTCACGTTTGACTTATCCGCCGCGCTATCCCTTGCTATCTCAATGTTGATAATACTATATATATCTGACTTGGCAATCTTTGTAGAACTAAGTTCGTTTCTTATAATTGTCTAGCTCACCTGCATTAGTAGACGCTTCAAATTCAATTCAATCCGTGCAACCTTCACCATCGACGGTACCGATGTGTCGAACGGCGCGGCTCTCAGTGACTCACCCATACAACATCAACAGCTTTCTATCTCTTCGGGGAAGGTGGAACTTCCCATATAGATGACGCCCCTACTATCAAAGTGGCAGATGGGGTGTACTGATCAGATTCTGTTCCCCTTTGCAATCGCTGTGGGAAGACAATTAGGGCAGTCTCTTGCCGAAGATTGGCTATAAGCTAGTTCATGGGAGCGTGTAGGGAAACACGCGTGGGGGCAGCTGTTAGAAATGCCGTATAAGCAAGTAACGGACGAGTCGCCTACTCACACCCGCCGGGTAGAGATGACGCCAGTGCACCAAGCCTAGTCGCGTCCATAACATTCCCGAATCGGCTACCTGAATTCCGTTTAACCAAGCAAAGGCGCGACTCGGAGTTAAACTTCGACAATACAACATCTGGACGGGACTTTTTCAAGCCGACCATAATGAATGTCTATGTCTTATCAAGCACACATGCCGACATGCTATATACACGCGCATAAGACGCAGTGTTCACGACGTATTCCTGTGACGTCCTTGGTCCACTTTGCCTTCGGAATGGGGTATGGGAGGTCCGGAGTAATGGTGTCTGCCACCTGTATTTAATTTTGCTGCGATCAATAACGTACAGAAGGCCTCTCGGTCAAAGCGTTAAAAGTAACTCACTGATGAGGTACCATGCACCACTGATAACACCGAAACCCACGAAAACAGCAGAAGCGTAGTCTAAGTAACAAGAACGGCGCGATATCATTAGATCTTGTGACGCAGCTGTACGCAGTTCCAACGGAGGACGACTCACTCATGGTAGACCTGGTCACAGGCAGTGTTGCTGGCATCGAATAGATCACGATCAGAAATAGGGTCCAAATGATCGCCACGATGTTTAGCGGGAGGCCCCATCTCCCCAAATAAACCGGGGCATCCTTCACTTGCTTCCTTCCATTGATCATGTTTATCGCGACAGGCATAGCATAGCTTGCGCCAAGGCAAGTAGCAGCCACACCAACGAAGGCGTTGAACGCCGCACTAGATCCCAGAAAGAGCAATCCGAGGAGTACCTGAATGAGGGTGGACAGAAGAAATGCATTGAGAGGAATTTCAGGAAAGTAGGCGTCTGGGTTGTTGTTTACACGGGAGAAGACGTGGGGGAATGGAAGGGCTTTGTCTCGTGCGAATGCCCATGTTGCGCGTGAGGCTGCTGTGCAGATGGATAGCGCACAGAAGACGCCGACACCGAATACTTGATACGATAAAAGGAGATCGTCGTTGATTAGAAGGTGGCACGCGACTTAGAAGCTTTTGGGTAGCGTACCGATGAACCACTGGTTCAGTTGAAGGTTGAGCCAGTGAGCGAGCCGGTTGTTTAACGAGTAATGGTACAACATACCATGCCGAAGCCACCAGCCCTCGATCCCATTACTAAGGTAAACAGCAAGGCCGTGGGTTGGCCTCCTCCTTCTGAAACATATACGACATGAGACGTCATCGAGGTTTGCGGATACATGAACAGCGTCATACCGCGAAGGAGCACCGAGACGTCGGGTAAAGTGAAGGCGATCGGGAGCAAGAAAACGAGGCCCATGAGAGCCGATATGGGTATCGACCAGATGATAGCCTTTGGGACTTGCGTGGCAGGGTGCCTGACTTCCTCTGCCATGCTAGCGACTGGGGGTAATTTATCAGCACCAGGCACACAAGACAAGTGAAGGCGCTACACACTCATTCCAATCGCCGAAAATGTGTATGCTTTATGAAAATGTTAGTGAGCCAAATTATACGCTTTCCAGAGGCAGCATACCCGGCTAATTAATTCGTTAGAACCAAGCCCACCTATGCTTACAAGAAAGGCGGAAACCTACTGCTAGAAGCCCAACGAAGAAAGTCCAACCAGGCGTCCAACCGGATAGGGTCGCATCGAAGTTTCCGAGAGCAAAGGAAATTGGGCGACGGCCAGTGGCAGCTCTCACGGACAGTGAAATGAAGATCACTAGAAGACAAAAGATGGCCACGGAGCTCAAAGTTAGCTCAGGCGGTCAACTTACCAAAGATGCCTAACATCGTCCAATAAGCCGACAACAACTTGATGCATAGCAATGACATAATGGGATCGCGGTCATTGAAAAGGATCATTAGACAAAGGAGAACACACATCTAAGGTCGGGAGCGCCTTATTGAATACGATGCAGATGATGCTGGTGAATGCCGTAAATGCCAAGAATATAACGTCTGGTCGTTTTAAATGATAGGATGAGTGATCAGACAAGCCTGAGACGAAAGAATGGCACATACAAGTTTGCCAAGGCGTAGCCACCCATGTCGGATGGAAGAGAGTGATACCAGCTACTAAGAATTGAGAGACACCTGCACTATTATTAGCTTAGGCAATTATCATCAAGGTGGGGGTTACCAAAGGTGACGCTCAATGCAATCGTCCATACACCAACCATCGTCAACCACCCATTAATCCACGAAAGAAGTAATCTATAGCGAGGCGGTGCCAGGCGAAAACACCAGTAATATGCACCAGCCGAAGTGGGGTACTTTGATGCAATTTCCGCTAGAGAGCAGGCCATGGGTTGCGACATGATGCATACGAATACCCAACTGGGAGAGCAATCGGTAGTAAGTCGTCGTCGGATGCACTGGACAGGGAGACAGCTGACCCCCATATCATGGTCACGGGTCCGCCACTGACAAGAGTGGTCGCGAGAGGCGCAGTTAAGCCGTAAGCTATTCAAATCCCATCAGTCAAGCAGTTATTTACGGCACTTAGAGGAGAGATAACGGACGGACGGCTATGATAGCTAGACGAAGGTGTCGTTGTTCAGCAGCTAGACTATCGTGCTAGAATGTTAGGCACCTAATGTCACTGTATGCAAGTGCGGTCAGCTCCCAAAGTTCGCGGGTCGCAATGAGATACTCACTGAAAAGCATGTGCGCTAGGCCTCGGTTCTTTCACACGCAAACAACAATTCGGTTATCTTCGTGCCCTAGCTGATCATCGAGGATGGACCAGTAACATACCCTCCTCAGCTCTTGCTTATAACCAAAATTTTCTGCATCTTCGGTAGACGCACCGTCGCTTTCCAGGTGAGACGAAGACGGCGACATGGTGGAATGGCAATGATTGTTGAATCTGGGGAGGCGGTGGTAAGTTCTATTCCCTCGCTATCAGCCATTATATAGTCCATGGACATGTGGCGCCCTCGTCTAATATGATATGAGAGAAGCGATTAAGCCATGGGAATGTAACTAGATAGGCCTACCCTAGAATGATGTTGATGTGTGGGGTCGCCTCTGACCCGTCACGGTCATGGCGTAAAGGATCGAAACTTTTAAATTGGTGTACCCAATCCTCACTAGCTACGATCAGTAGAAATTCATTCCGTCGGCTGCTCATCGGGCCACGAGCGTCTAGCAGGAGCGGGTGGAAGCTCGAGAAGACATGGCGTGGGCGTGGGTGGGAGTTCGTTGAGGAAGGATTCAGGGATATGCATTCCATACAATGTATACTGCGTTGGGCACTGGAAACCTTGAAGTAGACTTCGGGGCGCGAATGTCCGACGTCCAACTTCTGAGGCCTAATACGATGTAACGTAGACTGTGGATCCAGCAGGGGTGAAGTATCGACAAATGCACTCTGTGAAGCCGCAGTACTAGAAAGTCTGGTTGCCGCGAACCCAAGACAGCATTGTAGCTATATGAAAGTATGGTGAACAGAAGTGCGATTGGGTGGGTATGCTAGAGCGTACCATCGCCGTGCAGAAGCATTGCACCCTATTGTCGCACCGAAAGAATCACTACTCTGCTAAATCCATCCCAGTCAAGCTTCTCAAAAGTATACGAGAATCGTGGTCAACGGAGATTGAGTCGACTCGCTCAGCCGGTCATAGATTGTGTAAAAGACAGCAGCTATCCGCAAGAATGAGCTGGGCCTGATGGGAGTCTGCTCCGCCAGCAAGATCCAGTTTGAGGGGGAGAGGGGTTCTTCAGGCTACTCTCCACGCGCGTCAGCCCGCGCTTATCATGCAAAGAGGGTGAGGTAAGACGTAGAAGCCACGGAAAGGTAGTCAGTTCAGAGGGCAAACGAAATAAGACATAGATATAACGATAAAGTACCCTTATCTAAATAGATTGGTTCATCATCTATAGCGTCTCTGGCACTTCGCGCGCTCTAGAGGTCGTAGTGAAGCCCGCAGCATGAAGTACAGTCGCGAACTGCAGTTGTCAACACACGATTAACCATATGGTCCTTCTTAGAAGGACAGGGAGGGTTAACTTACCTGTACTTTGGCGATGGCCTTGATTTGCTTGAAGTCATATCCTGGTCTGTCGCTCAGGTCGCCTGGTATAATGAAAGAGATTGAATGAGGTATGCTTGGGTGACGGGGAAATGCACTCTAACACGCACCACTGTTGTGATACATCGGATCAACGACTGCGAAGAGAGTTAGATGCGAGCGTAGGGGCAATCTGAAATGGCAGACGTACTGGGTCCAGCACGCTCAAAGACTTGTGTAGCTGCGAAACCTTGTTCATGAAATGACTAGCGCAGCAAGGGGTCAAATCCCATAATGTCTCGAAAGGGAGAGTGATTTCGTACCTGATGATCACTACAGCACGCCTGGATAATGTGAGTTAGTACTAAACGCCATTGGGGGAGGCAACAGCGCGCATACGGGCGTGTAGCCAACCGTTAACTCGGGGCTGTAGATCGCAGACACGTTGGAGACGAGCTGGGCGACTTCAGGCGTACCAATTCTAATGGTAAGTCTGAGTTAAGTACCTCATTTCCGCTTCGGGGGGGTACGTACAGGTCCGGAAGGCCCAGCTGCAATGGCTCGTTAGGGGCGTGATATGCCAGCATGTCTGCTTGAATCATCAGCGTAACGTTGGCACCGTCTTCCCTGAGTTGACCTATAGAAAACCGCCTTCAGAAACTACACTCACGAGGATGCAACACTACGAACGAGCGTATGCTCTAGATCCCAAGAGGCCTTGTTCTTCTCCCGCAAACGCAACAAGTTCGACATTAGTAGCAAAGCTGACACCTTTCCGAGCAATGACGCGCGCGATGGAGAGGAGAGAAACCGTCCCAGAACCATCGTCATCGCCTCCTGGTGCACGAGTACTTCCAAACGATCCTCGACTGTCGTAATGTGCGCCCAAAACGATCGTTGCGTTGGTCTTCGCTGTAGCTCCATATCGACTTGACACACATAGATAAATGGCTCATATCACCAGGAATAATCGACAAGGAAGGTACCATATAACATCCGGCGCGAAACCTTCTAGGAAGGGTTTGAATTTGCATTTGGCCCCAGTGTCCTCGAATCTATCCTTGAGCCACGCCGCAGCAACTCTGCTACCCTCTGCGAACGAGTGTCGAGAGACAATACCCGACTTGCCGTCCTCACCGGTGAGAAATTGTATGTCGTTTCGCATCTGGGGGATTGAGATGCTGTTTACAATGGCCGCGATGTCAGGGTCAAATTTGACGGTAGAGGCGATAGCCTTGATACGGTCTACAGCTTCATCGGGGACGGGATAGTAGGAGATTGGTTGACTAGGTAGAAGCGACGATTTCCAGAAAGGTGGGATGAGCATATCTATCTGGCTAGCTATGCCCATGTCCAGCGAAAGCAGCGCAGATGATGAGGACATGTAAAGGACGTCCATCTCTACAGATTTCCCGAAAGTAACTTGAGCCGGCTGTTGTGAATCATACCCAGCAGCGATTTGGTCAATCAATGACCTAACTCCCAACGAAAAGTTGGTCGCGTGCTGCGCCCTGAGTGAGCCATTGACGGCGGTTTCATGAAGCCAAACGAATGTCCTGTCTTCACTGCGAACAACTCGTGTGACGTGTACATCGTTGCGTACATCGGCGACGGCGAAGCAGTCGGTATCGTCAAGATAGACGCTCCTCGTCGTGCCGTCTCCGTGATTATACAGCCCGTAAAATTTCTCCGCAAAACAAGCGTCACGGAAGAGTGGGGGCGTCGAGGACGAGATGAGCAACCCGAGGACGTCCATGGTGAAAGATAAGGATACGGAAATTTGGGAAAGGGCTCGGGCCGTCTGTCCATACATACTAACCACGTGAAATCCGAGCGTGGTTCAACGCGTGAGTTCTCTTGATCCCGCGATACGCGACGACGCGACAACAGCAAGTTTAAACGTCTGTCTCCAACGAGTCCTTCCTGCAAACGATACTGACTTGACGCAGAATGGCAGAGCAACCGACACCTGCTGCGCCACCCCTATTGCTCCCAGAGGCACTGGGCTTTTCCCCACAGCTCCTCCTCGACGATATCATCAATATCGCCAACAATGCCGTGACAGACGCCGTGAATGGTTTGGAGGAGTTTCTACAACGTTGGGCAGATGATCGTGCCAACCACGGCCCAGGTTCATCCACAGAAGCGGAATGGGATCCTACTGGCGAAATTGAACAAGGCCTAGTTACATTTCAAACGTTGTTGGAGTATCATACCGACATCGCCTTCGACTTTTTTGAAGCTTGGTCATTGAGAAATGTCTTCGCTGTTCCTCCAGACCTGCCTATCGTTCTGCCTCATCAAGAAGGCCTTGACTTTACGCATACTCCGGAGAAGGAGAAAGAGCTTATGGACGAAGTATCTGAGCTTCGACTGAAGCTGGAAGAGGTATGTGTATTTCCTGGTACCATACGTTGCAATATACTTACGCGTCGCAGCACCGCCGGTTGCGTAAAGTGTTGACCAAGGCCGTCCACGTCTCGAGAGCCGAGCGTCGCCGCTCTGAGAAGCGCAAAGAACGGTTGGCATTCCTCCACGACCCCATCTTCGACTCTATGGAAACTCTCCCAGCCAGACTCCAAGGACTCTACCAATCCGTTTCTGCACTACCTGAGCTCGATCAAACTACCGTGGCTTCACTCACTCAATACCGCCTTACCGATTCCGGTAAACGACCATGGGAGACCAGCAAAGCTGGTTATCTCAACTGGGCCATCTCTCACCTCCTCTCTCGCGCAAGGGAGCGAAATGCTATCGAGGGGCAGCGGTCGCATTTAGAGGACGAAAATGCAAGGACGCAAGAAGTTGGCTCCTCTGACCAGCTCCGCGCAGCCATAGCCGCCATTGACCGAGTTCAGGTTGATCTGGATACTACCCTTACACAACGATTCTAAGCGAACTCTATTTAATTGGCTGTCTGTGACTCCTTACATTTGTAGTGCTAGTTTTTGTATACCTATCCGAATTACCGGTTCTCCTACCGCTCATTCCCCTCATCCATATTATACTTACAGAGCTTACCATTTGCCGATGGTTCTGACCTGTGGTACCTCTTAATTCTCTCCCCCTGAATTGAAGGTCATCGATTCATCGACCGCATCAGATGATGGTAGTTCCATTCCCATATCATTGATAAGGCGCTGATAGTTATGCAGCCCAAAGGCTGACCATTATCACCAATGCAGTGTCGGGCACACACATTCCGCAAATCATTCGCAAATTGTGCATCCACGGTGAGTCAGGCGATATTCGTATGTCTTCGGTCAGAATGCTTTGACATCAGTGGCGAGGTCAAGCCGAGAAAGCAAGCCCAATCCAATGCCCCCTCGTTGCTACTCAATTCTATAGCCCTTTGAAGCTTCCCACGTAAGTAAGTATCATCGATAGTTCGTGGACTAATAAACCAAGAGATCAAACGAATGTCTAAGAGAAAAGGAAGGGGATATGTGATAAACAACGAACGGAAGTATTTCGTAAGTGAATAAGCGATACACACAAGTAATTAATGAGCGTACAATGAATGAGCGTACAATGAGTGAACGTGGGGAGGTATCGTTAGGATACAATAATATACGAATACGCGAAAAGGCACTGGGAGAGGGCGGGAGTCCAAAGTACGCATGGAAAACTAATGATACGCCGGGGGGTAATCCCCCCGTTCAAGGTCATTTCCGTTCAACGGAGCATGAGATGTGTTTCCGCCAACAACGTGGAAAGGCTGCATTGGGCGGAGCTTTCGTGAAGAGCCTGACGGGACGGTACTGGGTGACTGCAAGCCCATTGTGCTGGCACTAGCCAGTGAGGGAACATCAATGGGTGATGGAGAGGAAAAGGCCGACGATGTGGATGGTGCGTGAGTTGAATGAATGCTGAGAGGGGGTGGACGACCAATGAGGCTAGTCATTGATGTATCTGCTGTGTATGGTGTTGCTGACATTTCAGTGGCTGGCGTTGCAGTCAGTAGGTAATTCCAATCACAGAGAATGACGATATGACGTACCAATCGTAGAAACCGGCCGACGACGGTGCCAAAGAAGGAGAGACATGAATACCAACACCAAGAAAATGCCTCCAAGGACACTGCCAACCACAGCACCTACGGGGAACTCGGTGGAAGTCGACGAACTGCGGGAAGAATCTTGAGAGGCTGCTACTGTGGTAGTCACGACTACCATAGACTCAGAAATGGTGGGTGTTGAAAGAGCCGTAGTAGTCGAGAGTGACGTGACCACAAAGAAGTCTATCCACACCAAGCTTCCTTGATCTATGCAGGTACCAATGAGGACGTGTTCGGTATCTGGCAGCTCAACTGGAGATTGGTAGAATATCTGCGAGTACAGGACTTGAGCAGAGGGCTTGCCAGAGAAGGTGATGGGCGTGGATCCGTCAAGGACATAAGATGTATTTGGAAAGGAGCCCGGGGATCCATCCTGGGTGAGAGTACCCATTACTTTGACGGATGTGCCTATTGAGGATTGATTTAGGTCGAGTCGCAGAAGCGTCAGGACTGCCCTTACCATTGAACTTGAGAGTGAAAGAGGCCCCCGCAGTGGAGGTGGCGTGTACAGTTCTGTTGTACTCGTTCGGGCCTCCGTCCATATGCCATCCTGGTGAGTATTTCGCCCGAGAGTCAGTGTCGTCGATAATGGTAGCGGTCAAAGCCGTCGACATGGGAAGATAGAAGGAATAAAAGTGGAGAAGAAAGAAAGCAGCACTGGAGGTTCATAGCGGAAACATTAATATTCTCACTTCTCCGACATACGACAGTGCTCAGGCCCTCGCATAGTAGCAACAAGGGAGGGGGTTCCCATGATAGCATGGAAGAATGTCAAGGCTAGCCGTTGTGATGCTTTGCTGATGGCTTCGTTATCTTGTGCATTCTTGTTAGCACAGCCATTTAAGCCAAACGGAGCCACCAAATCCTCTATATGGCTCATGAACTGTTCTAGATGTTGTGAGATGTTCGAGGAAGAATAGAATCCCCACCACATACACGTCGACTTGATGCAACCGCGTCAGATGGTTTTGTGGCATCCATTCATTGTTAATCTGAACACTGAGATCAAATGTTCGGTAGACGCGCACATATCAAGATCACCGACCAACAGACCCTTAGTTGCTACCACTCCCTGAATACGGTTCATACGGGATTGCCGACGCAGCCACGACAGGTCATACGAGATTGCCCTGAGGTGATGATCTGATCCTTGATGGTCGAGTCTGAGGTTTCTCATGGGGAGACATATCAAGGTGCGAGTACGGGTTTGAGCAGTGTTGGCGATATGGCACCTGGGGCAGATCCAGCGTTGTACTGGAGAAAGGCCGGAGGATAGAGTGCTCCGGGATCGTCGGAGCGATGAGTGCACGTGAAGCCCCTAAGTAGCTCTTATGAAGAGAGGCACTGTACATCCGACTCCAACTCTATTGGTTGCTTGATGTGAATAGCTGTGGTAATGGAGGGGTTCGTCCAGGTGTTCATTTGGCGAGCTTGATCAATGGACCCGGGAGTACCGATGGCCCCCTCTAACGACTCCTTGCAAGTTCTAATGAGTAAGCGCTTAAGATAAACGTAAACTCTTCGTAGGCTCGATCCTCGCCGTTCTTGTCAGTTTTAAAGGAAAACATAATAATAGGATACGATACGATCAATTATCCTCATCTCCTTACTTCCTTCGTTGAGGAATTATTAATTAGATACCAACGTAGACAGGATCGAGTCCGAGTCTAACAACTTCGGATGGCATGGGGAAATGATCATTGAGTATTGATCACAGAACACACGAACTTGAACGTGCGCCGCTCCAAAGGAAGCCGTGCCTTTCGCGATTCTCGGTGTCTCCGATGTCACGGTATCCTTTGAGAAAACCAAGTAGCGCGATGTGAAAGACCGCGAATGATATGCATGTATGGTCAAATAAGATTGCAAGGAGACCGACGTGCGGTCGACAGGTTTGATGAGGTTAAGCTTTTGTAATGACGTCGGCAGGCACAACAGCGGTAGTGGAGTGATCAGCAGCGTAACCACTTCGTAACCTGGTGGTCAACACTCAACGGAACCATGAAAAATAAACCTCTTCCATAGCGGATGTGGTAGATAGCTGCGGAACCGATGGACCAGAGACAAGTGCGTCTGGAAAGATGGCGCATCGAAAGCCCACCAGTCATCCTACGAAAAAGCCCTACGCGCCCAAGGCCACCGACAAAACTCAAGAGGGACGGATAAGAAGTATACTTTTGAAGGACGGGACATACAGCTAGGAAGTAGCTGCACCACAGTGTTCAGACTACGCAAATGATCAACCATGTTATTTCTTTGGCGGATAGAACGCTGATCATGAACACAAGAAAAAACTAGATGGAACCGAGACAAAGGCATAGGGCAACAAATAGTTGATCAACCACCATAAGCAGGCGGTGGTTGATCATTAATATCCCCCATGTCGCTCCTACTAGTACCCACTGATTGTGTTGGTTGATGGATCATGGGAGCGGCGCTCTTCGAGCTGTAAACCGCGGTGACCGCACTAGGTGCCAACCCCGAATTAGAAAGAGGCTGGGTGTGAATGGTACTGGCATAGGATGAAGGTGCACCCAAGTTGTGCTGAGAAGCCGATAAACTGGTGGCATCGAATGATGGTCGTGTGGACATAAAAGGATGGGGATACGTGTTCTGGAGCTCTTCCGTCATTAGCGGGGTGTAGACAGGGAAGGTGCTACCAGAGTCAGCCGGATAATTTGAGGGAGGGGGCTGAGCGATAGGATTTGATGATCCAGCGTATTGCATATCTCCAGGCGAGGCTATTTACGGTAAGCCAAACGACATCAGCGAAGACTTGAGGAAGTACTTACTCGAAGAGGTGTTTCGCCTTCGATAGAACCACCAGAACAGGCCTAGCATCAGAAATATGAACCCAAGCCCTCCTACGACACCACCAACGATACCGCCAATATTTGTCCGTGATCCCGAGCTTCTATCGGCAGGTTGCGATGCAGTAGGCAGTGGTTGTGTGGCAGAAACAGACTCGGATGTTGTCACGGAGGATGAAGATGGAGTCGGAGGTATCCTAACAGTCAGGAAATCCAAAAAATATCGACTTCCTTCATCAACGACAGTTACGAGTAGCGTATGCTCGATGTTGGGGAGGGTGGGCGATTGATAAAAAAGTTGCTGATAACTAACACCAGTAGTCGGTATGCCAGTGTATCGAACAGGATTCGTGCCATCAATAACGTATGTGGAATTCGGTGGACCAGTCCCGAGGTTATCAACTGTACCAAAGACAGCGACCGATGCACCTTACGGCGAGCTCATCAGCGCGAGCGCATCCGACCGAAACGACAACAATGCACACCAGCGAATGTAAAGGACCAAAATGCGCCAGCAGAGGCAGTGAACTTCGTCGTACTGTTGAATTCTGCACCAATGCCGTGTTCTTCCCAACCAGAGGAATACCGAACGCGAGGGTCTCTATCATCAACCAAGAAGGTATCTGGGGTATTGGTCGATGACATGGCAGGATCGTCTCGCGATCTTAAGGTCGATTTCTAGCAAGGAGAAACGAGGGCGAGGTGAGGGTGTAGGTGAATCAAAGACATATTCACGTTCACGCAAGCACAAGCGTCCCTGAGCGCCGAGCCGCCTCATGGGGGAAGATGAGACGGGGTTTTACAGCCCTGAGAAGTATGTGTGGTATGATTGACATCGTACTTATGATATGGGTTGGCGAGTTGCAATCAGGGATCCATAGATCTATGTACATAGCCGCCAGGCGATACTTTCAGGCGCATTGATGAGTGTAACCAAGGGACTGTGGGGTGGTCGCAAAGAGACAATCGCTCCGGCCGCTGACTCGGGCTGATTAATGCCAAATGCAGCATAATGTGAACAAAGTAGTTTGGCCTGGGGTATGAGGCGGGTAGAGTACAGTGATGATTAGACGTGATCAGTTTAGTATTCCGCAGCATTGCGAATGGCGTCTACGAGTATGTTGCGTGAGTCGCCTGCTGTTTCCCACATTGCAAAGCCCTTCAAGCCCTTTTCTTGAATGAATTGGCCCTTCGCAGCAAAAGATCGTGCATCGTCGAACGAGATCATTTCCTCGCTTGTAGTATTATAGACATAAGGCTAAGCCATTGTGACAAAAGTCAGATGATGGAATAAGTAGTCAGGGATTGGGCCTTACCGTTTGGCTACATCTATCGTAGCGATATGGTACACCTTCGTTGGGAGAGCCACCGAAATCCAACAATCCCGTACGAATCATTGCATAGAAGGTGAAGTCGCCGCTGCCTCCGGAAGGTTCTATAATACCGCACTCATCAACTCCGCCGGGATCGTCCCACGTACCGCCCTTAGCAGGTCTGGCTTTATCAAAAGGTGGATACAAGGCGAGCTGATCAGCACTGCCTGAGACGAAAGCATCTTTTCGCCGGACTGTGAATGCATGTCCGTATGCGGCTACGCCTAGTAAGATCTTGTTCGCCGGGAAACCAGCTGTGGTCCAGGCAGCAATGGCAGATGCTGCAGAGCCTTGTCGATTGGCAGGGGCAGCGCAGGCATCTTCAAGGGGAGCATTAGGACCCACGGATGCGGACCAAGATCCCCAGATGTCGTAATTCATGATAGCAATATGATCAAGGACTTGATTGAATGCAGATACGTCAGTCGACGGTGCTCCAGAGGCCGATGCGAAAGGTGTTGTAGAAACAGCGGCCGACAGGACTAGCGTCTTCCCCAGAGGATTGCTCCGAAGTTCCTGAAGGAATGAGAGAAAGTTGGCGGTATCGTTCGGAGAGATGGTGTTACAACCAATCCCTTGTCGCCCAGGGTATTCCCAACTTGATTAAGAACATATCAGTGGAAGGGGACGCTGAGCGATGAAATTTAAAGGCATACTCGAAATCGAGACCCCCGAGGCTATATTGCGTAGCGAAAGTCAAGACGGTCTTGACGAGTTTCGTCCGTTTCTGCGGTGTATCAACATTAACAGAATAATACCGGCTACCCGCCCAACCTCCAATAGACACAGTTGGAATAACGCCCTAGAGAGGCACATCTGTTAGCTATCATTCAATTATACTAACTCTACGTCTACATTTTTTCTTGCGTGCCCAACAAAAATGGGAAGAAGTTCAGGGTTAGAACCCTCCAAGCTGAGATCGCCATCAGGTGTGATTGTTCTGATTACTCGCTCGTAAGTAAATGACCAGCAAAAGGCAGAAATAAACTCGCACGCGAAAGAGTATGCCACTTTGGTATACTTGTCCCAAGAAATGGCGGAGGGAGGGAAAACCTTACCATGCCAGCCGGCATACCAAGTTGAAGCTACAAGCCCGCCCTCTGATGCGATGTTATTGACTGGCACGCCGGTGACGGAAATAGCTAGGGATGTAGCAGCGGTGAAGAGGATCCAGAATGGATTCGGATAGGATGTACGCATGGTGTATGTAGACTGAAGGGAGAGTAGATGAGGGCGTGAAGCAAGAGGGCGGAACAGATAGGTTCAACCTTTTATACGTCGATGAGTCTAACAATGTAGACTTCCGATCACTCACTATATAAATACACAAAAAATCCTCTCGCTGCGAATGGGAGTAGGTGCCCGCTAACGAAAGGTTCGCCTTGTGGTATTCAAGTTCGAACCGAGATGTGAACCAGACCACCGTGGAGAGAAAGGAAGAAGAGTCCCTGGCGTTGCACAAAATGGTTCTATTCGAAGACGATACAGTGTCATATAACACACCTACAAGCGATATAATCCATACAAGGTCGCGAACTAGCGAACAAGTCTGAAGGGGGCGGATACCAAGAAACGGCAAAGAAGTTTGACCGTTTAGAACCCAGCGGCATTACGAATTGAGTTCAAGAGTATATTTCGTGAATCCCCGCCCGCCTCCCACATTGCGAAGCCTTTCAACCCGGTTTGCTTGATAAATTTGCCTTTGGCCGCGAAAGCTCGTGCATCGTCGAAGGAAATCATCTTCTCCGTGGCGTTGTCGTATACATAGGACTATGCATTGGAGATTTCCCCATCAGCTCGTTGAATGTGCAAGAGTAGAAGCCGACTTACCGTTTGACTACAGGTATCGAAGCGATATGGCACTCCACGCTTAGGCGAGCCGTTGGCGTTCAATAGCTTTGCATTAATGATGCCCCAGAGGTTGAAGCTTCCCCCGGGTCCACTTGCATTACCGCACTCATCAACTGCGACAGGATCATCCCATGCATCACCGAGCGGAGGGCTATTTTTGTCGAAGGGAGGGTATGACGCGAGCCGGGTAGTGCTCCCAGCCTCGAAAGCATCCCCACGTCGAACGGTGAAGGAGTGCCCATACGCAGGCACACCCAGAAGGATCTGCCTAGCAGGGAATCCCGCAGTTATCCACGCAGTGATAGCGGACATAGCTGAACCTTGTTGATTGGCCGGGGCAGCACAAGCATCCATCAGTGGCGCATTCGGACCGACGGTAGCAGACCAGGATCCCCAAATATCATAATTCATAATAGCGATCTGATCGAGGACCTTGCTGAATGCAGATACGTCGGTGGAAGGCGTTCCTGAGGCCGACGCGAAAGGCGTGATAGACACAGCGGCCGACAGGATCAGTTTCTTTCCAAGAGGATCGCGTCGAAGTTCCCGGAGGAATGCAAGAAAATTGGCAGAATCGTTCGGCGAGATGGTATTACAACCGATTCCCTGTCGACCGGGGTATTCCCAGCTTAAGAAGAGACATGCCAGATGAACAGGATGCAAGAAGGTGATCGATGGATACGCACTCAAAATCGAGCCCGCCTAGTCGATACTGCTTGGCGAAGTTTAAGACAGTTTTGACGAATCTCGTTCTGTTTGCCGGGGTAGCAACGGCAGTAGAAAAGAATCGAGAGCCAGTCCAACCGCCTATAGACACCGTAGGGATGACGCCCTAGAAAGGTTGGCCCGGTGAGAACGGAACCCTCGATAGTATGTCGTTGATACCTACATGCACCTTCGCTACGGTAACGAACTTGGGAAGAAGTGGAGGGTTGGAGCCTTCCAAGCTTAGCCCACCATCAGGAGTGGTGATTCTGTCCATTGATGAGAATCACTGATATATTGACAAGAAGGAAATTGTCACTACTCACGCAAAGGAATATGCCACTTTGGTGTACTTGTTCCAAGGAACGGCGGATAGAGGGAAGTCGTCGCTGTGCCAACCAGCATACCAAGTCGAGGCCACAAGTTCCGAGCCGCGCGACGTGGGCGGCCCAGCGATGGCGATGCCGGACAAGACAGCGGGGAGGGCGAAAACGGCCCAAGACAAGCTCGCGCGCATGCTTGGCTGGGATGGAGGGAGGAGATGGGGGCAAGGGAAGAAGGCGTACACATAGAAGATGATTGGTGTTTTATACGTCGGCGAGGGAGGCTACCGCTGCTGATCTGATGATATCATGTAATTCTCCATCCAACCCCATCTGTACATATACGGACTCTTGCTTCCGCCTCGGATGTGCATGGCGGCTCGTTGCCAGTACTTGTATCATTTGACTTGTTGGCAAAGCTAATTTGAGAGACATGAACCTTCGCGAAGCACTCCACCATTCGACTCGACAGCATTTGTGCATTTGTGCTATCCACCGAAGACCTGGCGTACATGGGCTCTGCGCATTCGCGCCAGGCTCATTGGGACGTGGGCGAAGCGCTTGCGAGGCAACCCTGATGTGTTTCACGGAGGTCAGCGAGGCATTGGAAAACGACGGAGGAAGGCCACATGAGCATTGCAGAAACGAGGACACGGAGAAGAAGCTATGGCTTGTGGTCAGAGTGATGGCTCTGATGCATGATGGCGAACCGTGTGGTCGTTCCCGGCGCATAGGGGTACTTGCATTTTACAGGGGATCTTCGAAACCCCTAGCTCCCTGCACGTACCTTTTTCTTTGGTAGGCCTTCTGTACCCTTGGATCCAGGAAGAGCCTTGCTTGTAGGTCGTCCCTAGTATTCCTGCCCTTTGCGGAAATATCCACGGCTTAAGAAATGTGTTCGTTGCATTTCTGGATACAAAGATTGTGCAAACGGCGAGCGCAGAGTCCTTCCCGCTCCTTCCCGCAACCTGGGCGCTAAGTGGTGACGCTTCTTGACTCCCTTGTTACGCTTGTCAGCGAAGATGTAGAGGTCTCCCAGGTAGTTGACGTAGCCGCTGTGAGGGACATCCCGCCCTCTGAGTCGGAGAGGTCTACGGCGACACAGAGAATTGACTCCGCAGGGCTGCTGAATTCTCGCATTGACACCCCTCATGAATCTTCACGCACTTTGGATGTGCCCATTTGGCCATCTGGTCATTCTTACAAGTACCGTCGATCCATGGCACATCCCAAGTCTTCATTCACGTCCACGCCCTATGTACCTCAATAATGCCATCTCCTGGCAAATGGTTATCCGTGTCCATGACTCGCCGTAAAAACTACCCTCCGTCCAAACAGAAAGCAACCGTCAGGTCACTACTATCGGCTTGTATGTTTGTGCGCACGTAGTACTGGGACTTCATGGGTGGATGCCGTGCCCCATCGGTCCTGAGATCCCTAGGTGAGAAGATAGCACTTCTACACTTCCCGTTTCACCCATTCCCTTCTTGTTCATGTGGGAGCCGGCGGTCTTGCTCAGATGCCTTGTTCTCATCAGTATAATTGTTCTCCTTCACGATGCTACAATATTAGCCTGATACACGGGTCACCGTTGCTTCGGTTCGCCCTGGGGTGAAGATGTAGCTAGCTCCCGGTGGGAGTAAAGCACCTGCGATGAGGGCAGTTGCGGAGAAAGCACATCACCTGACCGTGATTCATCTCCACAGTTCAACTTCGGAACCTTGCCGTTGCCTTCGAAGAAGTCAATCCACTGGCTGTGGCATCCATACACTTCTCGGTTGAGTAGTTACCGGTGGTATGTGTTCTTCCCCTTATCTTCGCCAGGCACGCCAGTGATTGAACATGAATGTGCGTACGTCTCTAGTATGCTATGCGCGCATTTCGCCTCAACAATTACACTGTATCATCATACGGTCAGACGTATCTCCTACGCCGGCTGCTTTCACTTCAAATTCCTGGAAATTCCCTCAAACGAGTCACCTACGACACGGCCACTCGTGAGTGTGCATCTACAGTTACACGGTGGCAGCAAGAATAATATCTTTGTAGGCCACGGCAAGGGTGGGTTCATGTAAACTGCGTCCTCACGCGAACGTTCTCAGTTGCATCTATTCATAAGACAGGGACACATGATGGTTCTCCGTACACCGTCAAGACTCAAATCAAAGCTATAAAGGCACTGACTTTGTAGTCAGATCGCTAGGGTCTGCTCATAGCGAAGACCCCCTTTCCAACAATGCTTTCGCATCTCATACCTCTCCTTGCAGCTCTAAGCGTTGGTGCCAAGATCGCCATCACTACGCCCTTCACCGGGGCGCAATGGTCACTCGTTCAAGAAGGGTGCGCCTGGCCTTATCCAAATGGTGAATGCTAACCTTTTCGTCGCTAGCACGACTGGCGTCAGTGCGATGCAAATGGCCGTAGTCACAGAAAAGAAAGTGATCATATTTGACAAAGTGTCTGCCGATATTACTCCAACGACATGCTTAGGCTAACTAGGATTGGAGGCAGTGAAAGCAATGCTCTAACAACGAATGGTCATTCCGCATGGACCGCCGAGATAGATCTTCCTTCGCGTACTGTTCGTGCACTGAACCCTATCACCAACACCTGGTGCGCAACAGGAAGCTTTCTCAGTAACGGCACCTTTGTCCATTCCGCTGGTAATCCTTTTGTTGATATTGGCCAGCACGGCGTTGGTCAGTGGTCCCGTTGGCGCCTTGTTCGTGTGCATTACTGATTTGAGGACAAGGCCCAAGTGGTCAGCAGAGCGTTCGTTTATTCACGCCTTGTGACGATGCAAGCTGCGACATCATCGAAAGTCCTCAACTTAGAATGAGCTCAAAACGATGGTATGCAGCATCGGTAATAGAATTCCCATCTCGCGTTTGAAGGGGCTTGCTCATCTGATCTCATCTAGGCAAGAATCGAGGATGGCTCAGTCTTGTTATTTGGGTAAGGCCTCTGTACCGTCGTACTTTCCACGCAGTACTTACCGCATGTATAGAGGGTCCACCACCAATGCGTTAGTACCAGCCATCTTAGTGACATTCTCTTTTATTGACCATGACCATATTTGCGCAGCTACATCAACAACATCAATATAGCCAACCCTTCCTTTGAATTCTTCCCTCCCAAAAACATTCATGGTTGGTAAAATCAACACCCCCTACTGGGAATAGCAACTAACCAGCACAAAGGGTCCAACGGGCTTCAAATCCCTAGTCAATTCATGTTAGATACCTTGAATGGCAACCACTTCCCCAACGTACATACGCTTCCGGACGGTCGACTGTTCATCTCCGCCAACCAACAAGCCATGATCTTCGACTGGAAAACCAACACCGAGACCCGCCTCCCCAATATCCCCAATGGTGTCAGGATCAGCTCGCCCTTCTCCGCGTCGGCGGCGCTCTTACCTCTTACCGAAGCAAACGATTTCACTCCAGAGATCTTCATATGCGGAGGAACTACCATCTCTGATATGGTCGATCCAATTACTATTGATATACAGACACCTGCAACGACTCAGTGTGTTAGGATGGTGTTGACACCAGCAGGCATCTCAGCTGGGTGGCAAGTCGAAACCATGCCTGGCCCGCGCTTCATGATTGATATGATTCTCTTACCCGATGGTCGTGTCCTTCTAGTCAACGGTGCCCAGACCGGGGTCGCTGGAACTAACTCAGTGAGCTAGACCTTGCCCTCCGCCTTTGAGCATAGACTGAAATTTATGGGGATGAATAGCTGTTGAACCGCGTGGGGCAGAGCGATGCTGATAACCCAGCTTTCCAGGCTGTTGTATACGATCCCGATGCTCCTCTTGGTCAAAGATTTTCTACGGCTGGTATCCCAGCATCCGATATTCCGAGGATGTACCACTCCTCTGCTACACTTGTTCCGGATGGTTCAGTCTTATTGGGTGTGTTCCTTTCCATGCTATCTTGTGGGCATACAGCTGAGTGCTGCTACCACGTCGACAGCCGGTTCCAACCCCAATACCAACGTAACCGACGTACTATTCCCTACAGAATACCGGTAGGCAGTAACCTCGACGAGTCGCCTGATTAGTGATCAAACCCCCCCTTTTTTGAACAACTAGAATGGAATTCCTCTCTCCTCCGTTCTTCTCACAGGTCCGCCCGACATTCACAAGCATGCCAGCAACCGTCGACTTTGGGAGCTCATTCACACTCAATGTTGATCTACCCCCTTCAGCTAGCAACGCAACAGGTAACCCTTCCTTCCCCATACCACCCCCCGACTAATCTCCATCCCCTTTCTTCTAGTCGTCCTGATGGACTTGGGCTTCTCCACCCACGGCGTCCACATGGACCAAAAATTAGTCCAGTTGAGGTCTACTCTATCTCCCGACAAGAAGAGTATCGACGTCTCCGGTCCATCGAACCCACGCCAATTCTCCCCCGGACCTGGATTCGTATTCGTCGTCACCAATGAAGGTATCCCCAGTGTCGGTCAGAGGGTTATAATTGGAACAGGTGCTTCACCACCTGTTGACCAAGACGCTATCAACAAGTGAGGACATCCTATTTCTATCTGCCATTCCGGTGTACTCAGTTCTGTATCGCTTCTTTCGTAGTCTACTCAGCCATACCACTCCGATTTCCTTGGAGCCGATACCGTAAGTAGGGTACAGAGCCCTGAAGTTCATGAAGGAATCCTCCCTTCTACGCTTTTCATTCAACTCCTCTATTGTTAAAACGTAAACTTGTACAATACCATTCGTCAATGCCCTTGCTATAAGCTACACCGGTTTCCATACGCAGATGATATCATCATTATGCACGCAACACAACACTTGGGCGGGTAAAAGTATCTTCATCCCTGACGCATGCGTGGTTGCTGCGTACCTAGTGATGATTGCCTTCAGCATTCTGTGCTCATGCCTCTCTTCATTACAGTCAGTTCGACTCGAAAGCACATCGCGTCTTTATTGCAACTACGACCTCCCTTCCATCCTCCTCTATATCATCACCGCCCAGCCAGGGTGGTACCAGCTACCGATACCGGCCACGTCCACACAGAAGACCCCGACGCAGACTTGAGAGAGCTCTACCTGGTCAGAACAGTGATAGCTTGACGAAGCATGTGATCACTTATGAGGTTCCCCGCTACATATTAGGGGGACACTTTTCAGGGGAACTGATTTCGAAACAGGGGGACACGGATGTCTGGTTGTGATTATCACTGTCTACCCCCAGAGAATCTTTTCCGACGAATACAATCGACTAGCTCCTCCGCAACCCCCAACCCTTCCGTATACGCGCCTTGCAAGAAACCTATTCGCATCGAGTGGGCAAGGGGATGACCTCATGAACGAAGTTGGCACTCACCGAAGTATTTGGCACTCGTCGCTTCACCTGCGAACCACAGCCTCTCGCCTACTTTAGCCCTCAAGTCCCTTTGGTGCTCCTCCGTTAATGGAGCAGGCCAATTTGAGAACGATCCTCTGAATAGAGGGTCGGAATGCCAGCGAGGGAAGAAGAAATCAGCGGGCTTTGGGATGTTCTTCTTTGGGAACATGGAACGAAGAACACCCATCACCTCAGATAGGACTTGGGCGTCCGGAAGTGCTTCTACCCGTTCGCTGTAGTCGCCCTACTAGTGGTGTGAACCTCTGATTATATGCAGGCGAGTCTATGGGGACGTACCGTAACAGTCACGAAGAGGATGCCGGAGCCAGGTAAAAACCCTTTGTGATCAAGGCTCTGCCACACAGGATAGCGGCCACGCTCTCTGTCGGCATAAAGACCCATCTACAAAGCTTCAAGCCTATCCATGGGAGCACCCCGGTGCAATTCTCACCTCTGTGTCAAACCAGAACTTTTCTTTGAATTTCAGAAATATCTTCGTATACGTGGTCATGGTCTTCGCTTGGATAGCCTCATTCTTCCAATCTGCTCGCTGTAAGTCAGTCTCATCACCCGGAAAGTGTTATGTACCTGGCAATGGCGGGTCAAACACTACATCATCATGCTGCAGCACGCCAAGACTGAAGGTACATAGGACGTAGTCCCCCTCAATCGTCGTTCCATTAACTAGTGTAACCTTTACGCCCGAATCTGTATAGTGGACCCTCTTGGCGGTCGAATTCAATGTAAGCTGGGAGGGATGGAGGAATTCGTTTGCCTCCGCAACGATTATGGTGCTAAATCCGCGCTGATCGATCGAGAGCCTGTTCTCAGGAGAGAAGCCGCCTTGGGAAGGGTCAAAGGTAAAGTTATTGGCCTAGGAGTTATATAAGTAAGGGGTATCCACGGGCTTGGACAGAAACTTGTGTGATCGCATACCGAGGCGGAAGCTATCCAAGAAGTTTCCGCTGGGGTGTTTCCATATTCCCAATCAAAATTCCAATCTTTAATCCAGGGGGCTCTTAAAAGGGGTCCTCTCGCCCACTGTTGATAAGCACTCACATTCAGCGACGTGTTCATGCGGCATTTGAGGTTTTGAACCAACGAGAGCATATCCAGAACGGGCATTAAGGTCTACCTGTCTCTTGGAAGCACGTTCGCCTGAAGGCGCGTGAGCGAAGCAGTTAAGTCGATGGCAATTAAGAGGGGAGGGGAGATAATTTACCAGCTAACACAGTTAAATCCTTAAAATGCGTAGCAGCAGCTTCAACAACGTCAGAGTAGTCCACAGCGCCAGTTTCGTTGTACGTAGCTTCACAGTGAGACGTTAGCCGTGCCTTTCAGGTACCAAGCGATACACTCACTGAGACTAGAGTAATCATTAGGCATTGTCTTGATCTCATGTTTCTTCGCTAACTCCCAGATAGGATTCGAAGGACCGTCCCCCTGTTGTGTCCCCTGTACCCAATTCGCGCCTAGCTCAATCGTGGTGTTGTCGCCAAAAGTGTGTTTACGAAGTCGACCACCGATTTCGTCTCGAGCTTCAATGATCATAAAATTGCTGAAGCCCTGTTGGTGTAGGGTACGCGCAGCGATGACTCCTGCGACACCTCCTCCAAGTATGAGGATCCTAGGATTGGGATTGGGATTAGGGGGTAAAGGAGCACGCCTGATCCGCGGCGCCGCCAAAACTTGAGGGAAGAGGAGGAGAAGGTGGCTGAGGATAACGAGTAGTCGTACCATACTGGCCTGATTTTCGTAGCCTTGAGACCTGGTCCTTTATACTGGGGGAGATGACCCGGGCATAATCAAGATCTAATCGAGTTAACTCGTTGCTGAAAGACAATCGAGCGTTGCCGCTGGGCACGACTTGAATATCAAGGGATCATAGACTTCGCAAGAAGCATTCGCCAGCTTGCTGTCACGCAATATGAGCCTTGATATTCTTCGAACGCCCTGATTAAGTTATCGAGGAGGATGGAAGTCAGGGAAGTGCAATCATCGAAAGTTATCCAGCGGGGAGAACGTTTAATGGCCGAGTATGCGGTTGTGTTATCATTGGTAAGGAGACTGTTGTACTGTAGGTCAGTTTCCCTATCTAAAATGATATGAGAGCAAAATATTTATGCCGTGCCTCGACAAACCACCAAGTGTCATGAAAAGCTCACTCCAGCATCCTTCACCATATCAGAATGCCTCAATCTGTCGCATAATCTTTGGCGAATACACGCGAGCATTTCCTGGGCGATGCCAAGGCCTTCTGTATATGCGCCATGTAAGAAGCCTATTAGAAGTTTGGGTATGCATCAATTAGCGTGGATGACGATAAGCAAGAATGGATGTAGTTAAACCAGAGGGGTACGCACCATAATATTTGAAACTCGTCGCTTCGCCTGCAAACCACAGCCTCTCGCCTACATTGGCTCTTAGATTGTCTTGATGCTGTTTCGTGAACGATGACGGCCAATTCGAGTATGAGCCTCTGTATAGAGGGTCAGAATGCCAATGGGGGAAGAAAAAGTCGGATGGCGCTGAGATATTCTTCGTTGGGAACATAGAACGGAGGACGCCCATCACCTCAGACTGAACTTGGGAGTCTGGGAGAGACTCTATTCGTTCGCTGTAGTCGCTCTAGCGGACAGCGTAGTATTAGTGGGATTGGGGATCTTGGTACGTAATCATGCAACTTACTGTGACAGTAACGAAAAGAATGCCAGAGCCAGGGAGAAACTCGCCGTGATCAAGGCTTTGCCAAACAGGGTATCGGCCACGCTCTCTGTCGGCGTAGAGCCCCATCTAGAGAAGGGTGTGTACTTAGAGCTAAAAGTGTCGAGGGTGGTCATGCGCACCTCCGAATCAAACCAAAATTTCTGCTTGAAGTGAAGGAATATCTTGGTATACGTAGCCATAGTCATAGACTGAATAGCTTCATTCTTCCAATCTTGCCGCCATAGATATATTAGTCTTCTAGGCACGAATGTAGACAGAACTATTAGAAACCAACCTGGTAGCTCTGGCTCAAATACCACATCGTCGTTCTGCAACACCCCAAGACTGAAGGTGCAAAGGGCATAGTCACCCTCGATTGTCGTCCCATTCACAAGGGTGACCTTTACGCCAGACGCGGTGTGATGAATGGTCTTCACAGTCGAATTTAACTGGAGCTGAGATGCATGGAGGAATTCGTCGGCCTCCGCGGTGATGATGGTTCTAAATCCACGTTGGTCGATGGATAACCTATTTTCGTCGGAAAAGCCACCTTGGGATGTGTCGAAGGTGAAGTTGTTGTTCTAAGGAAGTAGGTTCATTATTAGGATGAAGACAAAGGCTGTTTGCACACCAAGGCAGACGCTATCCAGGAACTCTCCGTAGGGGTATTTCCGTATTCCCAGTCAAAATTCCAATCTAGTGGACGCGAAATAAGAAATAGAAACGAGGACGCCATTCAGAAATACTCACATTCTGCTGCTTTTGCGTGAAACGTCTGGGGTTTGGAACCGGCAAGAGCATACCCAGCGCGAGCGTTCAGATCGATGAGCTTGTGCGAAACGCGTTCGCCTGAGGTTTGAAACGTTCAGCAATCAGCTCGATGAGGTATCGCAACCTTACCAGCCAATACGGTGAGGTCTCCCAGACTATCTGAGGCTGAGTCCACAATGTCGACGTAGTCCACAGCGCCACTCTCATCATATGTAGCTACATTGGACACGCAAATGTCAACGGCTTCGGCATTGACCAACGCGAATAGCTCACTTACTGATGCTGGAGTAATCATTAAACACTGTACTGACGTTATGCTTCCTTGCCAAGTCCCAGATGGGATTCGAGGGGCCGTTCCCTTCTTGTGTCCCCTGCACCCAATTTGCGCCTAATTCAATAGTCGTGTTATCTCCAAACGTATGTCTACGAAGTCTACCACCAATCTCATCTCGAGCTTCGATGACAAGGAAGTTGTTCAGGCCGTTTTGGTGTAGTGTCCGCGCAGCGATAATACCGGCCACGCCCCCGCCAAGTATGAGGATTCTGGGATGTTTAGCAGATGGCCTCGCCGAGGTATGAGCGTTTTGAGGTGTGGTTCGTGAGACGGCGAGGGCTTGGAGATTCAGCGCGAGCAGCTGACCGAGGAAGAGTAACCTAACTAACATAACACGCGAGTCAAGGATGGTAGGATTCGGTTGCAAGTGTTGGTTCTTAAGGCCGAGTATCCAGTATTCGATGTATTTTTAGTGGACATTGGTGAGAGCTTCGAAACCTGGACCATGTGTACCGCGATTGATTGGTCCGGTGAGATCAAACATCAGTATTTGGTCAGGTTCTTGATATGGGCGTTAGGGCTAGCCGGGATTTTAGGGATTCTAAAAGGTGTTCCATATGGCATGCATATGCATGTACAATGGGATGTAGCCAATGAAGGAAGGGAGCCCGCGGAAGAGTTTCCCGAGGTTGAATGTTGACAACGTTGAAGGCGCGGTGGTCGCTGATGATCTTGACGGGGCAAGCTTCTCACGATAGGTTATGTCAACACTAGCCTATGCCAAGTGTCACCGTACGAGAGGAAAGATGTACCTTCCATGTCCCATCGGGTTCTGGGTCTCACTGTTCCGAAGTTCGTCGACTGATCCTTTCGTTCGGTTCCCGTCGAAGCCCCATGCCACTGAGCCGGAAATCAAAGTGTAGAGACGATGTACACGAGATGCACGGATGACAGGCGGTTCTTCGGTCGCGTAACTACTAGGTGAAGTCCTATCATAACTTGTCAGCGTCGCAGAGACTTCCAACCAAGTTCTATGCATTCTTCGCTAGGAGTGCTTCGTATTGCTTGGGTGTAAACGTTTTCTGAAATGAACAAGATTATGATTCTTCTAAACGCACAGAGATGACGCGGGGTAGACGCACCTGCGAAAACGCATGCATCTGTGCTATTTCGTTCTTCAACAGCTCGTTCACTAGCACGTTTCTCGTCAGTCGCCAATTGCTCTCAATGGCTGGCCATCCGAAATCATACCCCAACGATGTCTTGCCAACGTTGTCTTCCCCTCGAATGCCTATTCATGATAGATTCCAAGATGAGTAATACAGCCTCGAACAAAGCCCAACAATCTCACCTCGCTGACAAGGGTAATGGAATAATTCTCCCCGCATCCATTCGACTGATCCTCTATTTCGAGATGTGTTATGGGGATGGCATCACGGATAACGGCCTCGAGAATCTTGGTGTCGACGGCCATGTTCGTTCGAGGACGAATGGATGACAAGAGTTGATCTGATAAGATACCGGTGGTTGAGTTTTAATCTGATTAGATAATCAACACACACTGATGAGATGATCACTTCCAGGAACTTCCAATTGCCCACTGATCTCCCTTTTTAGCTCTTGGTACTCCTTAACTCCCTTACTCGCCATGTCCCAAGCTGATTTCCCTGATCTCTATGCTGCAGCCCACTCGTTCCCTGCGATCGACAACCATGCACACCCAATGCTGAAAGGGGTCCACCGCAATGCGCTACCTTTCGAGGGCCTTGTGTCCGAGGCTCAGGATGAGGCCCTCAAGGTCGACGCGATCCACACCGTTTCTTGCATGCGGGCCACTCGTCAGCTGAAAGCGCTGTACCAAATTGAAGAGGAGAATCTCACATGGGATGACTTGAAGGTTGCGAGAGCCAAAATAGACTATCTTGAGCTCTGCCACTCCTGCTTCAAACCCACCGGAATCCAATGCATATTAATTGATGACGGGCTGGGCGGTGCGGATGAACAGGCTGAGCCATTTGGCTGGCATGATCAATTCACTCCTTCCCCTACGAAACGCCTGGTTAGGGTGGAAGTTGTTGCTGAGGTTAGATCGTGCCTATGCTTCTAAAGATACACACACATTTAACCTTCTCCGACATGTCGATCTCCAGGAGATTCTGAAGGAGGTCATCGCACCTCATTTGTCTACAGATCACCTTGAAGTCACACCCATCCTCGATGCCTTCAAGATCAAGCTATCCCAGAAGCTAACCGCATACGCATCCGATCCGAATGTAGTCGGATTCAAGTCGGTCGTGTGCTACCGCACAGGCCTTGACGTCTCCACTTTCTCACCAGTTGCAAGTATGAAGTTTTCCCTTCTAGATATATTCAAGATGTACAAGGACGAGGGTCGCGTTCGCCTCGCACACAAAGCACTTAATGATTACGTTGTCCGCGCTGCTTTGGAAGTCTCCACGATGCATCGCAAGCCAGGTAAGTAGCATTACCCACCTGTCTATCTACCTCGAATCTTGAACCCCCTTCGTAGTCCAATTCCACACAGGCTTGGGTGATAACGACATGGCTTTAATCAACGCATCTCCCGCCAAACTCCAGCCAATCATCAAAGCCTATCCAGACGCAGTGATCGTCCTGCTACACGCATCATATCCGTTTACGCGGGAAGCAGGTTACCTCACCGCTGTGTACTCAAACGTGTTCCTGGATTTTGGCGAGGTGAAAAGTCATCCTTTCTTATCATTTATGGTGGTTAGTGTTTAGAGTGTGTATCTAAAGGTCTTCCCGTTCGTCTCGGGTCCTGGTCAGCGCATACTGGTGCAGCAAATCTTGGAACTGTGCCCAACGAATAAAATCATGTGGTCGAGTAAGTCACCCATACTACCAGTGGCGTCGAATCGAGCTGATACGTCCCACAGGCGATGGTCACTGGTTTCCCGAATCATATTACCTGGGGACTATACAAGCACGCCAAGCCCTCTTTGCAGCCCTGGCAGAGCTCGTCAAAGCTGGCGAAATATCGGAAGCAGAAGGCGTTCAAATCGCGCAGAATGCACTCTTCCACAACGCCAACAGGATATATAATCTAGAGCTTCAGCCGATTCTAGTTTCATCGATTTAAATGGTACCACTTGGTGATAATCCGGACTGCAGACATTCATTCATCGAATACCAGTTCAACGCCCTGTTCTTTTGCTGTCTCAATTGCTTTTTGTTTCGTGCTTTCGGTGAACTCTATGGCGGATTTTAGGATATTTGTTTGACCTGTAAAGGTTATGTCATGTAATGCTTCGACGAGGGTATTAGGACTATACAGTACCTTCGACATAATGATCAATCATGGTCGCGACTTCAGGGCGTATGCCATCGTTCGGGTCCCTGGACATTGGAGGAAGTCGGTCGAGAAGGGCTCCCAGCATCTCCAACAACATATCGGCCGTATCTAGGTCACCTTCGTACGATGCTTCGCTATCATCCGCTACGATCTCACGGACTCCGTCCCAGACGACATCAAATCCACGCGCGTTCCGACCAACTTCCCATTTCTTCCCCGGTTGCCCGTGCCCCCCAACTTGAAGGACAATAGTATCGTCAGGGTTCTCCGGAAGGGTGAAGCCGTATGCTAGTATGAGTTCAGAGTTAGGTTTTGGACCGTAGTTGTTGAACAATTCGTCCCCGATCTTGGAATCTGTGTGAAGAACAAGAGAAATTGATGGATCTCTCCCTACTCCCGCAGACTCATCGGGATAAGATACGAGCCAGGTAACGGGCTGGCCGCGAGCATGATTCAGTGAGTCAATCCCGGGTAGGAGGACTGGGTGAGATGATGGGGAAGAGATGAGAGTGGGATTGGCGGAGAGGATGGTTGACGGAAAGGCACGAGAAGCAAGATAGGTTGATGCGGTCAAGTAGTGTTCCCTGAGGTATTACTGCTTAGGCCATCCCACTTGTACAAATAAACTCTACCTACCAGGTGAACGCAGATGCCAACGCCGGATCGACCGATTGTAACGCAGATTGACACTGAGTCCAATCGGTTTGCATGGCGTTCCGTCGATCCACCGTAGCCGGATAAAGATTGGTTCCCCTTAGAGCCTCCATTTCATCGGCGGTAAAGTGTAGGGAGGTTCGCAAGCGACTCGGATGCGGCATCACAGAGAGATAAGGCTTATGAGAAAACGAGGAAGGCAGTCTATGGTGACAAGTTCCTTAGGAAACAGTATTTCGCAGCGAACCAGAAACATACTCCGCTTCGTCGAATATCCAGTGTGTCACGATGTATGAACAGATCAACTGTTTCTCTGACCATCCCGAAAGGTCGAGCCCCAGACTCGACAGGGCAGAACGAGAAAGGTCCGGTGTGATGATCAAAGAGAAAGGGCATGTTATAAGCTTAACGTCCTTAGGCAATGGCTGGCTAGCGACGACGGACAAGCCCCATTCACCTCAAGTCTCTGAGTTAGCGGGGGGTCGGGAAGCCTAGCAACAGAATAGCTACGGTCCACACCTGGCTTGAACTCTGCATGTGGATGAATCTGACCACCTTTAGCTTTGAACCATGAAATGAAATTGGTGATGCGACTGGATATTGTTTCTTCTAGAGCCGTCATCCGATCCGGGAACTTAGGCCTCGGAGAGCTGGTAAGATGGCCAGAATTGGAGACCGCCTTCCGCTCAGGAGACAGGGGGTGGTGGAAGATCACCAGACCCAGATGGCCTATCAAGATTCTCAGCGCTCACAGGATTTGATATGTAGGACGACAGAAAGCAGCTCTACTGACTCATGGCACATATCTGAAACAAGGAAACATGGGCACTTGGCACAGTGGTCAGCGCGCGCGCTTTGCATCGCAACAGATGTCTGCGCGAGGTCGTGAGTTCAATCCTCACAGTGTCCAGCTTTTTAATCACCCCACCCTCTTCTTGTAGGTGCGCTATTCAAATAATCCGAGCACCCGAACGAAACTGAGTACATACTCAGCGGCCTGATTGGGGAGTAGGCCACCCCAACCAAAGTCTGTTTGTTATTCTTGCGCTATGTTGCAGACTCTCTCTAGTATCTACTGATATATGGGTAGAGTCCGTTATTATCTCCAAGGATACGTACATTTTTCTCAGCCCAGCTGCACTACAAGTAAAGCCCCATGACCAGAGCAGTCGGCAGCATCCACGAAACCAGTTATATACAAAGCAACCATACCTATACAAATGAACCCCGGGGTCTTCGAATCACAGAACCATCCCACCCACACATAGGGTGGAACACAACTGGAATATATTTGTCATTCTCTTATGCTTTACCAGGTGCCGGTGGACTGGCAGTGTAGGCGGGGAGGGTGGGTAGGTAATACGTTGGGAGGGGGTTCTCGTCTCTGTTAGAATCTTGGGCGTGGAAGGTAGTTTCGCCCTTCTCCAATGATCCTCGCGGTGCGGTTTCCAGGTCATGCTTAAACACAGACGGTGCGAAGTTGGAAGAGGCAAGAACAGCCTCAGCATGGACTATACGATGGCAACAACAACGTATGAGGGATGTGAGGATGGCAACGGGGGTATTCAGGACGTACGATATTGAGCTAACCCCTTGTTGAAGTTGAGCCAGCATATGATACCGAGGACGATACTCGCAAGTATCACTACGAGAGCGTAAACCGTCATACCCAGCAAGAACGGCCATTCCTTCAGCGACCTAAAGTTCAAGCGTTAGTGACCGAATCTAGTAAAAGTTGCGTTTGAGCACCGCGGACGAGGGGACTTCTTACCATCTATAAACGATAGAGTAAAACATGAGGGACCACCCAGTGAGGAAGACAAAAGCAATGCCAAGGAAGATGATCATAAGAGGTTTCCTTTCGCGTCGAATGGCATACCATCCCTGCACAAATGAAGGATGATCAACTCAAGTAAACGAGACATTGACTGATATCCTTACCAGTGCTATCCATGGGAGCAACAGCTACACAGGGAACTCGTTACTTCCGATAACCATGGGAACTAGAAGGAGGAACCCACCACTGTTGTACCTATGACCAAAGCTTCATAGACGGCCATGTGTTCCGAGGTTCTCCCAATCGCCGTATTGAACATCTGATCGGTCCACAAACTAGCGGCAACAACGAGGAAAAACGTGCCAAGTTGCAGGCAGGTAAGAACGGCCATAAAGAACTGTAACATAGAACGTTGGTAGGCTTAGCAACCAAGGTGAACAACATAATGGTGACAACCGATATATTTACCTTATAAATCCGAACAATCGCTGGAGGCGGACCCATGCATTTGAAGGATTGTTCGTTGTATCTCTGATGGTAGAAAAGACATGAGCGCCGATCGTAGTACAGACGGGAAGTGGGATGATTTCTGACCTTGACAAGAGTCCATGAGAGATATGATGAAAAACAAAGAGCTGTCAGGTTGAGAACGAGATCGGGGATCTGTGAAAGAGTAACCGTGAGTAAAGTGAGGTAAACAACGAGGATGGTTTAAAATAGTAGCCAAGTCCGATCATCCCAGCTATGACGCAAGGGACAACGATGGGAAGACATCTCTTCGATGGGAGATGAAGTATCGCCGGATAAATGAAAAATGTGTGGTAGAAAGGAAGTGGAAACCAACAGTCGGGAGAGGAATATGAAAAAAGGAAGCAACGAAGCCCGCCCGTGACGTGAAGCCGGGTGTCAACGAACTGCGGAGGATAGAGATAGAGGGGATTACGTGAAACTACGTTGCTACAGGTGCGATCACGCCGGCGGACAACCCGGATGGTGGCAAATGACAGCTCAAACAGGCGACACCAATATAGACGCGAAGGAGGCATTCTCCGGGATTGATATATTCATTTAGAAAACTCACCTCAGCTGCAAACCTTGACCTCGAATACTCAGGCCAGAGATCGATGTTGCATAGAGTGTTGTCGTCTAAGGAGGGAGTTAATTGGTCTCGAACGAATTCTTTGGATCTCGAGAGGTGCTCACTGATGAAAAGGGCTCGGAACACGCGACGGTTGTGGTCCGTCCGCCATATCGCATACGCCGACCAGCTAGTAAGTAGCGATCGGGCGAGTACAACAGATAAACTGCGGCATCAACATTGAGGTCGGCCGCTAGTCCAGGGGTAGCAAGCAATGGTACGTACGTGTGAGGAATGGAATCGTTGAGTACCTACCAACGAACCAGATAAGTTAGTGATGGGGGGATTACATCCCGTGTAGGGAAGGGTTGGAAATAGGACTTACTGCGGCCAGGGAAACTCCGAAAAGCCAAAACTGAACGAGCATGAGGGTCAAATCCTCCCGACGGGCGTTGTTCAAGCTACCAACGCATGAGATGATGCGCGGGCTGTCGAGCGAAAGAATGGACTTACAGCTGTCGGGGATAGTCCAGTACCTTCGTACACTCCAAGCTGAGTGTCGGACTCTCGCGAACGGGAGTCCTGTCACACAAAAGGTATCGGGAAATGATCATGGATGAGTGCGAGACGACTCACACTTGCCCGGGGATGAAAAGGTCTACGCCAATGACCTGGGACAGATTGGCTGGGCTACGAACTGCACGCACTTCGTAAGAGCCTCCACTCTCGAGCTACAAGTCCTTCAATACCAACCACTTGTAAGCAGAGGAGGGGTAACGTACCTTGTAAGGCTTCGTAGCAGGCACGGAATCCTGCACATACTCAATACTAGACTCCAAAGGAAGTGCTTGGTCACTCACCCCATCCTGAAATATGATTGAACAAGGATCTGGCTTCTGCCCGTGAGGTATATCATCACACATCTGTAGCACAAATCCAGTGAAATCCCCGTTCATCCTATCGCCCTTCAGGAAAGTGAGGTTGGTATTGATTAGCTTGTGGCCTGAGGTTGCATCCGTCGTATGGGTCGTCTGGTCAATTATTGACGAGATAAGTGAGGTATAGGCCGAGTCCACTGAAAAGAGAGCAGATTGGATGACTCCCTGAGCCAAGCAATGAATGAAAGCGACGAGAAAGAATATGGTGGTCGTCTTGTTGAGTGTTATATGGGCGAACTGCGTCACCACAAGTCCATGAGCACCTTGATTTGCGCCATCCATTCGTCAAAAAGTAAGCTCACAGCAGACTCGGCTTTCTGAACCACACTCCTTTTCCACGACCGAATTGAAGGCATAACGCAGTAGATAGTCTGCTCAAGGACAACAGCCTCGTGTAATACTCGTCGAGAGAAATCAATCAGAAGTGGGCACCCAGGCCAACGAAGGGAACGAAGGAGAGGAGAAGAAAAGAAAAGAAAGTGGAGGAGTGAAGAAAGGAAGATGAAGGGAAAAGAGTCCGGGAGGATTGTGTGA
Source organism: Pleurotus citrinopileatus (assembly GCA_017312325.1). Lineage (NCBI taxonomy): Eukaryota > Fungi > Basidiomycota > Agaricomycetes > Agaricales > Pleurotaceae > Pleurotus > Pleurotus citrinopileatus. The sequence goes on from BHFW01000002.1 coordinate 823,918, forward strand.
GCCACTCAAGCTCAAGACTCAAGTACTCTGATGTTCGCGGCGGGGCAATCAATTGTTGGATGTCCCTGATCAGAATCTCGGAATCAAATGATTTCACTCCCACAATGTTCCCATCATCCCGGGCTGTCACAGTATTTCCTCTATGTTTTCCCCCGTTCATAACTAAGTAACGCTCTACATTTCAAAGGCGATAAGCCCTTACCTCACTTGCGTATTCTTAGAATTCCCGTCAAAATGGGCAGTGTTCGCAGTTCCTCGGTCAACGACAATCTATTCGGAAGCTTGTCAACCAGCTATTATTCACATGATGAGAAAACACGTCGAGTCGTCTGTCTTCTTGTCGTGACCGTCAACTACCATCAGGTACCTTACCAATTGCACAGGGTGGGCTGCAAGCATTCGCAACCTCAAAGGTAATTCAATCGAGTACCATTGCGACCCTTGCAAGAATCCTATAAATGAATCATTCGACACAACTCGGGCTTAATCGCATCATCAAGTGATGAACTTCCATGATACATCGCTTAGGTTTGATAAAGAATCGAAACCAGAATCAGCATATCCTGTGCAGTTCACCCACTTTGATGTTGATCCAGACCGCAAGATATAAGAGAGCGATCACCCGCCAGTGGATCGCTTCGTTAGGGGACTGTAAAGGAGGGTCACGGAGAGACAACGGGTCACATCAGCTGCGCCATCTAAACACTTGATGGCTCTTGATGGTCCCCTTCACGCTAACTCCCCGCGCCTTTGTATAACAATGCTGATGACCGTCCCCATGTAGGCATCATCTTATGCAACCCCGCCCTACTTCAAACAGCTCTCTTGGGCGCAGTCCTTGGCTCGGGGAACGAAGGTGCCTTGGGGCCCGGGGTAAGCCAAAAGATCTATGCGAATTCCGTTTCGATTATGCCAATGTTAGGACCCCTGTTTGGGTGTTGTGATGAATAGAGCAGCTGCGCGTTAATCTTTGAGCATAGCCTAAGCGGTAATAATCAAGTCAAATGTGTACTCAGGAGAGTCCCAACCCCCACATGGCCGTCTGAAAGTGGGTGTACGATCATCGTAAACAACGATGATTAGGCGCACCTTGAGGTATCGTCCCGCTGTCAATGTCCAAACCTTGCGTGACAACGACCACCTCATCCTGGAATAGCTCTCCATCGTCCGCGGCGTCGTAGTATCCTTTCTGATTTTGTCAGATCACCGTTGTCTCGTTAAATCAATGCTTCCTGACTATGGCAGCTGATGTGCCACAAATACCTGTTGGATGTATTGTAAGAAATTTCAATGATGATCACATATCTAACGCGCCAAACGACTCCTTCCAATTGCAATACCCGTGGCCTCTTAAATTATTTGTGGCCGATCGAGGGGCGAGAAGCGCGGCCAATGAACCTCTTCGTCGCGTAATGGACTCAACAATCTTGCTGGTGTACTCGAAGCTTTGAGCCCTACTATGCCGTAACTTCTCCTAAGTCGCCCCTAAAGCTCTTAACGGCTGTTGATAAGATAAGATGCCCGATCGGCGCTGCAGCCTCCGAAAAGGCGCGCGACTTTCGATCCCAACCAGAAGCTTCGATGCTAAATTACCTTCGCTTCGTTTCCTTCCATGGCATCAGCGCGCCCACCGTAAGGCTGAAGCACTATGCTCATAGAGTAGTCACTCCGAATAGGCGCATCAGTTCCTCAAGCTTCCTCCGAAAATCTACCCATGAGACTTCGAGAACAGGCGGCGAAGGTTCTGATGGCGTCTCAGCGGTGAACTCGCCTGCCATTGCCCAGGAAACTGAAGATATAACACTGATGGACAAGCTGTTGAAAACAATCCGTGAGTGCTTTCCTACACAGCGATATGACAGTCAATTGATTCCTTATACTCATTGGCTCAACAGGACGATCAACGAACCCCGCGTATCACACGTCTGTTTCTACATCCTGCTGGCTTTGCAGGTTCATTATAACTATTTGATTATTTTGAATAGCATTATGCCGCTACGCAAACCGGGACTATGGTCCGAGACTTTGTTGAGCGATGTCTCGTCCCCCACTTCCTCTACCGATCGCCCCCCAACGTCGTCAAAACGCCCGTTGATCCCTCGGAGTATGGCTGACTCATATTCTGAAGTCACGCTACCATTTGCTACATCTCCCGAGCTCCTGGAGAAATACACGAATGCCGCAGGAGGGATACGAACAGGAAAGTCAGTGTTTGTTTTAGACCTATATAGTGCTCATGCCTGATCCCCTGTGCCCTTCGTTAGGCTAATGGAACATCTCGACTCCCTGGCTGGATCCATTGCTTACAAGCATATGCTTGGACCTAGTGTAGAGACTCTAGGCCAGATCAGGGAACGTGGTTTCTACATTGTCACAGCCTCAGTTGATCGGTACGTATGGCCTCCTCTCTGTTTTATACAGTGGACCTAATCGTTACGTAGTCTAGACATGCTTGCGCATCTGAACCCAGCTCGCAACCTCCGATTAAGCGGTCAGGTAATCTACACAGGTCGAAGTTCCATGGAGGTCGTAGTCAAGATGGAAAACATGCCAGCAAATCCGCGTGCCACTAGCGACGAAGAAGAAACTGTCCTCATAGGTTCAGTATTATGCATTTCGATGCTACCTCATTGAGCTAACAGGCTGTTGCAAAGGGCGCTTCTCTATGGTTTGCAGAGACGCGTATACACACCACTCCCACGAGGTTAATCCCCTAGTAATTAATACTGACGCTGAGAAGCAGCTTTTTGCTCTTGGAGAAAGTACGTTCTAGTCTGACTTTACTAAACCTCACCAAGGAACCGAAATTCGCTTATAGAGATTAAACAACGGCGGCAAACCCAAGCTCTGCGTTCGCTAGCTCGCGTCCCTCCTAGCTCTGAAGAAGCGCAAGTCTTACATGAATTCTATCTGAAATACGGCAAAGACTCAGAGAGCGGAAAGAAAGACATCGTTGTGGATGGTATGGAAAGAGTATGGATGGGAGAAACAACAGTAGAGAAGACAATGCTCATGTTCCCCCAGGAACGAAAGTAAGTCGACGTCCGTCTCGTGACCTGCGTCTTCTCGTTGGCTCATGTGGTGATCAACGTATAGTGTCCATTCGAAAGTGTTCGGAGGGTATCTAATGCGGCTTGCATATGAGGTTTGTGCCACCCACCCCTGCATTAGCAGCTGCAAGCTTATCCGATGTGCACCCTAGCTTGGTTTCACAGATGCTTGTCTGTTCACGCGCGGTCACGTCCGCTTCCTTTCGCTGGACAAAATAGCCTTTGCGCGTCCTGTACCCATTGGGTCCATACTCAAGCTCACGTCGTGTATCCTTCATTCAACTTCGACGGAGCATTTCCCTACTCTCGTCGTTAGCACCATCCACATCTCTCCTTTTGACGTTGTCTGACTGACGCTCCCCGATGCGAATTTAGCACGTCGGCGTCCGAGCTGATGTCATCGACCCTAAAACCGGGCACGAGCAGACAACCAATGATTTCCGCTTTACCTGGTGTCGTGATTATGGGGATCGGTTAGATAGAGTTGTGGTACCTCGGACATATCGGGGTGTGTAGCGATGTCTACCCTTCCCTCGACTCGGCTGCTTTTTACTCACACTTTGCTTTTGATCGATGTAGGTTCTATGCTTTGGCTCGAAGGACGTAGAGCTTTACAGATCGGGAACGCCATCAGGGACCTCCGGGCGCTAGCGACCAAACATTGATTTCCCCATGAAACCGAGATCAACACCTCATTGTACGAAACTTTCAAACGCCGTGCCATACTGCTTGCATCTCAACACAACAGCCATTTTTCATTCCTACATATTTCACCTAGCCTTCTATCAAAAGTATGGTAAATTGCCGAAAAGGACGCTTCTTAGGGGTCTAGGGGCACTGATAGGTCATCGCAAGAAAGACAGTCACTGTTCGTCAAGAGCGAATGCATGGCGCGAGGTATACATAGCACATCAGAATTAGTATATACATGTGACCCTGTAGATTAAAAAAATGTAGTACATATCTTTCGAAGCTAGATATTGAAGCTAGATACATTAGAAGAAGGGTTCGCTGGGTAACGACGGCCACTACCCTTTCGTGTGCCACTTTGACTAAGTATTCGGTAAGGTGGAACCGAAACCAGGCATGTAAGCGGGAGGTGATGCTCCGCTGGTTTCGAATGTCTGAGAAGTCGTCCCGGACGGTGAGGCCCAGCTCACTGGGTGAGAAAGAGGCGGTAGTGGGGGTAAGGGAGGGAAAGAGGCACTTGAAGGAGTGTAGTCGTGGGCAGTACCCAATAATGGCCTTGCTGCCCTCATATTCACTGTAAGGAAACTCAGCGATATGGATTATAAAGAAAAGAGAAAAGCGTACATGCCGCAGACCGCTTTCGTTGGTATACCAATATCAAGCAAACTAGGAGGAGTGTGAATGCTGCCCCACCGATTGCGGCTCCGGCGATGGGTCCTGCGGAAAGGTGCGAGCTAGAGCTAGGAGATGACGACCCTACGGGCGCTGTCTGAGTGACCGAGACAATACTAGTTACTGTCGCTGTCTCCGTCGCTTGTGAAGAGGACGGCAATGGCGACCCAACAACCAAATAATCCAAGAAGATGCGACTTCCTTCCCCTACACATGTTCCGACCAAAGTGTGTTCACCGTTCGGGAGGTCGGGGGATCTGTAGAACATCTGTTGATACGCGACTGAGACGTTGGGGCCGGTGAATAGCACAAGAGCTGAGCCGTCAACAGCATAAGAAGATTGTGGAGAGCCGGCTAGATTATCCACGGTTCCGTATACTTTAACTGAAGTGCCTATATAGCTGCAAGATAAGATATAATGGTATATGTGACCGGAGCATCGCTGAGTTACGAACCATTGAAGTTGAACGTGAATGAGGCTTTGTCGACTGTGGTAGCGCTTGTGGTTGCATTGAATTCGTTAGAGGACCCAGCCTTCGTCCACTGGCCAAGAGAATAGCTGACTCGGGGATCGCTATCATCTACAATGAGGCTCACTTGAGATGGATCAAAGGAGAGAGCCATGTCACAAGATGGGGCGAGGGGGTCAACGTCAGAGCTGACACAATTCTGGGCTATGGCGAATTTGTGGCGAATGTACTGGTTCTCTTATAAGTACGACTGTTGGGAATTACTTGGTCAGAATGGAATCAGTCGCAGACTCGCATCACAATCGTTGGATATCATCAAAGTTCCAACTCAGTATTCGGAACAGCGACTGAGATGGGAACTGACACACACCCATTGACGTGCATATGGAGGGCCACTTCCAGGATCTCGTATACTTGATCCTACGCAGCACCGAGGCCCAGGCCGCAAGCCTCACTGGTCACTAGTTCACCGATTAAATGAGCAGAGAGAAGACTAAAGTGAGGCGAAAACGCACTCGCAGACATGCTTGATTGTTGCTTCAACAATCAAGTACATAGCATCAGAAAAAGAAATGTACGTACAGAAGGGGGTGCCGACTCCAGCTTGAAACATCACGCAAAGTTGACTTTCATCAAAAGGAAGAAGCTTGCTTGACGGCGCGGTCCAGTAAACAAGTAGCCGCAGTGGAATTCCACCCACGAGAATATTATCAGGATATATGGATGATGGTGGCAGCCGGGTAAGGGCAGGAGACAGATATCCTAATGGTGCATCGGCCTGACGGTTGACCGAGAAGTGAACTCGTATCCAGTCCTTGATAGCTGGTTCCTCAGCGTGGACAAGGGATACGGAGGTGAGGGATCAGCTTACAATGCTACATACTAACAACGCACTGGATTCGAGCCTGATCGAGAAGGACATAATGAGATTGAAGGTGATATATGGTTAGAAGGTAGGGTAGATGTCCGGTGTCAGAGATTACAACTCACGAGGCAAGTCCAACTATAATCAATATAATTATTCATCTAGCCAATGACTCATTTCTGCGCCGCCGAAGATAACCAACATGTCGAGGACTGCTTTTCATCCATGAGGCAGACACCGCTTGAATAACACTTGCTGTTGATCAATTGATGAAACAGTTGGCCATTTCAAGTATCGGGCGCCTGAAGTCCCACAGGCGCTTGTTGGCCGTCAGCGCTTCAGCTTGAACACTTACACCCATGACACCCATGTTCTCACCACAACGGTCCGCTTGCAATGAAGTCGCCTAGTACTTCGCGATAAATTCGCAATGTCTAATAGTAAATTCAGTTTGCTACATAGGTGCTATGGTTCGCAGGATGAAGAGCTCGCGTGACCCGTGCTTAACTGGTATAAACAGCGTCTCGAAGATTGCATGGCGAGGGCGAGGCGGGGCTCAGTCCCATCAGGCTTGTCATAGTACGTACGTTCGCTGCCTGTGTGCTGTGACATCTTCCCCCGCAGTTTCAGCTATTTCTTACTCGGAAAATTCAGCCGAATGAAGGATTCGTCGTGCGATGTCCAGTAGTCGTAAGGACTTGTAGGGGCAGGGCACCCGGTTTCCGGGACATTGGGGCTGGTGTGGGGGGCAAGAACTCCGACACATAAGCTGGTGGTGACGGGGGCATGTCGGTACCCGTTCCTGACTGCGAGCTGACAATGCTTCCCGAAAAGTAAGAGGACCCTCCGGTGAATGGTGGCAGTCCGGGTGTCGTATCAACATGGTCATCTCCTGCTCCAGAAGAGATGGTTAGGGTGAGTCGAACTCCGTGGTCCTCCTTGGGGGCTTACCATAAGTTGACAGGGTCTTGTTTCGTCGATATAGCAAAAGAATACAGATCAGGACCACAAAAAGCGCAACCCCGCCTATGACTGCTCCTACAATGGCTCCGGTATTGACGTCGGCACCCGAAGCTGTGTTGGCGCTGCTTGGGGAAGCGGTCTGAGTTACAACTTTGGTCACTGTTACCTGTGGCAAGGAGGCCGGAAGGGGCGACGTGACAACGAGATAGTCCAGAAACAGACGGCTGCCTGAATCCGCGCAACTCCCCACCAATGTATGTTCTGTGTTGGGAACGGTAGGGGATTGGTAAAATATTTGCTGGTAAGCAACTCCTTGGATGCTTGGGCCGCGGAATGGGACTGGGGCTGCGCCGTCCAGGACATATGTGGAATTAGGAGGGCCATTACTGCCCAAACCATCAATCGTGCCAGATACGGTGATTGATGTACCTGGGAGGGTATTTCGCGTAAAAATCAGCAAGCGCACTTGATCGGATAATACCTTTTCCCACCATTGAATACGAAGGTGAACGACGCTCCTGTCGTCTCGGTTTCATGAGTGCTTGACTTAAATTCATTGCCTGCCCCCGCCGTCGACCACCCTAACGAATACTGTATTCGGGGATCAGTGTCATCTATGATGAGCTGAAGCTGCGATGCCATTGAGATTATCGAGACGAGGGGTCTGGGAGGGCTGGCAAAACGCCAGGGATGTTTTCCCTCTTATATGTTTATTGTATGCGGAGATCCTACCAAAAATGTGCGTGTAATCCAGTTTCATTCGATGCCACTTGAGTCCCTAACGACCGCGGCCAATTCCAGCTGATCTCTTGATCACTAGGTTTGTTCTGAATCAATGGATAGTAGGACGAACCCAGCCATCAGGCCTTCCGCAGGCAACTCCTCTGATCGTCAATGCTCAATCACTGATCACTATGAGGCTGTGAAGCTATCTCGGTTTGGAGGGTTAGGCAAGTGCATCCGCAACTACTTGTTGCCGTACGCATCTTTCCCCAAGATAGTGGTATTTCACCCGGTCTGTCTACTTGTACATAGCCTTCAGGTTGTGTTGTTTGGGAATCAATCAGGTGAAGTGGACTGGTTAGGAAGGATTTGCGATATACACTCCGAGCAAAAGGCCTTCGTTCAGTTGTCGGTGGGTAGATAACGAATTCAAGGGCCCCAACAACATTTGGTGTGAGTCGACTGCAAATATATCTTGGCTAGTTCACACCGTCGAACCACTCCCACCCCCCGCCTCGAGGGCTCCGCCCGCAAGTCCGTGTACCCTGTATGTAGGTGTTTCATACCCGTTATAGCACGATCAAATGTTGACCTCAATTAGGATGGAATCATTCATGCCATTGGTGTGAAGTACTACATCGATGGGCGACCATTCCATCTTGGGGACATGATTCCGAGCCTTTCAAGATTCCAATAAGAAGCGAACGACATAAACGATGTCAGGGGCGGATACTGGTTCCGCGGAGTGAACGCCTTTGCGCGGCAAAGTACCAGACCAGGATTCCGAAGTATACTTCGCATTGAAGCCCTTTAGCAGGCCCGATTGCACAGATACGAGTGACCCGTCAATGATATATTAATGCGGGAAAGCGTACTTGAGTTAGTGATGAGATGCACACATGGGATTTGGAAGAGATGAATGAATAACGACTCCGTTCTTTATGATAAATTAGGGTTTACGCGTGTGCGCGGGTCTCTAGAGTATCTGGTTTAGGGGCATACGAGGGATCTTTGGTGTTATAGTAATAGTCGTAATGGCTGGAACTCGGCTCTGATTTATAGATACTGGTCGGACTTCTTTGAAGCACCCACTCATTATCTCCTGGGAGAAGTCAGCAAGATGAACATTATCAGATCAAGAGAATATAGCATACTCGAGGGCTCGGACTTCGATGGCGGTTCTGATTTCCTCCTTATATAAAGCCATACAAAGTAGGCAAGAATCAATGTGAAAGCGGCTCCACCGAGGGCGGCTCCGACGGTATATCCAACTACGAAATGTAGGTTGGAGCCCGAGACAGCCGGGTTTGTTTGAGCGGTAGGCAAGTCAAGGACAGTTGTCATCGATGTCGGGATGGTCACAGTGGTCGTCGATATCGGGATGGGCATGGTTGCAGCCAACGTCAGGGGCGATGGGAGGGGCGAACTAACCACAAGGTAATCCAAGCACATGTAACTACCCTTTTGACTGCAACCCCCAACAAGGGTGTGCTGGCCATTCGGTAGGGTGTCGGATGTGAAGAAGAGTTGCTTATACCAAGGTGAATTAACCTTTGGGTGGGTGAAATTACCGGGAATCGTGCCGTCAATCTGGAAAATGGACGACGTGCTGCTTGCATCGCCCACAGTGGCATAGACACTGATCGAGGTGCCTGGTAGTCGTAGATTAGGGCGCTGCTAAACATTCGAGGGCGCACATAAAAGTTGATTGCACGTACCGGTGAAATTGAACTTGAAGGTTGCAGGAGTGTCCCAATTGCAATGTGTAGTTCCATTGAACTCAAACGCGGTCCCTTTCTTCTTCCAACCAGCCGAGTAGCGAATTCGGGGGTCGGTATCATCTATAGAAGCATTCATAGTCTACACGCGGGAGTGGGAGAAGTAATGACAGCCTTGTCGGATGTATTCATTGTCTTATACACCATCAGTAGTTATGTTTTCGTGGCAAACTTGGTTCCTTTGTGTCCTAAACAAACCGATGGAAGATCAAAACTCATGTTCGGTGGCAAGGGCAGAGGATGACGGAGTTGGGCCTCGACGGGAGACGACAGTGTATTCGAGGTGAGGCCGGAGGCCATTGATGCGGTTCCACCGCTCTGGTATCATCACTGGTAGGGTTTACCAATTGTAGCCATCCAGAAAGAGCGGGAAGAGTATGAACGCAGATACTGCGTGAACTATCTCGGGACTTTTCGTTCACTGTTACATGGTGGAGGTTGGACATCGTTGTATGAAGAGTCCGCGACGTTTGGGCCGGATGCAGAGGGATCAGTCACGGCAGGAAATGGGGAGACAGCACAGAGGCCCCACCAGTTCAAGTGTAATGAGTACTTCCACTGGACTCGATGCTTGGCGGCCACAGCATCTTCCAGAGAGGCAGATAGTGGATCCGAGGGTCGACATTGTTCGAAGTATGTATTCTTCATTGCAGACGAAGTATGGGAAGCAGCTGTAGCGGCGTGTTGGTATGCTGAATGACCCCTTCAACGACCTCTTATGTTGTGAAAATGCAAACGATCTGTCTGAAGCCAAGCATCGTTGCTTATGATCCAAGCCCTTGTTCGGTGAGTAGGCTCGGGTAGGCGAGGCTGCGACGCAAGTGAATTGCATGATGCCTGCAATGTTGCCGTAGAAAATAGGGCTTGTTCGCAGCATGCACGGTCCTTTCATGAAGAAGTGGCTCGAAAGGTGGAAGTCAACAGGTGAAGCCCCTGTTATTCCTAGAGTACATTTGGTCCACGCAAAGTTCAAGCGCGTCTCGCCTCAACGAAACACCATGAGCAAGGAAGAAGATGAAGTTCCACCTCCTCAACGACCGCCTTCTCCTCCGCTGTACACTACTTTTGCTGCCCGCGGAATAATTGTACGAAAGCAAACCGCATAACCACTTGGATATGACCGCAAACCCGTGTGCGCTATCTAGCCCCCCAGTTTTTCTTCATTCAAGCCTCGAGATTACAAAATGCAGCAATCGCAGCCAATTACTCACGTCGCCTGGAGCTGCGATGGCAAGAAGCTTGCAGCGGTTGGGATGGATAAGGCCACGAGGATATGGAACCCCGATAAAAGTGTGGGTCTGGCGGTGGTTGGATAAATGTATGTAGATGCGAGCTAATGATTCACTATAGATGGAGCTTCGAGCCGCAACACTGTACTCTGGCGCGCACTCTGACGAAGCCGACTACGTGTCATGGAATCCTACGCATCCAGAGCTTTTCTGTACATCCAGCCAGAAGGACAGAAGGATCGTGTTCTGGGACGCCAGACGTACGTTTCGCAACCCTTTCGTCCACCTGCCCATATGTAAATCAAAGATGCAGAAAGTAGAAACCTGCAGTCCATATCCCTGAAGGTCTCGCCCCAACAGACTAGCTACGCGCCGGACGGACGAACCCTTCTGTGCACCACGGCCGGTCACCAACTGTGGTTCATGACACTCAACTCGGGTTTGGAAGGCTCAAACAAGGAACATTGGCAATTATCAGAAAGGGAACCTGTGAGTATGTCATAATAGCCTTGCTCTTTTAGTGGCTTACGTGGTACACGAGCAGATGACGGGTTCTACGGCGATGTTCAACCATGCGGGGGATGGTGTGATCATCACCCACCACTCAGAGTCGTCGATACGCGTTATAGACTATCCATCCATGGCCGTACGTGAGACCCCCGCCGCTCATGTAGGTGGATGTGTTGCAGTCGCTCTGGATCCCCGAGGAAGGTAAATAGAGTATCTTCATACTCACCCAGTCCGTCCTTCCTCAAGTTTACTTAATTGGTGGCAGGTATCTTGCTTCTGGAGGAACCGACTCTATCGTCAATATGTTTGATCTGTCAGAGTGGATATGTGCGAGAACCATCACATCTTGCGAGTACGCTCCCCGCCCTTTTCTTCCAATCTTGTTAGTTCACCTTGACTGATTGACGCTATACCACCCTCTCAAGGCATGCCATCAACTCACTAAGCTTCTCATATGACGGCGAATACTTGGCTATCGCCAATGCCGGGAACTATATTGACATAGTAAGCATTCTCAGTTACTCAACGATGGTCTTCTTCATAATCAACCTATGTTCGTGTCTTTTGCCAGTGTGCCACGGAAACAGGCGTACCACTGCATCGAGTACCTGCTCTGGCGGCTTCACCTACCGTTGCATGGCATCCGTCAAAATTCACTATAGCCTATTGTGGTCAGATCAAAGCTCGGGAAGGCGGGCCGCCACCAGTTGGGGTGGTCAGCATGTTCGGTGTAGACTCGTAGTTTGGTTTTTCACAGTACGTTGTGTTATAGCAAAATTCAACTGCAGCTTAAAGTGTCTTCGAATCAATGTCCTCCACGTCCACTTGGGACGGTATGCTATCATCAAGTGCTAATCAACGAAAACGGTAAGGACTACTGCAGAATAACGACTGTGACTGTGATAATCTAATAATGTAAGTAGCCAATCATCCACGGAGGCAACCAATTCAACTACTATCCATAGTTGCCTCTACTCCGCCGCTTTATAATAAGTGTCCGATATTTATTGGTCTCCGCAGAGTCCGGCTTGCAAAGCAAAATCAGAACCAACACAAACTCGATGCCATCAAAGACCTACCCAACAGCAAAGCACCAGCAGCCATAGCCACCAGTAACGACAACCCGGGCATACTCTCCCTCAATCCCCATCCACCACTCGTACTCCCAGGACTTGTGCTCCCGATGCGCGATTTGTTCCGGAAACCGTTACTCGTCGCCACCAAGGTCGGATCCGCCGAAAGGGTGTTGACCGTTTTCGTAAAAGCGGAAGTGGAGAATGTCGTCGATGGAGCGCCTTTCGTCTCTGTGAACGCATCATCCGTAAGGAACACTAACGCTACGCCGGGCGCGGGGACCTTGATGTTGCAGAGATTGGTCGTTTGATCACACTCGACCGTTTGGACATCTTCGTCGCCCATCAGACGCCCATCAGACTGGAAGTGAGTGCCGAAAGTCTGTCCCGCCCATGTAATATTGCCAATTTGCGATACTGAAGCGGCTTTCAGGTATTTCACTTTTACCTGTGCGGGGGAACCGTTCGGTTGTCCGACGCCACTCCCACCAATAGCGATACCGGCAGTATAATCACTGGCTCCGCTGGCGTCTGTCATGTAGTTGAAGAGCATGACGCGAACGGGGTTGCCGTCTTCGTATATGGCATAAGCGGGAGTGAGAACGTTGTCTTCGTTTGCATTGAGGTCCATGACCTGGGATTTATTTGACGGGCCCAGGGCCTCCGCCATGACAAGGGCGGAGTAGTAGACTGGTCCAATGGACCACTGGTGGAATAAGGTTTCGTTAGTAGGAGGGGCTAGTTGGCGATTATGTAAGTGTTCTCAACCTCCTTAGTAAAGAAACTTACAAGTAAAAGGCTAAAGGACTCGTCGTCAGTCATAGTTCGTGCGTTCTGAATCACAGAAATAGAATGCATACATTATAGAACACGTTCTGGCCACCAATGTGAAACAAGGCACCTGAGAAGTTGGCGTGCGCCATCTGCATCGAATAGTCCAACGCCCAAAGTGCGGCACCGAACGCGTCAGAAACACCGGGGAAACCACCACAAGAAGCCGTATTGGTTTCGAACATCAGCATTCTCTTGTTCTTCTGTATGGCGAATGCCGTAGAGTTGAGGTATGGCTGTACAATTTTCCGACCAGCAGTGTGATCTAGATAGGTAGGGAAAATGTCTTGCGGATTGACGGGTGTACCACCAGTATTAAATTGGGCAGCACAATTGTCTGCTGGGTATCTTAAGACAACAAAGTGAGTCAATTCATTTAAGATGTCAATGTAGTTCTTACTTTTCCATAGCGAGGTACGCGAGGTTATCATTAAGCTGATCCACAAGGCCGGTATCCCAAACGTCTTGGGGCGTCCAGTCAGCCATGGCGAGGTTCGGGGCGATCAGCAGGGATCGCGCTCGCGCGAACTCATCACCCGACATGGCGCCAACTAGATTTTGGACCTCCTGAAGGTAATCTGGCGCGAAATATCCCTGGGATCACATTAGTCGGCGTCACATACTTTTCTGCGCTATCAAGACGCTTACCTGGGGACGATGACCATGGCGAACATATAGATCCGGTTCGTTACCGGCTTGTAAACCAATGAGGTAGTCGCCTAGAATTTCCGACCCTCTGCTGGCGATGGCGAGTCTCCAGTTCGTAGTATCATTAAAAGGAACACCTGCGCAAAGGTTTTGTCAGGCGAAGGTCTGTCTATCCGTAAAATTACGTGCCCAAGAACCAGCGGACATTGACGAACGAGGATATGTTACGCATCATATACAAGATTTCTGGTGTGAAGAGAAGCGGCGGAGTTTGCGTCTAAAGGAGGAGTGGGTGTCAATCTTTGTATCGAGCTACTAGATCATGCTACAGACCGGGTTGGATACTCCTAGTAGATCCTTCTCAAGGGCGCGGCCGTCGGCGAGACTCTCGACAAGGGTCGCAGTCTCTTGGGTATTACCACCAACACGGACTTTCACAGCGCCAGCGCGTTGCTGCAGGTTAGCCATTAGGTTAAGGAAGGGTACTTGTACATGAGAGCTGGAACAGAGCCGTCAGCCGAATTGCGTTCCGAGCTACAATTAACAACACGTACGCATTCTTGCCCACTGATCACGTCAACGCATCAGCGCCGCCAGTAAAATGGGTCCCAGTTACTCACAGACTTGATTTACGACCGACATTTCTATGGAGAATCCAAAGAATGAGCCTTCCTGAAGAATCGATACACCTTGAGTGCCTCCATTCTGAAGCTGGATTACGAAGTTATTGGGTGGCTTGGGATCTGGGAGCGCCGGCGGTTGCAGTTCCTTTGTGTTATACGCAGCTAGCCCAGTAGTCGCAGCGGGGTCCCCAGCGGTCGCAGTGCCCGATACGGTTACTCCAAGTGGTGTTTGACCGTAGATGGTGATGGCGCGTGCAATGCCAAGGACATTGGCAAGACAAAAAAGGTAGAGGCGCATGTGCTGGGCAGGGTTTCAACGTCGCCAAGAGTCTTGAGGGCGCCGAGAAAGGCTTGGTCGATGAGGGTCGTGATGTACTTCCTGCTAAAGATTTGAAGTCCTCACGAAAACGTTCGACGAGGAAGGGAATGAGTGCGACGATGGGCGGTGGGGCAAAACGAAAGGAATGAGAGAATGTGGGTGCCAGACTGAGCGGCCATCTTTTGCCTGGCCTGCTCGGCAGCAACGAGCCGTTGCTCTTGGTCTCCCACGATAGAACCATGCGGAGTGGTCCATGGACATAGGGTCACAGGACCCCTATGGCATGGTCAGCTGGCCACCGGCTCTCGGTCACCACTCATAACCCGCGCGTCGTGAACACATATTAGAATGACCTCCGAGTTTCACTTCTGCTTCTCTATCCGACCATGTCCCAAGTTCACGACGCCAGTAAGCAAAATGGCGTAGATATGACCAACGCTCGCAGCAAATATACTTTTAACCTGCCTTCTGTGAGGAACTATCTTCACGGTTCGTGGATGACTCTTATGCAACTTGCTCTAACTGTCGCTCATAAATGAGCAGGAGGCAAGGGTAGTTGGGAACGGCGTAAAAAAGTGACTGATATCGTCGCTCGTGAACCATTATTCGACAAGTCTCGTCGGTTCGTGTATCAGATTCAGGTGTTTGTGCCGATATTTAACGAAGTTGAGCAGTGAATTCATCACACGAACGGAGAGGTACCAGCGCAGCCAGAAGATTGTGAACCGCTTGTTTGAGCTGCAGGAGCAGCATGGATGGTCACCAGATGATCTCAACCTGGCCATGAGTGCCGTGGATGAGCCATCTTCCATTCAACTACACTTGGTCGGTAAGCGCCAGCCCTAATTCGTACCGGGTTCTTTTGACCTTATGTGTTTGCCCATCTAGCGTTTGAACCTGTCTTTCGAATGCAAGCTTCTCCCGCACTCCAGGAAAAGTACGGTGCTCTCATCGCCTCGCGTGGCATCCTAGGCTGCTACCTGCAGACCGAACTCGCCCACGGATCCAACGTTGGCAGGCTCGAGACAACCGCAACCTTCATCCCGGAAACCCAGGAGTTTGATATCCACTCCCCTACGCTTACCAGCAGCAAGTGGTGGATAGGTGCCCTTGGAAAGACGTCCACTCACGGCGTCGTACAAGCCAAGCTTGTCCTGCCAGGTGGAAAGGATATGGGACCTCACTTGTTCTTTGTGCAACTCAGGGATATGGGTATGTCCTGATAGAGCCTTAAAGAATAAACGTGCTGACCGCATCAATGCATGTAGACACTCACAAGCCTTTACCCGGAATTACTGTCGGTGATATAGGGCCCAAGGCCTTCGGTGGCTACGTAGCCCCTGATAACGGATTTGCCCGCTTCAACCATGTCCGTGTTCCCAAAGAACATATGCTCTCCAAGTTCGCACAAGTTACCAATGATGGTAAATATGTCAGGCCCCCTCATGCGAAGCTCAGTTACGGAGGCGTAAGTGTTTAATTTGGCATGAGGTATCTATGCTCATCGCGCTCGTCATAGATGTTGTATATTCGGTCTGGGTAAGTATGCCGATATGGCTCCCCCTAGGTCTCTGTCACTAATCTTCCTCCAGCATGGTTACTGGTGGAGGTTGGTCTATGGCCAAAGGTACAGGAAGTTGCACAAGTTTCGTACATATGATCTACTGATGCGTTAGACAGCTGCAACGATTTCCATTCGTTACACCACTGTTCGACGCCAAGGAGACATTGGTCCGGACGGCTTAGAAGCCCAAGTCATATCTTATCCGTCAACTTACTACCGCCTCATGCCAATCTTGGCGCGTGCCTACGTATTCATCGAACTTGGTCGTGCCTTGGTACGCACATGCAATCCCATTTTCATGTCCCTTTTGAGGCATGAGGCATTCTTCGCAGACCCGTTCGTTCGACGAGATGGCCACCCGTCTATCTTCTGGCGATGCTTCCTTGCTCGCCGAGTTGCACGCTATAACTAGTGGACTTAAAGTCTTGGTAACCACTACGGGGATCCAGGATATTGAGACTGCCCGCCGATCTATGGGCGGTCATGGGTATAGCGTATTCTCTGGTCTCGGAAGAGTTTACGCGGATTACGTTCCCAGTGCCACGCAAGTCGTCCCGTCTTTTGCTAGCGCCTCCGTTCATCATGTTTACCACTCCATTATAGCTATGAAGGAGATAATTTTGTACTTGACAAGCAAGTTGTCCGCGCCGCGCTCAAAGCATTCTCTTCTCTTCCCTCCATCACCGATGCATCATCTCTTCCGCCATCTTCCGCTTACCTTCGCCTCCTCAAGCACCAAGCAACCCCGCCCTCATCGAGCAACTGGGCAAGCCCTGAAACCTCGATCACGTACCTTGAATGGCGCGCAGCTCTTATCGTCCAGCAATTGGCTCGTTCTGGGAAGGATACGGATGCGAGCGCGTTTCAACGTGTCTCCAAGGCTGTTACTGAGGCGTACGTCGCGAGAAGTGTGAGCGAGATGATTAGTCGCCTTGGGAGGCCGGACACCTTACAGGGACGGTGTGCTAAAGTCGTCGGCAAGCTGTATCATCTTGTGAGTTCACTCCTATTCTCCGTCCGATCTAGCTAACCACCTAGCGTAGTACCTACTCACGACGACCGAATCAGCCCTCGTTGACTTGCTTTCTCTCGGCTTGGTGACTACGTCGAAACTTGGAAGTGATCCTACGCTGGCCCTGCGTCAGACTATCAAAGTACTATGCATGGAGATACTCCCTGAATCCATTGGTCTGACTGATGCATTCGGATTCACCAATTACGAATTAAACAGGCAAGGACACTTCCAAAGCACCATTTCGTCTCGTAGCTTCACTGACGGCAAATCGTAGTGCGTTGGGAGTACATGATGGCGGTGCATACCAAGCTCTGTGGGATGCTGCGCAAACCGAACCGATGAATCAAGATGAGGTTACTCCTGCATATCAGGTCTGTTGTTGTTTACATTGTCTGCATTTGTAGCTGACGATTCTTATGCAGGACGCTATCCGACCTATGCTTCTACGTGGGCAAAGGCTTGCTGGGAAGACACTGTCCAAGCTGTGAACACACGAACCCACGATGATGTTATACTGCTTCTCCAACATTCGTGATTTCATTCAGCGCAGCTTAGTTACGTTCATGAACTCCAAAAGGGGGTATCTATGATGTATGTAGGAAACTCTTAGGTTCTAAAATTATTGATCCAAACGTATCTGTCTTTGTGGGCGTATCTGGAGCCATTTGTTTGGCGACCTCTTGTGTGGACCTTGTCATTTCAGGACTACCATCAGACTTCGGTGATTTGCTCATCAGAAGTATCACCGCCCCATCCGCCACTTCGATCAGGATTTGATGTTTGGTTGCTAACCTTTCTCAGAGCATCAATGTAGAGACCTGAATGAAGGAGGTCTTCGCCACACTCGTTCCCCCGATGTAATGCCTCGAGGCCTCCATGCACCCCTGCTTGAGATGACGCGTAATGTACGAGGTCGCCTATATCCAGGCCTTCGTCAGATGTAGAGTATACGTCACCCTCTGCTCTTCCATCAAGCGTAACCACGACATGTTGCAATCAGATGTAGTACTGTGCGTAAATTGCTCGCTTTTCGGTCTTTGGGAGGTTCTTCGTTTCCTACATAGCCCGCGAGGAGAGGCGATCCTCATTCATGCAATGAACCCCAATGAATACTCGGATACCTCGGTGACTAGAACCCAATCCATGCCCTCCGCAGGTGACCATGCTCCCTTTCCTGCAACAATGGCTAGTGTAGTCTCTACCTCCTCGCACACCAGTGTCGGTGCTGCGATCACATCGCCAGTATATTCGATGATGCAGTCAGCTTCACTTGCCCCAACATCATTTCCACTAGCTGGACCCACAGAAACACGCCTGTTGCACAAGAAAGCTGTATTTGGGGGTGCTCTTGGAGGTGCTTTTGGGGCGCTCCTCCTCGTTACATTGCTGTACCTCTTCTTGCGCGCTCACGGATACGTGAGTGCTTTCAAGAGAAAGTTACGTGGATCAGGTATTTGAACCCCATTCTCATCTAGTCTACCTCTTTAATTAATCAACTCACCATCACTAGTCGAATGTACAAAGAAGCATACTCCTTCGTGTACTTGTTGCACATCTGACGGACACCCAGTGATTGATGTCGAGTCAGGGGGATTCTGCGGGGAAGACTCGAATCATTCGGCGCATCCAGACACCATAACGTTCCACCAACCACCTCGTTGATGTGTGGGTTCCTACTCGATGCCGTGTATCTGTCCCTCTAACAGACGCGGGCCCGGCTGTCAAATCTTGGATTCTAGTGGCTGCGCTTTTAATCATCCAATCGGCTGTTGGGAGGATTCGCACTGGCATGGGTAGAAATGAGGCCATCATAGTGGGCAAGCGATACATACCGATTTCAGAACAACGACTTCACAAACGAGATATGTATACCAGTTGACCATTGTATTTGCTAGCGGTACAGGATCCTTTTGATCATCAGAACTGCCCAGTCTCGATGAGATCATTCCTATAACGCCAGGGATTAGTTCGAACCATCACTGTGAGCATCTTTTCAAGATGTGCAAGCTTCCTAGAACTGACCGTTGAGTTTGATCCCGGGTCAAGACTGTTCAAAATTCTGGTTCCAGGTCCCTGATCGAGGTATTGCGGATGCGTATGCTTGTTTTTGCATCATATCTGGGTTTCGCACTGTTCCACTGTGGGGCTTGCTTCTCTCACAGCGTGAGCTTTAAGAGTCTCGACGAACCGGTCTGTTACACCAATTCCCCTCAACCGCGCTCGAATGGTAAGCCACCCCGGAAACTATCCAATGCTCGGACTGGTATCCAAACGCCTTACATCCGCCCCGACAGGCTCCACAGTTTGGCCCGAGGCTCGTCGTCCTGCCGTGCATCCACTGTCCCCCACAAGAGACACAGTGAGTAAACGCCTCGATGGATAATTGAAGGAGTCTCATTATAACCCCCCAGGCCAGAACCCGTCATGCCCGAACCTATATCACAGACAGACACAATGTCCGAGGCCACCTCCGATCCACCAGCCTCCGATCCACCAGCCTCACGATCCACTTCCCGGGCCCCAGGCGGGCCCATCGTCACGATCCCACTCTCAACAACTTCCGTCTCTACTACAGCCCCTCCTTCGCGCGTTGTGATCACATCATCGTTGACCTCCTCAGACGGAGTCACTCTCACGATCCCGCTTCCGACAACTTCAGTCTCTACGACACTTACTCCTACAGGCACTCCAGTTCCATCCAACGTCCAGACGCCCACCTTCTCTACTACTCTTCTACCTCCTGGTAGTAAATCTGATCCAACTTTACCTTCGCCCAATCAGAGCACAAGCTCATGGGACGTGATGGCATTGACTTCGTGAGTGGGTCTCCATACCTGAAACGGAGAACTAATCATCCGAATCACCCGTAGGAGCGACATAACACAAGTCGTATTGACTCAGCGCGAGTTAAATGCCGTCCTTGCCTTGAATATAGCCACCCTAGCATCCCTATTTGCCTTGGCTACTGCCGTCTTCTGCCTCGTTCGAGGAGCCCTTCGGGGTAAAGGCAACAGTGAGCACCACCGCTCCCCCCACACAACACGTTTGACAGCTGACCACATGCGCAGGAATACAACCTTACATTGCCACGCCCATTCACTACCCACAACGTCAAGGGAAGCATCACCCCAACACAACAAGGTGTGGTTCCCAAGAAAGTCTGCTATTACAACTCCAAGGGGAGCTCAACCAAAGAGAAGGAGTACATACATTTTCAGAGAGGCTTGAAGATCCAAGCCAAATAGGAACCGTCATATCGCCTACGCCCCCTTCATACGCCTCTCGAATTTTGAACACACCGTAGGCTATGCTTTCTTTCTTCGCAGTACCAAGGACCCGTTTAGTTCGCTACGAGCGACACTTTGAGCAGATCACCGTAGATCATAGCATATGGGTTTTATACCCCGGTCAGACATTTGTCACCATCCTCATGACAATTCAATGTATTTTAAACAGTAGAAATCCTTGTAATAGTGATGATACAAGCAACCGCTATGTCTCGCACACCCTACAGAAAGATTCTGGATGGGAGTAGAGACGACCCCCCTTCGCTCCTATTTGACTAAAATAGGGAACTCGAGGATGAGATGAAGCGAAGTGGGGGTTATACTCTAGAATGGGATGTAATGCGAGGGTGGTAAGTATCAGCATGTTTAGCATCGAGAGTAAGGTATTTACAAGAATACAAGTATCTGTACGACACAAGGTATACGATTGTTTATCTAGTATATTGAAAATAATATACGGCCATGTTTACTGTTCATAGACCGTAGCCAGGCTTAATATGCTATTACGCTTTAAAAGCGGGAATATACTCGCGCCTCTCGCCTTTGCCGTGTTTACGATAATCGGCGACGACATCGGGTGCGTCTAGAATGATGCCGTCTTCGGGCTCCCAGGTTGCCATATGCTCGGGGTAGCCGTACCAGAATACGTGGTACTCGAGGCCAAACGTGCCCTGGCGCTGTCCCGCAATCGCCTGGATGACATATCTCTTCTCTATAACGGGCGGCGAAGGCCTGACGCGCAATATCTTGCGAGCAGGATGAGACCAGGCTTTGGGGAGGTGGAGAGGTCTGGGGACCCTACCAGAGGGTGCGTACGTTCGCCGTAGATTAGTACGGCTATCTCTCCCTTTAATGTGTGGGAAAGCGAGACGAGCGTATTTGTCGATTTCGCAGATGGTGTGTTCGATATCTGGCAATTCTAGGGGAAGGTGCTTTGGACCGAGCCCAATGAAGTCGATACCAAGCCTGAGGAAGCAGTAACTCTGGTTGTCGACCATCCATCGCATTATATCTTCATCAATGGTCTCCACGTTTTCCCTGGCAATTTTATAACTATTTCCAAAGAGTTTACATAGTCCAGACTTGGCACCGATACCAGCGACGACGAAGTCGTTATTTGAGAAATGAGCGACGGAGGTGTAGGTGAGGTTTAAGAGCAACTGATAGGTGTTAAATTCACCCATCCCGGGGAAGGAAATGATCCATTCGTACACGTTTGCAAGGTATTCGGCGCGCTTGAGGCGTTGTGGAAACTCCAAGTCCATCCACATTTCGACGAGAGCGAGATGGTTCATGAATGTCCCTTCGCTGTCAAACTTTGGCGCTGGTTTTTGGTACGCACCGGTATAAAGAGTCCGGCCGCTATCAACGATTGCTTCCAGAGCCGCTCGATATGCGCTGCGGTTGTATTTAGACCATAGGATGGGACCAATCGCGTCGTTCAGTGACTCCCACGTTTCCGGTTTCGTGAAAATGCTGAAAAGGCATACACGGAAAACGAGTTCGTTTGGCGTCTGAGGACCTTTTTCGATGACCTCAGTTATAAGATACTGAGTGACGCGGTCGGCGACGCGAAAGGGGTTGCAGAAGAAGTAGTCGCGTAGAATGTAGTCCTCGGTCCATCTAATGATCATTCGAGCGCGTCTTTTAGGTTTGATGATCTACGGTAGCAATGGAAAGGAAGAATACTCACGGCGGGGGTAATCCTGATCGACGTTTACTGTCAATCACCATCCGCTCCTGTGCCCATTCCCACAACGCGTCGAATGCCACTGTAGGCTGCAGCCTCTGACCATTGATAGTGATCGGTGCGAAAATTGCCGACTTGTTGCTACGCGCGACTGCAGCTTTTGCTTTCGAAACGATGTTGGGACGCGATTTTGGTTTCTTTGGAAGAGGGAGGTAGGCAAAATCTTCAAATGAGTTATCATCCTCCTCCTCCTCTTCTTCTTCCGAGGGAACGATAGTGGCGAGGGCACTCTCGGCACTAGTTCCGCGGGATGTGCAGTCGGTGAGGATGGCGGTCGTTGAAAAAGCCGAATGCCGAGCTACCTTTGTTGGTGCGGATCGTATAGGAGCCATCTGTCAGTATTTTCTCGCAATAATATGCAGGAAAGAAGGCCAGGAAAAGGATTAAAATGAGCAATTAGGCTCTAAAACTTGGGTATAAAGGGCTGGTGCAAGGTAAACCAAACCTGCAGGGGTTCCCCTTGAGGTTTTGGTGATTTATGACCTTGGCTGCCTTTCGGAGAGGTAATAACAAACCAAGGATGGGTTTTGAGCTTTGAGGTGTCGTTGAAACGCGTTCGGCTAACAAGTTGGCGCCACTGAAAATTACATAAAGGGAATCCACGTCCAGAGACGCAAAATTGTGTTGTTAGGCCCAGTCAGGGGCCGTATCGGTGGCGCGCACGCGATTCATCCAAGCCTCTGGGTGCAAAGTAGCGGCCCGCTTCGTAGCGTTTCATATGAACGCGTGCACTCAAAGTGCCCCAAGCTTCCAGTAGGTGTTTGATGCTCGTCGAGCCGGGATGCTCAACTTGAAAGTATCAAAAGTCAGTAGTTGAGTACCTAGCAAAGCTTGCCATCAGACAAGTGTCATTCAAGGATGCACTAGCGATAGTTGATGCCATAGGATATTCCGTTGTTTCGAGCGGTACGTCATTCGGAGGCTCTTGTCACTGCTTGACAGTGTCGAATGATCTATGTCAGCTAGATAGACTATCAAGTGTAAGTGATGCCTGTGGCAATTCCTGCTAACCATGCCATATGTATTAAGAAGGGGATATTCGATCATGATCACGGTGGCTGATATGTAGTGGCTTGACTGGTTCGGAATGAATCACGGACTCAAATGAGGACTAAGGCTTGTAATACAAGCACGACCAAATACGATGGGTCGCACCTAACTAGTTACTTCTAGCATCTCTCATAGTATTGCAAGGTTTGGAATCAAGCAATTTACGACATTAAATGCAAATTGATTGGGTCAAGGTATACACTACTACAGTATTAGCACCTGTACATATACCGGTAGCAGATGGACATATATACATAACGATCATGAATCCCTGGAGATGAAGCAGCCGTGATGGTTGATGCAACGCTACACCCTTAATATCCTGTTCCCCAATGTCCCATACCCATACCTGGATTCATGTTCATTCCACCCATATTCACCGACCCACCCACACCATTTCCGGGAGCCATCATGTCGCCACCCATCATGCCCTCGTTCCTGTCCCAACCGGCCTCAAGTGCGAATTGACCCTGATCGCTCCAGTTGCCCATGTTTTGCATCTGCGAGCCAAACATCCCTACACCTCCCGCACCGACTCGACCCATGTTGTTGACATTCATGTTGTTAAATCCGCCATTTTGTCCCGCAAACCCCGCTCCTTGAAACCCTGGGTTCCCAATGCCCATTCCGCCCATTTGACCCATGTTGCCCATATTGTTCATCATCGGCATACCCATTCCACCCATCCCATTCGCACCTACACCGCCGCCTGCTCCCATATTTCCCACTCCCATTTGGCCCATCCCCATCCCCATCCCACCACCCTGCCAACTCATCATGTCTTCAACTCCGACACCACCACCTACGCCCATCACCATATTAGGTCCCATTCCCATGTTGTTCATCCCTAAGTTTGCCATGCCCATCACCGGCTGGCCCATCATCTGGCTTGGTTCATGGCCGCCGCCCCCAACAAAAGTACCGCGACCAGGCCCAGCCATCATTCTGCCGGGAACACCTCCAGGGGTCCCTCCCACCTGGCCTACGGCACCAGGCCTGTGAGGTGACTTGGGCCGTAAGGCATCGATTTCTTGTGTCATTGGCACAACGGCCTTCCCACCATCCGCGAACGACAGTATCCCATGCTCCCACTTCTCTTTATCCCACCGTGACACTTCCATTGCTTCACCCTCATCATTTGTGAACTTCAATGCGCCTGGGTCACTTGCAGAAGTCGAAGGCGTGGATGGGAGCCGATCGTCGTGTCCTGGGCTCACGACTGTCACCCATCCCCGCCGAAAGGATGCTGGAACGCGTCCGAAGACTTCAAGACGCCGCGTGCCTAGACAAAAATTCTCGATAAGGGTGTACATCTCCGGCGGTTTGCGAGTTGGGTCCAGAGGATCGCCCTCCCATATGATCACGTCCGTATCTATTACGGAAATAGAAGAGAACACGCGCAGCGTATTTCCGGATATAAGAGAGCATCCAACACATCATACAAAGATAAATATATTGATAGGGAGAAGTAATTGAGCGACGTACCAACATTACAGTGAGCGAACCAGCTGTCTGTTGAACGACGCACGGTCCCTCGAATACCGATCAGGCAGTGCTGTTTTGTCCGTGTGAGGAGAGAAGTAGTAGGTGGATCCGTCTACAGAACAGGTTTGTCAACGGGTGCTAATGTCATTGGGAGCTCATGGGGGAACGAACCCCGGGCCCTCGGTTGGTAGTCTTATTGGTCTTAACCCAGACGACGTCTTCACATCTGCGGTAGCCCCACTTTCCAAGAACATCTCTTCCTCGTTCGAGGCCTTCCCCTGCGCCGCTACCAACCCAGAGAAACACGAAGCTCGGGTCAGCGGCCATCAGGGGAATGGGAAGCTCCAGGAGATGACTCCATGTGAATGACGAGGAAAACGGAGGATCTATAAGAATAGCATCGAATTTACAGGCCTCCAAGCAACTTATTTCAGAGAACCGGAGGTACGACGATGGCACAGCATACTGTGCAACGGAGGCTTTCTTCAGCTCCAACAGTCGACGCTGTTTGGGGTACCTGCGGAGGCGAATCCGCTAAATGAGGTGGGATGACTCGCCCAAGAAATCGGAGCTGAACGCACTCTTCAAACCTGCGGTCTGGGTCCGTACCGAGGACCCAGTTCTGAGGCCATTCTCCGCCGTCTACGTATCGCTGGGAGTAATCATTTCGGATTGTCTCTTCCTCGGGGACGTAGTTCCTATATCTAGCTACCCTAGCACGTTTTGCAGGTGGAAGGTCGGTCCGTTGAAGCTGCTTCTGGTGGTGTTGCTCCTTGGGTGAGAATGAAGGTGGTGGTGAGAGCCTTTCCGACGAGGGGGTAGGCGGGGGACTCGGAAGCAGTGGAAGTTTGATCAGCTCCTGCGGGGGAGATGGGAATTCCTGTAATTGGCGGCGAAACTCGACTTGGCTAGCCCGAACGCGAGAAACCAAAGCAGAGTGAGCAGCCAAAGTATCCTTAGCCGAGCTAACTATTTCGGTGGTTGTGGAAGTAGTAGCCATGCTCCTGTAAATCCAATGGTCCCGCCGCACTGGTGAAACGGTTGAAATTGATTGTGATATGGAATCCTTGGATTAAGACTACGGCTGCATAAGACGAGGAGAGCAGTTGTTAGTAAGGCAAAGAGCGGTGGTCTGTTAGCGCCCATATGTTGGTTGATCGGAAAGAAGCGCTCGTTTGGACTTTGAGTAGATTTCATTTTCACGAAACCTTCTCCTGTTCTCCACGGTCAACAACATGGTCAAGAGAGCAACAAAAGCCACAAGGAAATTTGCCGCTAGCGGACAACTCAAGAAGACTATACAGGCCAGGAAGAAGCACCAGCAGATTCAAAAGCGCATTTCTGGTCGTCGCGGTGCAAAATCCGGGAAGGCGGGTCCATCGCCAGCGGACGAAGAAGGTGATGGTGTTACGGATGATGAGGTCCCAAAAACCAAAGGCCACAAGGGTGGCAGGTGCGTCGCTCAACGACCATTCTAGAACGTCCGTGTTCACTGGGATTTCGCATGTCAGAACCAAGACTATGACGGTGGATGATATCCTTGCCGGGGGCTTTATGGACGAAAGCGATGGCGGGGACGAGGAAGCCGAAGCGGTCGGTAGAGTCTCCATATGTGCTTTCTTTCTCTTTCATTTAATCTTATCGCGACGTTTCTGTTTCTGTGCTATTCAGATATATCACGACTCCGCGGACGAAGATTCTGATGTTGACGGGGAGGCCGAGGCCGAATTGGACGAGGATGAATCATTCTCTGATGTAGATGATTTGGATGGTGAATTTCAGACCAAATTGTACGGTTCGACGTGTCATCTTACTCCTCGCGACCGTCCCCCCAGATGAAGGCGAAACCCATCTCCAGGAATTGTCTAAATTGGCCGAGAAAGACCCTGAATTCTACAAGTATCTCCAAGAGAACGACAAAGACCTATTAGATTTCGACCCATCGACTCCACTTGATGTTGATA
Source organism: Pleurotus citrinopileatus (assembly GCA_017312325.1). Lineage (NCBI taxonomy): Eukaryota > Fungi > Basidiomycota > Agaricomycetes > Agaricales > Pleurotaceae > Pleurotus > Pleurotus citrinopileatus. Next base: position 850,477 of record BHFW01000002.1, read on the forward strand.
TGGACGAAGAGGACGAGGATGAGGATGAAACCATGGAAAGCAAGGAGGAGGACGAAGAGCGCTTACCTAGTCTAACCTTGAAGACCCTAAATCACTGGCAAAGAGCACTGTTGCAGGCAAGTTCTGAGCTACTATCTCTCGGGTGTATCAACCAAAAGTTATGCAGCAAAGATCATTGCGGGCTCTACGGAAGCTACTTATAGCTTTCAGATCAGCTGCACACATGAACGAAGAGGGACAAGTCCTGGCTTGGAGCATCGACAGTTCAACAGGTCCGGCTTCCGTCCTACCGCGCTTATCGGTGTAGCTGATCGTTTCTTCCCCAGTATACAACAAATTGGTCACCACCGCTCTAAAATACACTCCTGTGATCTTGGAACATCATGTCCCTTACAAAACACTTCCTGACGGTAAATTGTTAGTCCGCAAACTCGAGGCTGTCGATATCGCCATACTGAACTCAATATGTCAGCAAACCGCCCGTACAAACCAATAAGTTCAAGACCCTGCAGAAGCTGATCCTGTCTTATTTCCAAAACGTCATACATTTCATTTCGAATTGTTCGGACGATGAAGTTCTCGAACTATCGGTCAAAGAGGGTTCGAAGCTCATTCCCTACATCATCACCAGCCGAAAGTCCGTAAAGCTGTATCTCAAGGTACCGTGTCATCTACCCTGCTGTTAACTGTCTCTGTTTGACGGATAACGCCTAGAAATGCCTGGAATTATGGTCAAGTGGACAGGACAATATACGCATTGCTGCCTTCTTGGCAATGCGCAAACTGGCCTCCTCTTCAGACCGTGCCATACTATCCAACGTTCAAAAGGTGAGATCGGGATCTCCACAGACGTATCTCTTCTCTAACTCTAAGACGTAGGGCATCTACCTGACACTAGTTCGTTCATCAAAACAAACGAGCGCTTTCTCCCTACCTTCAATCACACTCATGAAGAACTCCGCCTCTGAAATATTCTGCTTGGACCATGCTTCGGCTTATCAACACGCCTTTGGTTACATTCGTCAGCTGGCAATCCACTTGCGCAACAGCATGAAAATCAAATCCAAGGTACTCTCCACTCCGCGACTTTGCGAATGACTCTAACAGTCTCCACTGACATCTGTTAACAGGAAGCGTACAAACAAGTGTACAATTGGCAGTTCGTGCACTGCGTTGATTTCTGGTCGATCGTACTTGCACGCGCGTGCAGCCCTCATGGCGAGGCCGAGTCGTCGGACAGTGAGCTCAGTCCCTTGATCTACCCTCTCGTTCAGGTTAGCCTTGGTTCGATCAAGTAAGTGCTCTTCCGCGAACCATGATAAGGCCGATCGCTTACTTCCCGTTCTTGCTATCACAGGCTCATCTCCAGTTCACGCAGCTACCCGTTCCATTTTCACATTATCCGCTCCCTTCTGCATCTGACCCACCACACTGACGTCTACGTCCCCTTGGCACCATACATTGTTCCAATTTTAACTTCTACCCTGACCACATCATCTCGACCCAAGTCTTCGACGCTGAAACCGTTGGATTTAGAGCTACATGTTCGTGCGCCACAGCAATACTTGAAGACAAAGATATATACGGATGCTATCGTGGAGGAAGCCACGTTCCTCTTGGCAGAGTGGTTCGCAATTGTTCAGGGAAGCGTCGCCTTTCCAGAATTAACTGTTCCAGTCCTCATTTCTCTACGGAAGAGTCTGAAGGCGGCTAAGAATGTATCTGGAAAGGAAGTTGAGGCGGTTAAGGCTTTGGTCGAACGCGTGGAGGAGGCTTCCCGTTGGGTGGAGCAGAAACGGAAGTCGGTCTCATTCACCCCAGGAAATGCTTCACAGGTGGAGGACTGGGAGCGGCAAGTCCAAGCCAAGATAGGCGATACACCTATGGCTAAGTACACCAAGGTCTTGAAGAAGGCGAGGGATAAACGTCGTAAACTCCTTGAGAAGGTATGCCTCATCATCCACGCGTATTTCTATATTGTCTGATCAGTCCTTCCTTAGGCTCAAAAGGGTGAAGACGAGATTCTAGATGAATAGTGTGCATAGTCTGCAAGGTCTTCCTAGTGTATTGTACTTGCTTCGGCCCTGTTAGGTCACTAGCTTTCATCACATACGCATCCCCTTCGGTGTGCTCGTCCTCGATCGAGAGCTCTACCGCGAGACAAACCAGGTAACACCGTGAGATAGTACCGTGAGGCTGCGTCTTCAACGGCGGCGCCTTGAACATGGCATGGCTACCCACCCCATCCCCTAGAGGTCAAAGTTTCGCAAGGCGACGGAGAGAGCCGGTACAAGGAAGTGAAACTGCACATGTACTACCTCCTCCAAAGCCTCCGGAATCATTGCCGAATGGGACTTGCCAGATAGCCAGGAAAAAACGGACCACCAAATGGCAAAACTCACACCCACGAGAAAGGCTCGGGGATGCTACAAGACCTCGAATCCGGCCGTCCTCGGGGAACCCGTTTGTACTTGAGCCGGCTCATTGTCCGTTATAGTTACACGTCCATACCACCTCGGATGTGGTACAGAGATTCATAGGTGACGATGGAAGGGGATGTGAAACGTTTTTGGGGAGGCACATCCGAATGTATTGAATCCTGCAAGTCCACTACCAAATGCCCAGAAAGACCTTCCATCGCGGCCTAGCGATACCCTGTGCACTCTTTTCGAAACCCTCCATGAGGCGATCATAATATTTTGGCATGGAAGCTGGTTTGAGGATCTTCTGCGACAATGGGTACTGAAGACGGCAAAAGCGAGCCACATCAGCGGGGAAATCTGCTGGAAAAGTAGTTTCGCGGGAGAAGCTATACCTTTTTAAACATATCATTGTTTTTCAGAGCGCGTGCGGCCTGAACAGCCTGGGGTGTAAGATTGGGATGCGCTGATAGTGAGGAGAGAAAGGTTTTGAGCTGCATTTGGGGTCGAAAGGGATCCTGGGGCCATACGGCAGCGATACTGGATAGCTTTTGCGCAAGTTTCGTACTGCTGGCCATTTTTCCGACGATTGTGCCAGCTATTTGCGAGTTGCGAGGATGTTGATGAAGGAGTGAATTGAGCCCGACCTTGAACCCTACCTCATACCGGCGGCATGATGTTTTCAAAGTCCGACAAGCCGAACAACTTTACCACCATTTACTACCTACATAAGTACGAGGTTCAGCATCATAACCACGTCGAGTCGTCCGGAGGGGTAAAAACATTATGCTCCTCCCGAAAATACGACTTGGAAGCGGAGTTCGAGGGAACCACTCCGGATATATTCCTCTTCGTTGATGGCGAAAACCGAGTTGTGATTCTTCTGGCATCATCCCTGGGACATTGCAGATGTCTCACAATCTTCATGAACCCTCATCGTAATCGCCATGACCTTCCCAAGTATTGGCTGGAGTCAACATACTCAATTTACGTTTTTTCTGGCGCTAGCCTATTGCTTGTTCGAGCACTTCTGTCAACAATCGTGATGAAAATAGGAATGATCTAAATAAATATAGAAAACACAGCGAAGTGCTGACAACGGCTAGGTGATTTACCATTTTTCTCTCCTCCTACTGACATGTTTCATCACCCCTGCTCGCAGACAATAGTACTGCTTTACCGGGTTCATTTTCATCATTTTTCCGATGACCGTGAGCCTGTTTGAAAGCATGGTTCCATTGTACTCGCGCTGCGCACTGAATCCCCGCCTCACTGAAAGGTTTGCCGGCCTCGCTATAGGCACAAAAATCGACTCGCTCTTGGTTGCTCTCCTACCTGTCGCCCTCACCCGGTCAGCGACCACGATGAGCGGCTCATGATCCCCGTCCTTCGATTTTCCCATTTCTATCGTCATAAACAACACCAGTCCCACGCGCACATGCTTTTCGCTCATGGAGGCTAGGCTCTCAAGTGCCCCCTTTATCAATAGGGTGTCGGAAGCGTCACCACCTCACACGTTTGTTTGGGTACACTCCATCAAGCCGTTCGGCAAGGCTCTACACATGCACCCATCCAAAGAGCTCACGACCCACCCTGTAGCTTCTCCGATATTGATGCCCTTTCCCTTCGTTCAGTCGGGTTCCTCCGTTGGCGGCGACTTCGTCCAGGGTTTATCTTCCTACGTCTATCGCCCCTATGAAAACCTCGTGGTCTCGGCGAATGTTATACGATATAGCCTACATTTACCGATGCATTCCTTCATGCCTTAATCATATCTTGTGTCACAACTTTACCTTGTGTAAAGAACCCAGCTTCCCGCCTTGCGGTACATATCGCTCAAAGCCGAGGATGCGGGTCCCAGAACAAACTCTTGCGGCTCCATCTGACTGAGTCATCGGCTTGCTACAATACCCATCGTTGCTCCCACGATATCAGCCTTGTGGAGCGAAGATGAGGTGCTTTCCGCGGGTAGAACACTACTGGTGTCTTAAATACCTAAAGCAGCATACTAGATATTGGGGGTTTATGTGATCGGTGGTAAAAGTAGCGGCGGTAGGTTCGCGCTACTTCCCAGTTGCATGCCTTCACTTCCATTGCTCACACTTATCTACAGCTTCTGATGCAAGACTCCGGATCGCCTTTTGACCTCGGGATCCTCCATAGGACCACTCCCAGGCGACGCCATCGCCTTGGTAAGTTGATCTCAAAATGTGACGTCGTAGTTCCAGATCCCATTATTTTGACGTCGCCGTCGATTTAGCGGATTTGAAGCCCCCATCGCAGTGAATCGGGGCCTGACACCCGTGTCCACTAAATTCATTGACGACCAACTGGCTCTAGCATGAGACGCAATGGATGTAATAGGAATTTTAATCGTGAGGCTGACGGATCCTACCGTCTATCGATGGCTGATACGACCTGCTGGGGTTGTGGCACCACGGACCATTGGAACCATGCCAGCATCGACAGCTGGGCATCAGGAAATACGTCCGTAAAATACCTATCGTTATTCATGTCGGAAACAACCCAAAGTGGTATACCTTCGCGTCTTCCGTCCCGGATGGACGGGTCGCGGATTTGTCAATCCTCAGTGAGCCAACTCAGGCGACTTGGTCGACCCGGAACACCCGGAGATGGCTGATGTTAAGATTATCTCCAAGTTTCGTCAATTTACTACAGCTCTTAGGATAGCAGGCGCGCGCAGCGGGTTGAGCACGCCAAGTGCCAACCACGCTCACATCGAGAGGACATGACTTCCAGTTTTTAACTTCCTCTTTCTTGATGCGCTTGGGGAGATAGTCACGTGTGTATGGTACAGCCACAAAGCCAGGGCCGGGCGCTCATAGAGTAGCGCCCGAGAAGACACAGCCCACGATGGTGAACGGAAGGATTTCCTCCTCGTCCTCGTTCCACACCGTCGTCAGTCGCATCGATGAGCTGCTGTGGTGAACCTAAGATTCCTGCACCGCAACAGCTAAAGCAAGATGGGATCCCGAACATGCAGCCAGTGGTTCAACAACCAACCCCTCATCCTGGACTGCAGAACCAGATGTTCCAACAACCGAATATTGCTTCACCGCCACTGATTCACCAGCAGAACGGGTTTGGCCAGAATGGCTTCCAGCAGCAGCAACCGCAGCCAGCATGGAGTCAATCTTCGTCTCCGCCCCCCGGCCAGTTCAACCCGTATTCTCTATCTAATACACCTGCACCCCTCGCAGCCTCGCCCAACAACACGTTTCATGGTTCTGTTAATGGCTATCCTATGGCTGATCCAATTGCGCGGCCCGGTTCTACCCATACTCCCGCGTTTCGATCTCACACCACGTCCCCTCCCCATAATATGTCTCCCCCACCAATAATGACGGCTCAACCAACTCAAATGGGTCAAATACCGGGATTAATCACGCAACCCGACGAAGGGAAGATGTCCGTTGCGATTGACTTCGGTGGGTACCGCCCTTCGGATTAGGTTTACTCCTGTTCACTCATCTTCGTTTCAGGTACAACCTTCTCTGGTGTTGTAAGAAGTTTAACCCATTTTGTGGTTCCTCTTTTATTCACCAGTCGATAGGCATATGGCTCATCGCGAATAGCCGGGGGTCAAGTCCAACAAATCCTCAATTGGCCTGGTTCGTTCGAAACCTTCAGGAAGGTGGGTATCGGGTAGAATTCAAGTCTTCGATCAGAACCTGACTGCTTCCTAGATTCCGACTTGCCTCCTCTATGAGTGCGTCGTGTATATTCCTGGGATGCATTACGTTACTGATTATTTTTAAGTGAGTATGGACAAATACTGGCTTGGGGCCTGGAAGCAAAGAATGCTACACCAATGCCGGGAACGACTCGATGTGAATGGTACGAAGTTTTACCCCGTCGCCTGAGTAGTAATGTGTACGCCTTGCAGGTTTAAACTGTATTTGGAACCACACGCGCTCCGAGACCAATCGGCAGTTGACGAACGCTTACCTCCCTTACCTGCGAGCCCGTCTCTCGTGTCATCTTACTCTCCCACTGACCATTTCTTAGCCAGGGAAGAAGGCCCTCGATCTTATCGTCGATTATCTGAGCTGTCTTTGGGAGTATGCCAAGGAGCAAATTACCCGAGAAATTGGAGCTGTTGCAGACTTGAGTACGACACAAATACCGGATTTGCTTGCACCGTTTTGACATTAATTAATATCTTGCAGACTCTGCCGACGTTTGGCTTACAGTACCAGCGGCATGGGATGCAAAAGGCTGCGATATTATGCGAGAGGCCGCTATTGCTGCCGGCCTCGTCCAGAGCTCTCGAGCTGGCGATCGCGATTGGAGAGATCGACTAAGAATCATCACAGAACCCGAAGCAGCCGCGGTACATTGCGCCCATTTGGCAGACCTTCATCACTTGAAGCCATCGCAGAATTTCATCGTTTGCGACGCTGGTGGTGGTACTGTAGACCTCGCTGTATACAAGATCATTGGTCAGATGGCGAACCTCGAAATTGCTGAGATGTGCGCACGCTCAGGGGCGAATTGCGGTTCCCTATTCCTTGATCTACGGTTTAGGGAATTGGTCAAGACGCTTCTCGCGGACCACCCCGCTCATCTAGACCCTGCATCTCTGGCCTACTTCAGTCAGTCGGATCAGAGCTATTTCAAGAGTGGATTGGACTGACGTGTTTCTAGTGCACGCCTTCAGCGAAACGGATAAGATTGCCTATAGGGGTGTGGAAGATGACAGTGCGTTCTTTTTCATCTACAAACGGGGCCCAAGTTGACCGTCCGGATTTCATAGACAATATGTTCCATTTTACCTGCTTCAACGTGGAAGACCCTCACGCTCCGGAAGTCGGACTTGTAAATGGCCAGCTATCTATCCCTGGCAATATGCTGCGTCGGGAAGTTTTCGATCCCGTAGTTGGCCAGGTTTGTCACGGTCATCCCCAATACCGGATGATGCCATTATTTAAAAATACTTTGCAAGGTTCTCGACCTCATTGAAGACCAGACAAGGAAATTAGATCAAAGGATCGATGCCCTGCTTCTCGTGGGAGGTTTTGCTGGGTGCGAGTACCTCAAGGCAAGGGTTGAGGTTAGTTATCCCCCCGAGGTTGCTACGAGTGCTTATGTACTTAATTCCTACTTAGGAACATTTGCAAGGCCGAATCAAGGTCATTGAACGACCACCTGATGCGGACACGGCTACCGTTCGGGGTGCAGCTAGATACGGCTTAGCTCGGCGGCCGCTTGTCTCCAGTGTTATTGCTCCGAGGTCGTACATCATGAAGGTCGGAAATTGAGAATACCTAGAGCTTTCACTCATGCGAATCGTTTAGGTCAAGCTGCCAGCTGATCAAGAGGATTGGATGAAGCGGCCTGCCTATATCCGAAACAATGACGCAGGTGTTCCAATATGCGAGAATAGGTACACCTGCGTTTCCCTTCCTTTCCCACTTAATTGACTTGCCGCCGGCTTTGCTCAGGTTACAATACCTCGTGCAAAAGGGTGCAATCATCAGAAAAGGGTACGCTTTGCCGTACCTTCACTTAAATCGCTTCATCTCATTTTGAATCTCAGGCAACGTGTTACCACGAAGTTCTGGTGAGTTGTGGTTTGTTAGGCGAAACCCACGCTGTCTGATCCCTTCCTCAGCAAATTCTCCCAATCGCCCCAAGGTTTGTTCCATTGATTATGTCACTCCTTGGTGGCTCTGATAGCGCACGCCTCCAACAGATTCGACATTTGTTGCTGTACTCTACACCTCCGATGGTGAGAAAATACTGAGATACACCGATGAGGGCGAGACGATGGAGCTATGCAAGTGGACCGTGGATATCGCGTCCCTTCCCAGCTTCAGACAAAACGCCGCTAACCCGCCTGTGGGTGGCTTCTACACTGGTATGTATGGAGTTAGTCCTGCCTATTAACTGAATCTCATACACGGCGAACTACTCTAGAATTTGAACTGGGATTAGAAGTTGATAGTGCAGAGGTTCGGGGTATCTTGATCTATAATGGGCAAGAATGGGGGAGGTTCGTCATTTGCATCGAGAGCATCAGCATCGACACTGATATTCTTTTTTTTTGCCAGAGTAACTTTTGATTTCTTGAATTAACTACGATTTCTTACACGGTACTTCATCTACCTTCTTTACGTGTGAGTGAGTGTCCCGGGTGTCTCCCGTGGGCCCTCCCAGACTTTTCTTCAGTTAGGTCTTCGGTTACCATATGATTCCAGATAGGTTCCAATGGCAGCATACCCGCGTTTTTTGCATGGATGGCGACTGCTCCCATGTACTCATGGTTGTGCGTGAATTCTTGCGATGGTGCCCATCCAGCCCTTTCGCACCCTTCTGGCTGATAAACACTCTTTGAAATTCATTGATAATTTTAAAACAAATGCTGATGCAACACACGAGCCGAGGTGCGCACGTCTAATTTGAGCGTGTTTCAGTGGTTCACGAGATTTTAGGACCAATTTTCTTGTACAGCAGGTCAATCCGTCAAAACTAAGTGATTTTATCCCCTGTTTATCAATTCAAGGTAAATGCCAGTTGTCTCCAGCGAGATTGACTTTGAAGTTCGATTGATCTTACCAGGCTAAATTCGTCAGAGCTTTTACTTAGCGGAGTTGTCTCTTCGGTACCTGTTGCCTGGCTGGTTCATGGTGTGGATTGTTTGCTCTGCTGGTTCAACCTTGGTCGCCACTGACAGACGGCCTTTGCCGCCAAAGCCGGCCGATTCCGTGGTCAAGTCAGCTACCCGAAAAGGAGATCCATCGGGGCCTCTACCTATCACACAGACAGTATAAAACCTCACAACGCTATGCGTCGGACGACAGACCGCCATGCCTCCAATGACGACCCGTCGTCTCTCAGAAATCCCTTTACAAAACCTCTATGCCTTGCTCCAACCATTAACTCTCTCCCCAAACCACCCAAAGGCTAGCTTCACCAACTGGGGTCGGTCATTTACTTGTCAACCACTCGCTGTCTTTCTGCCGGAGACCGAGTACCAATGCGAACTTGTTCTTGAGTTGGCCAGGCGCGAAGGAAAATCCGTACGGGCTGTTGGCGTTGGCCACAGTCCAAGCGACCTCGCATGTACGAACGAGTACATGCTTCGCACCGAGAAGCTCAACCGACTCTTGGAGGTAAGCCCCTATTCCCAGCTCTCGGCCAGCTACATCCGATAGCACATGGCTGCAGTTCCTGGAGCGTTCTCCAATGCTGATTAAAGACATTATGCAATGTTAGGTCCATGCCGAGAAGAACTACGTCGTCGCGCAAGCAGGCATCACGCTGGCTGATCTCCATGTCGAACTTGCCAAGCACAAACTTGCGATGATGAATGTAGGGTCAATCTCCGACCAGACTCTTGCGGGTATTGTTACAACGGCAACGCACGGTTCCGGAATTGACTTCGGCGTCATGTCGACACACGCACTTGGCTTGACCCTGCTCCTCGCAGATGGCTCTCGCGTGTTCTGCTCACGTTATGAGCAATCGGACCTATTCATGGCTACCATCTGCGGACTCGGAAGCACGGGTCTGATTCTCAACGTCCATTTACAAGTGGAACCGGCGTTCAGGCTCAAGGAATCTCAAGAGACCCTGTCGTTCGACGAGACGATGCAAAATCTGGATAAAATTGTTCACTCCGGGGAGCACGTGAGATTCTGGTGGTTCTATTCCCCAGACGATGTGCGCGTCAGCGTTTCAGATCGTACAGAAGAGGTAAGTTTGCCCCACGTCAAAGACATATATCGTTGACCGAGTAATGATCAGGCGAAGAACCCGGCGTGTTCCTGGCTGTGGCACTCCCTCATGGGCTACCATCTGGTGCAGTTCTTATTGTTCATTGGTCGATTTTTTTGGCGCGTCAATGTATGGACTTGCCGCTTCGCTTCCTGGTTGGTTAGCAGCAAAACTGTGGGCGTTGACGCCAGTCACGCCATCTTCAACGTGGAATGTAGAGTAAGTTGTCCCCGTCATCACCGCACGCAAGCCCTTTTTGATTGATGTCCAGTACCCCCAACACACCACAGAATGGGCGATTCCTTACGAAAACACAGTACCATGTCTGCGCGAACTCCGAAGCTGGTTGAATGAAGAACTGGCGAACCCACATGGTCTTCGACCCCATTTCCCAGTCGAAATACGATTCTCAGCCGCCGACGATATATGGCTAAGCCCTAGCAGTGGCAGACGTACGTGTTGGATTGGGATTGTGCAGTACAAGTAAGGCGCTGCGATTTCATTCTCACTTGCGCGTCATTAATAATGATGTCAGGCCATATGGTTACAATGTGCCTTATCGCAAGCTGTTTGCTGGGTATGAAGCTATTCTAAGCAAATATCAAGGGCGCCCGCACTGGGCGAAAGCCCACGCTTTGGGGCCCGATGCTTTGCGCAAGATGTACCCACGATTTGATGACTTCGTCCATGTCCTCGAGGAAGTTGATCCCAATGGGATGTTCCGAAACGAGTACATCAATCGACACATTTTTGGGTATAACATCCCTGGTAGAGTCTATCGGTGTCGCAAAACATAGACGCTTCTCCCTTTTCATCTGGGCTCTTCGATATTCTAGGACATTACTATTACATAGATTCTTTATATTGGTGTTATTGTATGAAATAATACAAACTTTCGCATCGCTGGTATCCATCCATGGGAGAGATTAGATATTTGTGTGAATAGATGACGGCCGCGGAGTTTAGCGCGCACAAATCGAGGATCGCAGCCTGCGGCATCGCATTTCATCGAACTCAGATTACTTCCATCACCATCACCATGAATACACGAGCCTCCACCAGCGCAACCGCATTGCGTCGCCTAATGACGGAATACAAGCAACTCACTGCTGGAGGTCTGCTTCACCGAGTCACTGACATGTGCATACCCTGAATTGATCATTTCTCAAAGGTTCGCCAGATGGCATGTTCACCGCCGGTAAGCCTTCCATTGACATCTGCACGAACTCAAAATGGATTCAGTGGTTCCTTGCGCTCTCAAGGTCCGGTCTCTGAATCAGATTTCTTCACTTGGGAGGCCTTGATTTGTGGCCCCAAGGAAACACCATTCGTAAGCTATCATACTGTACATCCTTGTCAGTGGGAATCCATTACCTAGAGGAAACCATCCGCAGGAAGGCGGCGTATTTGCGGCCAAGTTGACCTTCGTGCGTGCAATTCCGAATCAATTGTGTCAAATAATCATCTGAGCTAACGGCCGCATCCCCTGACCTCGCAGCCTTCCGATTATCCTCTTTCCCCTTTCAAAATGAAGTTTGAGCCCCCGTTGTTTCATCCGAATAGTAAGGACCTGCTGAGGCTCTTCCCGGGTTTGGTGTGAATGATTGGTTTTTGGTTCCTAGTATATCCTGACGGGACCGTCTGCATCTCGATTCTACACACCCCAGGTGATGATCCTACCATGTATGAGCAAGCTTCAGAACGTTGGAGTCCGGTTCAAAGCGTAGAAAAGGTTATTCTCAGTGTGATATCTATGCTCGCGGGTAAGCCATCCGATTTGCTGTAGCTTAATGAGCGCATCTCATCGGTCCTCTCTACAAGAACCGAATCTTGAGAGCGGAGCAAACATTGATTGCTGTAAGCTGTACCGGGAAAACCGCCAGGTGTGTCTCATAGTGATGTGGTTGACCTCCACACCGAATCCCACTAACCTGATCTAGGAATACGAAAGGCTTGTACGAGAGTCTATAAAGGAACAACTTGGGCTATGATCAGCTTGACGTCGTTACCCGCCCGCCCTTGCGTACATTCTCATCGCTAATCTCGTGAGAGCCGAGTACCTCACCGCGGTGATTTCCGGTTCTCCCAACTGTATATTGCCTGATACCGCACTATCCTCTTCCGACGAATTAATCAGGCTGACAGCCGTGCGCTGCAGTACAGGATACTCCGAATCCTACGCATCTACGTCCGGGGCATTTGCGATCCGATCGAGCTTCACTGGCGCTTGAGTATATGGCTAGAGCCGATGCACACATTGCACTACTCCACTACAGGTAAACAGCAGTTGCTTCCCCATTAGATGATTATGAGCAGTCTTCAAGGATCAGGCGTGGCACAACATTCATCGCCATCAGCTAAAACATAATTAACTTTTTAGTCAGCCATCAGACGGAGAGCACGTTACCTCCTGAAATAGAAGTTTTGCAGCATAAGGTATAGTCAACTGTGCCATTTTCTTCGAGCTTTTGCAGTACGTGCACCAGCCGTTGTAACCCATAAGCCCGCACTCCTGACAGGCATTGACCTCAAACTTATCCGAGGAGATCATGAGACGCTCCAGTAAGAGTTGAGTCGCGCCGTAACCAATCAAGCAGTCCCGTTCCATCTCGCCAAGCCGCAATCCACCTTCGCGGGACCTACCTTCCGTCGGCTGTCTCGTCAAAGTGGCACGAGGACCTCTGCAGAAGGAGGAGAGTCACTGAACGGCAGCATACACGGCACTGGAAATATACCATACCTAGCCCGGGCATGCATTTTGTCCATGACCATGTGCTCTAACGATTCAGCTATCAGTGAGCGGTATTACAGATGATACGCCTCTCTTACTGAGTTTCTGAGTTGGAAGAATCAATCGCGGAGTCAGTGGGAGCAGCACGACAGGTATCACGTACCTGGTAGTAAATCGGACCAAAATAGACGTAAGCCTCCAACGGCTCGCCAGTGATGCCGCTAGTGAGCATATCTTTCCCAGCGTAACTGAAGCCATGCTCAATGAGGATTCGGCTCATGTCCTCGACCTGAAAAGAGTCCGGTCGATAAACGGTGACTTGCGTCAATTCAGAAGGCTCACCTTCGACCCTCCAAAAGCGGTGCCGTATTGAAGTTTGCCGCTTAATACGCCCGCCTATGGGGTTGCTTGGAAGTCAGCTGGTGGGTGTCTTGGGCCGTTGAGCCGTACGTACCTTGCCGGCCAAAAGCTCAATCATCTTGCCAACCGTCATCCGGGATGGGAAACCATGCGGATTCATGATAGTATCTAAGATAGATCGGTAAGATACACAATAAACCATGGAACGGCAAGAACCGAGCATACCAGGATTGATGCCTTGGTCGTTGAAAGGCATGTCTTCTTGATTGACGATTAACCCACAGACACCCTTTTGTCCGTGTCGACTTGAGAACTTGTCCCCCAGCTCGGGTCTCCGGGTTTGACGGATCAAGACTTTGATAAGAGTTTGATCATTCTCTGTATCCGATATCATAACCTTGTCGATTTGTCCAGCGACGGGGGATTTATACGTCATTGGAGTGTTCTTGTAAGGCACTGCAGCGGCTTGTCCAGTGAACGTGTTGTCGTTGGCATTCGTTGGGCTCTGCTTGTTGATATAAACATCCCCAGGATCGACTCGTTCGCCAACTCCCGCAAGACCATCAAGTTGAATGATGTCGTATTTCTTCTGAATCTGGCCGTTTTCGTCCAACGGAGCATCGGCGAGTCGATCGAATCTAACACACAAGGTTATGATCGTGGCTGCAGGAAACATATCGAAACTACCTACGTCCCATTAGGATACTTTCGTATAAGCGTCGCATTTTTACGCAACACCTGGCATCTTCCATAGCCACGATCCAGGCTCGCCTGCATGGCGATGATATCAACAGTGACGAGTTTTGAAAAAAGGAAGTAACTCACCTTGTTGAGAATGAGGGCGTCCTCGATATCATACCCGGAATAGCTCATTACAGCAACTGTCGCGTTCTGACCGGCAGGGAGGCGATCGTAACCAACTAGTTCGATGGTCTTGGTTTTCACCATGGGTTGCTGCGGATAGACGGACAGATATAGTAGCGTGTCGATACGATTGAATTGGTTATAGCCAATAGCCCCAATTGCTTGTTTTCCCATAGCACATTGGTATGTGTTGCGGGGTGATTGGTTGTGATGCGGATATGGGATGAGCCCGGCGACCGCGCCAAGGAGCGTGAACGGCTCGATCTCCAAGTGAGTGGTGGCGGGATTGATGTCGGCTTCATAAAGGGCGATATATGTGTCGTTTTCTTCGTTGACATCAAGGTACTCAACCAAGCCCTGACGAAGGAAAGCATCGAATGACAGCGAGCCGGCCTTAAGGAGCTAAAATGAAGACATCAGGGGAATTGGTAGTGAGGAACGGGGAAATCCTCACCGTAATATGCTCTGATGTGACTCTTGGCTTGCCGTTCTCGACGATGATCATTGGCCGGCAAATCCTACCGCCGTCACTAGCGATATGGACTGCCCTGTGGTGGTGATTGATGTAGACGCTAACAAATTCACTAAACCTTCGCGCGCGCCGTAACTTTCTGAAATTGGTTACGAAACGTGAGGGGTAGCGTGTGAGGCCAATTATAGTGCCGTTAACGTTAACCACGAATGTATGTGGCCCGTATATCTCCGTCCCTGTTGCGAGACTGATATCTAGATGATAACGGCATGATCATTTAGACCCGCCATCTAGGGGATGTGATACCCACCTTCGACTCCAAGCATGTATGCAAGGCGGATAATTGGCTCTTCCTCAACATCGGTAGTGATGTGAGTCATGAGCGCCAGGTTCTTAACTAAACCACAGGCTTCTCCTTCCGGAGTGTCACTTGGACACAACATTCCCCACTGACTCGGTTGCAGAGCCCGAGGACCGCTCACTTTCCGTGTTTTCTCAAACTGAGAGGATATCCGTGTCATCATGCCTAGTGCCGAAATGAAACTGAGGCGGCTGAGGACATGTGTGACCCCAGCCCGTTCCATTTTGAACCGTTTCAGAGACCAGTTTCCGGTGGATATGGCCCGGACGAACCCAGAAGTCAGGTGATCGCCTTGGAATTGCATGGTATTGTAAGCGTCAAATTCGTTCGTCCGTGAAGGCTTCTTCAGGACTTTGTCTATAGCCGACTTCAAATTGGTATTGTAAGTCTTGAACAGATCCTCAAATAGAAGGGCGAGGAGCTGTCCAGCTCTAAAGAGACGTAATCTCAGAAAGGACTTGTGAAGGGAAGCTATTCTGGAGCTCACAGTTCCAAACGCTTGTTACCAACATAATCTCGATCGTCTACCATCTTCTCGTCATCCATTGCCATCAAAACGCGACGCGTCATGGTGGCCACAAATATGGCTTTGGACCTGAAGTCAAGTCCCTTGACGGGAACATGTGCTAGGACAATAGTAGCCAAAGCTTCCAAGGCTTCTTCCCAGGCGGGACGCCGGGGCCCCACGACTCTCCGGTTAACCTTTACTCGTGTGCCTATGTATTCCAACGCCTGATGCCGAGTGAACACTCCGAGCTTCGCTGCGTCCTCGAGGTTAGCTGAGAAGGCACTCTTGTAAGCCTCAGTATTGCCGGCCGTTAGCAGTAAAATCTCTTTATCAGATTGAATCCCCAAAGCTTTGAGTGCGATGACTATGGGGACGTCCTCGTGGATCGAGTTATGCCGAAGGTAAATTTTGCCTTTTTTAGTGGCAACATACGTCTTCGACTTAAGGCCACCGTGAGTCGAGCTGATGCCTAAATTGAGCGTTCTCGTACATGTGATGACAATGCGCAGTACGCACGATGTGCAGGAAGCTTGGACGACCCCCTTGACTGGGTCAGTCTCAACAATGATACGATTCTTGCTAAGCTGTTCTTGTACCAAAATGACCTTCTCAGTCCCCTTGACCACGAAGTAGCCCCCAGGATCCAGGGGGCACTCGGTCATTCGAGCCAACTGGGCTTCGTCTCGTCCGGCCAACACGCACTTGTTGCTCCGAAGCATAATGGGCAATCGCCCTATGTTGACGTTTCTTTGGACGATGTTTCGGCCACGGGTGTATTGTATCGTGACGATGACCGGTGCGCTGTAGGTGATATCCCGAAGCCGACACTCATGCGGTGTGATTGTCTTGCCTATGGCATTCAAATCGGGTCGCTCGGGGAAGCCAACGTTGATTTCCGTGTATTTCAGCCAGAACCGAGGGTCAACATCTGATGTAACCTTGTTGTTCGCCTTCACGATATTCTTGATGTCAACATCCACGAAGTAGTTGAATGAGTCAATGTGCTGCTTGACGAGGCCCTTGACTTTCAGGAAAGCTGGCAAGAGCAGCCATTTATCCTGTCATTATATAGACGATCCAAGGTACGTAGATGAGTCATGGCCGCTTTTGAGATTCACAATGGTCGCTCACCTCGACGTTCTTAATTGGATCCGTTAATCCAATTCCCCGCCAATCCGGCGTATCAATCTCGTCCCATTCGTCTCGTGCTTCCTCCGAAGCCATGGGAGTTCCTCAAAGGCCAATGCTAGTAGCTTGACCAGATCGTGAACGCGGAACGGATAGAGGTTACAGCAAATTGTTTGGCTATCCGCTAGCGCTTAGATCAAGAATTAAGCTTCTCATCTAGACGCCATCCGTGACAGGGGTCATGATACATGATATTTGGTTTGCATTTGGTCTAAACCTAGCCAACTCCTCATTCTTGTAGAAGACGTCGCGAGGAAGGATGCTACGATGTTTCAGGTATTTATCCGTGGCCTTTGCGATGCGGACGCGATTGGAATATGACGGTGGCGTAAATCACTTCACCGTTTCAGGGGGCACGTGCCTAGGTCAATAAAAGACAGCTTCAGTGATGTGACCCGGTGCCATTCCTTGACGTTCACACTCAAGTTACTACTTCTCCCCGCCTCCCAACCAGTCTTTGCGATGTCCAAACCGTCTACGCCCACACCTTCAAACACCTTGCTCCTCCGAAGGCAGCTCCAGGAATTAACTAAACGCCCTGTCGAAGGATTCTCTGCAGGTGCGTGGTATTCGACCCAGGAGTAGGATCGATTGGGCCTCATAGACCTATTCATGAATAGGACTTGTTGATGATAACGATCTATACGAATGGGAGGTCATGATCATTGGGTGCGGCATAATTACCTTTCCCAGATTCACTACACCTTTCGGGTCTCACACTTCGAATCAGCCCACCAGATACTTTGTAGTACGCATCAGATGTGGCTCTTCCTTTCTTCGGTATTCATAGAGCATAACAGTGAAGGAGGATTCTTCAAAGCACGGTTATCTTTCCCCACAGAGTTCCCCCTTTTGCCACCCAAGTTGCGGTTCATCACACCAATGTGGCACCCTAACAGTTGCGCTCTTTGCCTTGTTAACGAAACGATTCCGTTGATTTAGCTTGGTACAGTTTACCCCGATGGGACCGTCTGCGTTTCCATTCTTGTGAGTCCGCAAAACCTTCTCTGTCAAGTTCCCCTGACTTTGGCCATATCAGCACGCGCCTGGTGACGACCAGTACGGGTACGAGGATGCTGGAGAGCGTTGGATGCCAGTGCATACAGTCGAATCCATTGTGCGTTTTTATCCACCAGTCGACTGTTGCTCCATGACGATTGCATCGCAATACAGCTCGTCAGCGTAATTTCGCTGCTTTCCTCCGACAAGCCGAATCTTGACAGTCCGGCCAATGTGGATGCAGCGAAAGAAGTTCGCACGGACTTTGAAGGCATTCCTCTTTGTCCCTTTCTAACATACCCGTTGTCTGACCCCGTTACGCGACAGGCTACAGGAAGAAAGTTCGCCGTCTAGTTCGACGCAGCGCCGAGGAAGCCTTCGATTGAGGCGTCGGCGATAACGCCTTCACCATCGACCAGCTATCGCTATCGCATCTGTAATTATTCGTACATGTCAAGGTTTCTATCTCGCTTTGTAGCTTCGTTCCTCCATTTTCCTCAGCCATAGGCCCCAATGACATTGGGTTTATAGCTTGAGATATATCCGTATTCGATACACGTTTGGTGATATTCAGAAATACTATAATTCTATTATTAGCGGCTAGCACGTGTGAGTCACATTGAGTCACGGGATCGTCATCAATATTCACTTCGCGGTCCACACTATCAATTACCATTCTTGACTAAGTACCACATCCTTCTCCCGTCCTTGGTGGCGTACAACATGCCTGCATCAGCGCAAGGGATACGAAAACAAGACGGACTAAGTGCGCCATTTACCCGGTCCTGTTTTGTTCATTGATATTAACTCAACCGTGTAGGAGAGCTTATTTCGGAGCCTGCACCTCTAGGCAAGGTTTCTCTCCCTGATTGAGATAAAATATGAACGAGCTGTTTTGATATAGAACCGGACTCTGACTCTGACTTCAACCCGGGGGAGTATGTGTATGAAAGGAAACCACCAAAAGCGACGCGTAAACCCAAACGTCCAATATCGAGCGCGTCTGGATCTTGCAGGAAGAAGCGCAAGATCGAATTTGGCTCAGACGACGAATACTTTATTGAGAAACCAAGTGCGCGATTGCTCGCTTACCTCTCGGGTGGTCTCCTGATTTTTGGAACCTTGTAGAATACAAGCCACAACCTAAAGGGCATAATGTATTGCTCCAATATCTGGGTAAGTGGTAATTCGCTCTGCCTCATGTGAAGATCACCAACATGCTATATGCAGGAGGTAATATCGACCTGTCTTCGGATGACGATGAGGCTCAGGCCGACGACGAGGATGACGGTGGAATGGATGAGGATGAACGCGACGAACTCGATAGCAGACCGGCTTCTTCTGATGTCGACCACTCCCCGGTTATGTCAAGAACATTTACTTGCTTGCAGAAACCTCCAATATATCCTGTTGGACCGTCACAAACTCACGCCGCTAGTAGTCATACTGAAGACGACTCTATCACAGGTTTGTGCTCGATTCCTTTGTGTTATACATACTGTGGGACACTGACTCCTTGCGTTAGAACCTGATTCCGGGGAGGATTTTCTCTTTACAACGAAACCGAGCGAGCTCGGTGCCAAGGAAGGTTAAGACTTATTCATCTTGATCCTGCTGATAGTATATTGATCTATCGAACAGAGCTTTCCGCTACAGAAAGCGACTCTGAAGATGAAGCGTTCATTAACCTTGAGCCAGGTATGACTAAACGGATACATCGCGACAAGCTTTTTCTCATTCCTGACATTAGTCCAAGGCATCCCTATTACTAACGAGCACTCAGTCACCGAGGAGGCATCTGAACCAGAGATTGTGGACACACAAGCAAGTCCACATCGTCGGCGAGGCTCAACAGACTTTTTAAGACTCACTCGACGCACTTTAGAAACTGAAACCGCGACCTAATTTCCCCTTGGCCGAGGGCCAAGAACGTCTGAGTCCGATGGTATTGGATGAAAGCGCCTCTCTCAAAGTTCCTGCATCCATCAACACCTTCCTGCGAGACTATCAACGAGAAGGGATAAGATTTCTATACCAAATGTATACGCAGGACCATGGCGGTCTGCTGGGCGATGACATGTGGGTAGCCAGCAAGCCTTTTCGTTGGGTTGGTTTGCTCACTGCAATCGTTCAGGGGCTTGGTGAGTTGCTTCCATACATATCTTGCTCGTCGGGGGAACATACTGTACTCTGTAGGGTGCGTATCACCGCCTTACTGACCATATCCTCGCTGACGCGGCTCGCTCAGGGAAAACAATACAAGTTATTTCCTTCTTATCAGCGATTATGAACAAACACGGTGATAAGGTACGTCACCGCTCTTGATGTAATGGGCGGCGGCTCATGTCTGTCCATAGCGGGATCGTAAGCGACGACACATGCACGTTTCAGACCTCCAAGACGGCGAGCAATGGAAGACCGAAAGAAAGCTCCCTCCGGCCAACGCCACTTGGCCTACCTGCCTCATCATAGCTCCAAGCTCGGTTGTACCTAATTGGGAAAGAGAGTTTGAAACAGTATGTGCTATCTTGATTCCCGTAATGACGAGGTTAATCTCTCTTCTCAAAATTATCTCAAAGTGGGGCTACTTTGAGGTTGGTATGTGCCATGGTACACCGCAGGAACAATCCGCAGCGCTCCGTGACTTTGAACTCGGGAGACTAGATGTCGGTACGTTATGCGGTGCCCCGTACCGACTATTCCTTCTTACACTGTTCGACAGTTGTGACTTCATTTGACCTCGCACGCCGTCACATAAACAAACTCGATACCCTTCCTTGGTCGTGCATCATTGTTGACGAAGTCCATCGCCTTAAAAGCGAAACAGCGAAAATTACACAGGCATTTCATCAGTTCCTCTGTACCAAGCGGTTCGGGCTTACGGGCACGGCAATACAAAATTCCTACGATGAGTTGTGGACAATTCTGGACTGGACCAACCCGGGTCGTTTGGGTACACGCAAGCAATGGAAAGTGCTCGTCGCGAAACCCTTGGCAGTGGGCCAGTCTGCTGGGTCAAGCGAGGAAGAAAGAGCAAAGGGTTTAGTGAGCCGATGCCTGTATGTCATTGTTCTCCATCCTAAACTCGTGTGCACAGGCTGTGGCCCTCGTGTTGAGAGACAAGATCTTACCGAAATTTTTCCTACGGAGGTAATTTCACGAATTGAACTTGTTTTGAATGCCCAACTAATATCCGGTTGAACTGCTCGTCAGAACCAAAGAAATTATCAAGTATCAAGTATGTAATGACCCTTGATCCGATGTAGTCTCGCCACTGATGGCTTACGGCCCAGCTGCCTGAGAAAATCGATGAAGTCGTCTTCTGCCCCTTGACGCCTATACAAATTGCTGGTACGTTGGCATATGCTGTAACCAATACCAGAACACGCGGTATAATAATCATGTCTCCTTTCAGTGTACAAACGCCTGCTCGGAATGGAGCCTGTGATGAACTTGGTTTGCAAAGATGACCTCTGTGACTGTGGTTCAAGAAGAAAGTGAATCAATGTTATTCGAGTCTTTTTATATCTGATTGAACTGACATATCGTGGGTCTAGGAGGAAGAAGTGTTGTCATCCCTTCGCGCCGGGCGATTTATTCAAATATATGTCGATTCTCATCAAGCTCTCGAACCATCTAGCATTGATACTGCCAGGTAATGAGATCCGTCTTGGTCGGCTATTATTTGACGTACTTATTCGCTATACCGTACAGGTCCCGATGATACCCTAGACCAGGTAGACTGTCCATACAGCACCAATCTTATTGTGGACTGAGCATCGGACACTTGCAGTTGTCACGCCACAGGGAACTCGCCGCAATAGCGTTTCCAGGCAGAGAAGCACCCAAGTACGGTACCGCATTACTTCAAGAAAAGTATTGCGGGAAGTGGAAGGTAGCTTCTTCGCATCATGAAAGCAGAATTTTTGGCTCACAATTGGGCAAGGCCCTCGACACCTTGCTTACAGAATGGCGCAAAGATCCTACGAACAAAGTGTTAATATTCACTAAATCGGTTAAATTATTGAGCATGCTCGAGTTTCATCTGAATAATCGAGGTTAGCTTGATTTACGTAGGGCACTTCTCGTAGCCACTGGCTAACTCAGCCATGCAGGTTACGGACATCTCAAGTTGGAAGGGAAGACTCACGCCAAAGAACGTGAGTCAAGGGGCTTCCACCGAATTGTCCTTGTGCTCATGTCGTAACGCATTGTAGGCATGCCGCTTATCGACCGGTTTCATCAAGACAAGAGTATTTTTATCTTCTTAATTTCCACTATGGCCGGTGGTACGGGCTTGAATTTGACCGGTATGCTGTCAAGTTCTGATTTACCGCCATCGCTAACTTGGGATATTGTGTTCTAGGCGCTAATAAAGTGGTTGTCTTCGGTACGTACCCTTCTGGGCATTATTATCTCAAACTCATGCCAATTATTAGATCCCAACTGGAGTTAGTTACATATGCGTTCATCGTAACGCCCTATTAACATTTCTTGTAGATCCAGCCCATGATTTGCAGGCTATGGACCGAGCTTACCGATTCGGTCAGACGCGGGACGTCCATGTCTTCAGGTTGCTCGGCGCCGGGTCGATCGAAGAGTTGATCTACGCTCGCCAATTATACAAACAACAGCAAATGGCGATTGGATATAGCGCGAGTATCCAGACTAGGTGAATATATATCTCGCGGCAAAACGAAGCCACGGCTAAATTTTGGGTTGGTAGGTATTTCCAGGGCATCCAGGGCGATACGAACAAGCAAGGCGAACTGTTCGGAATTAAGAATATTTTCAAGTTACACGAAGGCGAATTTGCTACCAAGACTGTGGTAAGCACGACCCCATCCAGCCCGCTGCTTGTTTAACCCCTTTCTTCAGATCGAGAAGGCATCGATAGCCGAATTCGATTGGGCATTAGCGAACTTGAACGGCGCCAAATCTACGAAAAAGGGCGGAAAGGGAGCCCGTCACTGGGTTGCTGAGTCCGAGGCAAAGAGTGGCCAAGATGCGGTAGGCGATCGTCCTTGGGTTAATGGGATAAAAACTGAACCCTGCTTAGGGGGATCTTCGTGGTCTAGGGGCTCTCCTCTTTGTTGACGGTCAGTCATATCTACTGTTGGCCAACATGAGCTTCATCCCTTTTGCAGATGTTCCTGATATCCATAACGAGGAGACCGCCATACAGAGGACTCTCAACACAGTTGGCGTTTATACACATAAGAATGACGAAGTACTCGCCACTAGCAAGATAGAGGAAGCACGCGTCTTGAATGCCCTCAAAGTGGGCCCTCTTATGTACCATCTTTGTTGCACTGAAACTCATATACTATATCCAGGAGACCAAACGTCGAAGAAAGGCTCGCCGTTCCTCAGCTAAAGATAAAGAACCCGCAGAACCAGAGCCGCAGTGGCCTCCTATACGCAAGCATCATAAGCCAATGCCCACACGGCAGGAAATGTAGCTCTTGTATTTTCCCGGAAGTTGAGCTTTGGTTTTGATTAGTCTCCTGCACAGGACGAAAGCTAGGCAAATTGCTCTCATCGAGCTTGGCATCATCACACATCCCGATGGCTTGGCCAAGTTCGCACAAGAATTGTAAGTGCCCTCCGAGTTCATAGAATCATCCTTTACTGATCTTCCCTTAGCATGCGAAAGTCCTCCGAAGAGCAGAGCGCCCTCGTTGCTACGCTGGACGCCCATACCCGATCGAAAGAGTCAAGAGCCTGAATGTTTGAAGGCATTGGACACCACACTGCTTTACAATGTATCGCTATCTTTATGTTTTGCATATTGTCCATACTCTGATAGTTGCTCCGTGTGTACCCCGTGTATTTTAATGGTATTCTTGCATATTTTGTCCTGAACAGCTAGCTAGAATTCCAACCTCTACTCCATATCGAGAGTATGACGAGATTGTTGGGGTCAGTTATCTTATCTTATTCTCCACTAACGGGCGCCTTTGCCTTCTTCCCATCCAACCACCGGTATACTCAAACTTGTAATCGGACACTCATGACGACTGGAAGACCATCGCAACCTTCGACCCCGTGTTAGTCCCACATACTATCTCCAAGATAGTTTGGTTGATGTAGTGGCCCTCAGCTCAGCAGCCGCCACCACTGCCACCAGTGGAGACTCGTCCACTGGATGCTCCTGCTCCTGCTACGCAACCTCCGACGGAGATCACACCAGAGACAGGTCAATACAATTTCCCCAAGCAATGTGTATAGATGGTTTTAACGCGGATTCATTACAGACTTATCAACGCTATCCCAGGCGCAATTGTACGATCTGAACCAGGTGTGCCTGTTCATTGCACCCTTTGTTCGTCGCTCCTTATACGACGTAGAGCCTGCTTGAAGACAGTGTTCCAACTCGGCCTCTGATCGGGGAAGTCACCCCCATGGAGGGTCTTCGCTCGGAATATGAGAACGGCTCACTGCCTTTCGTCAAGCAAATAGACCATCTAGTGGCGAAGGGCTTCGATTCTATCAGAAGAACCAGGGGTTTGTCATTACATGATCATCGCCCTTCAACCGCTCACACTCTGAGTAGGTGACGGAGACTGCTTTTACCGATGTGATCATTGTCTTCTTCAACGAGACTGCTTGAGACTGACTGCGCACTCAAATTATAGCTGTTGCATTCGCTTACGTGGACAGTATCCTACACTCAAGTGATGTAGACTTGGCCGCAGCGAGCGCTCTCTCGTTGCTAGAGTCGACCTTCCCCATGCTTGAGGGCGCCGGCTTCCAGAAGCTCGTATTCGAAGATTTCTATGAGGTTTTAGGCTCCATGGTAGAAAGCATTTTCAAGCCCGACAACAATGGACGGCGCCTAGACTCACAGCTACTCCTGGAATCCTTCCAGTCCCCCGAGAGTGAGCTAGCTAGTACCCATATGTCACCTTGGTCCTAACGAGTCCCCGCCAGTCTCAAACTCGATTGTTGTTTACCTTCGACTGCTCACGGTATTCCACGTCTTGGATCATCTCCTTCAATGTACTCACGAAAATGATTAGTCCGCCCAAATACGAACAGACCCAGACGAATATGCCCCCTTCTTGTTCCATCCAGAGATCGGTATACCTCTCGAACCAAGAGAATTCTGCGAAGCCTTCGTTGAAGCTGTCGGCAAGGAAGCCGGTAAGCCTACTAGCGCCTTGGGTATCTACTTATCATCCTTAAAACGTCGTTTGGCAGACCATGTCCAAATGACGGCCCTTGCCCGTGCCCTTGGACTGAACATAGATGTTGCATACCTCGATGGACGATCCGCTGATGGTAAAGTCGATTTTGTTGAGTTCCGGAATGGAGATTCAAAGCCCTTGACATTATTATACCGGTGAGTTAACCCTTCTTCCCTTCATTGTGAGATCCGCTGATCTTCCTGCAGGCCTGGACATTATGACATTCTTCTAAAATCCGAGCGGAATTGATCACCTCGAATGTGCACCCAATTGTCTTTTGTATGAATACTTACTCGGTAGCTGCGTTCGCTTATGATGTACGTATAAATATTAAAATGCCCTTCAAGGTGAGTTTGCTGTCACAGCCGGCTCGCTATCTTTACCTTTCTTAGGCCCTGAGGTCGCTTTCGTCTGATCTATTGAGTGGTGGCTTGGCCCAAGAGCAGTGTAAGAGCATTGACTGACATCCTCTCGGCACCGGGGTTGTTCTACAGCCTACCCAAGAACTGGACCCTTGTCAATTAGTCGTTCTCCACACCATACACGAAACACACACCCAAATGATGCTTGCACTTACTATGAAGCCGAAACAGAGCGTACTAAATCTACCGCACCGTTCTTCTCCTTCACTACCCCTAGCTTCTATGAGGAACTATCGACGACCCACCTGGTAGAAGGTCCGATAATTGGTACGTTGACCTCTCGATCAGTTTTGTGACACTAATGATCATCGTTTTGAAGCTTCATTTACCTGTTTTCCTTGGAAATCGAGCTCGATGCACAGTCCAGGAAACAAGAGGCCATTTATTCATCTTTTATGTGTGATAGGCAAGTGATAGGTCATCTGAATGATCGCGATACGAGTAAAGAAGTGACCCACATCCATTGAATTGCCATACCAGGTAGTTTGAGAGATTCTGTTGACCTCAGTCTCAGCGCGGCATATTTTTCCAGCCTCATCATCGCGATAATCGCGAGTATATAAAGTACCTAATGGTCCACTCCATAGAGCACTACCAGCCACAACCACGGGAGAACCATGTCCGCCGCGGTCGTCATCAGAGCGATCAGAACGATAATCTCCATCGTTCAAGAGGTTCGCCGCCTCCAAGACCTCAATGCTAACGGAGCAACATCCGCGATCACCATCAACGACCTTAATGAAGTCGTTTCAGGCGCGAATGCACAATTCTTCGCCGACGTCGCGATCGGCGATATTCGAATGATCGATAACAGGTTTCGCAACGTCTGGCTGCCTACGATACTCGGTTACGCTAGACGTTTCAACCGTGATATATCCCAAGGTGATTTACAGAATCCCTCTGGCGCCCTGTGGGCTACGTTCAGTGGGCTTGAAAATGGCGTTGGGAATCTTGATGTCAATCTCAATCGCCTTAGGGTGGTCTTTGAGCGCCATCACTCTAGGTTGCACATCGACGAGTTGGTGAGAGGGTTCTTTGCTTGCCTGAATGGGTACGGCTTGCTGCTTCACATGCACGCTGTCCGCACGGAACTCCGCCGGATTCAAATTGGAGCTACCACCCTGGAGGACTCTCGGCTCGTCGACTACACACGCTTCGCTTTACAGTACATCCTCGATGGTGTCGAACTCCTCGATGGCTTCCTGGAGCCCATCTGGAACAGGCGTCGTAGCTTGATTGGCCCC
Source organism: Pleurotus citrinopileatus (assembly GCA_017312325.1). Taxonomy (NCBI): domain Eukaryota; kingdom Fungi; phylum Basidiomycota; class Agaricomycetes; order Agaricales; family Pleurotaceae; genus Pleurotus; species Pleurotus citrinopileatus. The sequence continues at coordinate 876,976 of BHFW01000002.1, forward strand.
CTACGGGAGCTATGGAACCCAAATCTTGGAGGTAGTATGTGGGTGTTTGACGACGATTACACTCCACTTCGCTCTACAACTCCTGAGTTGACGCTCGCGTTTTCCCGATTCACACCGGGGGATACCAACGCCCAACGTGCGGAGCGTGCGCGTCAGGAGTATATTGGTCGCGCTAGGGATAGAGTTAGTGTTGTCGTCCGAAGTAGGCATAGTGAGATCCGACCACAATTTATGGGTCTGTGGAATGCGATGCGAGAAAGGGAGAGAAGACAATCTGGTACGAGGGCTGTAATAAGGAGGAGACACCCACCTCCTAGAGGCTTCCGACCCTCTGGAAGGGCGGTTGTCTTCAGTGAGCTGGGTGCTACAGAAGACGGATTGGGGGGCGAAGTGAAGGACGGCATCGAGCTGAATGCGGATGAAGATTTGGAGGAGGAGGAGGAGGAGGGGGATTTCGGACAGTTCCTGGCCGTTCCACTTCCAGGAGACCATGCATTGGGCCCCGAGGATGCAAACCCTCTCGATCTAGAAGACGTTACACTCGTGACTGCGCCCAAGCATCCATCCCCGGAATCTACTTCCCAAGAGGATGCCCCTACTTCGTATGCCCTCGACCCTCCAGCTTTCGGTGTAGATCATGATGTCGTCGTGAATTGGCCTGGGTATTCTTTGCCTCAGACAATAAGCGTGGCTTGATTGACTATGTATATTCTGACTTTCTCTTCTGGGAGGTAAGACTACTACTAGTATATCTCTACGAGCGGTGCCCAAACTCAATGCAAATCGTGTGTTATTGCGCGTACTCTATTATCATTGTTCTTCGAAGGTTTAGATAGGGGCACCCTATTCCGCTATAGGGCTGTCATCAGAGGGGTACAGGGGATCACAAAGAGGGGTATTCGACAACAACCAACGTTAGTAGGGCTGCACATTCGCAGCAGCACGGCAAGGAAGATGTCTGAGCTATGCAGACCCACAGCATCGTGCTAACATGTAATGTTCCGGAAGTACATCTCATCGCCCAACCAAACAACTATATTACCTTGTGTGATCAATGCATTTGTGTATCTCCTCATATTTATACTTGCAATGGAGTGGGAAAGCATGAAACAGAAGGATGTTAACGATGATGAGGCAGGGAGAAAGAGGAAAAGCAATGTCGAGGAGCCTATTAGCCTATGTACCACCAGAGAAAAGAGGGAGGCCCATACCCCACCCCCGTGCCCACCCCCACTGTCTCGAGGTCAATTATTGCTGACATCGTCGAAGCCACCCCTTTCTCGTCCTCTGTCCCATCCCTGGCCACAGCCATTACAATCACCACGACTGTCTCCTCGTATCTCTTGCCTTAATCAATAAGGATCAATGTCAAAACTTTGATGGTAAGTTTGGACACCATCTGTCTTTGTTCCCCAAACATTGGTTGAGATGGGTTTCTGATCGATTTAGACTTTAACTTACGGCGGGCTTACAGTGAACAGACGGCAATGCGATTGACGAAGCACTAGTTGAGGGTGGAGGGGCAATATATTGAGCACCTGCAATACAAGTATACACGTCGAAAATAGAGGGAAGGATAGATTGTGTGGGAAGGGTAAGGAATAGAAGATGGGAATCTTTCAGTTGTTCAGCTGAGAGACGGGGGAGCGGTGAATGTCGTGGCGGTGGGAGCGATGGAGAACATGATGAGAACCTTTTATGCACCATTGAATAATCGAGACAGTCCTGGCTTGAAATCAGAGGAGTAAACCTGGACACCATCAATCCCATACATACATCGGCATAATTGTACACCATTGATCAGTAGGCCACGTTGGCCAAATCCCTTGCCACACCCTCAATATTCAAACATCATATCCCGCTGCGAGCCAATCGACAATCATCGGCGTAAGCTCTCCAAGCACCTTCTCACCCGCCAGGAAATCCATAAACATATCGTTATGTACTCCGCCATTTTGGACAACAAACCGTAAATCCACTCCGCCATCGTTACCTTCCCCGACCTCACTCAAAGCCTTCTTCACCTTCTCATGAAACGCCACAATATCTTCCTGAAGACATTCCTGTCCGCCGGCAGTGATGAGAATCCTTTGTACGACTCCACCTAGATGGGCGAACCATTCGTCCGGTGCTTTGAGTGCTTCGACGTATCCTCTTTGTTCTGGGGGTACATCAGCCAAGACGAGTTGTCCCCAGTCGCGCAAGTTGGATTGGGCGATAATATCCGAATCGGAGAATTTAGAGTGAGAGCCTGTATCGGCTGTTAGTGTCACCCAAGGGGAGATTAGGTATGCTCCGCCGATTGGGGAAGGGAGGTTGAGTGGTGGTATAGAGGAAGAGGGAAGAGGTCGCATAGCATGGAATAGGACTTGCAGAACGAGATTCCCCCCAGCTGAATCGCCGGCTAGGTGGAGATTTGAAGGGTTGACACCTGAGGTTGTGATTAGATGGTTTATTGCTGTTACGGATTGAAGAAGAGGAGTTGGGAAGGGAGACTCTGGGATCAGGGCTATAAAATAGCAGTCAGGGGGCTGTGACAGGATATGGCCAGGGAGGATATAACGGACTGTAGTTTAGGATCACGATACCGAGATCGAAGCCGTTTGATTTGTTCTTGATTTGTTGTTGGACGTGTTGCCAGAAGTAAATGGCGATATATTCGACAGGAGCAACAAATGCCCCACCTGAGAGCACGGGTTAGCCTCCTCGAATGTCAAGGCCTCGCAATAGCATACCGTGCAAATACAACAAAACCCTATCACTCCTCTTCGGTCCAATCCACATCAGCTTGGCGTTGTGATCAAGTTCCTCCACGACGACTTGCATGCCCATCTTGGTGACGGTTTTCTCATAGGTTTCCTGAGATGTGCCGAATAAGTATTGTAATTGCGCCATGGGCAGATTGGCTGCCCAGCGGAAGGCTTTGTCGCTAAGGACGCGACGCCATGATTTGTGCTTGGTGTGCCAGGTGAATGGGGAAAGGAGGAGAGTCGTTGAGAGGATGAGGGCTGTGATGAATTTATATGGATAATATGTTGAAGACGATATATTATATGACTTACGAAGTTTGATAAGTTGGACGAGCAAGCCTATATGATCGAACAAGGAAACATCAGCATATTTCTTTGAGGGCATGTTTCAAGGGAAGAAAGACAGACGAACATTGTACGTTTTCGGACACTTATATGTTACAAGCGTGGGTGGTAGAGAAGTTGAGAAGCACAGACCGTGGAAGATCACCTTGACACCTTGTGATCACAACTCAAAAATCGTTCCGCGGGACGAATATTTTCACCGGGGAACATGAGCACCGCTGGTACGGTCAACTTCCGTTATCGATTTCTACGATCTGGCCCGCTCGTACGCATCATGACCAACCCTCCCTCGGCATACGACTCCTGGACACGAGAACAGCTGATTCAAAGACTCGTTCAGCTCGACGACTCACCAAAATCACCGACCACCACGACCACCTCAACCAAGAACGCCGTGAAACCCTTTTCATTCACCTCATACACCCGCCGCAAAATCGCTTTAAAATTCTGCTACTCCGGTTGGGAATACAACGGACTCGCTCATCAACTCGGTCCAACTCCCCTTCCCACTGTCGAAGGTGTTCTCTTCGATGCGTTAGCGCAAGCGAGGTTGGTTGATCCTGAGGGTGGTTTCGATGCGTGTGGATTTGAGAGGTGTGGGAGGACGGATCGGGGGGTTAGCGCTGCTGGCCAGGTCGTCTCGCTTTATGTTAGGAGTGCTTTGAAAGACGAGAACATTCCTGCTCAAAAAACGCAAACGCAAATCGACGCGGAAGAGGAAGAGTCACCAGCTGGCCGGGTCGTTTCGGCTCATGCTAGGAGTGCTTTGAAGGGCGATAGCATTCCTGCTCAAACGCAAACGCAAGTCAACGCGGAAAAGGAAGAGTCACCAGTTGCTGTTGGTGTTGCTGACCGGGTCGTTTCGCTCCATGTTGGGAGTGCTTTGAAGGACGATAGCTCTGCGAATGTTCCAGCTCAAGTTGTGGAAGAGGAAGAGTCGCATCCATCACGCCTCCTCGAAGGAGAGTTCGGGCTCTTCGACGACGACGACGACGACCTAAACCAAACCTCCAACACAAGCATATCCTCCACGAAACAGACTTCAGAACTAAACTACCTCGCAATTCTAAACCGCCTCCTCCCCCCAACAATCCGCATCCTCGCATGGTCACCCGTCGCGCCAACTTTCTCAGCTCGATTCAACTGCTCATATCGTCACTACAAATACGTCTTCTCGGCGCAACGATTGGACATACAACGCATGCGCGAGGGAGCCGCACGTCTCATAGGCGAACACGATTTCCGTAATCTCTGCAAACTCGATCCGGCGAAACAAATCACCAGTTTCAAGCGTAAGATCCTGCGAGCGGATATTTCTCCTCTCAACTCCAACTCCAACGAGTACGTATTCGATCTGATCGGCACCGCATTCCTCTACCACCAAGTCCGACATATCATGGCCGTCCTATTCCTCGTCGGTATGCGCCTTGAAGACCCCTCGGTTGTTACGGCGTTGTTGAACGTGTCTCCTGGCGCAGAAGGAGACGATGTTGATGATGTCGTGGATAGGAAACCAGAATACCAGATGGCTGATGGCCTCCCTTTGATGCTTTGGGATTGCGCTTATGCGGATGGGGATGTCAACTGGCGAACCGGAACTGACGACTCCAATCCAACTACTGGCGCCGGCGACACCACCACTTTGCACCACGAGCTCTCAACGATCCTCGAACGCTCAACGACACACAACATCCTTGATCAGCATTTCCTCGCTGCGGCTGAAAGATACCACCACCCCGCTAATGAAATCAACACAAATACACCAACGATCATCCCCTTGGGTGGTGGCACGTACAAGCGCATCACGAAATACATACCGCTGTTGGAGAGGAAGCGATTAGAGAGTGTGGAGGTGGTTAATGAACGGTGGAGGGCTGGGAAAGGTGCAAGGCGCGAGGCGCGCAAGGGTGGTGAATAGTAAGCAGTATAATATTAAATCAACCTGTCCGTGGTGGCGGTATAAACGAGTGACTAAACGACCAACAAAGGCATCCATAATCCCGGAGACAGTCTCATAAAAGCCCAACAACGACACCGAAGAAAACTGCCAAAACCGACATGGTCGTGGTGGTGGATGTCGTAGTAGCCGAATTGGTAGGGGAGGATTGGGCACCCTCGCTCGTGGCGGAACCGCTGTTGCCTCCAGAAGAAGTGGAGGAGGCATCACCTCCGTTACCCGACGTCGTGGAGGGCGGAGGGGAAACTGGGGCGCGGGAGGCGTTTTCCTTGAATTGTGCAGGAGTTTGTGTTGAGGTTGGGTTGACGGAGAGGAGGGCACCTTGGCTACACAGGCCACCTGCTTGGTCGAAGAACCTATGGATAGATATTATTAGTGAGGCTGTGAGATACAGAAGTCGAAGAGGGGGACTAATTCATTATTGAACGGAGAAGAAGGAAAGAAGCGGCAAAAGAAAAGAATGTGAACGCGAGGCTTACCACAATGGATCTGTGCCATTGACCAGGAGACTAATTTGTGGGAGACCAGGGGCATCGACTGGGGTGCTATCTGGGACCTGGAGGTGATAACGAGTTACGGAATATCCGTGAGATGCGTTTTGATATAGTTAAATGAATCGCATGCGATACGAATTGAGTAGGTTGGTGGAAATTGGAGTGTCAGGTGTTTGGGGTATCGTGAGGGTCCACAGGTTTAAGCAGAGATCATTTGACGTGTCGCATGCGAGTTTAGCGATAGCACGAGAAGGCCAGGTCGGGTGGTGTCGACGAGGGAAAACAGGCCAAGAGAAAGGGTTATCATTAGTATGAGGGTGCCAAAAAAACAAAGCATGCTTCCACGTACATTTATAACACCAGAATTGAAACCTCCTTCCAAAGGTGTGCATGGGTTATCAAAGGTCGATTCTGTACATTAATGAAAGAAGTTTAAGCGGGGGTGGTGTGTGATAGTTATGTTATATATATATATATGGGAGTCAACTACTCACGTACGGCAGAGTGATCCCCACTCCGGAACTCGAATACAATATGATCACCTGCTTGAGGATGAATTACTGAGGGGTCGAATCCCAGACCTTTCTTCCTTTGGACGGCCGACCACCGGTTAGCAGACTGTATTTACTGTTTTTTTGGGGGGGAGGGCGAGCGCACCCAGTAGTTTCATCCTTCCCGACACCAACGGTAAAGTCAAATGCTGAAACGAGCGACGCGAAGATGCTTAGGGCGAGGAATGTGCGCATTGTGGTAGTTAGTGCTTTGAGTTGGAATTACGAGTGAAGTAGAGGATGGGAGAGGGGAGAGAAGGAGAAATTTTGAAAAGGGTGGTCGTTGAAGCCAAGAAACGAAGTTGGCCTTGGTCAATCCAAGTGGCGAGACTTGGCGTTGCGAGTTACTAGTTACTGACTGTGGGAACATGATACAAGATCATTGAACGCATCTAGTCATCTCGTCACCGATGCACCGTACAACCGCGAAGAGTTAAGCTCAACGAATCTACGTCTACCCCCCCCCTCTAATGATCTTGCTGGCCGAGGCGACGCTTACTCCTCCATACTCCAATATCCTTACAGCGCGCTCTATTGCTGGGGTATCAGATTTACAACTATCTGTTTCTTTCCAACTGCTCCAGTCAGTTTGTGTTGTCCTTTCGGTGACGGCATGAAGGGAGCATCACTCACAAGTATCAACAGTGATATAGCATAGCTACACGAGGAGATTCATACGGGTTCTATGAAGGCTCACAACCCTCTTCACCCAGTATGCATATCGCTGCAAGCCGTAGCGAGCACTACCGACCCCTCAAATGAGCCTCTCACCGTGCATGTGACGCCAAAGGGTTAATCACGCACACTTCGATAGCTTTGGCGTCCTCGGGATGCCTCAGCAATGTCTCTGGATCCATCTCTCGATGGGGGGAGCTTGTAACGATCTTGTTAAGGTTGTCCTTTAACAGTTTCTCGCCCTTCCTTTATACCAGTACTGCTCCTCCTTAGCGCCACCCACTTACCGGTGGGCTTCCCCCGATCCCGCTTCAAGCGCTATGACAAATTTCAACTACTTTGCTCTATGTCTTCCTATCAATGTCAGAGATCCTGTTGGTTATCTACCTCCATCAGCCCATGCCAAGACGATTAACGGTTGATCTGTATTGGGACGGTAAACGGCTGATGCCTTCGATATTGACGAGTATCTAACCGATGTCGATGATGGTTATTAACTCTTCTTACGCTGATAGATCGGGTGGCTCCTGGTGCCGCAATCCGTCGGTCGCGGAAACACTGAGAATAGCACATCCGTGTGGGATTCGGGAGTTTGATGAATTTAATTTGACGATATATCAAGATAGGAGATATTCAGGGATGTCCCCTAGTTTGTCTAAGGGGCATCGAATTCGAATGCTCATCGACATCTACCATCCTACAAGCATTGAGGTAACTTGCAATCGCATAAACATTGCCCTATAACTGGCGTTATATCCACCGAAATGGAAGCGCACATCTTTCTAATGGCCTGAACAGGCCATCCTAGTAAACGACGTGTCATACAACGCGATATGCATGCCTCGATCGCAGAAAATTCCAGGGAAACCCGCTGAGTTTCTACGCAGCGCCGAGCACCAATCGTTTGTTACTCTTCAAGCTTGATCGTCACTGGCAGCATTGTCAATGACAGGAGTATCCAAGCTCGCACGGGTGAGGAGGCTGTACATACCATAGATGCCGCTAGTGACCGACGACGTCCCAATAAAGTTTCCAGGGAGAGATCATCAGTTGCTGGGCTGTCGCGTAGTCAAAGGGTACTTTGCTAGTGATTTAGTACACTTTGAGAGGAAGAAATACAACACACCACGGTCCATTGACTCCAAAGGTGTAAGCAATGATCCTTGGTTGAAGAAGAGTTGCGCTCAATGTCCAGGCACGCTACCAGACCATGTTAGGGGTCGACTCAATACTTAATAGGGGACCTAGTAGCAGAATCTGTATATGCCACGGCACCAGCCCCGACTGAGAACCAACTTTTCAGCAGCTGGATGTATGCCGTAACCAGAAACAGAATTGACCTTACACTTCTGGATTGTTGCTTATGCACTAAGAAGAGCAATGCTTCAGGATGAGTTATGGACTGAGACTTCTTCTAATGCCATGTGAGAGAATATGGTTAATTTGGGTTGAAAGTAGGTCAGAATGACCGTAACAAAGCCAAAGAAGAGTCCAATGCCTACACACGAGATTAACTTGTTACAGCTTATCCATCGTTGCAAAAGACTTAGGTGGCTTACCGACAACTACACCATACCCGATACTTTGGTCCGCGGTCAGCTGGCAGATGACTGACTAGTCTCGGTGAAGTGAGAAGCTCGCCCAGTGATGCAGTGAATTGACCCGTGCTTGAAGACATGTACGTTCAAATGACCAAGCAGTCAACGTACTACTGTCTTTTTTATTATAACATAGCACGACACTCTGTATCAATAAGCATCATCGCCTGGGAGGTATTTTGCAAGCAGAACGGTGACCATCCACCACTTCCCACTCCAAATACTCCAAAACTGGAGCCACATTCTCATCTCTTCTTCTTCTCTTTCAGAACTAGTTCCCAGCACCAAAATTCCCAAACACTGGAGTCCGCAGTTATGAGACCGGAATGCAATGGAGGCTCGTTTCTCTTTCGGAGACCCTTAACACTTTTCTTGCAGGCACCAGGCACTGGCATCTGATTGGCCAAAAGTTGGCGTGCCTTAGTCGTGTTACACCATCATTGGACTTTTTTGTTTACTATGCTTTATTGACCGGAAGCATTTTACAACATCCTATTGGTTGCAACTCTTTTAGGAGTTCACAGGAGCAATACAGGAGTCAAAAGGGGGCTCTCCCCTATGTCCCCCTGGCTATGACTGAAGGGCCGCTGGTTCGCTGAGGCAGGCCATCGCTCCGAAATTTTCTTAGCCACGAAATTTGGTAGATAACCCCAACTGTGCTTACCTCCCCAACAGCCATCCTATATCAAATGACAACTCAAAAACTCACTCCAAGACCTACAAACAACCTATATTGACTTGTACTATCAAATACCAACATTGTGTGGATCCTGAGGTGCCTATTAAGGTGGTTGTGGAGATGCTCCATCCCAGACCATCTGTTAGGGCGACGCGTAACATGGACCCCACAAGAAATAACGAGCAAGTAGTTGTATAGAGAAACGAGTAGTCGACGGACTTCACGTAGTTACACGGAGTATCCTAAGAGAACAAGCTTACTGTTACTCTACTAAACGGCTGCTACTTATACTATTGCCCATGCAGCTCACTAGTAAGCTCTCTTGACTAAGGCTGAGTAAGGATACGGCGACGCGCAGCAGTTATTCCATGGAATGCTGACCAACCCTGATGTCATGCTGCGCCTTGACTGCGGACATGAGGTGATGACGTGCTCATTACCAATCCCTTACGCATCCTTGTGATCCCTGATCACCTGCTCTTAGGGGCTTAAGATAAAATAAAAGTCGAACCATAACATCACCCCCCTTTTAAGGCCCGACAACTCCCGTTGGCACTTACCACTCTTTCCTTCGCACCTCTTCCTCTACATGGCTACTGAAGGGTTCCGCAACAATGCATCTAACAATGCTCAACCCGGCCGGGCGTTTGCCATTGCTTTGGGAGCTTTTGCTCTCTCGGTGGCTGCGGCGGCAGTTGCGTGCGGTTTCTTCCTGGGCCGTCGGTACGTTTCTCACAGATAGGCGTGGGTGGTGATATTCTGTGTTAAACTCTTTGAAGGCAAGCCCGTCAAACGCCACCCGAGACAATCTCCTTGGGCCCACCCCGTTTCGCTCATGGAACTGAGCCAACTTCCGTGGTGCGTGTTTAAGATTTTCTTCCAGTTCCCAGGTGTCGTGCTCACTACCGTACCCCTCCCACCTGACCTTATACACCAGACGTCCTCGGTCTAGCTTTGAGGCTAGGACTTCTTGCACCACGTATTCTTCGGCGCTGTTTACTCGGACTGGGGGTGGCGGCTGGACTTGTTGCCCGGGTATTGTCGGCACTATATACTTTTCGGTCCTGTGCGTAGATACGGTTGGGTGTATTTTGAACGTTTTCGGTAATTGGAGCATGATGGCGTTTCGGCTGGGGATTCCCACTACCTTGTAAGGGCCAAATTTCTTATGATCTAGCTTTCGTGAGGGTCGGGTGGTGGCCAGATTGTCTGCCATGATGTAGGCTTTGTCGCCCACTTGGTAATTAGGGGCTTCATCCAAGTGTTGGTCCGCGTACTTCTTCATTTCCTCCCCTACCTTGGTTAGTGCTGCCTTGGCCTCCGTCCAAGATTCTCTCATTCGCTGTCCAAATTCCTCCGCTGCCTCGATCTTGCTATGTCGCAGGGGCTCGGTTCCCATTCGTGGATGTCGTCCATAGTTTAGGAAGAAGGGGCTGTGCCTTGAGCTAGCCTGCACCTTGTTATTCAATGTGAATTCGCAGATGGCTAGCCATTCCGCCCAGTCGTCCTGTTGATAGTTTACAAACATTCGCAAGTACGCTTCCACCTCCCTGTTGGCCCGTTCCGTTTGCCCATCGGTTTGTGGGTGGTACGCCGTGGACAGTCTGGTTTCGATTCCCATCAGGTCGTTCAGTTCCTTCATCAATTTTGATGCGAACTGGGGGCCTCGCTCCGATATGATGGTTTTTGGCCAGCCATATTGTCGGAATACATGGTCTCAATACAGCCTTGCCAAGCCTAGCGAGGAAATCGTTTCGTTGGTCGGTATTAGTCGTACCATTTTTGTGAACCAATCTACTACTACAAAAATAGAGTTGTGCCCCATAGATTCCGGTAGCTTGACTATGAGGTCTGCCGATATGTTGGTCCAGGGTTCGCTTGGAATGGGGTTGGGTTGTAGCAGTCCTTGCAGTTGGTGAGTGCGGGGTTTGGCTTGTTGGTATTGATCACATCCTTTGACATAGTTCGCAATGAAGATTGTCATCCCGGGCCACCAATAGTTGCGTGTTACCAGTTCCGTGGTCTTCCATCTCCCTGGGTGTCCCGCCAGTGGCGAGTCATGATGGACTTTCACTAATTCCCTTCTAAGGTCTATGTCTTTGGGCACATAGACTTTTCCGTGATGAAGTATTAGCCCTTGTTCCTCAGACCATTCTTCTGACCTCAGCACCTTGGTAGGGGATCGTTTCAGCTCTTCCACTGCTTTAGTTACTGCTTCATCGTATTCCTTGGCTTGCCAGATTCTGGTTAGCAGCTTCGCCTCTGTTCCTTCGATCAGCACATGGCCCTGCTGCAGTGCTCGGATTTCAAAAAATTCCGGTTTCAACAATGTCATATTGTTATCTTCCTCCCCCCGATCAAGGTCTGGTCGTCTCAACAAGACATCTGCCTTCATGTTCGACTTTCTTGGTGTGTGTTTCAATATAAAGTTGAAGCGGGACAGGTACAGCGACCATCTTGCTTGTCGTCGGTTTAACTTCTTGGTGCTCATGAAGTATTCCAGGTTTTTGTGGTCTGTCCAGATTTCGAAATGGTGGTGGTTGCCTTCCAGATAATGTCTCCATGTTTCAAGCGCTCGGATGATGGCTAGCATTTCTTTGTTGTGGATGTCGTAGTTTTGTTCCGTTTCCGACAGTCCCTTTGATAGGTATGCGCAGGGCCTCCATTTTTCATCCTGGCATTTCATTGACAGAACCGCTCCTGTGGCGTAGTTAGAGGAGTCCGCCTTGATCTTCATTTCCCTATCTGTATCTGGTAGCACCAGGATCGGTTCTTCCGTAAAGGCTTGCTTCAGGTTTGTGAAAGCTTCCTCTGCTTTGGGCCCCCAGTCAAATTCCTGGTCTTTGCAAGTTAAGTCGTGTAGTGGTCTTGCCATTTTCGCGAAGTCCTTTATGAACCGTTGATAGTAGTTCCCAAATCCTAGGAATTGCTGCACGTTGGTTACATTCTTTGGTCTTGGCCAGGTTCTAACCGCTTCAATCTTGCTCGACTCCATCTTGGCCACCCCATCTTTGATGACCACTCCTAGGAACTCAACTTCCTTAGCTTCAAAGGCGCACTTCTCCGGTTTTACATAGAGGTCATTCTCTAGTAGTCTTTCTAGCACCCTTCGTACCACCCATCTGTGTTCATTTACGTCGTCATCTGTATAGATCAGTATGTCGTCCAGGTAGATGACCACCACTCCTTCGTCAATCAGGTCTTTGAGCAAGGTGTTCATCATTGCTTGGAAGGTGGCCGGGGAGTTATTAAGTCCAAAGAACATGACCGTTGGTTCAAATAGCCCCCTTGGGGTGTTGTTCGTTGGTGAGTCTGTGTTCCTGCTACCATTTTTCCAAAGGCTTGGTCCTTTTGCCATTCCAGCTCCATCTTCATGGCCTTGTCTTTGGCTGCTTGCAGCGTACGTGGCGCGTCGCCCGTGGTATTCACCTTTGTTCGAGTTTGTGGCTTCAACCCTCTCATGAAGTTCATAAGGAGGGCCTCATCTCCCAGATGGCTAGCGTGTTCGTAGGCCGTGAAGTTGGCAATATATTTTTCCAGGTCATCGCTTCCCTGCACCATGGTCTGCAGCTTCATCTGGGCCGTGCTCTTTGGGTTGGCATCCCCATACAGGGCAATGAAAAAGTCCTTGAACCCCATCCAATGGGCCAGGGTTGGATCCCCTATCGAACCTCCATTTCTTACGAGGTTGTACATTTCGATGGCTACCAACTTCCAGGCCTCCATCTGTTCTCCTTTGATATACAACAAGGCGAACATCATCTTGTCACTTTCTACCGCGAACTTTTGTGGGTGCACTGTGAAGTGCATCTCACACTCCGCCAAGAAGGTGCAAGCTTGGGACCTGGTCCCGAAGAATTTCTTTGGAGGATCTAGCTTCAGTCCTCTCTCCTTGTCTCCTCTTTGTTCGACCTGGGCCTTTAGGTCATCTACCTGTCTTTCCGTCGCTTCTAGTTGTGCTACTAGCTCCCTGACCATGACGTTCAGGATCTAGAGCTGTTGTGATTCTGTGGGCTGGGGTTCGTTGATGTTGGTGCTGGTTCCAGCCATGGCTGTTTCTTCGGTGTCAGTCATTTCAGTTAAGGGCTTTTAGGATTTTGGCTATCCTGGACTGGTCGTTGAAATTGACGATGTAGATGTAGGTGCCGAGGGGGTAGACTCCAGTTACCGAGTGGATGGTTGAGAGGTAGTTTCGAATGGGGGAATCTTTGTAGGGGACCAAAATGTGGTTCGCAAATTCTGGTCTGCGGCGTAGGAAGTCATTGAGATCTTCTGCCCCACCCTTTGTGTGAATACTGGAGTTGGGAACTAGGAGGTAATGGTTGGGTGTGGATTGGGAGCGGGTGACTCGCATTCGGAGCCTGTCAATCAATATTGAATTTCAAACTAGTGCATACCGGCACCTGAGCAGACGGTATTGACGAGGAAGGGGTTTATTGGAACTGGAAACGGACTAGCCACCATCTTGCTGGACAAACAGAGCCGGCCTACTTTTCCTTGCCTAGCCTCTGCGCACTATCCGGTGATTGGTTTGTGCCTTTAGTACCACTCAGAGAGTCATCTAAATGTTACTCCGCTAGAGTGTTGGTACCGTTGTCCCAGTAGGGTGTCTAGTGTTATGGTTCGACTTTTTATTTTATCTTAAGCCCCTAAGAGCAGGTGATCAGGGATCACGAGGATGCGTAAGGGATTGGTAATAAGCACGTCACCATCTCGTGTCCGCAGTCAATGCGCAGCCATGACATCAGGATTGGCCATCATTCCATGGAATGACTGCTGCACGTCGCCGTCTCCTTACTCAGCCTTAGTCACGAGAGCTTACTAGGGAGCCTCATGGACAGTAGTATAAGTAGCAGCCGTTTAGTAGAGTAACAGTAAGCTTGTTCTCTTAGGATACTCCGTGTAACTACGTGAAGTCCGTCGACTACTCGTTTTCTCTATACAAACTACTTGCTCGTTATTTCTTGTGGGGTCCACGTTGCGCGTCGCCCTAACATCTAGTATGAATTAAATGAAAAAGACAATCACCTCAATTGAGGATCAGGGAAAGGATGAAGAAAGGTTAAAAGGGTGAAGAAAATAGTAGGACTTTACTCTCAGAGGAAGTGGTAACGACAAGGGTAAAGTGGTACACGGGGGACTTCGGGTGCTAGCACAATAACAAGTCGGTCGGTGATGAAGGGAATGTTAATGATCCACCAGCGAGTTCGTAGTGATAACGTCCAGAGGAATCTGTGGACCCAGTCGTTGTGGACGCGGATGAAGTAGAGACGGCGGTAGAGATTGAGTAGGGATGGAATGATGGTAGAGGTTGGGGTAGACGTTGAGGGGAAGCTTGTTCTTCTGTTAGGGCGACGCGTAACGTGGACCCCACAAGAAATAACGAGCAAGTAGTTGTATAGAGAAACGAGTAGTCAACGGACTTCACGTAGTTACACGGAGTATCCTAAGAGAACAAGCTTACTGTTACTCTACTAAACGGCTGCTACTTATACTATTGCCCATGCAGCTCACTAGTAAGCTCTCTTGACTAAGGCTGAGTAAGGATACGGCAACGTGCAGCAGTTATTCCATGGAATGCTGACCAACCCTGATGTCATGGCTGCGCCTTGACTGCGGACATGAGATGATGACGTGCTCATTACCAATCCCTTACGCATCCTTGTGATCCCTGATCACCTGCTCTTAGGGGCTTAAGATAAAATAAAAGTCGAACCATAACACCATCCATATGTTGAGAGCAGGGTGGTGAGGTGGATTGGGCTTGGTAAATGTAGTGATGGGGCACTAAGGCAAGCCAAGGGCTGTTCCAGGGGGTGGTGGCAAGGTTGTAGCAGCGGCATAGATGGAGTTCAGCACATTTGAGCTGGGCATGGAGAAGAGTGGCTTTGGAGATCTAGCAAGGGAGCTTCAGGCTGCAATTGTTGCCTATTTGTGTCATATGTATGACCGAGCCCCTAGACTCCTATTGGCCAGGTGATGTCCCCTGTTCCCTCTACCCCTATTTCGGACTACTTCGGACTTGCTCGGAGTTTTGGCCCATTTGTTAGTATATATAGGCCTTAGATTAGGTAGCTATTCCTTAGCTCAAATATTAAAGTTGCTTTCTATTCTCCCTCTCGGTTGCCGGCCTTGTCCTCTGTCCTCTCCCTCTTGTTTGACCGCTCTCGCACTTCGGTCCGGTTCGAACTGGTCCGTTCCCACACTTCGGCCCCTTCGGGTCCGTCGCCCTTTGTCTTGCAGTCCAAATACAGACTCCGGACATGTTGGAAGGTGCAGTGCTGCTCCTCAGTCGCTGAAGCCAATGAGTCTCTCCCCCTTTTCTCGGGCCCCTATTCCGGATCTGAGCGACTCCGGAGGTAGTCCGTAACAATTTGCCCCTTGCTCATGGACTGATTAGTGGCTGTTCATATCTCTCTCTCCCTTTCTCCAAAGGACATGCTGTCGATGTCCTATGATAGGCTTCTGCTCACCTGATGACTTGGGTGCAGAGGATGAGAGGTGAGGGAATACTTCATTTCTCTAATAAAAACTTTCTGAGAAAAACCTCAAGATTGTTGATGAACTGAAAGTCATCGCTGACAAACTTGGTGCAGCATGCTACCACCCACCAGGTCAAGTAACACTAGCCCTGATCCCCATCCCAGTTGTACACCCTTCTGCCATTGTCATTCAATGTTTACTGATTTCAAATTTGGTTTCTGATTCTACGATGGTAGTCTTTCCAACCCCTTGATTGGAGTGCAAGGGACAAGAGGGCCAACTATATTGAGTATTTTTGCTCTCATTATGGGCACATAATTCATGTTATAGCAAGCTAACTAGATACAGTACTACTAGGAGAAGATGCTTGTTGCAGCTGACATAGTAATCTGGAAATACATGGCATAAACATACCTTTTCTCCACCATACAGCCTAAGACTCATTGCAAAGTAAATCCTCATCAATTGTATGTCACACTATCGGAAATATATATTTAAATTGGAGTACATAGTATGCATGTCCGCCACAAGTCTACTCATCCCATACAGGTTGAGACATTGACCGCCGCAGGGTAGGCTCACATGAGATGTTGCTGTTGAGCAGAAGTATTGCTACAAGCCACAAGGGCAAGCACCGCGCTAGGTGAGAGGCAAAGCTATTCACCTGAGGTTTGTATTCACACACAAGTAGTTCGTAGAACAAGTGTTATTTATCAGAGGAGTAAGTACAAGGCTTTATATACTGTAGCTATTACTATATACGGATGAAACAAATGGAACGGTGTGATACTCAACACCATGTGCAACGTATCGTCAAGCGATGTACTTCATATGATAAGTCGGCTCAGGGTCGACACATGATTTAGGAGGTGCATGCACAACACTCCCCCTCGCTAAGAAATACCTTTGAATTTTGAAGCAGATGCTGCAGAATTGAAGAATCGAATTCCAAGCATGGACCGGAATAGGGTGAACTTTACCCAGCCAAGATTTTTGGTGAACATATCAGCGGGATTTTCAGCACCACTGATAAAGAAACATTCAATGTCTCCAGCTTCAATCCAATCGCAGATGTAGTGATATCGGAGATCAATATGTTTTGTTCTCCTTTCAGAGACAGGGTTTGATGCAATGAAGATTGACCCTTGGTTATCACCACAAATCGGTACAGGACCAAGATTCATTCCGATTTCAGAGAATACTAAGTTTTTTGTCCACATAATCTGATGACTTGTGTCAGAGAGAGCCATGTATTCGGCTTCAGTTGAGGACAAAGCAGGTGTTCTCTGAGCATGAGATTGCCAGGAAACTATGCCACTGGCAAGTTTAATCAGGTATCCAGTTGTAGATCTCGGACTTGTCCAGTCTGAATCGGTAAAAGCAATTAAGCCTCCTTCCTGATTTGATCCGTCATAGCAGACAGAATAGTACTGTGTTCCTGCTAGATATCGCACCACATAAAGTGCTTTATCCAAATGTTCTTTGGACGGATTGGCAGAGTGCTGGGACAGTTTGACAACAGCGTAGGCAATATCTGGACGTGTGCCAAGCATGATGTACAAAAGAGATCCAATAACTTGTTGGAACCTTGAACAAAGCGCTGGGTCGACTGTACCTTGATTAGGCTCAGGTCGGTATCCAGTGGGTAGCGGAGTACGGGTGGTATTGCAGTTCTCAACGTCGAAACGCCTGATAACTTTCTGCAAATAAGTCTCTTGATCAAGATAGATCTTGGGACCTTTCCTCAGAATTCGCATGCAAAGGAACTCTTTGGCTTCACCCAAATCACGACATTCCCATTGCTTCATGAACGCGGCTTTTAGTTGTAAAACAAGCTGCTGGTCAGAGCCACAGAATAGTGCATCATCAACATATATAATGGCAATTACAACAGTGCCATTTGAATGTGTGTAAATGAATAGACCACTGTCGGACTTTGCATGTTTGAATCCAAGTTCTGCCATAGACTTGGAGAGCTCTTTCCACCAGGAAAGTGCTGCTTGTTTGAGTCCATAAAGGGCTCGCCATAGACGTAGGACGAAATCCTGTTTGTCTTTAGCTATAAAGCCTTCTGGCTGCTCCATATAGATTTCCTCATCAAGTTTACCGTAAAGGAAGGCAGTTTTAACATCTAGACCTTCCAAGTGCCATCCCTCACAAGCAGCTAGCGCAAGTATCATTCGGAATGTTTCATATTGCACTACGGGGGAAAAGATTTCATTGAAATCAATTCCTTCTCTCTGAGAGAAGCCTTTGGCAACCAATCGAGCTTTTTTACGGCCATCTGACTTTATGTCAAAGACCCAACGGCATTTAATTGCCTTGCGACCTTTCAGTAGCTTTACCAGACTGTAAACTTTGTGATCTCACAATGATTTCAGCTCCTCCTTACAAGCTTCAATCCATGGTTTACGTTCTTCAAGTGGTAGACACATGATGTCACGATATGTCCATTCCCGAATATTATTGGTTTGAGCTCTGTTGAATTTATTACAGGCTCAGTCTCTGGTTCAGAAACTGCAACCGCTTTTGACAGCAGGAATTTCATGAACTCTACTCCCCCTTCCTGAGACATGTGAATTAAATTAGCATCCTCATTATTTTGGGTATGAGAAGGACCAGGAGTGTCCGGTGCAGGTTGGTTGGCTTGTGGTTGAGTTTTACCACGACGCCTGGAAGTTGTGGGCAATCGAGAGCGACCCGATTCTTTATCCCCTACAAGTTTCCTCCAATCTGAATTTTTCTCAATATCCCTTTGGATCTCATGAGGGAGTCGGTTATCACCTTCTCTTTCATATATCAATCCAGGTGGGCCTTTTGCTATTTTCCTCTGTCTGCCTGACCTTCTAGGTCCTTCCTGCACTTCCTCTGGCGCAGGTTGATTAACCAGCTCAGGTGGAGGAGGCGGGGGTAACTCCGGCGACGGAGAGCGTTCCGGGAGTTGATCATCCTCAACCGGTTTGTCTTCAGCAGGGCCTTGTGGGGAAGGAGATCGGGGAGGTTGATCTAAGTCATTTTCAGGCTTGGACCCCTCATTAGGTGACGGAGGACGAGTGCCTCCACCAGCACCCGATGGATCAAAATCATTGTCTGGTTCATCGTCATCTGGTGGATTACCACCATCTGATCTTCCAGAAGGTTGACCAGACTTGGGACATTTTGGTAGTAGATTCTCATCAAAGAGAGCCTTAGTCCCATGGAAGATGGTGTTATTATGTAGTCGCATGAATTTGTATCCTTTGATACCATCAGTCAAACCAATGAAGCACATAAGTTCGGCTTTGGGACTGAGTTTATTTGTCCGAACAGCATCAGGCAAGTAGACATAAGCACCACAGCCAAACACTCAAAGGTGAGTGATATCAGGAAGCTCACCTTTCAGCATCTCAAATGGTGTTTTCCACTTAAGACACCTTATGGGCGTGCGATTGTAAATATGAACTGCATATTCAACTGAGAATTCCCACCAGGACGGAGGAATGCATGCATGGAAATGTATAGCTTGCGCTTTATCCATCAACGTCCTGTTGAACCTTTCAGCACGACTGTTCTGTTGTGGTTGATATGCAACTGATTGATCTATTTTGATTGTATATCTGACAGTTCACCACATGTCCATGTGAACACCATATGATGTCCACTTGTTCACTTGATGTTCACATGAACACCATGTGGCTGTTCACTTAATGTTCACTTTGTTCACTTAGTGTTCACTCAGTTCACTTAATGTTCACTTTGTTCACTTAGTGTTCACTCAGTTCACTTTGTTCACTTTGTTCACTTAGTGTTCACTCAGTTCACTTTGTTCACTTTGTTCACTTAGTGTTCACTCAGTTCACTTTGTTCACTTTGTTCACTTAGTGTTCACTCAGTTCACTTTGTTCACTTTGTTCACTTAGTGTTCACTCAGTTCACTTTGTTCACTTTGTTCACTTTGTTCACTTTGTTCACTTAGTGTTCACTCAGTTCACTTTGTTCACTTACCTTTCACTCAGTGTTCACTTAATGTTCACTTGGGAAAATCATTCCTCAGATTTAAGTCCCAAGTGGTCTTCAAGTGGTCTTCAAGTGATCACCATGTGGCCTTCATGTGGTCACTAAGTGGGTAATATCTCAGTACCACCTGAACTTGTTGAATTTAAGGACAAGTGAACTCCAAGTGAATTTCAATTGAACTCCCACTGAATTTTGTTTAGTGATCAAACTGATTCATAGAGCTTAAGAGGCAACTTATTGATTATTAAGTATAGAAATACAATGGTTCATGTACATAAAGTCTAAAGGAATGAGATAAGAAAAGTGTTTGATAGGTAAACAAAAGGTGGGGTGGATGGTGATCAAAAGATAACAAGAGAGGGATGGTGAAAGGGAAAGGGAAAGGGGAAACAGTAAAGGGGGAGGGGAAGGAGGTGCAGGGCACCAAGGGGAGTGTGAAGGTGGTGGTGGTTGGATGCCAGGGATGGTTGGTCCATCGACGCGGGTGGCTCCGAACACAACAATGAGAGTGGTGGTGGGGGCTGGTATCATGGACAGGGCAGTTCCGGTGATGGCATTCAATGGCAATGGGGATGCGGGAGGGTGACGGCGACGCATACCGCTGCATCGTCGCCAGCTGGTGTGGATAGGAACACTGGAAAATAATAAGATTAGCATAAAAACATATGAGAATTGAAAAAAGATGAAAAAACAATGAAAAAAAGAAAAATGGGGGCGCATGTTAAACGGGCCAACCTGCCCCCCGTTTCCTCTCTTATGACTCGGCTGATGGCGGCGGCAATGCGAATGGCGTCGCGGCATGGGTGAAACCTAAAAAAACCCGAAAAACGGGCGATGTACCCTGTATGGGCTATCCCGCCCTCTGATTCAACCCTCTTTCCCTCCCTCCCTCCCTGCTAAATCCGCCGGCGCACGCATTTGGCACGTCAGCGTACGTGTCTCGCGTGTCAGCATACGTGTTTGACGCGTCAGCACACGCGTTGGCACATCGGTGTACGCTGCGGGGCGTCAGTGTCGTTGTTGTTGTCGTTGCCATCAGCGTTGTCGGCGTTGTCGTTGGTGTCGCCGGCGTTGTTGTCGCGCAGGGATGGTGGTGGTTGAAGGTCAAGAGAGATCGTGACGTGACAGTCACGATCAATCAGTCTTGATCCGGCTCCGGTCCGAGTAAGGAAATTAAAATTGATATAATTAAATGTAATTTGATATTTAATATATATATTGATTAATTCAGAAAATAGGAAACTTAGACATATTCAAGCTAATAGGGTAGCTAGCAACTGCGCTTTGGTGCAGTGGTTGAACGCGTCGCTGAGCCCTTATTTAAGGGCTCATTATCAAAAAGGTCATCGGTTCAATTCTGTGCATTAATTAATGTTTTGTTATACGCTACTTATTATTTTCCTTATTAATAGTAACAAACAAACTGTAACCTATCTCTTCCACATGGTGCCACATGGTTTTTGATCACCTACCCTTTTTGGGAAGGCCATGACCCTGAAACAGGTGGGTTGAGCAAAACACAAGGATTTGATTGGACCCTCACTATTGTTATTAGTAACAAGCGACATTAAGCTATTGATTCCAATGGTTATCATATGGTCTTGTAGTGTTCAACATGTGGTGTTCATGTAGGCTACCATGTGGTGCCATGTGTTGGCCACATGGTCCTGTGATATTTATGTGGTGTTCATATGGTACTTATATGAACTTCAAGTGGTCCAAGTGGGCAGATTGCAGCCAACATGGTTGAAAATGAGTCCACTTAAAGTTCATATGACAACCACTTGTTCATATGAACACCATATGGTGTTCATATGGATATGTGGTGGACTGAGAGGTGCTCTTTTGATTGTTTGAATTGAGCATCTCTTTGAATTCTAGGGATTTGAATTCTCCCCCTCCATCGGACATCCAGGTCTTAATCATGGTATTATATTGATTTTTAACCATGGCGATAAAATCACAAGTTGCGGTAAACGCCTCAGATTTGCGATTTAATAAGCGGACCCATCCGTACGAGGTATAGTCATCAAAGAATGAGATGTAATAGTGATATCCATGATAGGACTTCACCAGAAACTCTTTCAAGTCAGAGTGGACTTTCTCAAAAGGTTTCGATGCTCGATTCAGCGATTGCGGAAACGAATCCTGTGGGGTTTTGCCTTTGGTGCAACCCTTACAGGGCTTAGATCGATCAGCAGGGATCTTGAGATCTGGGAAGTTCTCAGTGTGCTTCTTAAACTGACGTAATACATCTGGAGATGGATGTCCAAGACGTTGGTGCCAAGTGTTAGAGTCTACACTGTTCAAGAGGATTGCGTTGGACTGGACAATAGATTCCTGACTCGCAGTTCCTCTGGTCCAATAGCATGTATCATGCTGACCACGGTGATATCCAGACATGATGATAGGATCTTTCAATCGACTATCAATAAACTCAAAGCAATCTTGTGTAGCCCTTAATTCACAGTTACGATCCTTTAGGAAAGTTCCAGTAGAAATAAGACAGAGTTCACCCATCTCAGGCATGTAATACACAGGATACAGCTTTATAAGTTTGTTTTGGTGGACAACTTCGCCATTTCGCTCAACAAGTTGTTCATAGCAAAACAAGACGGTACCAACACCCTTAATGTATGAATGTGAGTTAGCGGTTTTCACAAAGATTTGATCTTTCCGCTTAAAGGGGTGATAATGGGCAAAGTCAGACATAACCCCAGTCGTATGTAAAGAACATCCAGAGTTGTGCATCCACCAATCCATATCTGGATTTGCGTCAATCTCAACACTCATTACATGGTACTTATTGTCGTTTGCAGCATTGTTAGAATGAAAACAATTTATTGCACAGGACAGACCATGTACATCAACATTGGTAATTACATAGGTGCGGGACTCTTGGAGTAGAGGACGCTGCCAATCAATGTGATCAGAGTGTGAGGACGACTTAGGGTACGAATTAACATATCTCTCATTCTGGTAGCCAGTCTCAAGCTCATCGAAGAGCGAGTCAGAGTCATATACTGGCTCTGGGCTAGGAGATCGAAGACATTCCTCTAAAGGAGACGACCAAAAGCGTAAGTCTTCAGGTGTTTCAGACCTGAAGCGCTTTGAGATGTGATCATCATCATCATCATCACTTTCGTCATCAGAGACGTCAGTGGGCGGAGTCGAGGATGTGGACTGACGCTGAAACATGCCATGGAGGTGGCGAAGAGTTTCAGTTGTAGCTGGTTGTTCGGTGATGCAAGAAACCAGCGAGCGTGCCTTAGCCAGGTTGTTGTCCCCAATAGACTTGCAGTTGGATGGTTTAGCTTGTCCATTGTACTGCTGGGGCGCAACTTCCTTGTGTTTGTGGTTGAACCATTTGGGCTTAGGCATGGCGGGAAGTCCAACGACAATTGGCGCAGACGAGGAAGTGTTGATGCAATCAAGAAGCGTGTGAGTATGGGGGGAAGGCGGCTGCATGGTAAGAACATTGGTGAATGAGTCCTTGATGACGACAACATTGTTTCTGTCTCTGCCACCACACTTGCTATGCTTGCGTTTGTGGCGAGAGTCGTCAGAAGGACCAGATTCCGCTGATTGCTTCTGCCCAGAAGAGTCGCCATAGGGTTTGGCGTTATTCTTCTGTTTCTGCTGTTGGAAGTTGGGATTTTTTCCCTTCTTCTTTACGGCAGAGAGTTTGTTGGTGGTTGTGTTCCCCTGTTTGACAACTTGCATACGCTGCCATTCAGACTCAACATAGATAGCGACATCGTTGAAATCAAGAGAGGAAATTTCTTTGGTCACGGTCAGTTGGGCAATGAACTCCCATTCCTTAGGTAGAGTGGTGAGGAAGATTAGGGCAAGGAGTGATGTGGGAACGACGAGGCCAAGTTTTTCGAGTTGTCGGAAGGAGAAGCGGAATTTCTCAATGGTGGGAGTGGGATTTTCGCTAGCTTTCAGACGAACGTGTAGCAGAGCTTGAAGCCACTCATAAGCAGCAGAGACGGAGGTAGCAGAGAACTTGTCCTTGAGTTTATCCCAGGTCTCTTTAGAAGTCGGCTTGACGTAGTTCTGAAGATTATCAGAGATGGTAAGGGAGATGATACTGATGGCCATGTTGTCCTTTTCAAGCCAGCTGTTAACAGCGGCAGTAGTGTCGACAGCAGGTGTTTCACTGGTGCCGGCAGTGACAACAAGAGCGGGTTTCTTAATGGTACCATCGACGTAGAGCCAGACCCCTTTTGCCTTCAGGAGGGCAGTCATCTTTGAAGACCAGGTCTGATAGTTGGTTCTGGTAAGGGTACCAACAACGGATTTGAGACCAGCAGTGTCAATGTTAGACACACACAAGTAGTTCGTAGAACAAGTGTTATTTATCAGAGGAGTAAGTACGAGGCTTTATATACTGTAGCTATTACTATATACAGATGAAACAAATGGAACGGTGTGATACTCAACGCCATGTGCAACATATCGTCAAGCGATGTACTTCATATGATAAGTCGACTCGGGGTCAACACATGATTTAGGAGGTGCATGCGCAACAGTTGCATCTGTGGCTCAGTCAGACTGACCACTGTTGGAGCCGGTCTCGTCCAGCAAGCTGCTTCGCAGCCTGCTACCCCAAGTTATGGATGATTGGTCGGGTCGTTCGCAGCATTGGCACTTGCGTGTGCGGGGCCCCTAAGTCACCACGGTCAGGGATTCTAGAAAAAGGATCAAGTTTCATCCTCTCGTCATAGAGGTCATGATGGGCTCGAATCCCAGCCTCCCACCCGTTACCCGACACACTGACTTACAACTCCCACTGTGGTATTCTTGTATGGAAAGATGCACTTCGTGGTTAACGTTCCCACTGGATGGGAGCTCGAACAACTCGTGCTTCTTGGGCCCATAAGTAGTCGAGATGTAAAGCGTCGCAAAGTTCTCTCGGACTACCTGTTCTCGCATTGATGGCCAGCAATATATCTTATAGTGGCCGTGTAGCTTTAGTCCTAACGCTTTTGAAGCTACGTGAGTAATATACGGGTCGAATTGCCTTACTCGAGCCAGCCAGTTGTACTCAATTATCACCACACAGCTTTCACTCTGCTTTTCGCCCTCCTCCTTTCCCCCTTCGTTGAACACAGCAAACGCAAGTCATGGAGACGCGTACTTAACGACAGAGCCGTCCGTTCTATCACGGATCTCGACGTCGCACAGACTCAGCCGTTGGCCCGGAGTACTTTGGACAATTATCGATCTACTGTCGTGAAACTCGGGCTTGATGGATTGGAGGAGGATATAGGAGAAGGAGCTCATCTCATGTGGATTGGCCAGAAGCGAACTGATAGTGTGCTATTGTATCTACATGGTAAGCCACAACTTATACATCCCAATCATAATGGTGCGCGATATTGGCTTGCATCTACCTAGGCGGCGCATTTTTCTTCCCGCTCTCCCCGCATGCTATCGAGTTTTGGGTATACATAAAGCGACAGCTTTTAAAGCAGTTTGACCTCGACATGAGCGTTGTAGTCCTGGAATATTGTACGTCCTTCCTCTCCTTGCACGCCTCGGCTGGGCTGGGATTCACGGCATTGCAACACAACAGCCCTGTTACCTGAAGCTGGTTTCCCTACTCCTTTACGACAAGCCGTCGCGGCCGTCAATCATCTCTTCGCTGATGGAGTCAGCCCAGAAAGTCTTCATATCGCGGGGGACTCTGCCGGTGGCAACCTCGTTACCCAAGTTCTCCTCCATGCCCTTCGCCCTGTCCCCTCCGTCCCTCCTATCAGACTCACCAAGCCCTTCCGTGGCGCTTGTACGATATCTGGCATGTATTCGCTCGTCGCAGAGACTCCCTCGAATCTCGAAAACTCTCCATACGACATCATCACACAGCGTCGCATTCAAACATGGGGTACTCAGATCATCGCAGGCGTACCCGACTCCCAGCGTGGCTACATAGACCCCCAAAGCGCACCCGACGCTTGGTTGGATAACCTCGAAAGAGTAGTTGATAGAATGCTACTCACAGCCGGAGGGAGGGAGTGTATGAGGGATGACATCGTCGCGTTTCATGACAGGTTGAAGAAGGGATATCGAGGTGACTTGGAGCTGGTGATCCAGAAGGATGGGGTTCATTGCGATATGATGATGGACTTCTTAGCCCGTGTATCGCAGCCCAGCGAGCTTACTGAAATGACTATTAGGTGGCTAGCCGCGGGTAACAGTATACCTTCTTAGCGTGCCTGGTGCTATGCAACCCGTAGCTTCGAGTTAATGGGAACACGATGCTCCCTTTCAACGACTTCTGCCACCGTACCCTCCTTTATCGCACGTTGAATAGCCTTTCAACATATGAATTGGACTGGACTTTCGGGGTAACCTCTTTATAGGAAGAGTGATTCAACTCCTCCCTCATTCTCTCCCCTCCATACCTCTCCTTCGATACTTAGTGTGGCAGCGCAGGCTTCTCAATCCGAACCCCCCAATCTCCGCAAAGCGTCCTCTCATCACTTACTCTTACCCGCCCGGACGCCTCAGTATTCGATTTTCCTCATTTGCTCTCCACGCTACATAGTACATTTGTACATCGCAAGGAGCTATACCATAAATTCGTTTACTTCTCAGCGAGTCACTTGTCGTTATGCCTCAATCTGCCCTCTGGTCTCCTCAAATGGAATGGTCTTTTCCATCTGTTGCGGCATCTTGTTCTTGTCTAGCTGTCTGATATTGGTGATGATGGCACACATGGCGCTCTCCCATTACCTACTCTTGCGGCGTGGACGCTCAACTCAACATGACGGACACTGAATGGGTACCTGCCAGTCCACCAAAATCTACGCTAATTATACGTTATCGCGCCACTTCTCGGTTTGATATAACGTATAGACTCTTTGCTAACCTCCATCCGGCGTGCCATAGACGTCTTAAGGAGGGGCATCCCCTCTCCCCCATATCTCATCCACCCTGCTGTCTCCCAATCATGCCGAAGGTCCCGAGCAAATACGCCGGCATGACTGTTCTAGAATATTTGGACTTCATCATTCAAGTGCTGCGACTACGTGAGGGTCTTCAATACTTGCTCATTGCCATCCACTGACCTGCTGGCCTATAGCTTTTATACTGGCGCTCACGTTGATCGCCTCGCCTTTCGTCCCGCATAATCAACACAAGACATGGCGTCGAGTTCTCGCGGACAGATCCTTTCGATGGTTGGCTAGCTTAAGTATAGCACAAGTTCAGGCCGCATTCGGCACGACGATTGTGACGTATAAAGCGACCATAGCGAAGCTGAAGCTTTCTCCTACGGTGGAAGATATCGGGGATAATGCGCATTTGTTGTGGCTTGGGCCGAAGCGTACTGACCGAGTGTTACTCTATTTGCACGGTAAGTGTTTTGAGTCCTGATATGCTATATGCCTTTGACTTACCTTTCCCCGAGTAAAGGAGGGGGTTTCGTTGCTCCCTTGTCATATGTATCTATATATTTTTGGAGATATGTCCAGGAACAACTCAAACAGGGAGCTCGTGGATTCGACCTTCGCATCGTGATTTTGCACTATTGTAGGTCTTTGGCTACGATACCTTTGTGCTGTGGAACAAACAAACAGATCCTCATTGCGTCTCTGTGTAGCTGTTACCCCCGAAGGTACCTTCCCAACCCCCTTACGACAATCCGTTGCTGCGATCAAACACCTCATGGCCGATGGACTACACCTTGAAAATTTACACCTTGCAGGTGATTCAGCCGGAGGCAATCTAGCCATCCAACTTCTCTTGCATACCATACGCCCCATACCCTCCGTTGAACCCCTCACACTCCAAAAGCCCATACGTGGCGTCTATCTGATGTCTCCGTGGGTCCGACTCACTGCAGACTCTGAGTGCCACTTTGCGAACTCGAACTCCGACGTCATATCTCAAGGTACCCTTCAAACTTTTGGCTCTGTCATCTTACCCGACGTGCCAGTATCTCAGCGTGATTACATTGAAGCGGTCAAAGCTCCAGATAGTTGGTTCGAGGGTCTCGACGAAGTTGTTGGCCGGATATTGATAACAGCGGGTGGACAGGAGTGCTTGAGGGACGATATTGTGGGGCTTCATGACAAGATAAGGAAGGGATACCGAGGTGACTTGAAGCTTGTGGTGCAGAAGGGCGGGGTACACAACGACATGTTCATGGACTTCCTGGCTCGGGAATCCAAGCCAAGGGAAGAGACTGCCGCTATCATCCAATGGCTTGCAGCTGGGTACGAGTCCCGCTAGAGGCCTCTCTGGATAGATCTATCGTCCCCATCTCTTCGTCATCGCGTATCATCGTGCAGACAGTGGCAGACACGCGAGACCGACAGTCCGATCACGTTTTCGATCATGATCGAGACCTGTGGCTCATCGGCCCGAGTAAGAAATTAAATATATAGCAAAAATAAATGCGTTAGAGATACACAGGAGCCCTAAAGTGCACAACAATGCTTTTGGTACAACACCGGTCGATACAGCGCCGGTCACTGGCGGGATGGTAAATCATGAAGCAGCGGGCTCATCGACTTTCGCCTTTTTGGATATAGATTGGATCATCGGTGGAGCACCAACGCCCCGGACCCCAACGTCGGGTCCACCATCAGGTTCGATGGCTCGTTTTCTCTTTTCACCAGCTTGTTCTTCACTGTTCGTAGTCGCAGATTTTGATTCGGAACTCTTCGCTGCCCTCTCCCTATTGCGATCGCCGCCTCTGCCTCCGCCGTGACCTCCGCGACCTCCACGCCCGCCTCTGCCTCCTCTGCCACCGCGGCCACCGCGACCACCACGACCTCCCCCACGCCCAACTTTGCTTTCTTGAGCATGCGTAAGGATACTCCGCGCAGCGAATTGGGCCCGCTCGAGTTGGAGAGCTTTATCTGCCTCTTCTGTTGACAGGAGGATGTGAGTGAATGGAAAGCTCGGGCACAAAAACCAAAGGAACTTACCGGAAGCCACCGACCAACTAACTTCTTTGTCTTTTATCGTTTTGATTGTCTCCTTGACGAAGGCAATTTCGTCATCGCTCAATGTCTTGTCGAAGCCTACGAGTCCGTGGTCCTCGCCTCTGCTGAATTTGATGAAAGGACTGCGGCTGAACTTGTCTTTGAGCAGTTTCTAGGAGAAATAGATATCTGAGTCAAACAGACAAGTGAATTGGGGTAACTCTGAGCTGCACCTTGATGGCCTGGAAGTCTACTTCCTCACAACCCTCGAATTTGAGCGTTGCACCGGGTACATACGGCACGTCCTCTTCCTGCACCACCCCATTCCCTTCTTCGTCCTTATGGACCCGAATCTTCGTACCCATGAATTCGAGGAAGATTTCTGGGGTGGAAGTAGGTTTCTTTCCTTGATCATTCCCTTCTTCAAAAGCGTTGAATCCCCGACGATTAATCAGGTCCTTGCGATGGATCGCCGCCTTTCCAGTGAGACCCTTCTCCTTAATCTTCATGTCGCAATATTCCTGCCTAAGCCAATCGTTGGCCTCCTAGGTATCAGAGAGAATGGGGTAAGTGACGTACTTGGTCATGATGAGAAGTTCATTGCCTTCCCATGTAGGCTTTGGATCGGCCTTGAGGAATGCCTCGACTGACTTGTAGTCAGTAAATTCAACGAAAACTGATCCCTAGGAGCACATGGAGTAAGTTCCAAGCACCATGCACAAGCACTGCGCCGAACGCTAACCTTGAACACCTTCTTCTCCCCTCGCCTCATGCGAACAGCGTTTGTCTTGCCGTACTGCTCAAAGAACTCTTCCAATTTGGTCTGGATTCCGGGAACTTCTTCCCCGAATCCTTTCTGCGCAAATAACACATTAATCAGCTGGTGTTAATCCAAGGAAGGGAGGAGGCTTACTGCGTATACGCTCCTGTCGAACTGCCCCTTCGGCTCCTGGACCTCGGTTGTCCGCCTGACATTGATGCCCTCTGCATCAAGCTCAAGCTCTTCACTCAATCGTACAGCCTTGACTACCCATTCAAGTCCCCGAATACTATATTCACGCATTCGCTTGAACGAAGCCACGGTACTTAAAGGGACCCAATGCTCCGGTGTTTTGGTGTGCAAAGTCCACATAAACCTATCAGACTGAGTTGTATGAGCGCACAAGCACTATCATATGAGGTTCCTACCGATCGTATGGTAAATTGGAGTCAGCGAAGTAAAATTCAACTGCGCGGATGAATGTCATGACAGAGACGGCGCAGTATATCCAGACAACGGACCTTGTCGGCAAGCCCTCAGAAGCTCTTTCTGATCGTCACTATTATCCATATTAACATCCTCGTACGCAGTGCTTGTCTTCTCTCCGTTGGTTGCGGCCTCGCTGGCAGGAATAGTTGGCTCCTCTCCAGCGACGGTAGGTTCCACAACCACGCCCTCGGGCTTTTCGGTAGCAACCTCGGTTGACATCAGAATGGAATGGAGAAGGGGTTATCTAGAAATATATCCTTGGAAGATTCGAAGCGGGTGAAAGGAGGAAGGAGAGTAGATAACTTGAAAATCAACTCTTTCGATGAACCTGATAAGATAAGTTAGGTAACTAGGCAGTTCCCACGATCAATAATTGCTAGCAGCTCTGGGTCTCGCTGGGGTCTCGGAAAGTTAACAGGCTGCGTGCGCGTGAGGGTAGACGAAGCGGATTACCAGATATAAGACACAAAAATTACAAGAACAAGTAGAGACAAGCAGTGAAAGTAAGGTAATATGTATCGCTAACAGATACCAAGGTCCAATTAATCATGGCGTAGCTGATCAGTGCTCCACATAGATCGCCTACATAAATAAATTATCAACCACCCAACCGGAAGTGAAGGGGGGGCAAGAACGAACCTTGATTTCATGTTCGAACTTCTTCGCGATCTTACTCCTCTGGATCTTTTGGGCAGCAGTGACCAATCCGCTCTCAGGAGTCCACTCATCTGCGGTGAGGACAACAGCCTGAAGTATCTCCATAGGCTTAAAGCCGTTCTTCTTGCCAACGGCATTGCATTCCTTCAAGACAAGTTCCTTCACCCTATCATCATGACACAGCTGCTCGAGGTCGGCATTGGGGTCGATCTTCCCGTTGGCGAGACTGTTAGATTTGTTGGGAAGGGAGGAAATCGACGGAGCGGGCGATGACGAGCTAGAAGAGCCAAGAGCATGTCGAAGGTTAGCCTCGTGTGGGATGATAATGGCCATCGGTTGTTTGGCATCGGGGTTAGCATGCACACAGATGTTAGCCACCAAGGGGCACGACTTGTAGGTAGATTCCAATCTCTCCAAAGCAATATACTAGAAAAAGATGTTAGCTTCCGAGCGAGCTTCACGCATACAAGGTTACCAACCTCTCCGCCTGATAACTTGACAAGGTTCTTGATGCTGGCATACACAGTATACGTCAATCAAAGCCATGTGCAACCATCCAGAAAACTCACCGATCGATCAACGACAAAGTTCCGTCCGAATTCCACTGGCCAACATCACCTGTTCTAAACCAGCCGTCCTTGGTGAAGATGGACTCGTCCTTGTTCAAGTCGTCACGCTTGTAGTAACCCTTGATGACAGAGGGTCCGCGAATGCAGACCTCCCCTTGTGGTGGGTTGTTCTTGGAGAAATACCCAGCATCTGGCACATCAAGAAGCTTCACTTCGATAGACGGAACGGGCAAGCCCACGCTCTGGAAGCGCATGAGCTCAGGGGGCAATATAGCACACATTCCACATGACTCGGTCATGCCATAGCCTACGAAGCGAATGAGTAAAACGGGACAAGGACTGTATTGTGTGTTCATGACTCACCCTGCACTAGCATCACAAGAGCTACACTTAAGAACTCTTGGGCTTCCCTACTGAGCGCGGCACCCCCACTAAGTGCCAAGCGCAGCCTACCTCCGGTCGCAGCCCTGACTCCGCTGAGGATCGCAGAGTCTGCGATTTGGCTGAGAACAGGCACGCCAGCCTTCTTTATTGATACTGCGCCGTTGAAGATACTCTTCTTGAGAGTACCCCCAGCATTGACCTTGCTGATGATACCCTTGCGAATGGTTTCCCAGACGGCGGGGACACCGACCATGATGGATGGCTTGAATTCGCTGAGGTCGCCTTTGCAATTCCTAACGGAGGCATCCGTAAGTGTCTTGACCCGGCCGTAGCCAAGAGGCATGCCAACAAAGAGGAACGACAATTCAACGATGTATTCAAGGATGTGGGCAAGTGGGAGGTAGGCGAGGAAGGTGTCTTCCGGCGTGAAGTGGTGTCCAAGGAGGGTAACGACGGCACCAACGGATGCGATGAGGTTGGAGTGCGTGATGCACACCCCCTTTGGTGCGCCGGTGCTGCCACTAGTGTACATGATGCAGGCCAAGTCGTCCTTCTTCGGTCGGCGAGACTCGAGCAAACCCTCAGATTGCTGTTTGCCAATTTCGCGTAGTTCGTCAATGCTATGGGCTTGGATGTCCTCGCGGTGCGAGCGGATGTTTTCCAGAACAGAGGCCTTGGGCTGGCCATCGTAAATGACAAATTTGACGGTTGGGGTATGGGTAAGAACATTCAGAAGCGTGGGTAATAGTTCTGCGTTGGTGAAAAGACCGATACACTCGGGCTCGTTGAGTGAATGAGTGAGACCGGCTTCGCCAAGAGTATCGTATGCCGTAGCTATAGTCGTGGAGATCGATGCACATGCATGTGACATCAACTGCCAGTTCACACTTTGCTCAATAAGTCAGTTTTTTGCAGATCCCATCAAAGAGAAGCGCGTACCTTGTCTGCGCGTACACATTGAAAACATGGTCTTTCGTCACACCTAAGTGAACAAGACCTCGAGCAATTTCCGAGGCCGCTTCCTTGATTTGCACGTAGTTCAAATACTTGAACTCGCTGAGCTGGAAGTACTTCCACTTCTTGATCTCGGTGACCTCCTTGCCGCCGACGAATTTCTTGACTTCCTTCTCTTCCTCATGAACGTCGACAATGTCTCTATATCCCATACCGTTCTTCGTTCCGTGGGTACGAGCAGCATAGCACGTCACATCGTACACGGTCTCAATACCGTCAATGGGGTGAGTCACCAGCTGGCCAGAAGTGATAGCTAGACGTCGTGTGGGACCTTCGTTGTCGGTAGTGGGAGGCGCAACGTCGACGGAGCCTTTGCCATAGTAGCCTGTTTTGTTCGTCGCAATCTTCATGGCTGTATGAGTGGGGATGGTGGTGGTACTGGAAAGCGGTTGGAGTTACGAAGGGAGCTCTTTGCGTAGCCTCACCGCCCGGCCACTCAGGCACGTGGTGTACGTATTAGGCTGGTCTTGGGGAAAGGGGTGGGAAAGCGTATTCAATACAAATCCAATGGACCCCGCTTTGAAATTGAGCCCCGCGCAGCTTGGCGGGTACGAGTGGAAGACGGAATGGCGACGAACAAAGGAATGGGCGACGGAGGATTAGCACACGCATCCTCCAGAAACAACTCTTTAGTATCCCAATTGCTTGCGGCTATCATATCAGCCACCTAGCCCGCCCGAATCATGCGCAGTCGTCTCAGTTTCATCCCCCTCGGCTTGGTCACTACTTGACCCGACACCCACAATGCCACATACCAACGATGAGAAAATTAACCGTGGAAGATAAGGCCCGAGCCCAATCCATGCTCACATAAATAGCAATGGTTTCACGTGGTCGAGGTCGTCAATCATGACGATACAATTGGGTCGACATATAAATCAACAAACCACCACCGATTCATCGAGAGTTCGTCTTCTTTTACTCGTGCATGATACTGCGATGTCGTTCAGGCGATAATTCACCAAGTTATCCAAACAGTTCGATTATCACCGGCATGCGTCCAGTGTTATTGTCTCATGAGATGTGTTGTCGACAGATCTTCGCGTGTTTATCCGCGTATCGATGCAGGATTTCATGGTGGAAGACCACTCTTCGGCCAACCATTCCGTTCCCGTTAATGCGGTGCAATCTCCACCGCCGGCATCGAACAGCAGTCTCACCACGGACGACCATCCGAGCGTAGTACATCTTTCGAGATCGGACGGATGTATGCAACAGCACGATATTGCTATCTCCGCATCACCGTGATCGTCTATGAGAAACTTTTAGCCCTCCGCCATGTAAGATCACCCATACATAGATCGTGGTACTTATCACGAACTCGAGGCCGTGTTTCTCTCTGTGACAGCCTTCCTCGAGGTCTACCACGGACGCGCTTCACCTTCTAGCCGCTCACGTCCCACATAATCGAAAGAACTCGAAGCATGAGTCTGCGCAAGTGTATATTATCGACATTTCTCCGAAGTTCGAACCACTAGAACTTGACATCAACAGAGAAAGCTTTCGGCATGACCCAAATGCAACTAGGTTTGCCTCCCCTTGCGGTTTTAGCGAGTCTAATAGTAAGCCTTCTAGCAAAGTTGATACAAATACAGCGACTCACAAGCCTTGGGCAGGACATGGGCATCTTGGGCTTAACGGCAGGATGATCATGCGAACGGGGAAGGAATTTTGAAAGTCACGCTTCATCAAGCAGGTGTTGGAAGGAGAAATCCATTCTATGTATGTGAACTTGGTACCTGAAATGCGATTTGCTTTTGCACGAGGAAGAGTTACCGAACTTGCGATTAGGAACGATCGGTGAATACATCGTATATGGTCGTATGTATGAGCATCCGTCTTACCGGTGAGAAACCTATCAGTGCGTCAAGGCGTCTCCATGCTCAAGTGGAGCCCAACTTGAAGTTTACTACGTCTGGACCCTACATGCTATAGGTTACATATACAAGTGGTGTTGCTGTCGATGGAGCTTCTTCTTCTTATTAGTGAGACACCGGAAACAAGCACCTCGAGGCTGTCTCCCCGTTCCGAACGACCCGCGAGTAGCTGATTTCCGATGTCCGTTGGCTGTGCACAATATTGCTCACCTCAAACAGCGCCAACAAACGCTAACGCCACACTTGGGCCCAACCCCTGCAACAGCGAGGGGAGTCAGGGGATGAACAATCTTGACAGCGACACGATGCTAACTGCTATCCCAGAGTGGCCTAGGGTGATTCCTGAGTAATACTGGATTCCCTAGGCGTTTCGACCCGTCCCTTTCTTGCCCGATAGGTTCGCCGGCCCTTAGGTCCCTCGCCCAAGAGCAGGTATTGATAGGAACCAATGACGCAACAGCTTGAATGGCAATACAGTCGCTGAGTACTACCATTGTTAGCGTCGCGAATCGGTGACCGAGCCGCATAACGGAAGTCAATCTAAAGCCCATGTCTATCAGGCTATATGATACTTCCAAATTAGCCTGGTGCTCTGTACGTACGCTTTGTGCCAGTCATTTCATCATTACGTTCCCATCAAAGTGGATAAGTCTGTGGGATGAATGATAAGTACTTGCTTTGTTGTTTCTCCTAAGCGCGTTAAACTACCATCAACTAGAATTCCCAAGCCATCATTGTTCTGTGTCGGGCACCGGGAGTTTCCTGTTCGTATCATCTTGCAACCCTTCAACATCCTTGTCAATGCGAAAGCTCATTTTGTTCTGGCGAGAATAACAGCACAATGTGAGACCCCAATTTCCTCACCGCTTAACGTCAGTTTCCCCTCAGCTTTACGACTTGCAAGTCGCTTAGATGTCCGGCAATAGTTGTAACGACATAGAATTTCATTTATCTTTCTCGGTGTATATAGTGATGTGCTTTCAGTGAGGTCATCTGAAGGCTAGACCAATCTCCAGGGCAAGGGCATAACAAGAGATAAGTGAGCTACGAGGAGGATCCACCAAGTCAGAGATCCACGCAACCTGCAGGTAGCCTCGCTTCATTTAGTGTCGGCAGCACGTTCGCCCTGCGCAGGCCAGGAGAAAAACACGAGTGTATCGGAAATTTGAGAAGTTACAGCACCAATAGGCGATGACATGTTGGTGCATCATTGAGTAAGCCACTGCGCGGAAATGAGAGGATGAAGCCTTTCCTCTTCGATGGAGTTCTAGCAAACGTGTTAGCGGGCAATAGCGAGAGCTTTGTGGCGATAGTTTCGAGGTAGGGTGGTTTCAGTAGCCGGGATAACTACCTTTTCGAAGTTATTCGCCCTCATTATAACCGTTGATGATGACGTCCATCAGTCCGCTTGTGTTCTTTGTGTAGGGAAAGGCTTTGAGGCGTGGGGGATCTGCTATCCCGAGTCAGATGCGGGTCCTTTATAGTTGTAGGATAGAGGGACCCTTAATGTGGAAGGCCGACGATGCTGGAGGTATCCCCGCGACTTCGCGTATCGTTATCTCGACACATCGCGTAAAGCATTTTAACCTCGATCGAGCTCAGGAGTCGTTAGGGGCGGAAACTGGGGTAATCGGCAGCACGCACGCTTAGCTGTGTCACGATCACGTTCATTCGTCACGCGTTTGAACGCGTCAGCTTGATCACGCGGCTGCAACCCAACCTTTGTTAGGCTTCGACGGCAAGTGGACAAGCGGAGTTCCACATTTTCTTGATGAAAGGACTCTTCAAGGAAAGGAATTTCTGATACGCACTATCAGCTTCCTATGGCGTTCCCCGGGCTATAGAGGCCTATCATGCTTGGAACTCGGATCATGGGGGCTTTGTGTTATCAGCCTGAAACGACGCTGGACGACTGAAGGGGACATTGCTCTTCAAGCTGCCATTTGTCAAGCCTCGCCGTTGTCGCCTGGTACGTTGATCGCCCTTTCATCAAAGCCATAATGAATGAACGGAATCAATCTCACAACGGGCTTGGACGGAGAGGCGGCAACCGATCTATTAGTATAGACTTTTGCGGGGTAATGGCAACCGCGACGATCGGCCTGACATATACGACAACTAGAGTTGGCTCGTATTTCACTCTGCTGCTAGCTTGTTCTGTTTAGGCTACCTTTTTCATATGAGCAAAACATGCTCAACATATCCTAATCGGTCGTCATATCGCATATCGACCATCGATCGATTAACAGGAAGCAAAACTCGTTGGCGCCCGCCATCCGCCTTTCTTTCCTACTCCTTCATCGCTCGCAACCATCGCCTACAGTACAACTAGTCTTGTGTTCCCCTAGTTGGTCATTTTCGACTTCGCGGGTTACGAATACCCAACACCTGTTGGCATCTCACTCGCCCTGAAGCGGAATCAGATTGAATCCGGTCACGCTACCTCTACTACTTGCCTGCTTGCTGATATGAAATGAAACCGCTTTATCTGTTGGTCTCTCCGAGGTAAAAAGCTAAAACGGGGCCGGCAAATCCCTCAATAGGGTCCTCTCATTGGCGCAGCGAAGGCGGATGACTTGCCAGACGATATCTGCGTGGTGTGTATCATGGTCTTCGGAACAACTTGAACACACCCTTTGGTGGGGTAATTCCATCTAGGCCTCCAATGGTCGCCTCCGTGACCTGTTCTTAATTGGATAGAGACGTCGTCTATCTATCTATGTTTCTGGCCTTATCATCTACGTTTCCGTATGGTACCAACAACGCGCAGGCAACGAGGCAATGGGCCATGGACTTCGGTGCTGGAATCCACCTACTGCGTTTGGATGGCACAGCTTCGATGCCTCTCGGCTATGTCATCCTTCTCTCTTGTGGTGAGATCTCTTCACCTAGCCGGCCCATCCATGGCATTCGCTCTCAGTTGCTGTCTATGCCTCGAGTTTGTTGGGTGATCAGATGCTTTTAATTTCCCTATCTTCTGGAACGACTGTACGAGGGCTATATTTGCGCCAATCGCTAGAGCATAACCGCACGTGGGAGGGGAATATAGTCTCGTTTAGACGCTTCATGGTCTTATCGATCAAGCTCATCGATGGGAGACTTGTGCTTATTGGGATAATGGTACTCAAGGACTTCTAAGTGGTAAGCCTCGTTTCCCATTGTGCTCCTTCTGGGCCTGACATTCAGGAAAACAACTCTTTTCTGATTGTGAGTGGCGGTCGCTACCTTCGGATCTTCTACGTCGTCTTATGCAAATCGCTTCCATTAATATCCCTCGTTTGATGTTTTTGCTTGTCATTTTATTTATATGTCTGATTTTCTTTCTTTCATCCGTGTGTCCGGCGACGATCAAATTGTTCTTTCACGAGTCATGTTAATTGGCAATTCCACTTTTTTCCTGCATTCATGTTGTATTTTCCATGG
The DNA here is from genome assembly GCA_017312325.1 of Pleurotus citrinopileatus. NCBI lineage: Eukaryota > Fungi > Basidiomycota > Agaricomycetes > Agaricales > Pleurotaceae > Pleurotus > Pleurotus citrinopileatus. The sequence continues at coordinate 914,616 of BHFW01000002.1, forward strand.
GGGTAAAGCCACAGCGGGAGACTAACATCACAGGCTGGTACAGTGACCCTTGTCGCCACAACAAGACTTTCGTTCCGCTTCAACACCAGACGTTCTTGTTCCGATATTTTAGTGGTCACCCGTTGCGCCCCCAACGCGATAAGCGTTCCGCCATGCCAGATGTTGGGACGAAATCACCGAACTTGGATCTCAGACGGCAATCCTCAAGGTGTGATGGGTGGTGTCCCGTGACCCGAGTCCCAGAAGCTGTGTAATGTGTTTTTCGATTTCGATCCGGTGTGGCCCTTTGAGGCACATGAAGGAGGTCCTTAGGGCAGAGGGCTTCAGCAACCACGACCAATATCTCGATCGTGCTGAGTTTTGATGCAACGCGAACGTTTCCAGGCCGGGGAAGAGAAGAAGCCAGAAGAGTTTCATGTCTATGGGTATAGGATAGGGTGACCACCGATCGTGCTGAGACTGTAGGAGAAGTGAGTCCTTTTCATGTTTACGTTACTAAACTATGTTATAGGCCCAGATGCATTAACGTATGGTTTCGATATAGTGTGTGTGGGCTGACCCCACAGCGATTCTCGAACGTTGGCAGTAACTTTCCGGTGGTATTTTCCATGTAAGTGGGTGGATGCTTCCTTCATATCCGCCACGTCCTCCCCTGCAGTGGGGTTCGTATGCCCATCGGTCGAACCGGGACAAACATCCGCACCATGGTGTGACTGACAATGTCAGATGAGTTATGCCAAGGGCAGTTGTTGGGTACGTCTATCTATCCGAGTTTGTCGTAGGGAAGTAGATGCAGATACTGGAGCAGGCTAACTAGAGCGAGTAATTTAATACTGCAGGAGGAGCAAGCAGTACTCACACACGAGTCGGGAAGACATCGGTGGAATTTGAAGTAGATAATATTTCAGTGAAATTAAAAGATAAGTCGGAATCAAACACGTGTGCCGAAGATACGGCTTTAATAAATAAGTAAGTAAATAAATAACATTGATTAACCTTTTTTGGAAATATATGTGACAGGTGCTATAACCCAGTCTTTATATCGCAGCAGTCAAAGCCTTTCATCTTTTCCTCGATCCACCATCCTCCTCCTCCTCCGAAGCGTCCCTGCTCCTGCTCTATGCCCAACATCCTCAATCTCAAGTTCAAAGTTGGTTGCCATTGCGCCCACAGGCCACCTTATAGCTCAACAATATCGTATCTTTCTTAGGGCAACAAGTCTTTCGTGGCTTTCAGCAATCTCAATGATACCGAATCTCTAACCAAGACCTGGAAGGTGCGTGCATTTCATATCTTCTTACACAGCGCAGCATTAACATATATATATGACCCTATATCAGGTCTGCACTAAGGTTGCAAGCTTTCTTGAGCAAGGACAAAGGCTCGAGAACCTGTCATGGAGGCTTTGGCACCTCCAGAACCTTATGGTCGACACAGACAATGCCAGGTCAAAGCGCGAGTTCAAGAAACTCTCCAAGTGTATGGGCGACAAGCTCGACAAGGAGAAGGGCAGGTCAGTATCGTCGCTCTACAGCTAGCTGTCTGAACCCTCAACCCTAACCGCCCGAAAAATTCCACAGGAGTATTGAGGAACTCGAGGCGCCCGATTTTAAGCGCAATCATTCCACCGATATGATACGCCAACGTGCCGAAGAAAAAGAACGTAACCGCGAGACGAACTCACATCTCCCTGGGACTATCAAGCGGATGCAGTTTACCTTCAGCGTCGATCAACCCACACCTGCCGTTAGCCAGTCAGTTAAGAAGCCCGACCTCAAGCCCTCTCCGGAGTTCGCAAAGCGTCCAAGGAACGTTGCCCGAGCTGTTGAGAGCGCTCCCATGGAGGCCGATAACAACGAATCCCATGACAGTCACGACAATGATGTATCTCTGACTCAACGGGGTCGTAGGCCGCAAGCCACGGACCCTGTCGTCGCCCAGTCCCTCAAATTCCCTACTCTGTTCTCCTCTGATTTTGGTCCCTCTGCTCTACTATTCCCGTCACCGACTACAACCAATAGCCTGAATTACGGGGAGGGCCTTAGCGCCAGCGCTTCCACCGATGGCTTCGGTATCATTCGTCCCACAATTGAGCTCCCCCTTGACGAGCTCCTCGCCGAATCTGCCGATAGCCCCAATTGGGCCAACTTCGCCGTCTCCTCTTCTAATGCCTCCATTTCCAACTCTGCTTCTGTATTCACTCTTCAACAACAACAAGACATTGTAATGCAACCACCTGTATCCATAGTCGGCACTTCCTCATCTACTTCCCCCAAGTCTTCCTCCCCTTCAAGCCATGCCAGCGACGACGAAAATGATAACGACAGTGACGACGAGGCCAGCGCCGATGAGGTTGTTCCCTCCTTCAAGAAGAAGGGTCGCCATGCCGCCATTAAATCAGTACAACCGCTGACTGTTGTACCCTCCAAAGTTGCCCCTGTGGACCGATCCAATACTCCAGTCGGTCGACCCGCTCTTACAGTTCGCACTCAAGTAGGACACAATACCCGCTCGTCGGGGCCTGGCGCCACCGCGACAAGCCTGAATCCTGCTGTTCTGAGAAATGGCGGCAATAATTCGGCCCCTGGTGGTGTCAAGGCTGAGTGTTCGAACTGTGGCGCTACTCATACTCCCCTCTGGCGTCGGGGCCTGAATGACGAATTGAACTGCAATGCTTGTGGATTGTACTGCAAGCTGGTGAGTAAAATGATCGTAGTAACCTAGGCGTTAGGCTAACCCACAGTTAAGCACAAACGCCCTCGCCCCAGAAATATGCGAAGCAACCACGGGGAAGGCCGCGCCCAAGCCGCTCCTCGCCAGGAAGCTGTTGACGTCATGGGTATGCTAATGTTCCTATCAATCTCTGCAAAGCCTCCGAATGACATTTTCCCAAGCGCAATGCTATAACTGCCATACCACTGCGACGCCCCTCTGGAGAAAGGATGATGAAGGCAAGACTGTTTGCAATGCGTGAGCGTTTCCCTCCTATCCACACCCCCCTTATCTCAAGGGTCTTTTCGTCTTTTTTCAAAATCGTTCAGTTGCGGCCTCTAGTAAGTTTTCTTAGTCTCGTATTGGTTCATATGATTAATATGGCTCCCTTAGTTACAAATTGCACGGTTCCGCACGTCCCATTTCTATGAAATCGGATGTCATTCGCAAACGTTCGCGCCACGATGCCCGCCGTGCTGCTAATGGTGTCTCTGAGACCCCGTCTGCTAGCCCCGGGGTAAGTCGACGCACTTCCCCGGCTAGGGACCCCTCTCCTGCGCTAGCACCTGACTCGTCCGCTCAGCCCCTCAACATGGATTGGGCGGAGGACAACGAGCTCCGCGCCGTCCAGTCGGAGCTCATGAACACCTTCGCACAAGGGTCAAATCAGAACATCGGTTTCATGACGCACCAATATACGAACATGTTCCCCGGTCCCTATCATCCAGATTCCATGCCCAACTACAACATGCATGACCAGCTCCCCTTCGCGTCCTCCGATGTGTCCGACCATGAGGCTCAGACGCTGAGCCCCCGCTTGAATAAGAGACGCAGGATGAGTTCAGACTCTGCTTCTGAACCTCCGTCCTCGGCTGTTTCTTACTCCTCGTTCAACGACGGGTATACGAGCGCTTCGTCTGCCACTTCTCAACGCTCCTCGCTGGACTTCCCATTTAGCTTCTCCCCGGCTAACTTTGGAAACTCGGGTCTTCGCGGGTCCGGTAATGCATTCTGGCATCCACCCATGCTTGCTCAAGGCGACAACTCGCCGCATGGCGTTCACCCACCGATGCTTCCTCCTGCTGAGGACTCTTCCATGGATTACTTGCACCCACCGATGTTGCCACAGGACGAAGAGGCACTTTTCTCCACTTACTTGCATCCCCCCATGACCCTACCGGAGAACGAGAACAACTCCAATGGTGGGATGAACTCGCATCAGCAGCAATCTATGTTCTCCACCGATTACGATACCAGCATGAGGCTCTACTGAGTGCACCTCAGTCCTCGGTTAATGCGCGGGCCGCAAGTTTCATTTGTATAAGTTATTCCTTCGAACTCTCACGATGTATCTTGTCTCGAGCTAATTCCGCTGTCTCTTCTTCCGCCTCCGTCTTTTCCTCTCTCTCTCCCCGTCTCCTCGCATACATACTAGCATTGGGTTTCGTTGCATCATAGTCTCAACACTTTCATCAGCGAACTATTACCCCCATCCTCTTGGCTTTCTGCGTCGTCGCCTTGTTTCTAGAGCCCGCCCATTCTTGCCCACTAGTTCGCTCTTCTGCCCAGATATAGCCGCGCCTCTTCATCACTGTAGCAGCACTGTTCCTTGCTCCATTCCTCATCCTCGTCACGATTGTACTATCTCTTTTCCTTATTCTTTTCATTTACTGTCCCTGTCTCCGACCATCCATTCATCCACGTCCATTTTTTTCTTGATCCAAAAGCATTAGCATCCGGTCGCGTATCATGATCCCCCAACTTCATTTCCTTGCGATGATTCAACTCCTCATCTCACACTTCCATCTTCCCTCTCATTATTATAAAGCAACGAAACGAATTGACCAACCCAAAGTACTTACATGTGTAGTAGCCAAATGCTGTATACAAGACTTCGCGAAGGGATGCGCGTACTCATGCCCCCGAAATATAATTATTGCGTTATTTCGATTCCAATCACACTCGTGTTCCTTTCTCGTATCGCAGCCTTCGTTCGACTTCTGTGATTTGGGTATAGGGTGATCTTGACACCGCTTGTTTGATCAACTCCTCCGTACATACACTATGCTTCTTTAGCCCCCCATCATATGGTCGAAGTCAAAGAATGTCAAAGAATAACGGAGATCTACCTGTGCCGGTATATGGTCAGGGAGTACCTCTTAGCAAGTCAGACGATCGTCCTCAAGGCGTCTCATACTCATTACCCTCCTCTCATCCAAAGGCATGGGAAACGTTCGAGTCCAACGACCATTCCCTACCACAGGGTTGGTGTTACCTCAGTGCCAGGGACCATGCGATACCAAAAATACTGGGATAGGTAGCTTAGCGCCGGGCAAACCTCTTGATAACCAACTGCACGTTTGCGATCGAGATGTAGTAATGATGGATCTCAACTGACGCATCTCCGCAAGGGACTCGAGGGCTGTGAACGTGTGTAGGAAGTAACCCTTTGCATTCGTTTGAAAGGGAGGCTGTCGTCGCCCGACGTTCATCCGGTGTAGTACATTGCATGTCTGACCTTCCCAAGCTTCCGTTGTCGAACTCGGCGGTCGGAACCTTACGGAGTGACCAGGTAGATCTCGCCATGATCTACTACACGCACGCGCGGTAGCTGTGGACGTTTCACCGACATTAACGTTGATGTAGGGTCAAACGTCATTCACCATTACCGATACAGAGCTAATGTACACACTAGAAGAGAGAAGACATAAAGAAGAGGGTCAACTTAAGGACATCAGAGATAGAAGGACGCGGCTGTACAACGGTTGCATCAAGATATTTGCCTATCATAACCCGAAGCAAGCCACTGAATGGCGATAGGAGTAAGTTCTCCGAGCTTTGGCTCGTTCACCAAGAAATCTAGGATTGCGTCGTTGTGCACGCCACCCTTCTGGACCACGAGCTTCAAATCTCCGTGGTACTTTCTCTTCACCTTGTTGTAGAATTCCACAATGTCTTCCTTCAAGCACTCCTGCCCACCAGCGGTGATCAATACTCTGTCCACGATCCCTTCGAGCCCGTCGAACCAGTCATCAGGTGCCCTGACAGTTTCTATATACCCACGCTGGGCCTCGGGTACATCAGCGAGGACATAGCCGCCCCATTCTCTGAGGCTCTTCTGTGACAGAATGTCGGAGTCGGAGTACTTGGAATGAGAACCACTTTCCCCAGTAAGTGAGACCCATGGCGAGATCAAGTAGACACCGCGTAAGGGTGCCGAGAGCTTCAGAGGCTCCACTGATTCCACTGGTCGAAGAGTGTGCAAAAGTACTTGCATAATGAGATTTCCGCCAGCCGAGTCACCAGCTAGGTGGAGGTTCTCGGGTTGTAACCCCTCGGCCATGAGGAGCTTGATTGCAGCGACGGCTTGGCGCAGAGGCGTCGGGAATCCTGCTTCGGGGATCAGAGCTGAGCGTGATAGGAACGGGAGCCAGGAAATTAATACTGCCACGAAGGACGCGGAACGCTGATACCCACAATAATTCAAGAATACCACACCGATGCCTGGACCATGCTGACTCTGGAGTTGTTCCTGTAAATACCTCCAGAACTGTATGGCAGCAGGATCGAGTGGAGCGAAGAAGGCTCCGCCTGTTCACAAGGTATGAATTGGTTTATGCCAGCCGGTCGAAGACGACCCTTACCATGCATAACGAGAAGTACGCGATCGGTACGCTTTGGTCCAAGCCACAACAGCCGGGCGTGGTACCCGGCTTCCTCGATCAAAGACTCCAAACCGAGTTTGGTGACCGCACTCTTGTAGTTGTCGACTGTCGTACCCAGCAGAACTTGGATTTCTGGGACCCTCCTGCTTGTAAGAGTCCGGAAAACGCGATCGCCAAGGACTCGACGCCAGGACTTGTGTTTGTTGTACCATACAAATGGCGAAGTCAGCAATGTGGTAGCCAACGCCACAGCTAAATCCCACCACAGCCGATATCCAAATGGCCCAGATGTCAGCAGAATACTAAGGAGAACATTCCATTGAGGACTTACGCAAGCTCACTAGCAGTTGAAAGGTCAAGACCACGCGGCCTACTAATGAGACGTCTGCATATTGACCACCTGGCATGGTGGGAGCGGGGAGGGCTCGTGGCGTAGATAGTTACACGACAACTGTTCTTATAAATTCTGTGTGGGAGGAGAATGAGGGATTTGGTAACTAGCCGGTGCGCGGCGTATCACATTCTCTGATGGGCGGTCAAACACAGGGTAAATGCCAGTTATGTCAGTTCTACATATCTTAGTTATGGAAGGAACTGGAATAAGAAGCAACATTTAGTCAATCAACTGAGTAACTTAAGGCAAACCATACCCAAGTAACTTTGAGACACTGGCACCCGGGGGAGGTGAAGTACAACATATGTCATGCATTAATGGGACTAAGTTGACAATCAAATCATCATGAGTCGGCAAGCTGTATACTATCACGTAACCGCCGGTTGAGAATTTCAATATACTTTTGGCTTGATTGACACTCATGGTCGTTGGTGAAGGTATGATCCTATCACAGAAGCTTAGCTGTAACGTTCGACATCATGGGGCGGGAGAACTGACCAGAGGAAGTGATTCGAGTCTTTGTAGGATTCCGAATAGCTTACGACTGACATCTGTCTTCAAGACATGAGGGTCAGGTACCGCCACGAAGCGCAGAGCTTGCAGAGCTGGGGCGCTTTCATTTGCAGCATGTCCATCTGAATAATGTCCTATATGTCGCCACAAGAGTAGGAGTAGCACCTCCGTTGCACCTGGAATGCCAATGTAAGACAAGGGAGTACTTGGGAAAGTTGCACTCACCAAGTAACAGTTTTGCTTGGCTTCTGGCATCCGTTTGGATATTTTGAAGGGCATGGTTCATTAGAGATCGTTTCTGGGCGACATCAAGGTCAGACCATGTGCCTTCATCGATTTCCGGAAGCATCTGTGATGCATAATATGGGTTTAGATATATCCGTAGATAGAAACTGGATGTAACTGACATGGCGCAACCTATCCATACTGACATGCTCCCTTGAGTCAATCTCGGCAGAGATATCGATTATTTGTTTGAGAGTTTCCGATAGATCATTGCATATATCCTCCAAGGTTTCCAATGCGTCCCCGATGGTTGGAATGGTTGCTAAAGGAGTATCAGCACCTATAACAGTTGGTACTACTGCGGGAGACAAACCGGAGAAGTTCACTCGGCGATCTTCTCCGCGGGAAAATTTGGTTACCGGGGAAAGGACCGGGGAGAATTCGGGCTCTGTCGGATATGTCAGTCAAACTACAAGGGCTGGTCAAAATGCGTACCTGTAAAGTTACTTGCAGTTCCAAGGTAAGATAGTATGCTTTTGCGGAGGGAGCGCTCTTCGTGGTTGACTGACACATCAAACACAGAAGCAGAGGAAAGATCTAGATGATCCCATCAGGAGGGTCCACGATTGTGGTCTTGTGGGATAAAACTTACCAGGCGCAGATACGCTGGTATTAAAAAGTTCTGCATCGGTGTACGGCTTGATGTTTCTGGTCCACCAGCCATGAACCAGACAGCGCGTTGAAAGGCTTAGTATTGCTGCGTGAATGGCCCCGAAGCCAGAATGTGTGGAAGCCTTGCAAAGTTGATGAGTCAAGTAAATAGCCCGTCTAGGTCACGTACCAATTCAGCCCTGGGTATGGAGGGAAGTACAGAGCCGCAAAGAGTTACGATGAGGCGAGTTTCCTGGACAACTGCGAGAGGAACATCTTCGATTTCATTCTTGAGTAAGATAACTATCGTTGCACTGTGGTTATTCAAGAAATCAAGGACCTCAATAGAGAAAAAAGGGAGTCAGTAACGCGAGCGGGAACGTGAAAACCCTTCCCTACTTGATTTATCACAGCGGCATGCTTGGCTCCGAGGGTGGCAACGATCCCGTCAACAACTTGCAGAGCTGGCATCAGCAACTGGTGGTATCTTTGGATGGCAGAGGGTAAGAAGGAATCTTGATCTATTTTTTCAAGCCGTTAAGCGGGTGGATAGAAGAGGATAGAAGAAACATGCTCATGAACTGTTGGTCGGCCTCTGGACGGGCATCCAGGAAGTCGCATTGGGATAGTATAGGAATTATTTGGGCGTCCATCAGGCGCTCGGCACTGCCCTTGGTTTGTGACATGCGAACAAAGAAAGACATCTTGGCTTCGTAGACGTAGAGTGGGTTCAGATCATCTGCGATGATCATCGTTTATAATACTCTGCGAGTGGGTCTGATACATCTTACCTGGATCAGGCTTGAGAACTGATTGTAAAAACAAGTCAGAATCTCGAATTCCCCGTACGAAATTAGCCAATATTCCGTGGCGGCTAAGTGAGTTGAGTACGGAATGCTGCTTCTCCATGCTTGAGAGCCGAACAAGCGAGTCCAACAACATAAACGCGATCGTTTTCCAGACCTCAGCGCCGTCAATCGCATCACGGGAGACTATTGAGATGAGCCGGTCCATGGCATGTTTCATGAGGGCCAAACTACCTGCTTCTAAAGATGCGGAGGGACTGGATGATGGTCGGCGGCTGATGGAAAATACATCGCTGTCAATGCTGGGAGAGCCTCGAGAGCTCGATGCCAAGTCCGCGACACGCTTGGGTGTCGTTTCTGCGCTGGATATAGTTTTCGCAGAAATGACTAAGTGAACATAGTTGATGAGAGCAGCGTATAGGTTACCCCGGACGAGCTCCAGCCGCCCACTTTCGATGATGCACTCCAAGATGCTGCGTACTATAGCAAAGAGACGCTCTACAGGCAGGGAATGAGAGCCGGACAATGGCGGTACATCGTGCTGGCGATCTTCTCGAAGTTTCGTAATCGAGGAAAGGACAGTTTCAGATAACAAGACTGCGGTCGACTCCTGGGTGTCTGGTGACTTTATGATATTGGGAAGAACCTGCATCAAGTCGAAAAGGGTACTCTCTCGTTGGGAGTGAGGGAGCCTGTCGAAGCACTTCGTTAGAACGACGTTTAGCATACGACGCCACGACTCATAGCCAACCGTGGTGGCATGTATGACTTGAAGTCGATGGTTTTCCACGACTGAGCTTTCCAAGATATACTGCATCTCTACGCGGAGCTGGTCATTCTGAGAGGGAGTAACTATGTGACCTTGAGCGTGAAGCGTTCGGCGGGCATCACTGAGAAGCGCCAACAGGGCGTTCCTATCCACGACTTCACAGCCACCGGAGTCAAGGCGCACGCATGATTTAAGGTTGAGTTGACTGAGGAGTCGGATTTCAACTGGTTCGACAACCAGAGGATCGGCCCATTCAAACACAAGTCCGCGCAGATACTCGGTAATCAAGAGGTGTGATTGCCCAATCTCCCTGAAAGGTTGTGATATGTCGGTTTCCCAGCCGGGGGTGTCGTCATAGGTGCCAGAGCCAAAGAGTATTCCCAGTAACTCATTGACGCTCTTGAAGTGGCCTTTCTGAGTCAGAAGATGTAAGTCAAGGGCAACGAGGTCGAAGATCAAGGACCGTAGTCGAAGGAATGATCGAAGAGCAGAGACTGTCGTAGAAACGCTCGTGCCATCGCTGTAAAGGACTCGGATAGCAGGATCTTGCCATGAGTTAGGGATAATTGGAGGCATGACGGCTAGTTGCCTTGCGAAGAAGTCCTCTCGCGTTCGCAAGTACCGCATAACAAAGTCGCATGTCCGGGGGTGCGTACACAACTGGTAGATGACACGATAACAGCGTTCCGCCAGCGCAGGCAGAGTAAGGAAAAGGGGGTCGCCACTCGTGCGTTCGAAAGGGCGACCTTCTTCTTTCAGGCGCGGCACACTGGCATTCACCATACCTAGGATGATATGAATGCAGGTCGCGTAGGCACCTAAGGCATGAGGATCCTGGATATGTTGGCTGCTAGCGTTTCCGAACAGTAAGAAGTGTGCGACGTTAGGGAATGGGCGGTTTGTCTGCGTGTTCTGGATGAGCAGGTCAAACACCGCCAGTCGGACAGCTTGCGCGAGCCCAGGGACATCGTTTCCATTATCTGCTACGCCAGCACCTGTAAATTGCTCAGAAACTTCTTCCGCTTCTGCAGGGTCCTCATCGGACTCGGCGAGTAAAACTTGCTTATATCCTTCAAGTATCCGTTGGGAGTCGCTGCTTTGCTCGATCAATGTGGTCAGGTTGGATAAGGAGCTGGATGATGATAGCAAGGACAAGATCTTGACAGAAAGCAGCGCCAGTTCAGAATGACCGGAGAAAGAGATATACGCAGCAATTGCAGGGGTATAGTGGGGACCGAACGATAGCGCCTGGTCTAGCCGAATGAAGTATGAGCGGGGATGAACAACCCCAACATACTGCGAACTATCGAACTCCGACAGCAAAGGTAGTAGGACATCCAAGAAGATATCTTGAACCTCCAAAACGCGGTGTATGATACGTAGCACACGAACGATTGTACTTTTGAAGTACGGTTCGTCCTCTGCGAGACCTTTTTCGAAGCCCGAGCCACCATCGACGACATACGACAGGAGGGAGGTCTGAAGGGGAGTTGTTGAGAGTAGTCTCTTCATAACATCGTATGCCGGATGGACTAAAAGGGGGATGATGGCGTCTTCTTTGAGTCGAGAATCCTCAGCTGCGCTGACAAGTCCCTCGAGATCGTAGCTAGCTAAGACACGCTCAATGAAGCACAAGCAGAGGTCATTAATCTGCCAACGATCCGAGGGAACCGCATACTCCCGCTTAGGTATGTTGAGGAAGACATTGTCAATGACGAAGGCCGTGAACGGTGCGATACCTGGAAGGCGATATGGTTGCCCCAAGGTCTCGGGGATAGTCACAATGGACTCCAGATCAGTCATCCTGTCCTTCAAAGGTATGCGTTTGGATGTATGTATCAGGGTACCGAGGAGCTTCAAAAAAGCAATAGTGGCTGGATAGAGTTTATGAGCTGTTTCCACCTCCTCCAGCTCAATTTCAACTCCCTTCACAGCGCTGGCATTACCCAGTCCAAGCCCAATCATACCACCACCACCACCGCGTACATTGATGACTTCCATGCGCTCCATCAAAGACCATACAGCTTTGCAAATTTCCACTCCCGCTCGCCCGGCCCCAGGCTCACAAAAAGCCGCCAGCGTCTCAAACGCCGCCCCTTTCAATTCCAATGGTATGCCGAGAGGTACTAACGAAACCAATGTCGGAATAGCGCGGAATTGAGCATGCCCGGAGATGGTTATTCGAACAGCAACGGAATGCGAGACGACGGTGGAAAGGAAACGTAGGAAAGACTGTGCTAGCCGGACGTCGTTTGGCCCAATGTTTGGTTGCGGTTGGTGGTTGTGAGGGTTTTGTGGGCGGGAGGAGAGGCCGAATGCGCTAGCGCCTAAAACCGGTGGTGGAGGGGGATTCTTATTGGCTGTACCCACTGTGGTCCACGAGTCGAGTAATCCAAAGACAAGGCCCCATGAGACGGCTTGCCCTGTAGTAGACGAAGGGAGTGTGCTGCCCGGGATAACCTCTCCAGTGCCTCGAGCCATGAAATTGTGAGCTAACTCACTGCATTGCTGGCCGTTTGCCAAACCGTTGAGCATGTCATATAATGCAGTGGACATGATCAAATCATGAACCTGCGTTGACCAAACCGCCCATTGCAAAAAGACAGGCAACCTCCCCGCTGTTGATTCGACGTACTCCAAATACGACACTCTTTCAGAATCTTGGACAGAACCGGCACCCCAAAACTGCAACGCGCGCTCAGGCGAAAGGGAAGAATAGAGAATACCGATGAAGGCATAGAGGACAGCGATATCGTTCCGAGGAGCAGTAGGAGATTTGGTATCTGGCGAGACGGAGGAAAAAAGGCCGCTTGGTACACGGTTACGATCTCTGGCCAAGACAAGATCTTCTTGACGTTGCTTAATCTTGCGCAACTCCGAAGATGCATGGGTAATCAGGGAACGGACGAGACTTTCCAGGCCGGAAAGGATTAATACTTTGAAATCGTCCGGTGGAATTTCTCGCTGATCTTGTTGTTCTGGGGGAGGGGATGGAATTGCCTGGAGGAATGAAGACGTGGGAGGGCTGCTATGGCCTCTGCCTAGTTGCATGACAATGCGAGCGAGATAGTTGAACGCGTCGCCTTGAACAGCATTCCATACCTGAGCCTCCAACTCTTCAGTGGTGAACCCTTCTCTGTGCTCCAACTCAGGATCTCGATGTCGTGTCTCCGTAAGAAAAAGTGTCCACTGAAGCAGCACAGTCGCTTTCAACCCATTGTCCTTCCATTCGGAATTCGAAGCAAGCTTTCTCGTCATATACGCGACGTTCGACTTATCCATAGCTAAACTGCGTCGCAATTGCGCACCAGAACTCTGAGGATCTACCAGATCGAACGCAGACATAACCGCGGTGAAGACGTAATACACAGCGCCATTGTTGGGGTTCGACGAAAGCCAGTCCACAGCTAACTTGATTTCTTGGCCAGTCAGGAAACCCAGACGAGCGATGATACTGAATGTAACGGCCAGTTGCCTGCGCTCATACCGCAATGAATCGTATCTTGCCGTGAGTAGGTCCGACCCAAGCGATCCATTTTGTCCTTCGGGATTCGTCAGTCAACCATGAGATGCGAGGCACGATGACTTACCTTGTCCATTGGGTGATACAGTATTACTCCCAGCGTTTCTTCTTGCCGCATCGACTTTGCTCATGACATCTCCCAAACTCTCAACCTCCTTAAAGACACGTGTGGGTAATGAGCTCATCATCTCGGCTCGCACGAATGCTTCCAACCGACGATATATTGGCAGTGCTTGGGCAGAATCTCTTCCCACTTCCGCCGCATTTAGCAAGAAGCGCAGAGTGTCCACTAGGTGCCTACGCCGCTGGTGATACTCGTTTACCGTTGCTTCAAGGTAATCTACCGCATCAAGATTCGGACTCTCTGACATTACAGAGTAAAGTAGTTCCGCGACATATCGTTCTGAACATTCAAGTTGTTGCGAGAGAAAGAGAACTTGACGAGTAAATTCTGCATTGACTGCAACCGACTTGCCGTAGATCGTAAGCTTGCCTATACATACCAGCCTTCAGCGTCGCATCCCATACAGACACTCGAAGACAAACGAACCGGATTCAAGTTCCTTTTGTTGTTGGGCATTCCTGGGACCGACGTCGTAGAGGTTCAATAGTCGTGATTTATGAACCATTAGTTCATCAAAGACATCTTGCTCCCCATGTGGGGCAATACGACCATTCACTACGTGTAGAAGGACCTCACGAAGTCGAGCTATTGACTGCATAGTGTAGCCGTAGCGCGTAACGTGGAACGCGCGTCAAGGGAAAAGTACGGACGAGCAAAGGAAAGCGCAAGCACCCTTCGAGGGGTTTTTTTAAACCGCAAGATGTACGGGTTGGAAGGAAGAGGGGAAGAAGGCAGCCTCGCGCACAAAAGCGAGCGATGGTGTCCAAGCACAACTTGGAGGTTGGATCACGTGTAATTTAGACGAAAGCCGTAGCCAAACATGGTGAGCTCGGTGTCCACGCAGCGAGACACAGTCGGACTGTGCACAGTAATCCTCTCGCGATGGCCAACTCAACAGAACAAAACTTTCGCGCCAACCTTTCTCAATTTCGTTGGGCTAGGGGCACCACCGACGATTCTCAACAACCTCAAGCATCCAGTAGCTCAGGAAATCCGTTTTCTCGGTTCTACAATGCCGTGGCCGGAGATTACATTCCTCTGAGGTCAAGCGAGACTTCAAATGAGGAGGAAGCTTGGTTTGCTCTGTCGAGATGGGAAAGGTGAGATACTGTGCGTACCGGTTTCCTAGTATACCCTTGGCTCTGACAACAAGTTTCGCAGATTGTTAGGATTTGGGGCATGCTTGTTGGGTGGTGCAGCCTGCTTCTTCGTGGCATTCATTACCCTACCCCTACTTGCCATACGACCAGCCAAGTTCGCTCTGGCTTTTAGGTAAGTGCTTATAAACAAGCAGACGCAAAGGCATCGTGTCTCATGTCATGCTAGTCTGGGCAGTCTGCTATTCATGCTCGGGTAAGCATCATTTATAGTCCCCGAGGTTGCGAGACATTAACCTTGCTACACCAGCTTCTCGGTACTCATTGGACCGATAAATCATATTAAGCACCTACTCACCAAAGAACGACTACCCTTCACTGCTGTGTATTTTGGCAGCTTAGCCTTTACACTATACTTTTCATTAGGCGTACGTGTTTTTCATATGCAGAACACAATCACTATCTCATCGAAATACTTCCTCATAGCGCGGATCATACATTGGCTCACTCGTTGGAGCAATCGTGCAGCTGCTTGCGCTAATCTCTTACATCCTTGCTTACTTCCCTGGAGGAACGCAGACACTACGGTTCGGAGGACAGATGGCGCTCCGAGGAGCAGGGAATCTCTTACCCCGGTAAACAAAAATGATCCACCTTGTCATATATATACTCTTTTCTAGGATTAGATATCCACATCGTAATCAGATATCCCTTGGCCTGCACCCAAGACCAAGCATTTCAGACATAACAGCAGGCTCACTTCCATTTCATCACTCGACCTACTACGAATGGACAGCGGACTCCTGGGCATTTACACAGGCATGGAAGCTACCTCAACATCTCCGGCTAAGTGTGTGGTGCTCTGGCGGCCTAGAACCTGCTCGGTCATTGCGAGTAAGATAGGTCGATCTGGGAAGGACTCAAAAGCCGGGTGCAATCATATTCACCAACGGCAATACAAGGGCAGGGGAGTGCATTTCCTTGCAGCTATGTACCAGCTTGTAGACACGCTGACAGCCATCCTCAGCGCCTAGCGTCTAATCCTCATGCGGACATCTTGAACGCCCCAGCGAAAGTACTTCCGTCTGCTTACATGAACAAGCCTCGAAGTTCGCGCACATGCCGACCGGTTGTCTGAGTGAGCTGTTCGGATGAACTCATGTTCTGCAAATGCTGTCTTCTCCCTCTTCTCACGTTTATCAATTGTTCGTGTCACTGGTGCACGGCACCTTGCTTCCGCCGTGATCTTGCATCAATATTTTTTCTTCCTACACGGCCTCTCCGACATGATTCCCCTTGCGCAGAAACCCATCATGCCGTACGGTGGTGAAGGCAGTGTTTCAAGCAGCAGACCTAAGCCGTACATATCTGGATTACGGTTTCCGTATTGTCTACTTGAACTCCATATATAAGTCATTGTTTCTCTCTGAGGCCCTGCATCTACTCTTGAACGCAAAGAACCAAGGACAGTCATCTATCCTCCAGAAAATGTTTAACATAGTCAACCGGTTTCTGAACAGCTGGCTACAGTGGGGCCGCTACTCGAGTGTTGGTGATCCTGATCACCTGAGACGTGTGTTACTCCTTCTCACTTCATGAATTTGACTCAGTAACCTCCCTGTCCAGGAATTACTACGTTAATTAGGTCACGCATCAACCATTGGCCGACACGCCTGTTTCACTTGAAAACTTCCCAACTTCACACATGCCCTGACGAGATAGCATCTATTGTCGCCCAAGATATTGCTCCAGCTCTTGGCTTGCAGGCAACCGATGAAGCAATTTTGGAAGAGTTCAACAATTCGGCTAGATACGCCGTCCTCTCACACCATCCCACCTCAGGAGAAGCCGATTCCAAATTCAAGAGGTTCTGCGATAAGGCTCGTGAGTTCAACTGCCAATACGTGTGGTTTGATGCAGAGTGCGTCGAAACCACCAGCGCCGAAACTGAATACACAGTTCGTTCCTTATACTCCTGGTTCGAAAACGCCCATCTTTGCATTGTCTACCTCGGCCAGACGGATGGTCCCATCATAGGCGAAGACCATCTATTCAAACGTGGTTGGGTGCTACAAGAACTTCTTGCCCCTCGGCGACTCAAATTCTACAATCGGAAGTGGGTTCCTCTAACCAACGATAAATATGATATTGACCGCACCACGAAAAAATACAATGACGGGTTGGTGAAACAAATCAGTAAATTAAGTGGTGAGTACCAGCCATCTGTCGGCAGTGCTATGGAAGTCTAAATACATACTGTTCTTCCTATCTAGGTATCGGCCCTGCGGACCTTGAGGAGTTCTCGCCTAAAAATGTAGATATCCGTCGCATCCTCACCTGGGTTTCCAACAAAGTCGAAGCTCGACCAGAAGACCTTGTTCACTGCTTGATAGGATTCATTGACCGCGTAACCATCGGCGTCAGCTCCGGGGAGGGTTTAGAGTCTGTCTTCCGCAAACTTCAAATCGCCCTCCTCCAGTCTTATGACAATCGAGGTCTTTTCGTCTTTGACGAGCCTCATCCTTTGCAAACTGGGATACTTGCGAGGAGCCCTCAGGCGTTCGAGTCTTCGCTAACGGGAGTGGAATCGTCGTTCAAACTTTTCGCTCGTGACCAATCCCCGAACCCAGTCGTCATATCATCAGCGGGCAACTTACTTCACGTGCCTATCATCCCCCTCGCAGTGACCCAGCTTCAGACAATCGTTAGCTCGCCATTCGTAGAGGTTAAGAACCTCGGTCGCATTAATTGCAACTCTATCCAGGGATCAGGAGGAGTGATTATTTTTGCCATCCTCGGTCTCCGCACTAGTTCGAGCGGGGATCAGCTAGTTTTCGGGGTTCTCTTACAGGAAGATATTAGCAATTACAAGCGGATACGCACAGACCCTTATGTGCTTGAATGTGCAGCTCCAACCCCTGACGTTATATCAGCGTTGGAGCCAAAAACGGTCGGGATTGAGATTCAAACAAATCCGTAATTTAGTTGTCAACACCTATTCTCGCTCTCCCCTTCTTAGTAGCATCTCTGTAGTAATTCTATATCTATTGACTCTTATTGCTAGAGGACAGTGTCTCCTACAGCACACCTTGACGAAGGATATGGTCGCTTCAAAAGCACTTTGAAAGAATCGTATCCCAGAGGCGTGATGGTGTCATCCCGTAACAACAGGATAGGTGTGAAATATGGTATGTGTCTGAGTTAACAAAGGTGCCTCCATCCCTTCAGAAGTCTTCCCAGGGATTATATTTCTGAGGAGTGAGAAGTATCATATGCGTGAACTGAATGTTGAGCAGCAGTATTGCTACAAGCCACAAGGGCGAGCACCACGCTAGGTGAGAGGCAAGGCTATTCACCTGAGGTTTGTATTCACACACAAGTAGTTTGTAGAACGAGTGTTATTCATCAGTGTAGTAAGTACGAGGCTTTATATACTGTAGCTATTACTATATACAGATGAAACGAATGGAACGGTGTGATACTCGACACCATGTGTAATGTAT
The DNA here is from genome assembly GCA_017312325.1 of Pleurotus citrinopileatus. Lineage (NCBI taxonomy): Eukaryota > Fungi > Basidiomycota > Agaricomycetes > Agaricales > Pleurotaceae > Pleurotus > Pleurotus citrinopileatus. The sequence continues at coordinate 932,598 of BHFW01000002.1, forward strand.
TGTCAAGCGGTGTAGTCCATATGATAAGTCAACTCGGGGTTGACACATGATTATGAGGGGCATGTGCAACACTCCCCCTTGCTAAGAAATACCTTTGAATTTTGAAGCGGATGCTGCAGAGTTGAAGAATTGGATTCCAAGCATGGACTGGAATAGGGTGAACTTTACCCATCCAAGATTTTTGGTGGACATATCAGCGGGATTTTCAGCGCCACTGATAAAGAAACATTCAATGTCTCCAGCTTCAATCCAATTGCGAATGTAGTGATATTGGAGATCAATATGTTTTGTTCTCCTTTCGGAGACTTGGTTCAATGCAATGAAGATTGACCCTTGGTTGTCACCACAAATCGGCACAGGACCAAGATCCATTCCGATTTCAGTGAATAAGGTTTTTGTCCGCATAATCTGACAACTTGTGTCAGAAAGAGCCATGTATTCGGCTTTGGTTGAGGACAAAGCAGGTGTTCTCTGAGCATGAGATTGCTAGGAAACTATGCCACCAGCAAGTTTAATCAGATACCCAGTTGTAGATCTTGGACTTGTCCAGTCTGATTCAGTAAAGGCAATTAAGCCTCCTTCCTGATTTGATCTGTCATAGCAGACAGAATAGTACTGTGTTCCTGCCAGATATTGCACCACATAAAGTGCTTTATCCAACTGTTCTTTGGACGGATTGGCAGAGTGCTAGGATAGTTTGACAACAGCATAGGCAATGCCTGGACGTGTGCCAAGCATGATGTACAAAAGAGATCCAATAACTTGTTGGAACCTTGAATGAAGCGCTGGGTCGACTGTACCTTGATTAGGCTCAGGTCGGTATCCAGTGGGTAGTGGAGTACAGGTGGTATTGCAGTTCTCAAGGTTCAAATGCCTGATAACTTTCTGCAAATAAGTCTCTTGATCAAGATAGATCTTGGGACCTTTCCTCAGAATTTGCATGCAAAGGAACTCTTTGGCTTCACCCAAATCATAACATTCCCATCACTTCATGAACACAGCTTTTAGTTGTAAAACAAGCTGCTGGTCAGAGCCACAGAATAGTGCATCGTCAACATATATAATGGCAATTACAACAGTGCCATTTGAATGTTTGTAAATGAATAGGCTGCTGTTGGACTTTGCATGTTTGAATCCAAGTTCTGCCATAGACTTGGAGAGCTCTTTCCACCAGGAAAGTGCTGCTTGTTTGAGTCCATAAAGGGTGTGCCATAGACATAGGACAAAATCCTGTTTGTCTTTAGCTATAAAGCCTTCTGGCTGCTCCATGTAGATTTCCTCATCAAGTTTACCGTAAAGGAGGGCAGTTTTAACGTCTAGCCCTTCCAAGTGCCATCCTTCACAAGCGGCTAGCACAAGTATCATTCAGAATGTTTCATATCACACTACAGGAAAAGATCTCATTGAAATCAATTCCTTCTCTCTGAGAGAAGCCTTTGGCAACCAATCAAGCTTTTTTATGGCCATCTGACTTTATGTCAAAGACCCAACGGCATTAAATTGCCTTGTGACCTTTCAGTAGCTTTACCAGACTGTAAACTTTGTGATCTCGCAATGATTTCAGCTCCTCCTTACAAGCTTCAATCCATGGTTTATATTCTTCAAGCGGTAGATGCATGATGTTACAATATGTCCATTCCCAAATATTACCGGGTTTGAGCTCTGTTGAATTTATGACAGGCTCAGTGTCTGGTTGAGAAACTGCAGCCACTTTTGACAGCAGGAATTTCTGAACTCTACTCCCCCTTCCTGAGACATGTGAATTAAATCAACATCCTCATTATTTTGGGTATAAGAAGGACCAGGAGTGTCTGGTGTAGGTTGGTTGGCTTGTGGCTGAGTTTTACCATGACACCTGGAAGCTGTGGGCAATCAGGAGCTACCCAATTCTTTATCCCCTACAAGTTTCCTCCAATCTGAATCTTTCTCAATATCCCTTTGGATCTCATGGAGGGAGCCGGTTATCACCTTCTCTTTCATATATTGATCCAGGTGGGCCTTTTGCTATTTTTCTCTATCTGCCTGACCTTCTAGGTCCTTCCTGCACTTCCTCTGGTGCAGGTTGATTAACCAGCTCAGGTGGAGGAGGCGGGGTAACTCTGGTAATGGAGAGCATTCCAGGAGTTGATCATGCTCAACCGGTTCGTCTTCAGCAGGGCCTTGTGGGGAAGGAGATCGGGGAGGTTGATCTAAGTCATTTTCAGGCTTGGACCCCTCATTAGGTGATGGAGGATGAGTGCCTCCACCAGCACCCAATGGATCAAAATCATTGTCTGGTTCATTGTCATCTGGTGGATTACCACTGTCTGATCTTCCAGAAGGTTGACCAGACTTGGGACATTTTGGTAGTAGATTCTCATCAAAGAGAGCCTTAGTCCCATGGAAGACAGTATTATTATGTAGTTGCATGAATTTGTATCCTTTGATACCATCAGTCAAACCAATGAAGCACATGAGTTTGGCTTTGGGACTGAGTTTATTTGGACAAACAGCATCAGGCAAGTAGACATAAGCACCACAGCTAAACACTCAAAGGTGAGTGATGTCAGGAAGCTTGCCTTTCAGCATCTCAAATGGTGTTTTTCACTTAAGACGCCTTATGGGTGTACAATTGTAAATATGAACCACATATTCAACTGAGAATTCCCACCAGGACAGAGGAATGCATGCATGGAAACACATAGCTTGTGCTTTATCCATCAATGTCCTGTCGAACCTTTCAGCACGATCATTCTGTTGCAGTTGATGCGCAACTGACTGATCTATTTGATTCTGTTTGAATTGAGCATCTCTTTGAATTCTAGGGATTTGAATTCTCCCCCTCCATCGGACATCCAGGTCTTAACACGGTATTACATTGATTTTTAACCATAGTGATAAAATTACGAGTTGCGGTAAACACCTCAGATTTACACTTTAACAAGTGGACCCATCTGTACGAGGTACAGTTATCAAAGAACGAGATGTAGTAGTGATATCCATGATAGGACTTCACTGGAAACTCTTTCAAGTCAGAGTGGACTTTCTCAAAAGGTTTAAATGCTTGATTCAGCAATTGCAAAAATGAATCCTATGGGGTTTTGCCTTTGGCGCAGCCCTTGCAGGGCTTAGATCAATCAGCAGGGATCTTGAGATCTGGGAAGTTCTCAGTGTGCTTCTTAAACTGATGTAATACATCTGGAGATGGATGTCCAAGATGTTGGTGCCAAGTGTTAGAGTCTACACTGTTTAAGAGGATTGTGTTGGACTGGACAATAGATTCCTGACTCGCAGTTCCTCTGGTCCAATAGCATGTATCATGCTGACCACAGTGATATCTAGACATGATGATAGGACCTTTCAATCAACCATCAATAAACTCAAAGTGATCTCATGTAGCCCTTAATTCACGGTTACAATCCTGTAGGAAAGTTTCCTACAGGATCATAACCAAGGGTTCTGGTAGAAATAAGACAGAGTTCATCCATCTCAGGCATATAATACACTGGATACAGCTTCATAAGTTTGTTTTGGCAGACAACTTCACCGTTTCGCTCAACAAGTTGTTTGTAGCAAAACAAGACAGTACCAACACCCTTAATGTATGAATGTGAGTTAGCGGTTTTCACAAAGATTTGATCTTTCCGCTTAAAGGGATGATAATGGGAAAAGTCAGACATAACCCCAGTCGTATGTAAAGAACATCCAGAGTTGTGCATCCACCAATCCATATCTGGATTTGCATCAATCTCAACACTCATTACATGGTACTTATTGTTGTTCGCAGCATTGTTAGAATGAAAACAATTTATTGCACAGGACAGACCATGTACATCAACATTGGTAATTACATAGGTGCGGGACCCTTGAAGTAGAGGACGCTGCCAATCAATCTGATCAGAGTGTGAGGACGGCTTAGGGTATGAATGAACATACCTCTCATTCTGGTAGCCAGTCTCAAGCTTATCGAAGAGCGAGTCAGAGTCATATACTGGCTCTGGGCTAGGAGATTGAAGACATTCCTCTAAAGGAGATGACCAAAAGTGTAAGTCTTCAGGTGTTTCAGACCTGAAGCACTTCAAGATGTGGTCATTGTCATTGTCATCGCTTTTGTCATCAAAGATGTCAGCAGGCAGAGTTGGGGATGTGGACTGACGCTGAAACATGCCATGGAGGCGGCGAAGAGTTTCAGTCGTAGCTGGTTGTTTGGTGATGCGTGAAACCAGCAAGCATGCCTTAGCCAAGTTCTTGTCCCCAATAGACTTGCAGTTGGACGGTTTAGCTTGTCCATTATACTGCTGGGGCGCGACTTCCTTGTGCTTGTGGTTGAACCACTTGGGCTTAGGCATGGCGGGCCGCCATGCCTAAGCCGGGGAAGTTCAATGATGGTGTTGGTTTCACCAACAACAATGGGCACAGACAAGGAGAAAGTGTCAATGCAATTGAGAAGCATGTGAGTATGGAGGGGAGGCGGCTGCATGGTAAGAACATTGGCGAATGAGTCCTCAATAACGGCAACATTGTTTCTGTCTTTGCCACCACGCTTGCTACAGTTGCATTTGTGGCGAAAGTCGTCAGAAGGACTAGATTCCGCTGGTTGCTTCTGCCCAGAAGAGTCGCCATAGGGCTTGGTGTTATGTTGCCATTCAGCCTCAACATAGATAGCAACACTGTTGAAATCGAGAGATGTGATTTCTTTGGTCATGGTCAGTTGGACAATAAACTCCCATTCCTTAGGTAGAGTGGTGAGGAAGATTAGGGCAAGGAGTGATGTGGGAACAACAAGGCCGAGCCTTTCGAGTTGTTGGAAGGAGAAGCTGAATTTCTCAATGGTGGGAGTGGGGTTTTTGCTAGCTTTCAGACAAATGTGTAGCAGAGCTTGAAGCCACTCATAAGCAGCAGAGACGGAGGTAGCGGAGAACTTGTCCTTGAGTTTATCCCAGGTCTCTTTAGAAGTCAGCTTGACATAGTTCTGAAGATTATCAGAGATGGTGAGGGAGATGATACTGATGGCCATGTTGTCCTTTTCAAGCCAGCTGTTAACAGTGGCAGTAGTGTTGACAGCAGGTGTATCACTGGTGCCAGCAGTGACAACAAGAGCGGGTTTTTTAATAGTACCATTGGCGTAGAGCTAGACCCCTTTCACCTTCAGGAGGGCAGTCATCTTTGAAGACCAGGTCTGATAGTTGGTTCCGGTAAGGGTACCAACAACGGATTTGAGACCAGCAGTGTCAACGTTAGAAGACATAGTAAATATCTGAGGTTGTAAACAATTCATCAGCACAACATTCAAAGAATAGTGCGAGAAAAGAAGACCCCTGACTGCCCCTGTCAAAGCGCAATTAAGCAGCCTGACAGTTTGTAGGTTAGGTAGCTTTGTCACCAAGTACTCAGGGGACATAATGACACCCTTTTCCTAGAGCGACTAGCGGGGCCCATAACCTGTTGAGCAGCAGTATTGCTACAAGCCACAAGGGCGAGCACCGCGCTAGGTGAGAGGCAAAGCTATTCACCTGAGGTTTGTATTCACACACAAGTAGTTTGTAGAATGAGTGTTATTTATCAGTGGAGTAAGTACAAGGTTTTATATACTGTAGCTATTACTATATACAGATGAAATGAATGGAACAGTGTGATACTCAACACCATGTGTAATGTATTGTCAAGTGATGTAGTCCATATGATAAGTCAACTCGGGGTCAACACATGATTAGGAGGGGCATGCGCAACACTGAATAGACGTGGGGTCCAGCCTACAGGGCTCCATATAAATACATTGTTGCTTCGCATGAACGATACAAACGAGAATACATGCGCAAATACATAAATGCATAACGCAGAACAGGCTCTACTAGCATAACAGCTTCACTCTATGTATATCATTACTGGCTCTTTCAGGGAGATAAGCTCATCTTTCTCTTTGTTCATTGTGATGTCAATGGCGTCCATCCGGAGAATGGGAGGAATGGTGGGTAGTCTTGTGTATCGTGAAGGCGCCCCGACACCGGGCCGACGCACCAGAACACCAAAAAATAATCGCCTGCCCTTTGACTGTGCGTGTCCCAGTATCGCGAAAAACATTTGGGACCGCTCATCATCGATGCGGGAAGGATCCTTCAGTGAGCACTCATGCTGTCCAAGATCTTCGATACTGACGTAGGATGAGGTTGGGTGATCTTGACTGACAGGGTAAAGCACGGCGGCCATATGGAGACCATAAATGGTCATGTTTATGTCTGGCGTCGTTCTGCCTTCGCGAAAGAGGAGTGTGTCGGATGGTAGTATGATCCCAGAAAACGGCGCGCTGAAAGCGCTAGGGCTTCGTGCGAGCATTTGATTACGAGAAGCGAACTCTCCATCAAACAAGAAGAGGCTGCGATCGTCATAACGTTTCAGGAGCTCAATCTGCAGCCGAGTGAAGGCCCTTTCTTGGCCCTCACCGTAGGCTACATTGAGGGAAACATCAAGGAGACCAAACAGGCAATAGACAATATCCTCGGGCCGGCTTGTGCGTCTCTTCGAAGCCCAGGTCAAAACGCGGCGGACATTCATATCATTTGGCTGAAATGAACGTAGACTGGCTTCGTCAATACCTGAGTGTACAGTAATCAGCGCTGCGTCCTTCTACGAGGCAAGCTAGCACCCACCAGTGATTCCACTGATAGCTCTAATGGTAGCCCGGGACGCAGGGGTAAGCGCTCCGCGATGGATGTCATATTCGTCCGTGCTAATGGCGTCCCAGTCACTCTTGTAAAACTTTAGCCTCTGCGGTGCAAGAAGCTCCTGCAATGTCCATCCACGCTGAAACCACTCATCCGCACCACCATCGTTCGAGAGCGGATCGCTTGTCTGGCCGAGGTGGACAATGCAAACATAAGCCTTTTGGTACCAGTCGTACATGGAACGGATGCTTTCATCGAGCTCTGAGCTATTGGATGAGTTGATGCATCCCGTGTCGAACCAGACATAGCGACAGCCATACTGGTGGGCTCGCTCGCAGAAGTTCTTGATTTTGACTGCACCATTCCCTTTCGAAGCGAGGACTTTCTGGAAGCTGGTTCTGTACGTGAGCTCATTCGCTCCCCAGCGGTGAGAGAATACTGCATAGCGTGATGCCACAGAGAACGCCTTGATTACATCCTCTTTGTTGTATTCGCTGGCGTTTTTATAGCCTAGAGTCCGAATAATATCTTTCGCTAGAGCCTCCGTGAGCTGAGATCGGTTGTAAAGTCGCAAATCGTCCAAGCGGAGAAGGTTGATAGGGCAGTCGTGAATAACGAAATTGTTGATGTCAGAGGCAGCCTCTGTAAGGACAAGGATGGATAGACGAATCGGGGAAAGAGCCTGGCGAAAACGTACGCTGCCAAACTTCACTGGGTGGCCAGTCGTCGTACGTCTTGCCTCCAAGAAATACCTTGAAGGCTTGTTTGATCCAAGATATCCTACTCCGCATCAACTCGAATATTACAAGAACGTCTTTGTCGCCTCTGCTTACATTACGCCCATTACCTATTCGTTTTCGATTCTGTACAATGAACGGGTTGAAAAAAAAACTACCAGATGGAGGGTGGCAGTTCATAGTGGACAGGACTAACGCACCTAGGGACCCGGCCTTGACTTCCTTGGGTTCTAAGGCCTGAGACAAAGGACAAGCTCTCCGTGATTTAGTATTAGGTATTAATAACGTGAATGAGGCGAGACACGGTGACTGAATGACATTGTTGTTGCATCATGGAAGGGGAGGTAGTGAAATTGATTAAGGTGCTTCGAGCCTGACACTCGTTTGCCTTTCTGCCCTCATTACGAGTCAGGGCTCAGAAGGGGGAGGTGCATATATCAATGCAGATGTGAGTTGGCACTCTATCTCGGTGCATAGAGTGCTATTGGCTGAAATTCATGTCAGGCGTCAGTAGCAATTGCTTGTTGGCATTCCCAAACTTACAGCCATTGAACTATGCACCAGGAGGTCTTGAGCTTGAGGCAGCATGCTCGCCTAATCTCCTGCCTCCGATCCGGCCCTCAGCCCACCACCACATGCTCTTTCAGTACTCATGCCCTTCGACTCGACTTATTCATATTACATAGTGCTCAAGCACTTCATTCCTCGGCAGTGGTTAGAGTTCGATAACGTCAGCGTTTGAGCCTTGCACAGCCAACCATTCATGCCCTGCTCTTTCATTTTTTTGAATCTGCTTATTGTCCTTTGAGGTTTTCCTCATGCGGACATCCTGTACATGCCTTGTGTATCTAGTCTACCAAGTGTAAGTAGAATATATCTACTGGGACCCCATGCCCATCTTGAACCCATGGATCTTTGCGCCCGACAGACGGAAGGTCCATGCCCTCATCCCCCTGCCGTCCGGTGACGGAGACCACTGGCCCTGCTCACATAGAGGCCTGTAGTTGGGCGTGAAAGATGATATTCGGTGCACACACGATGATACTAGTAGAACGGGTATAATATGTAACACCAAAAGAACTTACTACGACCTCCTTCGTATTTCGATGGACACAGTTTGAGGTCGCAAGCTTGAAATATCGGGGGCCGCGCACTCCAGCACAGAAGGGTCTGTGCATATCCTCTGATATCCGCCACCTGTCTCTCTTTGCAAGAGAACTCCAAATGCCAATTGGCCTTCACCTGGGTTGCGAAGACCGAGAATAGCGAAAAATAGGGACTCTGCGGTTGGCTCCTGAATGGATGTGCAATTGAGGTGACCGAGCTTCTCGACTTCTACGAATGACGAATCATTGGTTGCTCGTGATTGAGCTACTTCGAGGAGGATGACGGGGACTCGAAGATGATCGCCTACTGATGATATAGTGACTGGGTTTGGGGACGCGTTGCGAACGAAAAGATCGAACGACGGTTCGACCCCCTTTAGCGGACCCTTGAACGCACAGGGGCCTATCGCCAGCATTCCAATTCGCGAAGGATAAGGCTCGTAAAATACAAAAAGACCTCGATCATCATAGGACTTGAGGAGGGCGATCTGAAGCTCGTGGAAGGCGGTTTCTAATCCCTTCGTATAGCTGATGTCAATATGAATACGGTCAAAGAACCCTAGTAAGCAGTACACAAGGTCTTCTGGCCGAGCCTCGGTTTTATTGGAGACCCAGGTAAGGATTCGACGGATATCGGGACTGTCGCGTCGAAACTCTAAGAGATCATCTTCATCAATGCCTAGACAAATGGTTGGCGAAACGAATCGACGAATTCCCTGGACTGGACTCACCACTTAATTCACTGATTCGTTTCACTAACGCGAAATTGTATCTCTTCGTGGTGCGGTCAATATCATAATCATCGTTGGTTAGAGGATCCCATTTCTGATTGTAGAATTTGAGTCGTCGAGGCGCGAGGAGCTCCTGCAGCGCCCAGCCACGCTTGAAGAACTCATCTCCGTACAAGCCATGTGCATGAGGGTCCGTCTCCCCGTATACGAGGCAAATATAGGCGTTTGCAAACCATCGGTGCAAGGAGCGAACTGTCTCTTGGACCTCGACCGGGTTGGGTTCGATACATCCCGTGTCAAACCACACATACTGACAACCGTGCTTACGAGCTTCGCCACAGGCGCCCTTGTCGAGTGGAATAGAGCTGGAAAGTCTGGTTTGTCCCATGCTACGGGGCGAAAGGACAGCGTATCTAGCCGTGTTGGTGAATTCGTGCATTATTTTGTCTTCAAGAGTCGTCTTGTCACCAACTCCCTTCGCATCTGGAACGGCGAGGCTGATCATGATATCTTGGGCGACTTGCAACCTCTGTTTGTGGCGATCATGTAATTTCGAGGTGGCTAGATGATATAAGCGTGTTGGCCATTCATCTAGCTGTTTCTCAATTACCGAAGCAATACCTATGGAGGGGGACCAATTAGTGGCTTTCGTGGTGTTAGCAAACGTAACACACGTTCGACTTGATCATAAATGCCTGGGTCGTGCCGCATGGAAGGTAATAAGTTAAGGAGGTACTTTGCGAGCGGGCACTGTAAGAAGAGATCCAGTGAACACATGTAAGCTGCGGACACACAGATGGTGACCCAGAACATACCTGAATGCACATAGCTGAGTGTTACGTTCCTCAGGGGGAGGTTGGTTTCTTATATGTAGCTCAGGCCTGTTATTTGGCGACCACCAAATTTGGAGCTGGCGCTAGCCAGGGCGGAAAGTAACACTCACCGTCCAAGGAGAATAGCATCGGCGAGCGCGCATTGCTGTGACGGTACCTCATGCTATGTGAATAGAAGCGTTGCCTCCTCCTGCCAGACTCAGCTTTTTAAAATTAACTTGCAAGTGCGGGCGAGAAACAGCTTGCTGCGGGTCGTAGGCCGCTGATGCAGAACCGGATATGAATGCACAACTGCTCAGGTCCGAGTTGATTTGTAGTGAGGCCAGGGCGAGGACGCCAGTACTTATCGTGCGTGCGCGTTAATTTTCCGATTAGGGGTCCCGCCTGCCGGACGCCACTTCCAAGTTCTGAGGGTAAAGGGTTGATACCAAATCAAAACCCTTTCATCTTATGGGAAGCGCTGTTAAGATCGAAAGAATGCCCGAGGGCCAGTGGTGTGCGCATTACAAGGAAGAAGTACAGCAAAGTTGGCTATTATTAAATAAGAGAATGCTCGACTCGGAAGTCCTTGACGAAGGTGGGAAGGGTGCCCCGTACAAAAAATACAACAACCATCGACTAATCGAATTGAAAAGAAAGTCCTTATGCAACATTGCTAATTAACCTCGCCAAAGTCTCTGGTCGTGATGTAAATGTATGTATACAGGGTATTCGTGATATCGTGTCGTTCGTAACGTGGTTCATTATGCATTATCTAGTCGGGCTTGAAGTTTTCGCTGGTTTGGTGACGGCGACCGTAGGTTGCTTCGCCTTAGTCAACGGAGCGATAGCATTCAAAGACGGGGACATCCCGAATCCAGGACGAACAGGACGGATCCCACAATCCCTTGGCGCCAATTCTCCGCACTTAACGTGGGTCCTGTTGAGGTTAGTAAAGCGCCGTTAGCGAGTTTCACGGCGACTGAGTGAACATTAATCACCTCAATCCGCAATCATCACATTCAAGGACGGGTTTCCACCCAAGGCGCTTCGCGCAGAGATCACATTTTGCCACCAGCAAGCCACTTCCAAAGAAAAGCTCCAAAGGGTTCCAACCTCCAGCGCCTTCGTGACCGGCGCTTACACCAGTGGATGCAGCTGTTGCTGGAGGAGAGGGGTTACCACTGGGAGAGAAAGAACCACTGTTCCTCTTAGGTTTGGCTCCAGGTTTAAGTAGCGTAAACCGATGTACAAGGGGTGCGTTGAGGTTACCGTTGGCACCGGCGGGATGCAAGGAACGAATAGTTGAACCACCCTCGGTAGCCAACGCGGCGGAGATGGTTGATAGCTGAGAGTAAGAAGAGGGAGCGGTACGGTACGAATCCATCGTTGCGATTGATAGTATAGAGCTATTCCCCAATATATCTGTCGGTTCTGCTGGATGGCCTGCTGGTGCATTCGCAGAGTCAAGAGAACTAACGGATTCGGACAGGGGTGTTGCTGGTAGGACGGGTTCCGGAGTTGCATTCGGGTCAGGGGAAGGACGAATGGTGAGGATAGATGACAAGGAGGGGGGTTGCGTATTGGTGCCTTCGGTAGGATGCGCTTTAACGACGGCGGTACTGTAATGTGACGAAGGGCGATTCAAGAGTGGTTCACTTTCCAGGGTGTATTTGCTCCAATCACTGTTAAGGTCAACATCTGAAAGTTTCTTCACGGCTTCGACCAATTCCTCGTCGCTCTCGTCACTTGAATCGTCCTTTGCACTACCGTTCCTGATATCCTTGCCGACGCCCATGCCAAAACTAGGGATGCGCGGTGCAGCACCAGGCTTCTTACCGCCAGTCATGAATTTGACACTACCAAGATGCATATTATCGACTTCATTGGGGCGAGCCAATACTTCCGCTTCGATGAGTCGGAGGCGTTCGAGAATTTCCCTTGTGGTAGGGCGTTTGAGTGGATCGATGGTAAGGCAGTCAATGCACAGAGAAATAAACGCGTCTGGGCAGTCAGGACTCGCCAGATTGCGAACTTCTTCTTCATCGATACCAAACGAAGGTGGTGTCCGTTTGAAATGTGTGTCATCAGCAAGGCGGCGCGCTGCGATCTCGCAAAAGATGATCCCGAGGGAGAATATATCCGTAGGCAGATCAAATTCGTCGCCAAGCAGGATTTCGGGCGACATGTACGAATCGGTACCGCAAAACGTCAGACGCTTCATCTCATCTTCATTCCGCGCTGCAATGCGAGCAAACCCGAAATCCGTGATCTTGAGCCGGCCATTTGACGTTACTAGCAAGTTTTCTCCCTTGAGATCACGGTGTATGCATTTACGGGCGTGAAGATATGCGAGCGCACGGGCGATGTCTGTGGCAAAAGAGATCCGAAGCCGCCAGGGGAAGAGTTTGGATTTGTCAAAGATGTATGACCTGAGGTTGCCGTTTTCAATGAATTCGGAGATGATGAATATTCGTCCGTCTGGATCCGGGGCGCGAGAAAGTCCCAGATAAAGCACCACATTGGGATGCCTTGCTTCCTTCATAAGACGCCATTCCCGCTCAAAGTACTTGGCAACATCGTATTCCGTCGACGGAAGCACCTCCTTGATCGCAACTTCTATTCCCAGATATGTCCCTACAGCATTGATGTGTATTCAAGCTAGGAAAGACGCGAGATCGTAAATGGCGGACCTTTGTAAACGTTACCAAAGGATCCCGATCCTAGCTTTTTCCAAGACCCTTGGATATCCTGCGAATTATCAGCCAACGAGATTCAGGGAACAATTTGAGAAACGAGCCTCGTATGGAATAACATCGAATGCGTCAGACATCGTGTTGCGGTGACCAACGACGACCTCACTGGGGTCTAGGAAAACAGCCTGGTATAGTGGCGAGCGGAAGGATGATGATGAGAGTCGAAGACCAGCAGCTTATTCCAAGTTGCCCTTTAAGGACAGGATTCGCACGCTCAGTGCGAGCTGTTGACCGTGGGACTGAGTTCTTTCTTATGTTTGTTTCAGAGATTTCACTTGGGACCGAAGGCTTCGTTGAGGAGGAAAGGGCAACCAAGATTCTTCATAGTCGTAGTCAAAATATGCCTCGACTCTTCGAATTTCCTTCACTTTTCGATTTATCGTGATCCCAAGCTCAAATTGAACGTTTTGGGTTAGCCAGTGCCCTTGAGCGACGAATCCACCTCGAAGTGAGATTCACAGAACGTCTGGTCCCAATCAGACCATCGGCTATGGCCCTCACATCTATCACTCTATCGCTTCATGTAATCAAAGCGGTAGTCCTAGAAAGTAGGCTGATCACAAGTTTACTGTGCCGCCACCGTCTCGGGTATCTCACTGCGCCTGCCGCCACCGTACCCACTACTGTAGCCATCGCCCGGTTGTCCTCCTCCACCATATCCACCATTGTAGCCATCGCCCGGTTGTCCGCCTCCGCCGTACCCACTGTAGCCACCGTCCGGTTGTCCACCTCCACCGTAACCACCACTGGCCCTGCCTCGGCCAGGCTTTCCTTGACGGGGAAGCAGGTCCCGAATATCATTAGCGCTCACCCAGTTGCCTGTACGTCTCCCACCATTTCTAGCTCCATCTACATTTCCGTCTCTACCGTCTTCGCGGCTTACACGCATTTTTCGAGTGTCCTCCGCTGTCTTCGGGTCACCGTTTCCGGGATAGGCGCTGGCGGTCACGATGACAGCGGCGAAGAGCGTGATGAAAGAGAAACGCATGGCTTGAGTATATCTAGGCTGACATCAGCTTCTCATATATCTCTGACATCTCCTGGAGTGTACTTACCTAGCTGGTTGGCCCACAACTCAATTGCTGCCGACTCTATCCAGGTCTTGTCATCCTTTTATACATGCTCATCTACCTGCCCAACAATTGTATATAGGTGGATTCTGATTGTCACGGCATACTTACCACCTGGCTGAGGAAGAATACAACCTCTCATCTACAACACTCTAGTGAGGCCTTCTGGACTCAAATGAGACGCATAGAGCCAGTTGTTGGCGTGATGCTCACCATACATGCAGAACAAGACCCCTCTATTGAAGCTTGCGTTCAGTCGATTGACTGATCGTCTTGCCTATCAATCAACGCTTAGCACTAGCAATGACAAGGAGGGAAGTCCTAGGCCTACATATAAGTAACTTGTCTAGCCATATGCATTTAGCAACCAAAACCGAAAGGATTGACAGGTTCAATATGATCATATTGTTACGCCCAATCCCACTTAAAAGGTAAGTATGGAAGTTGTAACTAAATGGGGCTTGTGACAGCCAACGGTTTCAAGCATCCACTTTTCTAGCCCCCTCATCCTTTTCCGCCTTCTTCTTGGCCTTATCAAGGTTCCCAATCACGGGCAGTTGCTTAGCTGGAGGTGGGTCACAAAGAGTAGGGACAACAGGTGTCCCGATGGCATCGTAGTACCCATATACGTGCTGATACCCCGCAGTGGCAAGAAACTCATCCCAAGTTTGCGGAATGGCTGGCACACTGCTCGGTGTAATCCTGCTCCCTTGAAGTGGCACATATTTAGGTACACCTGATAAGACCAACACAAGCACAACAGCCCCAACAGCCTTTGATACTGTATCATTGAGGTCCTTGGGCAACTGGCCATATAGTTGGATGATGTTGAGGAGGTTTTGACCTGGCACCGAACCGGTATTCCAAGCATGGGGAACGATGTCATACATATTCCAAATAACAGTGTTCCACGATTTGTACGCGGAATCGCCTATGTCGATTCGGGGGAAGGTGCCAGCATAAAGGTCGGCAAAGGGACCATTGCCTGGGGAGGGGCCGGCAATTGGGTAAGTGAAGGTATTGGATTGTGGAGCGTTGATATCGCCTGCTTTGACTGCGGCCAAGGCGACAGTAGGGCTCAACACGCCGCCAAGACTGTGTCCAGTGAAGATGATTCGAGAGGTTGCTGGGATGGTTCGAAGGAATTTGGAGAGGGTGACACCATCGCTGGTGGGTATATTGAGTATTCGATGAACACCACTTGCTGTCCCGTAGGCAATATACGGCTTCGTCGCATCGACCTCGCTTGTGATGATAGGGAACGTAGGCAAGCCAAATTCCAACCACTGGTTGAAATCAACTACTACGCCAACATCGATATCTTCGTGGGCATTGATGTTGGAATTGGTGGCAGTACCCGTGATCGATATAACGTAGGTATCGTGGGATTGACCATCCTCGAAATTGGCCGCAGAATTGTGAGCAATATACCAAGTGTGGTCCGCAGCACCCGACGTATCGGTGGGATCAGCCTTCCAGACGTTAGGGCCCCAAACAACCTTCCAGTTGCCGATGTTCATCTTGTCGATGGTTGGCTGCAACGCGTCGGACGTCTTCTTCTGGAGGTCGGATTGCTTGCCCACACAACCCGTCGCAATGCCAGAGGCCATGCCCAGGATGAAGACTTGTTGGTGGATGTTGAAGGAAGACATTGTGCCTGGAAGGTATATGGTCAGTAAGAAGCATTGACAATAGTGCATGAAGCTTACACTGCGTGTTTGTTCTTCTATGTGATGAGGCCACCCCATCGTCGTGGAGTGGGTCTTATATATGCCCAAGGGACCATGCTGCTCACCCAATAGCAACGAGGATCAGGGTGAAGGTGAGGGTACGGCGAGTGTGGGGAGTAGAGTGTGAACTCGAGCAAGTCGCACCCGAATAGCAGCCATCGAGCGAAGTACATCGTTGAGGTACATCCATAGAACTGTTCTCGCATGCCGTCACAACCCACAGCCCCGCATCGGACCACAACAGTGGCACATCGTTCCATGTGCGAGCCCTGAGCTTGAGCTTCATATCTTGCACAATGTACATCTCATTGCGCGCACAGCTGATCACCTGGTACTGGCAGGTGTTGCCCCCAAGTTCCAAATACCGCGCGAGGAATCATGACTTGTAAAGGCCGCCAATCCCAGTTGGCATCGAATGGTTACAATTAATATACGCTTGGCTAACAAACGACAACGGTACTTACCAGCTCCCGCTTCGAGAATACGTGGTATGGATTCTGTATAGAACTTGCATGGAAGATGATGGAAGTAAAAGAGTAAAAGACGATCCCGATTGAGTGGCTACCGAGGAACGTCACATTTACCAATTCCCCACAGAACTTGCCAATAACATTCATAGTCGAGCTCCAGTTACGTTCTAAACTGATTCTGACTGCATCAGCATATGCATGGGAGAAGTCAAGGTTCAACCAGCGCTTAGATGATGGGCGTTGGTCGTAGCCCCTTAGGAGTCCTATCAACCCCTCGACCAATCGACTCTTGAAGATGGGTTGAAAAGGCTGTGAATCTCCTTGTCTTATGAGTGTCATGTGTACATGTGTACCAGTTCATATTAATATTGAGTCTCGGATCATATTCGATGGTACAGGAGTATAACAAGCTGAGATTACGTCGACATCAACGACACCATAAGATCCCAGGAACTAGCTCTATGTACTTGTAAGATAGATTTTCCAGCTAGCCCAGGAAGCAAGCGAGCATACATCGCAGAAAGGTACGACATACCACCGACACTGATTTCATACCCCATAGGAAGGCGGAGACAAAGTTCGACCGCCTTCAATGTGCACACTGAACCCAGTTTTGCGTCGATGGCCGCCCATTGTTTGCGTTGGTGGATGTCTGGTGGAATGATACGGCCGGGACGGACCGAAACCTTTATTGTGACATGTTCAAGAGACTGGAGGAAATCCAGAGGCAGGTCGGTAAAAAATGCACTCAGCACGGGGAGCATGGTTTGGTCTTGAATGTCGGGCATTGTATCGACTGACACATGAATATCCAAAGCCAGATGCCGGACGTTATGGTAGTTATTAGATATCGGAATTCTGGGTGGGCTTTCAAGGAGCGAGCCTACTTATATCATGTCGATTAGTAAGGCGGAATCTTCCATGTACTCCAGGCACTCACGATCGACGAACAAGTACAGGCCCAGCTTAGAAACGGTCGTGGGGATCCCAGCAGGTGGGAAAGTTGGACAGAATGGCGCGGAAAGTGAGAGATGTTGCACATAAACGCGAAGATTTGAGGGGAAGATCGCATGTTCAAAGTGATATTGACCAGGACTGGTGAAGCTCAGAATATCAAGCCTCTTGAGGTCCACGATTGCCTCGTCCAGAGGGACAGAGACTACCTGGGTAAGGTGGTTTGTATTGTCTTCGGGAGTGAGTTCGTCTAGCTTCAGACGCTTCAACGAGGTGGCACAACATCCCAGAAAGCCACTCAACTCTGTGGCGTTGGGCGAAATTGACCGGAGCATCAAAGATATATCTTCGCACTGCGATTGGGAAATCATGATTCCCAGTGTACGAGTCAATGCTGAGGGAAGTTGACGCCAAGTATTATCGATAGCAAACCCGAGTTTCCTGACATTTCGAAGGAGTAGGAGGAGATCCCATAAGTTGCTATTGCAAACAAGATACGGGGTGGCGGCTCGCGCTTGGTTTTTGGGTCGGGGTAGGGTGCGCGAGGCGAGTTTAAGCTCTCGAATATAACCAGCTAAATGTGGACGTAATTGAAGGAGGTGAAGCAGGCGGCTGACATTCTGTGCAACTTTGCGTTCATCCCGATGGAGTGCTGTTGACAGCTCAAGTCTGTGAAAGAGGAGCTTTTGCGCAGAGGGGGTCCAGGATGCACAGACTATAGCACAAGAACGTAGCGCAGTAAGCCCGGATTCGTAGCTTAGGTCCAGTTTGTCGAGGACGAGGTCGACGATATCAAGAGGGATGAAAGGAGCCATGGTGAGTCCCATAAGACATTGTTAAGGTCGCTTGAAAGTCGCTTTTATACCAGCAGTGTGGCCAAGAAACGTTCATAAGTGCCACTGCCACGTGTGAGTATGGGTGGTTCTAGCACATACCCTTTGAAAGGGACTCTCAACTAAATCATGAAAATATCGCTTAGCAGTGGGAAGCAAGGTGACCCAAGTCGCGAGAAGGCGGCAGCCTAGTATATATAATCACCTACGCAGACAAACGTGTCGACACAACATGTCACTATAAGAGCCTCCTTCTTAGCTAGCTCAGGAAGCAGGCGGATTTAGAGCAAAGTAGTGACGTCTGAGACGAAACCATCCTTAACCTGCTGCGGAAGGTAAAGAGAGATCGCAGCAACCTCCAATGTGCATACCGAACCCAGCTTCGAATTAATAGCCGCCGTTGATCACGTTGGTGACGATCTGACTCAATGACATCAACATTTCCTGGATACACCTACGAACTTCATAACCATGCATTGGAGATTTGATAGGCAGCCGAATGGCAAATCGGTGAAAACATGCTCAACACGAATAGCGACGCTCCTCTGAAGTCTAGAACTAAGATGCGAATATCTTTGAATTTATCGGCAAGGATCGGCACTCTAGGAGGGTTCTGAAAGAGCTTGACTAGGGGGAGCCGTTAGTAATTTTGCGGACCAGACAGTAAATATGGACCTGCCTTCTAGCCGCAGAAACAAGGACAGCTTGGTAACAGTGGCAGAGACGGGCGGGTGGGAAGTATGGGAGGGGCGGCACAGAAAGAGCCACACGCTGGGTATAAACGCGAAGATTCGGGAGGAAGAAGACGTGTTCAAGGCAATATCCCTCAGACTTGATGAGGCGTATAGTAACAAGCGCGCTCAGCTCCAGGATGGGCCTATTAGGAGGGGCGGAGATTGTACGACCAGAGCGAGTCCTGTTGTTATCTTTGAATCCTGGTGTCTCCAAGATCATTAAAGAGTCGTGCAGTGGGCCAGCAATGCAATCAACTCCTTTGCATGATTCGAAGACGGGAGGATCATCAGACGTATTTCTTCGGACTGGAACTGAGATATAGTGTCCATCAGGGCACGGGGGAGGAGAGACCACAGGTCGCTGTTGCACACGAAAAACGGGTTGACAGCTGTTTGACGGCGTTTTGGGCCTGGAAGAGTGCGAGATCGGAGGATATGCTCCCGGATGTATCCAACAAGATGCGGGGGTGTCTGTAGAGCATGAAGGAGGCGGCTAATACTCCGTGCAGTTCGCCGCTCCTGGTTGTGGCAACTAACCGCAAGCTTAAGCCGTCGAAAGAGGCGTCTCTGCGCAAAGAAAGTCCATGACTTGCAGACCAATGCACGAGAGCGCAGCGCAGAGGGGTCAGCTCTCCGGTTATCAACAGGTTCTAGCTCGTCAAAAATGAGGCTGACAATGTCGAAGGGGATGAATAGGGGAATGGTAAGAGTGACGGTGGCCTTGCTCTAAGAAACTCAGACTCTTATATACTTTCGCGATCACGTGCCCAAATGTTGGACCAGCGCCAGTTTGTTGGTCGCACATTCTTCCATTCGTTCACTCATCCACATCCCTTCCTCCTCGTTTCATCACCTCACAACCAATTCATTATCTGTACAAATCTTACACTGAGCTCTTTGAACGATACCATGGACTGCTATGAATCGCCTAGAAGACCAGCGAAGCGCGTGGCATCCCCGGTCTCAGTCACAAACAAATACTCCGCAAAGCGAAGAAGGATTTCCTTGGCTTCGACGGATTTCGCTCGCGAGCTGGACTTTGAGCATGATAGAAGGGGGGAACAAGGTCCAAGCCTGGGTCCAACAACGGTGGTTCGTAGTCGCCTTTCTTTGATTCTTTGAGCGAGGAAAGGCGCACATAATAACACATTTGCCACCCACGCAGGCGGATCGCTTCATTTCATCGCGGCCCAGGCTTTCTCTACCTCTGAACACAACACCACGAACAAACCGAATCGCCAAATCTTTTGACCTCACCGATGACCGTGTTCTCAGTTTCGCCGACGCCCAAGCGTCAACATCGAACTACAAATCACAAATGACTTCCCTGATGCGCACTTCTGCGTCACAGCTATACGCTCAGGACCCCGTTCTTCGACCGACATCCGTTGCAGCCAACCTGGCCACTCACAAACAATCTATTATGGCGCTAGACACGCCTGGCATTCCGCTGGACACATTCGCTAATCCAATATCATGGTCACAACATAACTGTATAGCCGTTACCTGCAATGATGGGGTTTATTATCAGAACTTGGAAACTAAGGTCGTGCGGCGGCTAGCGACCGACCGACGAATATCTGGCCCCGCAAATAGCGTGTTATCGTTACAATGGGCGGGGAAGGAGAGGGAGAATCTTCTTGCTATCGGTACGACGGGTGGTGATGTGCAAGTGTGGGAAACGTGGAAGGAATGCACTGGGGTGAACCAGATGCTCAAATCTTGGGAGATCGAGAGCGCTCGTGTCACGGGTCTGGCCTGGAATGAAAGTCTCCTCACCGTTGGTCGGTCCGGCGGCATTATTGATCTGTACGACGTCCGAGACAAGGATAAAGTCCGCAGTATTGAAGGCCACAAATCCACTGTGTCGGGAATGAGTTGGAATATTGATGGCAAATTCCTGGCTTGCGGGGATAAGTCAGGAGTGGTGCACATTTGGGATGCGAGGGCAAGTAAGGACTTGTGGTCGGATGTTGGGAGGAGGAGCTCTAAGATGAGGCATCGTGGTCCAGTCAAGGTACTTTTTTGTTACTCGAACGTTGTCGTTGATCTCTAACAGCATTGCAAAGGCACTTGCATGGTGTCCATGGGAGCCGAACTTACTTGCGACGGGTAGTGCCTATCCCGAGGGCAGAATTCGTATTTTCTCCGCCACAAATCTGTCCTCGCCGCCAACACCAATCTCCTCCCTCACTCTCGATACGTCTGTTCTCTCCCTTCATTGGTCCCCACACTGCCGTGAGCTTCTTAGCACGCAAGGCTCTTCATTTGAGCCTCCCAAATCGCTACAAACGACACGGGGCGGCGTGGAACCCAGTTCCAGTGCAATCCGCGAGGCCTGGAGGACCAACATGATTACACGTAAATCCCCTTTGACTAATTCGATCCTGGTACACGCCTACCCTTCTTGGAAACGCTTGCTCACTATACCATGTGCGCATCCTGGGGTGGTAGCACATAGCTGCTTGAGCCCGGATGGGACCAAGATATTTACGGCTTGTGCATTCCAGGAGGCGTTGAAGATGTGGAAGGTTTGGGAGGTGAGGCCGCAGGTTGAGAAGAGGGAGAGTATCTTCGATAAGTGTATTATACGGTAGTGTTGTTTGTTTTGCCTAGGCTTGTATATTACGAGTGTGGATAAAGTAACTTTCCCACAAACTTGGGCGGGAACTTGGCTTACTCCCATCTCCGACACCCAACCGACTTTGCAGGGAGCCGATTTGATGTTTCTTCGTCAGGATGCTTACCCAAATCCGATTCTCTCATATGTCTCGCAAGTACGTCCCCAATCATATCTAATGTCGTCGTGCTCGATTACTTACTTCGTACAGGCGTCAACAGTTCCAGGGCAAATTTTTCGACCTCAGCGCTGAAATATTCGAGCAAATAACCAGCTACCTTGGCCTAGGCTCACATTTTAGATTTTGCTTTCTTTCACACCAAGTCCATCGCTACCTCCTACCGAGCTACCTTCGAAGATGTGGCCTTGAACATTCAGATGATCTGACAACTCTGGATACGATCAAGTTGGATGCTGATGACGCCGTGGAGATCGCTTTTAGAGTGGTTAGAGCCTCCCCCTTGATCACAACCCTTCGACACCTACACTGCACATTCAATGTCCCTCAATACCAACTACTACGGGAGTTTCATATCGTTAAGAACACTTTGACCAAGCTGCGGAGGGTTGAAAAGGTTACTCTGGACTTCTCGTTGGTTCGTGAAGCCCTCAGTCGTGGTGGTCCCACCTTCAGCCCTGCGGTGGAATGGCGCGATGGCTTCGCAAAGCTCATGCGGATTATAGTGATGAAGTCACCGTCGGATTTGAAGATTATAGGGAGAGCTCATAGTTTGTGGTTCACGTCCATCCGCCGATTGCAATTGCAGGACGGGATGCTTCACACCTTCACCCGACAGGGCCACCGATGCAAAAGGCTTGCGGCAGCGCTATTCTCGAGCCTTTCATCCCCATCAACATCCACGCCTCTTACCCAGATTATTGGCTTCGTGGACCTCGGGTCAATAACTAGCCTTACCATAGAATCTTGCGAAATTGCCTCGCATGAGTGGGAGCTACTCGGCCCATACCTCATCCTCTCCGGATTAACTACGCTGAAACTGAACTTTGATTCTCAATGTTCTTTTGATTCACTCGTACTATTCCTCGGAAGACATCCGACGATCACTACATTACATCTTGACGGATTGTCGGTCTGGCCTTCGCAACCGTGCAAATCGCTTGCGCCAGCCTTTCTTCCGAAGCTCAAGTCACTTCATGCCCCGCTTACTGTATTTTTCATATTCTACGACGAAGATAATATCGGAGCGTCCGCTCACGCTTTAACAGACATGGAGATCTCCCTTCGCGTTCTGACGTCTTCCTATTGGAACGACGCCCCAGGATGGCGGCGCATCCTACCAAAACGATTACAGGGCATCCCCGGGTCACTGCGTCTCAATATACAAACCCAAACCCCTTCCTGGATGACCGATCCCCCATACGCACCCATAAGCTCTCCCTCCATCATTGGGTTGACCTTGGACATTAACGAGGAATTCACCGGACAACAGTGGGAGTTGCTTCCTGGTTGGCTGTCTCAGTTTCCTGACCTTCAGTGGTTCTGTGTGAGGCATGCTAAGCAGGCTTTGAGAAGCCATACAGTTGCGCACGAAGACAACTTTGTGAGATCGGCGCTCGTTGAAGGTCTAGGTCAGGCTCCGCGTCTTCGTGAGATTACCATCGATGGACGTTCGTATACGTTGGGAGATGCGGAGACGTGAGGAAGCTTAGGAGGCTATGGCGGGCGACTTGTCCTAGTAGCGTACCCAGCTACGTAACCCATGTGTAGGTAGTCGCACCCACTGTGCCAGGAATCGCGTCAACGAATGACGAACAAGTTACGAGAACCAACAGCAACCCGATAGCAAGGTTTGTCCGTCCAGCTAATATATCATACGACAAGAGAGGACATACACACGAAGAACATAGACGAATGGATCTCAGGTACCTCCACCGCCAGGTAAATTTGTGTGCGGTCTTGGAGGAGAATCGGCGAAAGCTTGTCGAGCTTCTGAAGCTACGTCGAATATCGAAGCCGAGTCACTCAGATCTAGAACCCGCGCGTCTTCGTCATCGTCATTATCAAGGAACTCTTGAGAAGACGGTCCGTCGTCTTCGCTCAGTCTAATGTTTCCCTCTGAACGCGTCCATGATTTCAAGCTGCGTCGAGATTACTCGTCAGCTAGCTATTCCGGCACCGTAGGTATATTACTCACTGTAGTGTCTGGGAAACGATCCTCCGTAGCGTCTCTGTTCGTCTCCACAGGATAAAGAGCCCACATAAAGTGCAAGTTGTGAAGAGAAAAATCATGGGCATGTTCCCGCCCAAAGGCTGAGGTTTGTGGCCTTCGCTAGGCTCTGGATTGATGAAATCGAGACATGCGTTAACAGAATGAAGTCGGAAGGAAACGAGGTTGCTTGCCTCCAGGAGTAGACGGTGCCATGGATGTGTGAGAAGTGGTCGAAACTCACGAGACTGCGCTTTGGTGGCTCTCGATCACAAGCGCCCAACTTTCACCCAAACCACCAACATGCGAACATCCGCAATCCGGTTCCTCCAGGTCGTCCCTCGAGCATCGCTGAAGGTTAAGCCCAGCTCCGTCGTTCCAGCACCAAAACCTCAGACGGAAGAGCTGAAAAAACCGACACTCATCGACGTGTTGATGAAGCGAAAAGAGAAAGCCGGACATGCATGGCCATCAAATCTACGCATAGAGCCTGTAGTCAAGAAGGAGATGTTGCAGAACGTTCGTGCTGATGTTAGGGCGGATCTAAAGGCTCTCCTTCGGGAACGATAGCGTGGTTGGTGTCTGGCTAAGCTTTACGCATCGTGTCCACAGTTGCTTACGACTACCCTTATACCTAGGTACTTCTTGCGATAAAACTTAGTTGACTTTTATACGATGCCTCGGCTGGAAAC
This sequence comes from Pleurotus citrinopileatus, assembly GCA_017312325.1. NCBI lineage: Eukaryota > Fungi > Basidiomycota > Agaricomycetes > Agaricales > Pleurotaceae > Pleurotus > Pleurotus citrinopileatus. The sequence goes on from BHFW01000002.1 coordinate 956,652, forward strand.
GCCCATTCCATGCCTGTGACAAGTGCTGTCTGTTGCCTGTTGCCGTGAGCTAGCACCCAAATTGGAATTCAATCGCCTCGCACGCTCGGTTTCGGTTACTTGAGTCCTATACGTATATTCTCTATCATTACACACCACGGTGAGTACGAAGCGGAAAGCCCGTTGCAAAGTACTGCGAGGGGAACCTTTGCTTCATTTTCTAGGCCTCAACGAGCCACTTGACATGTTCACTTCGAGCAACCTTCCTCTTTCTAATTTATCGCCCTTTTTGCGCATACCTTCTTCGATTTATCGAGGGCCGGTTGTATATCCATGACTCCTGAATACACCTTCGTTTAGGCTGATTTTGTGGCACTAGCATCGCTATGGGCGGGCCGAGTGCGCGTTGTAAGGTTTGATTGGTCAGTTCTTCTAGCAGCACCTGCGATTAGAATATATTGTCAGTCGCCGTGGTGAGTTTCTGCTAACTTGGCATCGATGTATGGGCTTTGGTAAGGGCTGTCGAATAGGCCCTTGGGTAGGAAGGCTTCAACGGCGTGAGGAAACATCTTCTGCTCTCTGGCTCACATTGATTCCATCGTTTTGCTTTTCGTATATGATGATGCACTCTTCTATCGTTGCCTTACTTGGGCACACAGGCTTCAAGGAGTGAAAGGCCGAATATACTCTGTCAAGCCCTCCCCCGACCTCCTCCTCAACGTCACCCACGCGCGGTTGCAAGACACCACCGATTATCCCAACCCCACCTCCCTCAGCTAGGCCACCCCTTGAAACTACCCAACAACAACCCTGTATCTGGACCTTTGCTTGTCATCCAGCATGGCCTCCCCGCTCTACGTGCACCTGTGCAAGCGGAGAATAGCGCTAAATAGCCCTATTCGTGGTCGACTTCCGGCTGCATGTGCCATACAGCAGCGTCAACCATTTTCTATCATTCTCTACGTTCCGGTTTGAGGTCTTCACTTTACCCCCATGCTCGCGCCCTTAAACAATGTGAAGGGGTTCGCCATTGCATCCTCCATCCGTTTATGGGCGCTTTCACGCCTCACCCAGACCACGAATCCGATCAACCTCACGATCGTAGGCGCTCATAAACGCTAGCGAAATGAACTCATTGTACGATCCCCATAATCTGCGACTAACCCACCCTACCCCGAGAATACTGATGAGTCTTCATTTTCCATGTTGTAGACGCCAAAATATGCCACTGCTGACAGAACGTGAAGTGGTTCTCCCTCGACGGTGTCTATGCTGTTTCGTTTCCTATTGGTGCTGCCTTCTTCAAGCTCCTTCCGCCATAGCTGCTTCTGCTCTTCGTGGAATCCGTCATACATTCAGTTTTCCTGCTCATCAATTTACGAGCGTCAATCTGCAGTTTGAATGCCTCAATGCTACACCTCGCAGCCTGTCTCCACAACCCGTCGCGCGTCTACCAGTATAAATGCGTGGATGGGTTCGAGTATTCTTCCATAGTTCCTCCTTTTTTAGTTTACTCTACGCACTTACTTCAACACCCTCTTGCTATAGCCATGACTTTTGGCCTGGTTGGCGATCTTATTCACGGCGGAACCACTTTCGTCACTGGTGCAATCGACTCAGTGCACCACCATACTGACAAGACGCTTGACGCTGTCGGGCTAAGCGCATTCATCCCACCCGTACTCCATGAAGCATCCGACGGCCTCCTTGCCACTTCACGTGACGTAGTGGGTGTCGTCGGCCACAATGCTGGAAGCATACTCCAAGGTCTTGAGTAAGTTTCCATGCCTTTGTTTGCCAGCCGCTGGAACTCAAGTGTGATCTGGGTTTTTATAGCAAGGTCAAGCTTCATCAACACGACCCAGCCCTCATGTACGTCCTACTCTGCATCGGTAGCTGCTCATCGCTCACCAATGGCGTGCATATTCAGGGGAAATATCCGAGGAGCCACTGGTGCATCATTCGTCCCGATGAATAACACTTGTATGCAACAGTTCGTCCCCCAACAAGTATGCATAGTACGTGACGTAAAGCACTCAGCTTCATCTTTCCTGTCCTCACTATTTTCACCCAACTCACTCTAGATTTGTCAATTCCGACCCCAAGTTGGGACCTCCCCACTCTGCGGTCGCTGCGCCGAAGTAGCTTATCTCAGAGCTCAGCACCATTCCCTCGCGGGTCAGTACCAACAATCCGCCTCGAACCAAGGAGCAAGTATGAACACTGCCAATATGCTGAGCTATGGGTACACTCAGCAACGAACGAAGTACAATCACAGTTTTTGAGACGGTCGAATACTAGTTTTCTAGCTGGAGGATTACCGAGGGGCGGCGTTATTTATGGCCAACGGACGCCTGGGGCGTATCATGGGTTGAGTGCTATTGCATATTTTGTATCAGGGGTTTCGCCTTGTAATTATACATCGCTGTCGACTCCTATATAAGATCTGGAGATCTGACGGACTGCAGTGGGTTGGGGGTCAATATTTCGATCCCAATTTCGTTCACTGCAAGCATGGTGTGATCAATTCGGGAATCTGTTATACATTGCTTGTTGCATAAGTACAAACACCGACAACAACTAGACACGGGGGAAATAGCGAGCCAGTATGAATCGCTTACCCCCCAATCCTGTCAATCAACCCCTGCCTCAGTGACTATTAAACCTGCCTGCGATAGCTGCCTGAATTGGTTTTCTACACACTGCAGCGCGACATCAAGAGTGATCGATCCTGGTTGTGGAGCACGGAAGTGGTTCGCGTGAACACGAAGTTTGAAAACGAGTCGGCGAAACAGATCCCAATCCTCTTTTGAGCTATATCTGTCGGTAAGAACGAGTATTGTTAGCTGTTCGAGACCTTGAAGGATACTCTGAGGGATGCGGTCGAGGAAACGGTAGATAACGCGGTGGCTGAGCGCAAGTTGCCCGTATCATGGTAAAAAGCTATCTGCGAGGTTCGTATCGCCAGGAGACGGATGTGTGTGTACAAACTCAGGTCGGGGGCATCATGTAGTATCTCAGGATGAACGATCCCTGCTGAGGGATTGTATATATCAGGATAATGTTGCGTATGGACCCCGGATAGAGACATACATAGGTCCTGCGGGCCCAATCTCAGATGAAGGATTGTGTAGGGAATATAGGAAGGTATAGTAGGGACAATGGCAGTAGGATTGGTGAGCACTTGCGTGTGCTTGCGAGGATTTGGCATGCTGAGCCAGTTAGGGGGGAAACCAGGTGTTGCAAAGCAAACTGGGACAGCATGAACTCCTCCAATCGCCCTAGCACGACGATACTCGAAGTGGTCATTGGAAGGTTGTGGATTATAACTTCGGCTTGAGAACCACCTCCATCCTCCCCAAAGAATGAGAACAAGAGCGCAGTAGCAAGACAAGCCCTGCCCCCGACTCATCATCAGCCAGTGACCGCCCAAGAAAGTGATTTCTTCGACACATAGTTTCGGAGTAGTCGTGTGTAGATATTTGAGCAACTCATCAGGAAACCCACGGTATAGTAACTTGCAGAGGTTGAGGCGCCTGAGACGAACGCATTTTTGTAGAACAGAGAAAAGCAATGTGAGAAAAACAGGCCGCAAGTCAGAGCCTCCAGGGTCAATAGTAAACTCGCGAAAGAATGTGGCAATATGGGGTGAATGGGCAAATAAGTCAAGCAACGTCTGCAGTCGAATTGTAAGAAAGCCTTGATCGTGGGAGACAGATATCAACTTGAGCTCATGGAAGAGATACTGCTGTGCAAGAGGCAAGCAAGAGACCGCCAACGCTTGCAAAGTAAAGAACTTCAAGATTCGAATGCGACTCCAGTAGGAAGTAAAGATAAAAACTCTTCGAAGATAAGTTCCACTGGGAGATCCATGGCTGCTGAGTCGATGATGGTTGGAAAGGAAGGTTTGAATTCAGCGCCCACGTAGCAATTTCCGCGAAGTCACAGCGGTGGGATGGCCCGGCAGTGACTGAGCCTCCCTTTGCCAGCCACCCGAAATGATATCTATCTGTGGAGACCAGCAATTTATGTCCTCAAGTTTGCCTCCTTGTCAATTTAGAGATGGGCTAGTCTCGTTATTTTGCAGATATACGAAAGACTTGCGAAAACCAAAGACCTTTGCTTGAGCTGGAGAATCAGCTAGAAGCACGCACCCCATCCAAGGCGGTATTACCGATGCCAGCGTTGTACGTTGGCATCTGGCCGGACCCAGTTATCAAACGTCCGTAGGCTCAAGGACGGCTCTTCCTCTTTGACAGTGCTGGTTCCAAAGTTTCTTGGGATGACGAAGCGCGGGGAGGACTTCACCGGGTCTCAAAGCTGTGCCAATCCCCCGCGTTCACCGTCTTCCATGCTGATATGCACATCCAACCCGACAGGTGATGCACGCTGCGCGTATTCTCGAAGTAAAAAAAGGTCGAAGGCTACCGGAAAAATTAGGTTGTACTTCCTATGGGGTTTCTTTTGAAACACACCAATGTGGACTGCACATAAATGTGGCTTCCTCCGCCGACGCCGCGACGGTGTAGCCTGTAACGGCATGAGCTTCGCCATACTCAGGTCATTGTGTGGCCTCGATAGAAGCCACTATCTGGACGCAGCATAATCTACTCTTGCTCCACTACGCATGCTCACCAAGCCACAGTCACAGCCTCCTTTCCATTGGAAGGGAGGTCCAATACAAAGGAGACATATATAAGGAGGACCGAGCTTCACTCTGCGATCAACATCTCAGCTAGTCAACCAACAGTGGGTTACTTTGCGCACTTCTTCCAATCCTGCGAACTGACCATCTTTTTCTCAGGCATTATGACCTCATACAATATTCAGCAACAAGTCTTCTATCTGTCCATAGCTTCCAATCTCGTTGGGAGCGGTTCAGGCAAGCAACCCGACCTCCAGGAGGCATCGAGTGCATTACAGGCTATCATCGACAAGATGAAGATCGGCAACTGGACAGTCGCCTGGGGCCCTAATATCTGGAAGGCCAAACCCACCGCCGAGTCCGTCATCGCGGACCACCGTTGGTACATCGTGCACAACTCCTCAGCTGTCTTTGAGGACAACAAATCGTACGACACTTACGTTGTGTCAATTGCGGGTACCGCAGCCAACTCACAGGTTGATTATGCGGAAGACATCGATGTTGACACCGTGGTTGACTTTCATCAATGGTTGAAGTTCGGCTTAACTACATTCCCTCTCCCTGCAACTGACATTGACCCGTCAAAGCCATACCTCGCGTATGGGACAGCATGCGGCATCCACCGACTTCTGAACATTCCCACCAGCGATGGTGTCACCCTGCCCAAGTTTCTTGGAACCATCCCGGCGACGTCTCGAATCATCTTCACCGGGCACAGTCTTGGAGGTGCACTGAGCCCTACTGTTGCTTTAGCTGCCGTCAAGGCAGGCAATATCAATGCGCCCCAGACCAATGTCTTCACCTATCCCGTTGCTGGACCTTCCCCGGGCAATGGTCCCTTCGCGGACCTTTACGCTGCCACCTTCCCTCGAATTGGGGTGGAGGGTGCTGGTTACAAGACATGGAACTGTGTCATTTGGAACGTCTACGACATCGTGCCGTATGCTTGGAATACCGGATCTGTGGCTGGCCGGAGTCTTTCAGACATCCCTAGTATATATGGCGAACTACCATATCCCCTTAACGTCAAGGTAATGGGAACTGTAGAAGTGGTCAAGAAGCTCGTCCGCGACTCTGGTGTGCCCGTATACGTCTCACTTCAAGGGAGTCAAATCACACCAAACGCTCCTCCCACTCCCCAAGATTGGGATGGATTCTTTGATACTACGGGGTACCAGCATGTGAATGCATACTACGATGTCCTGGGCGTACCTCATGTCACGCCTATCCTTAAGGCCCCAGAATCCATCGAGGCAGCGAAGCAGATGCCGGTCATTGGTCTACTCAATAAGGTGAGGAAGAAGCAAGAAGCGGAAGAGGGATCCAAAGTAGAGGTGAACGCTTGATGTTAAGTCTTGATCCGAATTACTCGTACTCCTCATGTACTGAGTTCACACAGAGATTGAATGTACTATGACTGATTTAGTTCAAACGCTTGGTGTGCCGAAGATACTTACATCTGTTAAAGATAGTGCCCTCTACACGGAACCTAAGTTCCATTTTCATGCACTGTTCAAGTGCTGCACGAGCTTGGGAACCGTTCAGGGATCAGCTTGTCTCGTTTACATGAATATAAAGGCGGGGATCGGGCGGAACATACCTAGTTGAAAGATGTGTTGGGAATTCGTAGTTGAGGACCCGTGCCGACTGGTTAAAGTATCTCGAAGTTGTGTCATTCCCCCGTATTCGCTGTCTCACACACTGACATGCAAGTTCCAGATTGCGCACGCTATACATATCCTCAATGGAAATAGACACATTGAAAAGCTGAGGGTAGCTATAAATCATGGAGGCCACATCGACGTTGTGTCGAAGCCCACCAGCGTGCAGTTTACACTGCACCTTCTTCAAGTTGATGCGCTGTCGACGGAGGTTGCTGTTCGGACACAGCACAATCTATTCTGCCTTCACACTACCCGCGGAGTCGCCAAATGGTCAATCATAGCTTTCGTTCTATCGGCAGAGCGGTTCGTCACCTCAGGCGTATATAAGGACGACGAGTATCACCGTCTAACCAACCCCAATATTTCACATTTAAGCACACAGAGTGAGTCACTTCTCGCACCACTTTTAACCCTGTATATTGATCAGTTTCTACGTAGGGCATCCAAGTCATGACGTCCTTCAATATTCACCAACAAGTCTTCGGCCTTCCCTTGGCCGCTAATATTACAAGGGGCTTGGAGAGCACGCAGTCCGACATCCAGAAGGAAACATCTGCCGCGCTGCAGCCTATCATCGATGCGGTGAACATTGGTAACTAGAAGGTTGTTTGGGGCCCCAATGTCTGGAAGGCCGAACCTGCCAGCGAGGCCGGCACCGCGGACCACACTTGGTACATCGCGCACAACCCCTCAGCCGTCTTTGAGGACGGGAAATCGTACGATACTTAATGTTGTGGCAATCGCGGCTACCACACCCAAGTCACTCGTTGACTTCACCGAGAGCATCGACGTTGGCATCGTGGTCGACTTTAACCGATGGTTGGAGTTGGGTCTGACCACACTCCCCCTCATCGCAGGTGAAATCGATGCGACAAAGCCATACATTGCATTCGGGGCGGCTAGCGGCGTTCATCGACTTCTCAACTTGCCCACTAACGATGGGATTACTCTATCCAGATTCCTTGGCACTATCCCGGCGACCTCTCGCATCTTATTCACTGGACATAGTCTTGGTGGCGTATTGAGTCCTACCGTAGCCTTGGCCGTAGTCAAGGCAGGTAGTATCCCCGCGCCTTCGTCCAATGTTCTCACTTATCCAACTGCTGGGGCCTCCCCGGGCAATGGCCCCTTCGCAAACCTTTATGCCAACACCTTCCCCCGAATTGGGGGTGGAGGCGTGGGTTACAAGGCATGGAATTGTTCGATTTGGAACATCTACGATATAGCACCATGTGCTTGGGCTATCGGAAGAGTGGGACAGGACCGGTGCCTCTCAAACATCCCCGCCGTGTATGGCGAACTTCCACCTACCCTTAACACCGAAGTATCGGGTGTTGTAGACATAGTCGAAGAGCTTCTTGTCAACTCAGGCGCACCCGCATATGTTCCGCTTCAAGGGAGTCAAATCACGCCGCCAGATGTGCCCGTTACTCCACAGGATTTGAATGAATTCCTCGCTACTGTGGGGGATCAACACATTGCAGAGTACATCAGGGTGATTGGCGCGCCTGATATCCCGCCCATCTTTAGAGCCTCGGGCCCGTTCGAAGTGAACAAAGGAGTGGAAGAGGGCTCCAAGGGAAAGGTAAATGTTTGATTCGTCGACAGGATGAAGTTACATTTATCAGGAGGTTTATTCGCGCTCCTCATGTACCGACTACATTGAAATTTTGGAATATACTGTGACCTTTGAGTTGTACCAATCTCCGAGTAACAACCCTGCCAGCGTCCATTACGGACATTGAGGGATGAGTTTCGATTGAGCCTCGTTGCTGTTATTGGCGAAGCTTAGGGATAAGGACCAGATGCTATCAATAACACAGAGGACGAATCGTCACGGTCATTGAGTTGCTCCGCGACAGTTCTACGAATCTTCCCTTTACTCGTTCCAGCGCATCGATGATACCGATGGATCCAGATTCAGGAGTAATCTGTTCGCGCGGGCGCGGGCGCCGGAGTGAAAGCAGCAGTTGCCGAAACGCCCCAACCTCCACCAGACGGGACAACCTTGAGTCCAACGCATCCCAACCAGTCTGGTCCCAATCATCCTCTGCAACATATTCTTCGGCGATGATGGTAATGGTCAGACGCTCGAGGCACATGAGATTGCTGCATGGAGTATTATCCAGGAAGTGGCCAATGTAGGGCAACACGGCTGCACCACGGCGCGGGGCACAGTCGTCCGTCAAATCAGTCTGTATGGATAGGAAACGAAGATGTGTGAAGGGGCGAATGTCGGGGGCCCCGCATGTACCAGAGGGATCATCCAACACTGATGTAGACGTAATATAAGCGAGTGGAATTTAGGGAGCACAGACTAAATTGACCTACAATGGCAATACAGGACAAACTTCAATGATTGAATTGTTGTGGGCATGCAGGAAGGTAGGTTTGAACCGTCCATGCTGGACACGAGAATGGTTTGCGTGTATGTACGAAGATTCGCCATGCTGAACGCATCGGCACTAAACACAGATACCAAGTTGAGACCGTCCATCTCGAATTCTTCCAAATTGGCCAACTCTTTAAACTCCCACGGAACCGCTGGGGCGATGGCCATAGTTGAGGCACCGGAGAGACTCGTGCAGAAGATGCGTACCCTCCTCAAAGACTTTGAGCAGGACCGTAGCAGCGAGAGGAAGGTATCGACGTGAATGGTCCAATAGGATCTATAAAATCTGAGCTCTTCAAAGCCTGGTCGAGAAACGACTTGTTGCAGAACATATAGAAGCGGTCCAGGGAGAGGATCATGGTGGCCTGTTTCGATGAGGACCAGCTGTTGAACACGAGCTAAATGTTGTAGGACTAACACGACGATATCGCAGAATGCCTGGCTTATAATGATCTGGTTTGCAGAAAGCACAGTGATATCACGAAAGTGTCGAGCAAGATGTGGAGAACAGCCCAATATGACAAGTAGCCTTTTCAATCTGGCTATGATAACATCCTGGTTGTCAAGAAACAAGTGAAGTCGCCTGAAAAGGTGTTGTTGTGCGAGGGGCAACCAGTCTTTGCAGACTAGGGCGCAAGATTTGTGTGCTTTCAAGGCATGATCACCAAGATGTTGCAGGATCAGGGCGACGATTTCTGGTGGAATGTGCATGATGGCTTGTTCGCAACCTTTCTCGGTGGCGCAGTGGCGCATTTTACTTACAGCCTCCGTGTCATACAAGTTCTGTTCGCAGAAAGGTCATAACATGTGCTTATTCTTGTATCATTCACACTTACGACTTCCAATGTGTCGACGTTGACGTCTTTTCCAAACAGTACCGTATGTCGTACATGTACCATCGTGCTCCTTCGACGCCATGGCTTTGGGCTCTGACGGCATGTAAAAACAGTCTTGCTATTCGGGTGCGACCTGGTCGAACTTGCACACCATCACCCATCACCCTCGCCCTTGTCTTCATTGGATGAACCCACGGCCTCTTGGATGTATATAAGGTATGCTGTGCGACAGTGGGATAGACCTATCACAAGGAACAAGCTGAACAAACTCGCGGTGTGAGCTTCACGTACTATTCCCTATCCTCGATGCATTGACTATATACTCTTTAGGTCCGATGTCGGCCTTCAATATCCACCAGCAGGTGTTCGTTCTCGCCGCCGCGTCTGGTATCGCGACAGGCTGCGTTGGTAAACAAGCAGATCTTCAGAAGAAAACGTCGGATGCCTTGCAATCTACCATTGACGGCATGGATATCGGCGACTGGCAGGTCGTTTGGGGCCCCAACGTCTGGAAGTCTGAACCCCTCGACGATACAGGTGCCGCGGACCACACTTGGTACATCGCGCACAACCCTTCGGCCATCTTCGAGGACGGGAATCCGTATGATACATACGTTGTATCAATCACGGGAACTGCTACCAATTCCAACATCGACGCTGCCGAAGACCTCGATGTTGGTGTCGTAGTTGATTTTAACCGATGGCTAGAGTTCGGCTTGACCACGTTCCCCATTGTTGCAAGTGACATCGACAGGGCAAAACCATACATCGCATATGGAACAGCAAGTGGCGTCCACAGACTTTTGAACGTGCCCACCAGTGATGGCTTCACCCTGTCCAAATTTCTCGAGACCATTCCCGCCACCTCTCGTATCGTCTTCACCGGCGCCAGTCTTGGCGGTGCGTTGAGCCCTACCATTGCCTTGGCCGCAGTCAAGGCAGGCAGTATCAAAGCGCCCCAGTCCAATATCTTCACTTACCCCATCTCGGGACCTTCCCCAGGCAATGGTCCCTTCGCCAACCTCTACGCCGACACCTTCCCTCGAATCGGCGTCGACGGCGCCGGCTACAAAGCGTGGAACAGTGTCATCTGGAACGCCTACGACATCGTTCCGCACGCTTGGAATACAGGCCCGGCGCCGGATCGGAACCTCCTCGAGATCCCGCGATTATATGGTCAATTACCCGACGACCTCAACACGACAGTATCAGCTGCTGTGGACCTTGTCGTAGTTGCACTGTTCTTATCAGGTGTACCTGAATACGTGCCGCTTCAAGGGAGCAAGATCACACCAACCGCGCCCCCAGTTCCGCAGAGTTGGGATGAATTTCTTGCCACCGCGGGCTACCAGCATGTCTTCGGGTACTACGAAGTCATCGGAACACCCATTGTACCATCTCTGTGTGATCCACCTGAAGCCAAGCAGATGCCTGTAATAGGGAACCTCGATAAGGCCGTCAAGAAGGGAAAGAGCAAGGGGGTTGAAGCATCATAAGATGCTTCATGTACTTGTAAAAATAAGTCCCATTTACCAGAACCATGAATGTATAACTTTGGTCTTCACAATGTTGCTATCTCGGGTGCGCGCAGCACCCAAACCAACCTACTTACCTCCCTACCCTCGATACCGTCTTTAAATCCCAGGGGGCAACGAGAATGACAATGTAAATGTCTATATTCCGCACGATTCAAAGCGTATTGAAGGACAGACAACGAAACGAAACGAATAACCTATGTGATGAGAGTGTGGAGTATGTAATACAACTTGGACGAGATGAGATAAACAAAGAGATAACAATTGTTCAAGATTGCGACGTGCCGAAAGATAGATCCAAGCGAGAGCAAGAGATGGTTACTGACAGGAAAAGTTGATCGTAAAAAGACATTGAGTAGCGTCCACCCACACCAAAAGGGTACGGAGGATTTCCTGGGAGGAATGGTTACGAAAGAGCCTCCCAAACGCCCAACCCAGCAAAGAAAGATCCCAGCGAAATAAGTAAACCCGCATATACAACAGTATGTACGCCAATTCTAGGCAAGACAAGTGGTGTGTGGAGTGTAGCCAGCGAAGTGTGTATGAAGAGGAGCAAGGGAATAGTGATGAAGAGTGACTGGTTACTTTTGGTTGTTTCCCAGATCGAAGTGTATGATGGACTGGTCTCAGAAGGAGTTGCGTAAGGAGAGATTACGGAGGGGGTGATCGCGGGCGTGGAGAGAGGGGAGCGTAGATATGCGGCGGATGAGAGGAGGAAGACACCTAAAGCGAGAAGAACGCTATTAAGTCTTTGAAGGCATGTCAAGAAAACCGGGATTTTCTGCGTTCGCGCGTCAGATACTCAGTTGAATATACTGAAACTTTCGGAGACTTACAACATAAGGTATACCATAGAGCTCTTCGAGTTCGTCTCTCATCTTGACAGCCATCAACTGGTCAAAATCATTGTCAAGCTCCATCTGAAGAATTTCTTCCTCAGACAAATTAGACGCGCGACGTTGAAGTTCGAGGTCTTTCGTTAGCAACGCCCGTCGCTCACTGCCCACAGGACTTGGTAAGCTGACACTATTGCTTATCGTATCTGGACTCTGTCTTTGGGGCGCCTTCCCATGATTACTACCATCCGTTCGGGTGATGGAAGCCGACTCTGGGTCATCGTTGGCTTTCAACGTAACTAGAACGTCCTTATACGAAGCCAGCGCAACGTAGCCCTGCGAGACTGCGACGAGCCCTTCAACGAGCGCCCATCCGAGAGCGAGGAACCAAACTCTCAGGAAGGAAGGGTCGTGATATGTTGAGTGTGAGGAGAGCGTCGCATGAGGTATTTGTAGCAGAGCGAAAGAGGCTAAGCAGAGGGCGATTGTGATGAGAGAATGGAGGAACGTCGAGATGATTGTAGGCAGCCAGGACAGAGGTGAATCGGAAAGGAGATAGGTGAGGAAGGTTAATATGGGTGAACGTGTGAGGTGGGCGAAACACCACAATGCAGAAGCAGTGAGGAGTTCAGGTAGCGGGAAAGGGAAGTAGGGGAGGTAAGGATAAACCGTAGAAGGATGCTTTGAGGAGTAGGCAAACGATGGGAGAGCCGCAAATGCTACCCACACAAGCAAGGCCGTGGCAGGTACTAGCGTGTACATAAATAACAGACGTGAATAAGAACCTATGTGCGACATTTGTCAGTGGGATATTTGAGAGAAAAGGGATAACGCACCTTTATAAAGCCCCTCTTCTTCCAGTTCCTCCTCGACGATGGCTGGTTCGTCGTCACCATACTCGTCCTCTTCTGCCTCGGGCACGCCATGCAACATGCCCGTGCTGTCACGCCTTATGCGCTCTGGACTACTATGAATGACACGACCGCCAAACCCAGGCAAGTCGTCAGCATCGCTCGTAGCGCCATATGCGTAGTTGGTCGTGGAATAGGCATTCTGTTGAAGAAAATCACCGTCTACTGTGCTGGCAGTGGCTGGATTCATCAACAAAGGTCTTCTTGGGCTCGACCTATCGGGATCATAAGAACCAGGGTAATGGTCTACCTCGTCACCGTCATCGTTCAGCTGGCTCCTCCATCGTTTATAGGAGTTCCAAGCGTGGGGAGCTGCTACAGCAGCCTGGATGATGGTCTTGACACCCATGTCGGTAGGAATGTAACGGTGTAGGCCACGAAGCCGTTTCCCACTGCAAGGATAGGATCCGAACACGTCGAAGAGGGGTAGAGTTAAACCCCCAGCCCGAAGAAGTTGTTTTGCCTGTAACCTTCGCGACGAAGGTGGAAGTTAAGAAGCTGGGCTGTTTGTGGTGAAAGGGATATTGGAGGTTCACGGACGCCCTGCTGCCTCGATGACGATAACCATGCACAGGTTCGCTATCAAAGGCGGGCGACCCTGAAAATGTGTTTGACTCCGCCAAGCTACGCTGCTGCAGAACTGCCTATTTCCTTCGCGAATCACCGTCTGCAGTCAGTCGTGAAGCCCAACGACGAGAAGGAGTTTGCATTACTACCGACAATCTGCTAAATCTGAGTGGGTGAAATTAGCACCCTTTGCTTACGGTGTGCTCGGTCCGCTGGGCCAGTCTTGACATCACTATTACACTGACCGTGGTAAATATCCGTTGACCGTGGGATCTTGAATTAAGATCTATCTAATCTGATGCATGATGCATGATGCCTAATCTTGGCATATCATCCCGAATTCAATCGCACCCCACATTTTTAGCGTTTGTCCACTTGGAGTTTGAGAACTCGATTTCAAGGCGGTTGTGGTAAACTCAGTAACCCACCTGGACCAATGATTTGGTGGGAAAGGTTTACGCAGATCTGATTGGATGGTCAAGAAGAATAGGAGTCATCGGCACATGGTCCCACTCTCACGCTGATGGTGGCGTGGGAGGTGGCTCAATTTTTGAGCGGAGACTCAATTCGTCCTAGATAAAGTGAACCTCGTGATCCAGGTCACCTGAAGGTCACCCCCCACTCTTTAGTCGTGACTATTCTCACTCGTGATCTACCCCTCCTCCCCCTCAGTACAAAGCCCATTGCCGGCGACGACGACGACGACAGTATCTACAACAGCGACGAAGGCTCTGACCAAATACCTGAGCACAACGTTAATCACACCCTTCTCCCTGCCAACTTCCCTTCTTTCTCCTCAAGTTTCCTCCGTCTTCGACTTCTGTGGTCCAATAACACGGCTCAGCCACTGCTCTAGAAATTGAACGACTTTACATGGCCCCGGCAAGTCAAGCTACTCAAAGCCCGTCTTTGGCTTCAGCGACCTCTCCTCAACCTGCCCCTGGGCAACCTCCGGCGGGCGGATTGCCTCCAGATATGTCGAATGTATCATTAGGAAACCTTGATCCAAGCCAGATCATGACTCTCCTGCGCCACCTTCCAAACGTCTTCACAAAGGTGCGTTTCATTCATCTCTTAGGATTGAAAGGGAAACAGTGATGCCGAAACGCATTTCATTGTCGCGGCCACACGTGACTGCACTACCTTCATCACGCTTTCTGGGTGCTCATGTTGTGCATGAGCAACCAGTATTTGCGCATCCTTCTGAGATCTGTTTGCCAAGTCTCTGACTGACCATTTTCGTGATTCTTCTCTCAGCTTACCGAAGGACACAAAGACTCCGATGCCGCCCAAACTCTTTCAGATCTTGCTCAGTCCAACGCCAATCCCTTCGCATTCCAGGCCTCGCAAGTAGCCCAGCAAGCCCAGCCCGGGCTCAATCCCCTCCAACACTCACTTCCGCTTCCGACATTAGGCGAACCTGGCCCATCTTCTCATCCTCGCGGGCCTCCCAACCTTGGGCAACTATCGACTCTGGCTCTTCAAGCGCAATCACTCAGCGCAGCTTCACGCAACGGACAAGTCTCCGGGCCGCCTGGACAGTCGGCTCAGCTGGATGGTGATGACAATAGCGACGGCGAAGAGGGCAAACAACATGATGGAGGTTCAGGTGGTACATCTACATCTCCGTCTGGGGGTAGAAGGGGTGGACGTAATCCTGCAATTGGAAGCGATGAGTGGGCGAGACAACGGAAGGATAACCATGTGCGCCCCTTCTTCACTAACGCCTCTGACAGTGCCCTCATGTTCTCTTTAGAAAGAAGTAGAGCGCCGTCGACGCGGGAATATCAATGAGGGAATTAATGAACTTGGGCGGATTGTGCCCAACGGTTCAGGCGAGAAGGCAAAGGGCGCTATTCTTGCCCGTGCTGTTCAATACATCCACCATCTCAAAGAGAACGAAGCACGTAACATCGAGAAATGGACTCTCGAAAAACTACTGATGGATCAAGCTATGGGCGATTTACAATCTCAACTCGGTGAAGCGCAAAGCCAGAATGGTGAACTACAAAGGGTGAAAGGAGAGATGGAAAGGCAGATAGGAGAGATGCAGGCGGAGATCGTCGCGCTCAGGCAGCAGTTGGAAGAGGAGAAACAGAAGTCTGCAAAGGGAGAGAGAGTTGAGATTGGGACTAAGAGACGGTCGCCTGATGATGAAAATGCTGAGAAAGAGGCTGCTGAGAAGAAGCAGAAGACTGAGTAAGTCAATATAGATGCCTGTGTCGATTGCATTATCCTTATGCCTCCCTTATCTAGCCCATGATTTACTTGCTCCACTCTCCGCTACGTCTCTTCTCCTTGCCCCGAACCCCAGTTATCTTGCTATGGCCCTTGTGTTGTTTGATGTCTCGATGTCTACGTTAAATCGTTGAAATAGGATCAGGACGGTTCGGTGCAAGTGTATTTGATTGTTATTTGCCGTCTGTACATATAGTGGTTGTTTCTTCCTTCACTCTCTCTCACCCTCCGTGTAGTAGTGTCCTTTGTCGAATGACTGTATCGTACCATTACTTTCCCTCTTGAATTCTAATCCCCAGCCTCCATGTGCGCATCAAGATTGGCGTGATACTTCGGCTCCTTCCTTCATAGGTAATTACTTGTTCGGCGGTATCGCCTTAAAAATGATGCATGATGTAGCGCCCCGCGCTAACCACTCCGAGTAAGCACACCCCATAACATTCATTCATTGCTATTTACTACTTTAAAATTCCTTCAGCTATGTATAATGTGGGTCGTTCCCCCTCCATGCACCTTCGGGCTTCGTGGAATAACTGCGATGCATCCGCTTGGCAAGTCTGTCCAGCGCGATTCATGCCTAGTTCCGCGTTTGACCTGTGGGTTATTCGGGCGTTACAGATGCAATGAAATAAGAAAGAGTAATTGAGTAGTAATTCGCCTGCGTTGAGTTCGGGTTTGGCATTCAAAAGCACAACGCTCACCATCCCTGCCGGCCGCGTGGAACGGGCGACTTCTTTGTGCGGTCGGTTTGACGGACGTACCAATATCAAGTTATGCTTACCGGGAAAATCTGCGCGGTATAGTGTAAGCCCCGTTCGAATTATCAGAATCTTGGTTATTCAATCATGCTCAGTGCTCATGTATAGGCTTGCGCCATTGATGATGTGTTATGATGGCCCTTGTCGTGTTGTCGTATCGGTCGCATGTGAACTGCTTTCGACTGGCTCAAGTTCAGACGGGTTTGATGGGCTTTTGCGAAACAAGATTCTTTACTACTTATGTATTCAATGTTGTTAGAACTCAATTACTCGATCCCAAACATCACTGGCTCCGGGTACCACGGCACTGCAACCAAACCTGCATCAGCAACGCGCTTGCATCGGCACCTCGTCTCGTACCCCGAAGCATATCGTTGATCTCCACATTCTCAGTGAAGCATCCCCTATGTAGCACAGACGAATCAATCCTGGACAGTCGTCACGACCGCCATCGGCCTGAGGTCCCCCTTCCGCGTGAGGCTACTAAATAAGTCGGCCTCCTCAAACATCGCAAGCGTGCGGCCCTTTGATCCATATCTTTTGTCTTCTCGGCCGTTGTTGTTGGGACGAGACTCGGAAGGGAATACTGCCAGGAACGATTGAACCTGAGAGGATCGGTTACTAGGAAGGAGCCCGATATGGACAGAAACGCTATCCCCGACCAGTTGGACCTGCGAAAAATGCTTTCCAAGTGACGCAAAGAACAAGGAGAAGGTACGACGTCTACATAGTTGGTGTAATGTATCTAGGCCGACAAACTAATTTTCGAGATGAACTCGACATGAATGGGGTCAGACGTGAGTACTTGAGTGGTGACGTAGTCCCTCTACGGCGAGGCGATATTACTGGTATGGAGAATTTTACGTATTCCAGCTTGCTCTGCTCCTCTATGGCATCGTAAGAAATGAAAATGACTAAAGGATAGCCTGACATACGGGCGGAGGCGCGCTAGCATGCCGATGATGATCGACGCAAGTTTGAGATGGCGGACACAACTCAAGTCCTCGCGGTGTAGGCGTTCTTAAGCAGGAAAGAGTACGAGAAGCCAGGTCTAAGACGGTAGATGTGAAGGCAGAGATATAGACATCAGCTGAACGTATCCCTTAGATTCTTGCAAGATAGTTGGAATGAACTACGTCGAGCGGGTAACTTAACCCATAGGAAGTGTTACGTGTTACCTGCGAAGGTTCTGCTTGTGAGGGTGCCGAGGACCCATGAAAAGGGTATGACATCCTTCATCACTCCTTTAGTGCCCATGCCATCCTGGTGGAGAGATACTGGATCCTGGATCATAAAATGTATCAGAAACCCGCTTTGCCAGAAATACGTAAACGATGCATATCTAAGTAGCCAAAACCCACCGCTCACAAGGCAGTCACTGGAGCTGAGTCCGTGATGATCTTTCCTGCGAAGTCAGTAGCAAGCTTAGTTTGGGCATTTTGGCCGATGGTGATTTGATCGCGGCGGAGGAAAGTTAGCTCATGGTGTGCCCGCCGCGAGCCACGGATATATTTGGCTCTAACTTTACAGCGGTGGTTGTTATCGACGGTGAATCATTGATACTGAACCATCGTAGGCTGTAGCAGACCAAGCTTCCATAACTAGAATCATCCGAATAGTTCATGGATCCAAAGTATTTGATGGCCCTTATGATGAGAGCTTACGGTCTACTAAGTAGATGTAGTCGCAACGGATCACCCGTACCGCATGAGTGACGATATGTACATAGCTCCAAGAGAGTTGTGAACGTTCGTGACCAAACGCCCGAATGTGGTTAGATATGATATTTTGAGTGGAGGACTACATACAAGCATCGACTGAATAGAGTTACCTGTCAACGTACCTGTCGTACTCAAACATCCGTTTGGAGACATTCGTACCGGTGCCTCAGGCCTCGCTCAGGTCCAGCGCGATGGTGAGGATTGTGTGCAGGTATATTTGTCTGATGGCCGTGGCTACCTATCCCAATTCCACACATAACTTAACGGCCGACTCTTTGCGAGAACGCCAAGCTAGCGGTTAAATCGGGATCCACCATACCCGCTCGCTCGTATTTTTCCGTTCTCGTTCCATATTCCATGCGAAGTGGCCATCACCGTTCTGAAACGTTACGGGTAGGCATCTCCTATTCCGTGGTTTCGACGCCCCTATGCAGCCATACGACCACTGGAAGCATACGCATAATAGGAAGCTGCGGGTGACTCCACCGGATATCCACAGACTACGCACGCACACGCTTATTCCTTCCGAATGGTGTGAATATCATAGGTATACACGCTAAAGATCAGCCGCGAATTACCTGCGAACAAAACATGAAACACTTCAGCTGAGCCATATGGTCATCTTTTCATGGACCCTTGCAACTCGCGAGAAAGGACCCTTCATGAAAAGCCACAATCAGATTTTTTAAACCCGCCTCGAAATCATTGTACTTTCACCAGGGATGTGTAGGGACATTCGTACAAGGGGAGCGGAGGATGTAAGCCGGTTCGATTGTGCAAAGTCGGGGTGAGCTAGTTCGGATGGTGACGCTAGAAGTAGAACTTACCGTCGAGCTATGTATATAGCGATTGCTAGGGAGATAGACCGGTTGGTGGTAGGCGACCTCCGAAATACGGTTATGGGAAGTGCCAAAACGCCTTCTGTAGATCATGATGCATAGAAGCCTAGGCAAGGAATCGGCGGAGTGCCATGGTCCGTCACACGAGTTCCGGAAGATCATCCATGGGAATGTCTTTAGGGAGAAGGCAGCATGGAGGCGAACTTGGTCGCAATGTCTGGGGTATAATTGGAATCAATGTGTGCCGAAATGGGAAGTAAACAAGCAGGCAAGATGTGGGGATGCAGTGAAAGTACATCAAATGCAATACATTCGTTGATGTATGGATGGGAATGGATGTGAACTTCGTTTTCCATGTATGTTTCCCTTGGCGACACGCATGGGGAATTGGTGCACTTGTGTCTGTCCAAAAGTTGACAAGTTCCCTACTCAACGTTGAAAGCATGTCCTCGCTGTTGCTAGGCTAATTGCTTTAGTTTGATATCACTGTCTCATGAGTGAAAGGGGAGAAAAAGCAAATGATGGCATTGCTGCGAGCGGTGCACCTAGAATTGACTGGTCTCTGGTTGTGCATCACGATAACTGATACCAATGTCCTAGACACCCGATGGATACCCAACAGATACCTTGAGCCCGGTATGTTCATGAGCTACTTAGCGGTCATAGCTCGATTCCGATGTCCCGAAAGCATCGCACTCACACATTGGCGTCGATCGCAGCGAAAAGATTTCATGTAAAGTGAGCCACCCGGTAAGGTTAATTGTCGCAACGCTAGACATTCAATGAACTTCACGTCCGGCGAGCAAGGATATCAGCCCTCGGTGTTGAAACCAAATATAATAAATCTGTGGAATTCTCGTCAATTACTGCTCATGGGCAAGCCCAAAGGGTCAAGGCGCATGTTTTGAGAGTCTTCTGCTGTTGAAGCAGTATGGAATTTTTGTGGAGATTTGTATCATAAAGATCAGGCGCTGTTGAGAGAACTGCAGTTCGACTCCCGAATCAAATTGGATTGATCTTTGTTCCTGAGAAACTGCCGTCGCATGCTTTGAGGCAGTACGCGTGATCCCTGAATTCGAGCTCTTCTTTATGATGGACTTGAACGCCATTTGAGCAAGTCCCTTCTCCTTCTCCTCCTCCTCCCCCCGACGTACCCATTCTTTTCCCCCTTCGCTTTCCACCACCACCATGCCTCGGGTAGCGGATGAAGATCCTCTAGCGCTGGCCATGGCCCCGCCCCCTAACGAGACGCCGGAGGAGAGGCAGGCGCGAGAGTCGCGAGAATCAGAGGCGCAGAGGATAAGCGACGAAATTGACGAACAGATAAGAAAGGAGCGCGACGCTAGAAAAAAGAAAAAGAGACCAGTCAAGGTCCTTCTGCTCGGTCAGAGCGAGTCGGGTACGTGAACAACACTTCATTTCCTGTCTTTCCTATGGTCATACCCGTTCGCCGAATGGTTCAATAGGCAAGACGGCCACTCTCAAAAGTGAGATAATTTTTCCTCAGCAAAATACGGTTTCTGAACATTATCCAGACTTTCAACTCACTTACTCGAAACGAGAATTTGCGGAAGAACGCGCCTCGTGGCGGGCTGTTATTCAGTTCAACCTTGTTCGCAATGTAAACGCCATTCTCGACGTTTTGACGCAGGAAATGACCGCCTCATCAAACCCCATGCCAACTCCCACGGACAGCGACGACGAGGATTCACTGGATGACCATAACCACATATCTACGGTACCAAAGTCCCCGACACAGAAAATTGGCCCGAAACTCAAGTTCGGCGAGAAGCATCGTGCGCTCAAACTTCGGTTGAGTCCCCTTCAACGCATACAGAAGGACCTTGAGAAAAGGCTTGGTGCCGGTTCCCTCGAACCTAATTCGACCGAAGTGACTGTTGCCGCCCCCTTCGAACTGCCGTCAAACCGGAGACGAGCTCTCCAAGAGTTCTCAATAAACTCGAATAATGGCTGGAAATCTGCTCTCTTGCGTACTGTACGCCCGAATCGTCCGGAAGCCGACCAAAGTAAGAAGAAGGACCCGGAGGACGACATAACAGACGTGATAGTTGGTTGCCGGGACGATATGAAGGCACTCTGGGAGGACCCGCTCATTCGAGAGCTGTTGAATCGGCGAAAGTCCCGAGTAGAGGACTCACCAGGCTTGTAAGTTTCGCAGCTCAATTGCTCTCCTGCACTCGGAATCACTTGCTCCGGGCGACCAACTGGAGGCAATACTGACGCATGATTTGCATATATCACAGCTTCCTGAATGATGCAGACCGCATTGCTATTCGCTCTTATCAGCCCACTGACGACGATGTCATCCGAGCGCGCCTACGGACACTGGGTGTCCAGGAATACAAGTTCGTCTTTGATCACGGTGCGCAATTTACCTTCACCCGTCGATACTACCGTTTCTAATCATTAACGTTCTTCTCCGCTCCATTGTCGTGGCATCCCTCGGTTTGGCGACTATGCCCGTGGTTCTCTCGCTTCTCGATCATCATTATCAGGCCGGACTGTCGGTCAGACTTGGCACATGTTTGATGTTGGCGGGACACGTTCAAGTGTGAGTATGCTTATTTTCACCATATCTGATTCATTAACGAGAAACGTGTCGGTGTGAATATAGCGAGCAGCATGGTATCCTTATTTTGATGATGGTGAGTGGTGATTCGCTATCCTCTCAGTAGTCACCATCACCATCGCCATGACATGCTTATCATCTGTCGATTATCATAGTCGATGCCATCATCTTCCTCGCTCCTATCTCTTGCTTTGACGAGAAACTCGCCGAAGACCGACGCGTCAATCGTTTAGAAGATAGCTATCTCCTTTGGCGTTCTGTCTGCTCCACAAAACTACTTTCACGAACGCAAATTATCCTCTTCCTCAACAAATGCGACCT
The DNA here is from genome assembly GCA_017312325.1 of Pleurotus citrinopileatus. NCBI lineage: Eukaryota > Fungi > Basidiomycota > Agaricomycetes > Agaricales > Pleurotaceae > Pleurotus > Pleurotus citrinopileatus. The sequence goes on from BHFW01000002.1 coordinate 978,484, forward strand.
ACTACAAGCCAAACTCATGCGAGGGGTTCGCATACGGGACCATGTGCCCAGTTTCGGGGATAGACGCAATGACTTGCCCACTGCCACAAGATGTTCGTCGTTTCTCTTGTTCACCATTTTACTTCAATGTCTCGCTCTTTTCGTGACCCCAAATGGATTCGATGACCGGTATGATTTGTGCTGACTTGCGGTTTCCTTTGTAGATTTCCAGCAGCACTTTAAGGAGATATCGAGACAATTCTCGCCTGTACCACGTCCTTTCTATGTGCATTTAACATCCGTCATTGTAAGCTCCGCTCCCTTCTACGTAACCACGCCTTTCAGGTCGCTGAAAATTTGTATCTAAAGGACATCAAATCAACAGCGGCGACGTTGGGCGCAGGTAAGCCTCAATTCCCTACCCTCAGCTTTCCCCTGTCATTCCCTCGACCTCGCCACATTTCCGTTTGGCATTTTGTCATGCCCGCGCAGGCATCTTCTTCGCCTTGTTCCTCCCCACTTCTGCATATGGCTCCCTGATGGCGGTTGCTATTTAGTATAATTCAATCCCTGATGACTGACTGGCTTCTTTTTCCCCTGTTTCACAGTTGAGGAATCTATATTACGAGACCACCTACGTCGCGCCGATTTAATGTGAGCAATTTCGACATGATGCATCATTTCTTATCGACTCAGCCGCAACGGGTTTTTCCTTCGACCGTCCTTCCATCTTGCTTCGTCGCTCCCCCTCGCTCCCTTCTCTTGCTGCTTTGCGGTGTGCTCGATGTTTCATGGTAAATTACGACGAATCCCTGGCGAAATATACCTACTACGCACCTTCCTCTGCATATCCCTGCATGTACGACTCTGTCCTCCATCCCCATTGTCATCCGGTTGTATGACCATGTATCCTCTGCTTTCATCTGTATCTAGCACATAAGTAACTTATTGTCGCCCCCTCTCCATCTGCTATTTTGCTCATATTATCTGTCATATATGTAACCCTCGGTATTTTTCTTGGTCATATTGTTCCATATTTTCCACACACTTTTGCAAGACTCGAACCTTGTACTGCATATAGTTCCATCGTATCCTCCATCCTCACTACACCACCACAAGGATGTTTGGCTATGCACTCCAATAATCTGTTCCATGTGTAGCAATTCTCTTGACGTTTAACTGGCACCTGTCCGTCTATCGACTCGGGCCAATTGCTCTGAAATGCAATGCTAGCCCACGGAATGACTGGTATTACCCGATAACCTCTATATTGCAATGAAACACTAGCTGAAATATGTAATTACTACTACTACGGGAAGCGAATTTTTGCGCACTGCATGGGTAGATAAATATGAACAATGGGATAACTAGTCCGTGAAGAGGGCGTAGAAATATTTTGAAACTGGCCCCTGGATGGACCAGAACAAATGACTACTACGTACTTCGAGCATTCTCCAGAGCACCAGGTGTGGCATTCCTCAGCAGCGGACTATTCAACCCCCTCTGCCCTCTCACACCCGCTACACCGGATGGACCCCCCAGTTCGGCCTCTTGCCCATCGTCATATCCTTCATCATCACTAATCATCGGCGTAACGCTCCCACTACCGAACCCATCTTGCCCGGCGCCCACTTCACGATTCAACCCACTAACAGTCCTCTGATGAGACGCTCGCCTCGCTCGTCTAGCATGGAACGTCCTACTTGCAGTGGCGTTGGAGAAAAGTGGTAACAAGTACCGCTCGTCGATGGATTGGAACCATTCCGTGCTATCCCGGCTGGGCAGTTCGTCCGCATCTCGACTCGATTCACCAGGTCTTTGTGTCGTGCTTTTAGGATCACCACCGAATACATTGCGACTGCCTCCTGAGAGATCGCCAGCACCTCCAGGAATTGGGGTTGGCGCCATCGGTAGGACTTCTCCAACATCTGAATCGGTATCTGAGGATGCAGCAGAGAATATCCCCTGCGACACGCCGTGAGGAATGCCTGGAGATTGAGGTTGATTGTAGTTTTGTGAAAGGGGATGGTGGTTGAAGTTGTGATTGTAGTTGGTTCGGTCCGAGTAATGGATACCAACACGCCCTCGGCCTCTCGTGTACGAAGACGACGTTCCTCGAGCCCCAGCGAGGTAGCTCGGTTCATCGTCGACGTACCCGCTCCAACGGCCTCTTCGTCCGCCTAGCCATCGCCCTGCATCTTCGTCATCACTACTTGTCGCGGCTTCATCCTCAACCCCAGTTCTAATCCCTAAGATCTCCAGCATCCTTGCCGTTGTCCCGCCAAACATCACCACCGTGAGTACAACGACCACGAGAACCGTCGTCCTCAACATCCCTGCGTTCTTTCCTTTGAAGCCAGCGGCCAGAGCTACACCGACAGCGCCCCTCAGTCCAGCCCAGAACAACATCATTTGATAAGAGTGAGGCAATTCCTCTGAGCGCTGTCCCCGAACATGGCGATGAACAAAATTGATCAACTCCGAGAGCGGGAAGACGGCAACGTAGCGCGTGAAAACAGCACTAATCGTGGTGATGATAATGAACATCGGCTTGAAGTACGTGCTAACTTTCTCGTCTTTGGGGGAGCTAGTGAAGAGCGCCATCCCCAAGTATATGAAGATGAAATTCTCTGATAGACCTGCTAAGGTTTGGAAGATGTATTTCGTTGCCCTTTGAGTGCGTCTGCTCATTGTGTGATAGGCATAATGCTTGAGAGTGATTCCGCAGAAAAGGAGGGCGACGATGCCTGACATGGAGACATTACTCATGGAGAGACCGTTGGAGAAGAAATAGCACGTATAAGCTGCCAAGGCGACAAGTGATGTTTCGATGTGGGGGTAGAGACGAAGGTGGGAGTGTTTGAGTAGCAGCGAGGTGAGCAGGCCAAAGGCTACGCCGATAGACAGGGACACGGAAAATGAGACCAGGAAGAGGCCAATTCCATGGAAGACGGAGCCCAAGTGGAAATCCATGTCTGAGCTATGGAAGTGGGAAAGTGTTCTATGTATGACGAACGTTAAGGAATGCCGGGCTGGAAGGTAGCATGATACTCACTCATACATGACGATACTGACGGCATCGTTCAGCAAACTCTCCCCAAATATAACGCTATATAGCTTTGGGTCAACCTGGATGTAGGCCCATCAGCCTTTCTCGCGCAGCTAAGATAGGACTTGATGCGCTCACTTTATACTGGTTGAAGATGGCAAGAATGGTGACGGGGTCCGTGGCGGAGAGAGTTGAACCAAATATTAGACATTCTATTAGACTGAGATCAAGAGATTCAAGACCGAGGAACGAGTAGATGTACACTAGCAACCTATTCACAGTCACGTCAGGCGGACGAACCGTGCATCACAGCAGATCACCCACCCAAGGCCCATAGCAGATACAAATGTCCCAGCAAATGCAAATGTGATGATTGACCCGAAGTTTCTGAAGAAGTTTTCCTGCTTGAGTTCGTATCCCGAGTTGAGTATAATCGGTGGCAGAAGGAGATTGAAGAATATGGTATGCTTGAAGGTCTACATGGCCAATGTTAATCATTGCGAGACAGACGAGCGGCTTCGAACTGGCTTGAGGCGCAGGGCGGGCATAGAGGGATCCTGATAGAAGTACGCGGACACGTATGTAGCTGCGGGCCAGGTCCATGCACGCTTCTTCGAATGTTGCATTCTCTACGATACTGACGCCCGCCCGCCTTCTCAAGCTTCGAAGCATCCGAGCAAAGCCAACAACACTCACCAACATTTCCCGAATCATCCCCCCACCACCAGGCACCAGCCTAATAACCATCCCTACCGCCATTCCGGCGACAATAGATACCAAAGTCTCATGTACGGCTCGTATCTTCTTGATCTGCAGATAATAGGACGTCCAAAGCGATATAATCAGGAGTATGCAAACAAGGAACAGAGACCAGGATGAGTAGAATTCCTCTTCTTCAGCAACCGGCTCGGGGGTTGGTAATGCTAGGCTGCGGCTGACGAGGGTGGGCGCGATGGCCTCAAAGAGTGTTGAAGACATGACAGAAAACTCGTTGATAGATTAGCCTTAAGCTTCGTGGAAAGAGCACGTTTCGTTCGCCTGACCGCGGCGAGGTTATGGTCGATTGAGCAGCAAACTGTAGACGAGAGAGTCGGCAGGGGCGAGGTTGTGGGCGTCCACAAGTGGCAATGAGTGAGTACGTACGAGCCGTGTCGAATGATGAGCGGGTTGGTTAGTCGACTACGGAGGGCTAACGTTGGATGGAAGAAGTGTCGTGACGGTGCATCAATTGGAGGCGAAGATTCCAATATTGCGTTCACTGAAGTTTGACTAACGAGTTCTCACAGTCAGAATAGAGTTCCCACGATTAATCCACATATTTACGGAATGAACTGTTTAGTTTAACCCGGATGACCTCTGTTTTCCAGAGCTGCTTCAACGATCCTTTCACTGCCTTTTCATAGCCAGCCACGTCCATTTCATCGTCCCGCGGGACGGATGTGCATTGAATGTGCACATTCACTTCACGAAGGCTGCCTGCAGCTACGAGAGGTGTAAGACTCGCATCCAGCGCCTCCCAACCTGGACAGGACCAGTACTGCTCGAAAAAAGCGAGATCATCCAAGAGTAGGCGTATATTGAAGCTCTCGAGCGAAAGGAGATTGCTCTGAGGTATCTTGTCGAGAAAATGGCTCATCGTGAGGATCACTGTCGAGCGCTTGGGCCCCATGCGGACAGTGGACAGATCGGCCCCCAAAGCCAGAGTCTTTAGATAAGAGAAACGCAGTAGGTTGGGTGGTTCATGAACCCTAGGCGAAGAATGCGCTGTGATGTATGGCGAGATTAGACTTGAAGCTAGAATATCAACTGAGCTGCTTACTGTGGTAAACAAACAACCGGAATTCTAATGCGTTGATTGTATTCGGCAGGCAATCGGGGAGTTGGGGCGTCCAGCCCGGCCTGAATGAAAGGTCTTGCGAGTAGGATAGAAGATTGGGCATACAAAGGAAGCGTTGATCAAATATGCCTGCCCAGTATGGACCGTCCAAGTGCAGTACTTTCAACCCATCTAATTCCACCAATGCACTAGCAATCCCATCGGAGCTTTCCTGAGACGCTGGCCATCGTATCAGATGCAGAAAGCTCAGAGACTTTGTGGCCGGCTGTAAGAACGAGGCGAGTTCACTTGGATGCCTGAAGGTCATCCCGTGTACACGCAACTTTCTGAAAGATGGTAGGCTCATCATGTTCTGAAATGCGGTGCCTAGTTCAGTATGTTGCACCGAGTCGGTATAGACAGTGCCATGCGCGCTACTTAGGATGTATAGGGAGTGGACGCGAGTGAATTGTCGTAGAATCTGGACGAGCAGTGTATGATAACCGGACCACTCGACAGAATTGGAGATGAACCAGATGGTCACTAGTCTGACGTAGTTGGCTAGATGTGGAGACTCGGACAGAATGTCGAGCAGCCTCCGAAATGGAGTGGTGTGCTTGTCATTCTCACCGGTCGGGGGTGATGTGTTTGATGAAAGGAACTCGTGAAAGATCTGCTCTTGGGCCAAAGGTACCCAGGCTTTGCAAACCAACGAGCATGACTGGAGAGCAGCGCGTTCATCTTCAAGAAGTCTGTCAAAGTGTCGGATTACTTCTCCGGCTATTTCGAAGGGTAGATGCATGGTGATGCGGGTTGAAAGGATGAATTTACTTGGTTGAAGTGGCTCACGGAGCGCTTAATTATGGAGTCACTTAGGGGCTTCCCATACAGGTATAGGGGTATAGATCAACGGCGAGATCGAACATTAAACGCAATGTCCTCATTTTCCTCAACTTTCTACGTGATCTACAATAAGGCCAGCGAAACCTGCGCATCCGGGGTCTCTTGCAGAAGACCTTCAATTCTGGGACAAGCACGAGCACGTGACGCTGTGACAACGCGAACCATAGCGCCCAAATACACGTAAATTTCCGGTCATCCAGCGAAGCCTTGTGGCTGCGGCCAGACCTGAGACTTGGACCTCATCACATATGATAGCGCATCTGGTGGGCCTCACTCACAGACGACCATCACCTACCCCATGAGCGGCCTCGATCCTTCAAGCATCAGTTTGCGCAAGCGCACTCTGTCGTCGACTTTTGACAACGATGATTCATTTTATGGAGACAGTAAACGTCTCCGAAGGGACTCGAGCTTCGGGGCAAGCGCGAGCCTCGATTTATCCTTGGTAACGTCTCGTTCTCTAACATACTTCGGTGGCTCTGGCTGAGAAGATGAATGCAGGCTTCGATCCGAAGTGATATCAGCCGACGTTTTCCTCGGTCGCAATCTCTACGACGAGTCTCCTCATCTAGTTTCATCTCGTCTCGCTCGGACACTCCCCCAGTATTCTATGAAGCAGAGGACAGGTTCACCATGAAGCGTTTCACTTCTCCCGCCATGACGGAAACCCCCTTAACATCTCGGGCTTCGACACCAGCTCCCATGACATCAAACTACCTCTACTCTGCGATATCCGCCAAACACTTCTTCCGAGAGACCAAAGTCGTCGTTGACTTTACGGCACCAAATCCCCCTGCCGAAGGCCTCATCACGTCACTTCCCATGTTATGGTCAAACGATAACCTTCTATTCTTCCCGCGTGGCAGCCGCGTGCATTACAAGAATATGTCGGCAGCTGATGATGCTGTTTCTCAGCTGTGCAAGTTTAATGACAAACTAGGCGATCTGACTGCCTTGGGCTGCCGTAACGACTCCCCCAATGTCCTGGCCCTTGGTACATCCACTGGGACAGTGCAGCTGTGGGATATCAATGCGAAGACTAAAACGTTGCAATTCAACACTAAGGGTGTCACATCAATGAGCTGGAATGGTGCTATTCTTAGCGTTGGCAGCCCAAAGGGCGGTATTCGTCACTTTGACACGCGAATTTCACCTGCGACTAAGATGAAGGAGCAAGTAAAGAAGGTGACCCGACATCAAGCACATATATCTAAACTAGCTTGGAACGTCGATGGAAGGCTCTTGGCTAGCGGTGACACCAATGGCAATGTCTACTGCTGGGATGCGCGTGGACGGACTCCGCTGGATACCGGAGAATTTGTTCAGCGAAGGAAGAAGATTCAGCATGATGGCCCCATCACCGTAAGTCGATTCAACTGCCTCCTCCATGTACATAATACCGATGCAGTGAACCCTTTAGGCACTGACATGGTGTCCTTGGAAACCCAAACTCCTTGTGACAGGTGACTCCTCACCTAGCGGGAAGGGTGTCATCCGTCTCTGGGATGTCCAGTTACCCCCGCCTGGCAGCAACCCTCTCGCTGCCCACAACGATCCCATTTCCAATGCCGCTAACCCTGGAAAGATCGAACTAGACTCCCAGATCACTGGCCTCTACTTCTCCACTGAATGTCAAGAACTACTAAGCACGCATGGGCCAGGACCAGACGATGCATCTGTCCCCTCAACCTCTACTTCCGCTGATCAGCCACCACGACCTCTCCGTCGGGGGAATACCGGCAACACAATTAGTGTACATTCCTTGCCTATGCTGAGGCATATAACGACCGAGACTGTTGCGATTGAGAAGAGCGGCATAGCTGGCGGGTGTCTGAACCCTACGGGTATGAAGATGGCTTTCGCGCTGCCTGGGGAGAATAAGCTTAAGGTGTTTGAGGTCTGGGGCAAGAGAAAGGAAATTAAGAGGCAGCATAGCTTTGCTTCATGTATCATTCGGTAACGGGGCCAATCATGGGAGGGGCCAATCATGGGAGGGGTAGTGTGAGTTTAGGAAGACGTCGGTCCTCGGAATCGACGTGTTTTGTGTACTCTGTATCACTAGGGTTGTGGTGTTGTGAAACGTTTTGGTTATATCGTTTGTAGACGCGTATACCTTGGAGCTCGCTAGGCTATAATACCATGCTAGCGTTTAATGTAAGTACCACTGTCTAAATCCCTGTAGTACACCAAGAAACCGACTTCGCACACTTTTTCATCTGATGTGTCTCAGGGGCTCTCCTATTGGCTTGACAAGCAAGCCAAAACAACGCGAACGCGTCCTTGATTGTGACGAGCACTTGCCATATTTGTCAATCACACTTTCGCATCGCTAACTCCAAACCACTCCCCACATCTGGCTTGCTCCCGACCACAACCACACCCTTCTTGATGGAATCTGCGACGAGTCGCATTCAGAATGAGAAACGCAAAAGAGAAGAGCTTGAGAAGAAGATTGCCTTGCTGCAGGGCGAGCTGTCCAAGTTGCCTGATACATCCGTTGCGCCGCCAACATCTCCCAAACGACCTACTACACCGGAACCTACCATGCTAGCACCTGCGACTCCTTCTCCTAGTGAGTTTACCGGATGTGTGCTATAGAACTGGACTGACTCTTCTGAGCAGAGAAGAAGCGGAAGCTTGACCACCGTACCGAACGTCCAGTACTGAAGACAGTGAACTCTGCTGCTTCGCGGCCTAAGCCTATCAGCAAGACAGTTGTGCCTCAGCAATTGAATCGACCAGTACCTGGACCTTCGAACTTTCTGAATCGCCTCAAGAATGTTAATCAGAGCGACGACCCGACGGATGTCACTGAGAACGTCTCCAGAACGACTGCCTTTTCCGATAGACCATCAGAGACACGAGACGAGGACCTCACTATCATTCAAGACTTTGAAGTTGGCCCATATGAACATAAGGCACCCTTCGATGATCCCCACTTCGAGCGCTTAGAACCACATTCGGGAATCCGTCTTTCGTGCGTTCTCTCGCCGTTCTGCTAATTATTCGCTAATGCAGGCGATAGAACGCGCATAATACCCCACGAAGATCTACAAGACCATCTACGTGGACGTGTCTACCTCTCTCCTTCACGGCTCTACTCTTGCGTTCGTCTCCTGCCCGACAAGATGGCCTACGACGTCCCCGTTCCGGGAGACTGGGTAACCATTGCCGTAGTAGCAGAGCGGGGTCCTATCAAGTTTTCCAAAGCTCCTGTCGGAGTGAACGACGAAGATGGAGGAGCGTCTCACAAAGGGAAAGATAAAGGCAAAGCTAAGGAGCCCTCGAAGCCCTTAGGCAAGAAATACGTGAACATCAAGTTGATCGACTTTGGTGCAAGATCGAAGGCCTCGTCTGGGTCCTCGAAAGCTGCCATACGTGGGGACGCTCTCTTGACGCTTCTCCTCTTCGAGGCGGACACGTTTGACCTTGTGTCTACGGAGGATGAAGATGGCGTAGTGAAAGGGAAGATGGAGAAGGTATACCGTGGAGGCAGCGGTGGTGCGTTCGAAGCGCTGTCAAAAGTTAAAGAAGGCGATGTGATTGCCCTTCTAAATCCCAAAATCCTCAAGCCATTCCAAGTATGTCTCATAACCAACGGAAACTTTCGTTGACTTGCTTGCTCATGTTCCTCCTTTGATAAGCGAAGTAACGATACACCTCATCCAGTAAACAATATACTCGCTGTAACGCCTTCATCGGCATCGTCTATTCTCGTCCTTGGTCGTTCCAAGGATCTAGGAATGTGTAATGTTATTAAGAGAGATGGCAAGCCCTGCGGATCATGGTGCGACAAACGCGTCAGCGAAGTCTGCGAATTTCATGTCCAGACCGCGGTGGAACGACGGAGAGCTAGCAGGCCCGAGTTCAGTGCAGGGTGCGTCCTTCCTGTTGTTTCCTCACTATCTCATACCCTGATCCAGACTTTGTTGGATTTGTCAGGACGTCAGGAATGTCCACTACTGCCATCGCCAAGCGTCCTGCATACGACCCCGCACGGCAATGGGGACGAGCACCTGCACCATCAGCCAGCACAGTGACTACTTTCTCTAATCCCACGTATGTCGTTTCGGGGCATGTTGTCTCCTCTGTATCAGAAAATATCGGACGGGAAGGCCAAGCCAAGGCTCAAAGACAAATGCAAGCTCATGCTGCGGATCAAGCTTTAAAACAGCTGCTGCGGAAGGACAAGGATGGTATGCGCGCCGTCGTGATGGCCCGTGAAGCTGGATTGGGTGCGCGGAAGCAGGCAGCCAAAGATCGTCGGCAGAGTAAACGTGAAACTCGTGACGAGCGCAAGCATACGTCTAAAGGGAAGGCGAAGGATCCCGGTACGAGCAGCGAGGAAGAGGAGGCAGAGGCAGAAGTTCCTCGGCCAATGGCGAAGAAACCTGCATACTCAGCAGAAGTAATTAAGCAACTAGGGTTTGACCCCGCAGCGAAGTTCACCCAGAAAAAGGAAGTTAGTAGTGTCAATGCCAAGGTTCGTGCTCCTCTCATCGAGAAGCGATTTTCTTTTCCGTCTGGCTAACTGGCCAAATATCTTCGAAGCTTGAGACACTAGCAAGTCTTCAGTCAACCCGGATTTCACGAGGGATAGAACTAGGTCCCAAGCCTGGCCCAAAGCATCGGACCAGCGTCCATGCTCCCAAAGATACTCATGACAAGATTGTTCTGCCAGACCCTATAGAGTCGCCGGCCGGAGATGGAGATGGCACTGAGGACGGTATGATTGACTTGGATGATTTCTAATGTAATATGTGTGGCAATATATATTGATTCCGGAGGTATTTCTTGATGGCAAAGCTTTCTCCTATTTCGGAGTTCTAAATCATTTGTATGTATTGAAGAGAAAACTTCGTTTCAGCCCATCCATTGTGCCTCTGCCTCTTTCACCATGTCTGTAAGGTGAGTTATGCGTCCTTGTATCATTCTCGGTGATGATTCAACATTATACCATACTTTACCACATTCCGAATACAATGTGTGGAACACATAATCGATTTCAGCCTTGTCTGAGACTTTTTCTTGTGCTTTTGGATTGACCATCGAATGCGTCCTAATCTTTTCTTTTTGCCAGGTAGTTACTTTCATCCTTCCTTAGTACCCGGGATACTTCGTATGTTATATGGTAAGCCATCGTTTTCCTATATCTTTGATTTTGGTTGTATGTACTTGGTGGATGAAATTTTTTCGATGGGCGGACATACTCGCATTCCTGGCCATACCAAAGTCTCCCGGTGTACAATGTGGAGGCGGTCAGGATGCTTGCTGAAATGCATCGTTTTGCTGAACTTCCTTTTTCTTCAACTGCGTTCAATATCACTTGCTCATTCATATCTGATTGGTCTTTGACTTCTAGACCACCTGTGCCCATCCTGCGGTGACAAAGGGATCCAGACTGTCTCCAGTACCTCGATGAGTGCGATTATCTCTAGCTTCCTTCGTCTTTGTATGTACATATATGGTATTATCTTCACCGTTCCATGCACATATCTCATCGTCGCTTGATCAGGAAATCTTCCTGGTTATTCCTTTCGTCGTCTGGAGTCCTCGTACGATCCAGTTCGCTTCTCAATCACAGTCATGATCGTCTCCACATGGTGGCCGTAACTACGACTGAGCAGCCTTGAGAGGGCGTACTAGGATCCACGGCGATCAATATTTGACAATCGACAGATTTCGCTCTCCTTCCTAGGTGCAGCATGTAACTACTTAGTGACTTTGACAAAGATGAGTGCGGCCAAGGGGCCTGGCTTTACGGCCTCCAGCTTCCAGCCCGTCGAATTCCCCAACTCTGTGAACTCTTCCAGCGTTCGTTCCTGGCTGTTGAAGAGCGTCCACATCTGCATATCGGCCATGGTGACAAAGCCCCCGCCGGCAATGCCCATATTCGCGAGTAAGGGGTACGGCACACTGGGCTCACTCGCTTCGGCAGGACACGCATAGCCAGCTATCATCTCAAACAACACGAGCTTTGAGGTTTTTTTCGCCTTTGTATGGATGAGTTCCATGATCTTCTGGCACTCGGCCACCGGCCAGTCATGAATAATCGCACGTAGGATATAAACGTCCGCCGCGACGGTCATCGGTTCGAAGAAACTATGCACTAATTTGTGGAGACGTCAGTCACCTGGTCCTGTCCATGTGTTGATTCTAGCAACATACCTTCCAACTTGACCAATCCGTTGATGATAGCTTCGGGCCACTCTCTTGCCCAGTGCTGTCCCACGTCAGTCATGTGAGTGCTCAACGTTTCCTTGATTTGGGAGTGATTTCCTCACCCGCTTTGCCTCTGTGATTCCACCCTCCAGATCTTGTATGATGTACTGGTGCTGGGGTGCGACACGCGCTATTACTTGGGTGACCAGACCGATATTTCCCCCTACATCAGCGACAATGCTCCCAGCGGGGAGGGTGTTCCAATCCAATGCTACAATGATTATCGTCATGACAAATCCAGAACCGCTGGAAAGAACATATCATACCGGACGCAATCAACTCAGGCTTCCAAATCAGTGAAGATATCTTCATCGCTGCTGCGAACCGATGCCCCCGCCATTCGTTCCCAGGAATTTCGTACCAGTCAAACATGTTTGTGTTGTTCTTGATGGCCATGTTAAATGGTGAGGCATATCCTTTACTATCCTTTAGGAAATCGGCGAAGTAGTGACTACCCATAAAGCCTTCATCGGAACTGTATTAATGGTTCCAGTCTACCCACGTCATCGAAGAGTTCAATCACGTACGTGTGTCCAACGATAGCGGAAATAGTTGCGCCGTCGTACTTAGTCATTGGACTGTAGGAAGATGGTTAGTTCTAATTTCCGCCTGCCTTTCGGTCATTGACGTGTTCTTACTTCTTCTCTATGTCTGCGAAGGGCTTCGTTTTAAGTAATCCCAACGAAATTCGGTTGTTTGCAAACACGTTCGGCGTGACTTCGCGGAATATATGACGAGTCGCTAGATATCGAAGGCACCTGGCTACACTCGACTTCAGTCACAGTGGAGCCCAATGCGTATAATAACTTACCGACTACGCTACCTTTGATCCCAATTCTTTGGCCTATCTCCTCTACATGCAGTCCCTAGAGCGACGGTTAACTTGAGACACAGGAACGTGAATATCGCAACACTGACCTGCGCGCCAGCCTCCTTCAGTACGTCTGCAATGTTGTAGTTGTTCGCAAAAGCGAGGACGGTGGTGTTGTACATTCCTGCTGATCCTTCTTGGAGGATTTCCACTGGGGTCCTGACCGATGCGAGAAGCTGGGCGGCAGCAGCTATGATCAACCGAGTGGCCTCCTGGCTGGCATCGCCGCCTAGTAAATCGCGGTCTTCAGTCAACGAAGGGAATTGTTCGCCAGCCGACCCGTAGGCCTTGCCTAGGATCTTGACGTTGGAGGCGATGATGTTCACGAGTGAGTCTAAGTAGTCTGCCATTGAGATAGCTCTGAAGTGACTTTCCCGCTTGCATTATCCGTGGCTTTTATTCTATTTCACATACCTGGGGTCGACTTGTACTATCACCAAATCCGCTCTAGATTCTACACTTACGAATCAACCTGACATGTTGAAAGTCGCGTAATGTCTACTTTATAACGCGCGCCTTTTACCAAACGCGATTCCCATCACCTTATATGCTCACTAAGCAGACACTCCCGCCGCCCTCTACGCCTAGCTCTTGTAGCAGGCGCTCGCATTAACAAATTGTGATTATGCGCGAAGTAATAGAAGCCTTGAACTTCATTTACTCCGTGGAATGTCCCGTCAGCTGCTTACGAAGTATGAGGTTGGAGCACTGGTATATGGTGCCTAATTCCATCAGTTCCCTTGCTCTGACTAGTTGACGCGTTTTTAGCAGACTTCGCTACACAGCGCTATTGGCCCGTTGAGCCACTGTGGTTATTCGCTTTCTTGGTTGGCACTTCCGTTGACAATCCGGCCCGTCATCATGCACCTGGGCTTGAACCCAATGTCCTACATACGGACTCGAACTAGGAAGCAAATCACCTGTGGCTGTGGGCTGGCCCACCGGTGTCAAGAGTGTTTGCCGGCAATAGCGTAGGGCGAGTCAACATCCACGCCTTCATCAAAGCTCAAGTTCCTCTCTGTATTATATAGCGCTTCCTAACGGTGACTGAAGCACGCTGCCTCAAATCTTATATCTTACAAGTTCCGAGATCTAATCTCCTATTCCCAGCCCTCTCTATGTCGAACTTTCTTTGCTGGATTGGTTCTTCGGGCATCTTGTCAAGGTCGCCGATGCCGGCTGGACACCGAAGTATAACAATTGGAGGCTCATAATAACAGCGAACGATGCTTCCTCTTGAGTACATCGATGCGTTACTTCTATCTGAAAACCTAGCCGTGCCCCAGCTTGGTATTGGCTCCTGTGACTTCTTTGGGTTTCTTTCGATGCGAGTAATATGCAAGCCTCGGTCATTGGCTCCCGAAAACTGAGCACCGAGTTAGGCTCCATTGAAGGAAGCTATACACGACCGGACTTCCGTAGACGCATCGCAAGCATGTCGTTCTTGACCTTCTTTACCGTGCAAGGCCCGAAGGTTCCTATCGGTAAGGCTTGTCATTACCCAGGCTCTTCTTCGGTGAGTCGAGCGAAGCAAAGGTTGAGTATGCGAAGTGGGACTGCAGTAACATGATCTTTCCTCAGGTTATCTTGGACCACTATATAAGGCTACTTCGCCACTGCATTGTAAGGGGCTGAAGTTCTAGTAACAACCCATATGTTGATTCACTCTCTGTTGTTAATTGGCTTTATCACTAGCCTGGTAAGCCATCGCATAACTTCCAGCGTCACCTCCTTCTCAACTGTCTTACTTCATATAGCCATGTTACTGGGTCTTCAAGCGTTATGAAACCAGCTCAGGCAAGGCAATAGTAACACTAGTCGTTGGCCCTCCTGCCCTTGCGGCCATCGGATCCCGCTTGGTATCAGGGGAAAACATAGGCTATCTACGCGTGACAGTACTCCTTACTTTAACGCACACATCGCTCCTCTTCGTCCTCGTTATACTTTATCGATTGTCGCCTTTCCACCCTCTATACGCTTACCCCGGGCCTGTTCAGTGCAAGCTATCAAAACTTTATGCAGCACTGGTCACGTCAACGGGTCGTCAACACGTGTACTATCGCTCGCTCCATGAGAGATACGGCGACATCGTGCGAGTCGGTGGGTTGTGGCGGGTTCGATCGCGGCCTTAGAAACACTGACATGAAAGATCATAGGACCGAACGAGTTATCTATCCGACATGTTGGCGCTGTCACGCCTATTCTTGGGTACGGCGGTTTACCCAAGGGTCCATGTAAGTATATATTCACCTTACGCCTTCGCATCGCTTACGGCTTCAGTCTGGGACCATCGCGCAGGAGCAGAAGACTCGCACCCCCCTCTTATCGCCGTCAGGGACCCCCAGGAGCATGCTAAACGTCGCAGGCCGTGGAATCGAGCACTTAGCCGTGCGGCTATCATAGACTACGAAGCCTCCATTGTGCATAACGCAGAACGACTCGTGACAGCGTTGAGGGCCCGTGCCGAGAAGCCCCTTGATATTACTGGATGGATGAACTTCTTCTCGTAGGTCCATTCACCATAGTACCTTTCATTGTAAGACTACTAACTTGGATTGACAGACTGGACAATATGGGAAATATGGTGTCCGTGATGGTCCCTCATGCTTCTCGCTTTATTAATTGTTGTGTCTAGATTTGGCGAGCCATATGGGATTCTTGAAAACGGATTGGATGAGAAGAGAATCCATGAAATCATAGAAGAAGGTGTCAGGTGGGGCACACTTTCACCACTTTGCTCGATTCGTCTGATGCAATGATCCAGGTTCACAGCTATTGCCGGGCAAATTCCTTGGGTCATTCCATTCTTACGATCAATAGCCGGTTCAAGAATTCCTTACGCTAGAATGAAGCAATTTGCCAGATCCAGTGCCATGGAGAGATTAAACCACTCCGGGCCGTACAAGGACCTCTTCTATTATTTGGTATATTTACTTCGTTTACTCCGTGCACCAAGGAAACTGAAGAACCCTGAAGAACGACGAGGCAGATGTACAATCCGTCAAACGATCACCTGTCATCGTGGCATCAGACGCGTCCATGGCTATAGTAGCCGGTTCGGATACTACGGCGGCGTCACTAGCGGCATTATGGTACTATCTAACCACCAACGACATGGCCTATAAGCGTCTGCAAAGGGAGGTCGACACAACTTCCGCCACTGACATGAATTCGACCAAGGTTCCAAATCCAGCTAGCATGCCTTATCTCAATGCTTGCATGTGGGTTACTCTTCTCTTGCAGGTTTCTTGGAGGTAGTAACGGGTAATTCTAAAGCAACGAAGCCCTACGCCTCCTCCCAGCTTTATTGGGCGGATCGCAGCGAAGTGTTTCCTCTGGGACCGGGGGGAAAGTGATCGGGCCCTTGTTCGTGCCTTCATCGTCTCTGCCTATGGCTACCGAGCTAATCAAAGCATGTATAGTCATGTCCCAGAAGCCACTCAAGTGTTCGTGCACACGTACTCCCTTCACCGAGATCCTCGATACTTCTCTCCACTGCCTGACTCATTTTGGCCGGATCGCTGGCTACCAGAATCTGACAGGATCTATCCCCCTAATATCTCGGGCGCGGCTTCGGAATTCACCCTTGAAACGTCTGCATTTATCCCCTTCTCCTACGGCCCAACTGCGTGCATTGGAAGACCTCTTGCACTGACTGTGCTGAGAACCGTCGTGTATTCGATGATGCGCACATTTGACATCCTACCCTACGGGGAAAATGAAGACTGGGAAGCATTAGTGAAAGACTACTTCACGCCCAATTGTGGCCCATTGATGGTCACCTTGAGGCCCCGGTGAGTAGACGACCAGCGTTCGGGCAACCATTGTCCAAAGCGGTGAAGCGGAAATTTTGTTTTGATTGTGTGGTACAACTAAAATGGAATAGACATAGAAAGATCAACGTGTATTAGTACGATCATTCATTCGATGTGCGGCCCGTGGCTTGCTCCACGAGCATCTTCGCTTCTTTAAACACGAATGCTCTCAGGGGGCCCCAAATAGCTCTGACGAAGACCACCAGCGTCTAGTAAACGCGATGTGAGATGCTGGGCTGGGGTGTAAAGAAAGACAACCTACCAATGATGACCTTCTGCACCACAACCGCTGGCTCGACCATCCAAATCTATACAAGCATGAAAAAACGTTTGCAAGAACGGACTGAACATACCTTCAACGTGTGCTTTCCAGGCTGAATGCCGGTAAACGGAGTCTGGACTGAAACAATGGCATTAGACACAAATCCACCCCACTCAGCCGGCAACGCCCCAGGAACAGCAGGAGGTATGAAAGCTCTGGTTTGAGGGGCTAGGTCATCTATTTGGACTGCCAAGGAAATGGGCCGATCAAGACCGTTGGCGTTGAGGGAGGGGGAAACTTGAGTGGTAACAGTAAGATTTCCAGAGTTTCCGATGGTGTTGAAGTTTACGAAGTCGTATTCTCTGTGTTGTGTTGATTTTAGTAGATAAGAATCATCGAGGGTTGAAACTCCTTACACGGATGGGCCAGTACCAGCAGTGAAATTTGCGCCATTATTGTCGCCAAGACGGGGCATTGGGGTGATCGCAGAGAGTGTGCGGCCATAGCCTGGGAGTTCTGTCCAGGAGATGCCAGCCACTGTCGTATTCCTGGACACATGTGCGGCCTCAATAGAGATCACGCCTGCGCCTTCAACGAAACCTAGGTTACAAGCGTCAGTAGGAGTGTGAATAGGTAGGTAGAGGGAGCTACCATTGAAACCGCTCGGAATCTCGTTTCGAGAAGCCTGAAGGAGAGCGCCAACGTTGAGCGGGGATTGGCCTTTGGATGTTGCGGTGAAGGTGATGGACGCCGTACTATGTCCTGAGATGTCACCCCAGTCTTTCACACTGAAGAAGACCCTCTGTTCGGGGGATTTCGGGGTTATGGATCCACTCGATGGACTGATCTGGACCCAAGATGCATTGGAGGTAACTTTGAATGTAAAAGACGCAGGTCCCCCGGCCCCTACGTCAATGTATCGGTTACCGAATGGGTCATTTGAATCTATAGTGACAGTCGGAGGCGGGCAGTTGAATCCGTCGGAACATTGACTCGGATTGTCACCCGGCCTTGTTTGAGGACGATTAACATTCGCGGCGGATTCTCAGTACAGACGATCTCACCAGGCACCCAAAGTACCTTCAGGTACTATTCTCATAACTCCGGCTAGAACCTGTTTCTTTGGCTGGACTCGTGTGATGGCAGGCATTCTGAGATTGTTGGTCAGTTTGGTCTGAGATTTGGCGGGGGATTCAGGACGTACGTATTAGTCATGGGTTGTTGCCAGTAGTAGTACCCAAGATCTGTGATAAAGTGAATCCTGAGTAATGTGATGGAATGAGGATGCGCGTACGTGTCTGATCCATCATACTGGCGAAGATTTAGACTGGGATGAGGTGTTCGAAAAAATGATAGGTACGCACTGGTCCCATTTACCTATTCCGTCACGGTCAGTAAATACGCAGGAGAAGGAAGGCTTGACCTTACCGTCAAGAAGCGCATGGTATTGGGTTTCCAAGTCGAAATCTTGCATGAATAAATCTTCAACTTGATCAGCTAGGGCATTAGTGCTGAGCCTTGCTTGGGATGCTCGTAGATTATTTTGACCAGCGGCCACGAGCATCCTCCCCACGATGTCGCTGGCCAACACTGGGTGATGGACCGTTTGGAAGAATGCGGGCTTCATAGCTCTGGAAAGGCTATTGTAAAATTTCGTGGAAGCATCGCGAAGCTGATTCCACCCGTCAACAACCCGCTCGGCCCTATAAAGGCCCTCAGTACAAGCCTTGGGAATGAATTCGCGCAACCCACTCTCGGTAGTCAATTAGACTGTAGGTATTTGGGGCAAGGAGTTCGTGTTTACGACGCGCGTTGAACCTCGTCAGGTTGGCAACAATATCGGTCACGGTCTTGGCTTTTGATTCTGTCAAATCGAACTCTCGCTGAGCCCAGCTTGTAATGAAGTTATCGAGGTTGCCGGGGTTGAAACGGGTTGCATTCCAACCGAGAGTGATGAAAAATTCGATCTCACGCTCGTACGGCTTGAGATCACCGACATTTACGATCCAAACCTTAGTTGCATCGCGATCGACTGCAATGGACATTTGCTCGTACACCTACAGGCGGTCTGTAAGCATCAAAAACCAGATACCTCGAGTTCACGAACCTTGGGTATAGGATTCGTCTACGGAATGAGAAGAAGTCAGCCGTCTATACAGAAGCAACAGAGGCGTGTTCGTACCGTTATCCATTTGTAGTTTCGTGGATCGCCCACCTATAAGAATGATCAGAGTTGAGGAAAATGGAAGATGCACCAGCGCATACGTAGTCGAACTAGAAATAGTGTTGTTAGCTTCGGTGATTCGCGTTTCAGCGTGGTACCACCTACGTGATAGTAGATACCCGCACCACCAGTTCTGTTGCGCTCATTGTCTGTAGGGAAGCGGCGAATGTTGCCCCAGCTGATCTCAGGTAAGTACCAAGAACGCGCCTCGAAGGATAGGGAGCGACGTACTTGTCATCAGACCAGAGTAAAATAACATCATCAGGAACTCTCATCCCGCTTTCATAGTAGCCTTCAACTTCCTTATCTGTGGGTTTATGTTAGCTAAGCACTTTTGCAGCGTCGCTGACATACATAGGGTCCAAACCTGGGGGATGGAGGTAATATCAGTACCATTGAAGACATCTGTTAAGATGGTGCGTTGATCAGCCACAATTTGCTGAAGGAGGGCGATATTTGTCTCGTCGGAGAGCGGTTCTGGAATGCATCATGAGATAGAGTTAGAAAGGTCGGAAAGATGCACACCGTCGCCTGCCCCCCGCATCCCGATTGTGAAGAGAGACTCAAAGGGTTTTGCGCGTTCAGCACCTTCGGTGAAGTATTGGCGGATGACGTCGCTATTCGTGTTATAATCCCATGGTCCTTTACCGAAGACGTTGAATTCATTCGGCGAAGAACGCATCATGGGTTCTTGGTGACTAGAATAGCTCAGCTCATTTTTGCCATCGGACAGGTAAAACTTACCTCGTGCCCATAACTACACCGTAGAAGTCAGCGAGTGGCTGGTTAAGGGGGTCGTCCACACAAAAGGCACTATCAAGATGGGGTTTACCCTTCGGACACATTTCTGAGTAACGAGGATAAGGTACCTCCCCCACATCGCTAGGGGAACAATGTAAGTATAGTGTCGTAATCATGAGCCAAAGGGTTGATTACCTGGCCAAAGGTAATTCGCCTTCAGTCTCAACAATAGTTCAAACCTTGAAATCCAGTGTTTAAATTATGAACTCGTCGGGGCGAGACTCTGAACACGTACAAATTTGCATAGAAAAGGCTGTTGAATGGCGAGTTGAAGAATTGCGATCCCGTGCCATTGGTAAACTTTTCGGCAGCCCAGTTCTGCAAGGCAGGCTGCTCGTCATTCAAGAAGATACCTCTGTACTTCACGGTAGGCGTGCCGTGCGAGCACCCACTAGAAGACACGAAGAGTTCGGAGTGCTTCGTAGTCGGAACGTCTGCCCACCTGATTTGGTCAGTTGATGCGAGATATAAATAAGACGAGGTGACGCCTACCAATACCACGGGGAGACCCCTTCCGTGGGATGCTATATCACGATCACTTCTCCCTTCAAAAATAACGAGTCGCTCACCAAACTGCTCAGAATGGTCGTACAATCCGAATATCGTCCCCCGTTTATCGGCACCGATTATAACGTACGCCCGATCAACGCCATTGAGTGGGTTCTCCACTACCCTCGACATAAATGACTCCCATTGGCCGTTGATGGAAGATACGTCTAGGTTTGTGTTGTTTATAATTTGCGAGATCAACGAGGATTTGCCCAAGGTGCCGATAATAATTGGTGTGCCGCGTATTGAGCTGGATGCTGTGGCATTGGACAGTACAGGTTTGGCACCAGTCACTCGTTGGATATCGAGGACAAAATCGGACGCAGCTCGTTGTACCCCAGGCCAGTCGTCTGAAGAAAGGAGGACGGAGGAAGCTTTCCCACTACGTACAATAGGGAAAGAAGACGAGGAGGTTTGAAATGATACACAAGTATCTTGGCCGATAGCGTGGGATGGCTGCACAGTGGCCAACAAAGCCAGCAGAGAGCCAAGTAGAGTTGAGAACATGATAGCCGTGGACTAGGAATGATCCTCCTACGACATCAGCTTAAATAGAGGGTCGGAATCCGTTTATAATTTGAAAACCCATGAGGGAAGCCCTACCTGCTGTCGGAGTACTGGTGTATGAATAGCATACGAACGGAGCGCAAGCGGACTCTGGTGGGCAGACCATGCGTCACGAGGATGTGTGAGGTAGGCATTAGCCAGTCTGCGGGGGCCGGAGGAAATTCGGGGATGTGGAGAATTCGGCGGTATCAGAGCGGTACGTCCTTCGGAAGGCCATGTACGTTAGTATGAACCCCGTGCCAATGAACATCTTGGTATCACATCCGCGACACCAAGTTACAAAAACCAGCTTACATGAGACAAAGTAGTAGGAACGGGTCCGGAAAGAGCGATCCATTAATGCACCACACCAATCTCTCGGCCCCCGGAAATCATGGAAGGGACGGTTACTAGGAAATCGTTGTACGGTAGATCAGTATAGCCGTGAGTCGCACCGGGCCCTATGCCTGTCAAACACACATGCGATGATGGAAGTCGACTGAAGAAACGTTTGAGCGCTTTGTGGGCGCTAAGCGCTTCAATGTATACTAAAGTACTGAGTACTGAGTACTGACCCCTTGCTCTAAAGACACGACAATGAAAAAGAAATGTATTCCGCGCACGAGCTATTGCTCTTACAAGGACGGTGGTCCTAGTTGAAAGGGATACCCAGCGCTTGCCTCCGAGATCTTCCATCCACCTTGAAATAGGGTCTTTCGCCGATTACCACGACGCGATTTCCCTGGCGCGACTCGCCGTAGTCATGCCTGAGCGTCGCACACAAGGTTGTTAGTATCTCACACTGGGCAAGTCTCCGCCAAATTGCTCACGTCGCGGTGTGAAACGTGGCTCTGTTGTCCCAAATTGCAACATCGTTTTTGCTCCAACGATAGCGTACCTGGCGAGGAATCAGTAGGTCAAAAATTTCGGCAATTGGAACGAAGAAGGGTTCGAGATCACCTGTAAGTCATGGTTCTCTGCAATATGCCGGAAGAGGTAGGCTAACACGTCATCGGATTCATCTGGCGTGAGCTCTGCGATGCGCGTCGTGAAGCTACAAATGAACTATGATAAGAACGGGAACTCGTCCGAAAGGAAGAAAGAACTATTCTTACGATCGGTTCACAAATAGAGCTTGGAAGCCTGTCACTGGGTTCGTTCTAATCACTGGGCTATGGAAGATAATTGAGCAGGTCTGGATGCAGGTCCATGGCGCCGTGGGCTCACTGAACAGCGGTAAGATCGCTTCCTGTATTTTCGGGAGAACCTCGCGGGTCTTGGATCGGAACACCTTGCTTGCGGGCATACTGCATTCGAGTGTATCTATTTTATCTTTGAGATCATCTAAGGGATGGTCGCGCACTCACATCGGTAAAGAAGTCGGCATTGTGAACGGCACTGAGTCCTTCCAAGAACTTCCTGAACGCAGGAGAGAGCTTGTCATATGCTTCGTACGCACTGCGGGCGGCCACGGATATAAGCGGGGAGGGGGCGCAGAGTAATATCATCAGCGAACCTAGCCCACTAAATACGTGCAAGTGAGCAAATGTGGAGCGTAACGACTACAGAAGAGACTGACAAGGGTATCACCACCGACTTCGCGCCGATATATTAGCCATCAGATGCGATTAAGCGGTAATAATACCATACTAGAAGGCAACGTATGCATTTTGAGAAGCTACCAGCAGGGTCAGTATTGTACACATTCGCTCTAGAGTGGACTGATACTGACAGAGTAGCTGGCTGGAATGGGTTCGAAGCTTATATCGGAGTGCCACCCATCGCTCGCCCGTTTGGACCTATCCAATCCAGCCACTGCGATACCCCTACCACATGAAATCAGCACACATGTAATAGAGGATACAAGGAGCATGTAGGATCTTACTGCATGGACGAAATGACGGAGACATCGGCACCCAGCTCGTTGGTTTCCTCAGAGATCGGGTGCCGGTGTAATGACGAGGTATCAGGTCGACCAGACAAGTCTCCGAGACGGGTAGCAAGCTCCTTCTGTTGCTCGATAGTTAGATCTTGGTTTTTGAAGAAGACAACACCTCGAGATGATACAAGATACGCCAGCTCTTTGATAAGCTGATCGCCATCCGGAGTCACTAGCAAATGCGATAGTTGAACATCATCATCGGAGAATTCGGTCCCAATATGGGTAGTTAGATCAACTGGTTTGAATTTGTTGAGCAAAAGTGTCTGAAAGGGATGATTGGAGGCCATCTGTAGTATCAAGAAAAGGGAGCTGAAAGCGAGGAGCAGGCGAGCTTATTTATCGATAACATGGACATTCGAGTCGTCATTTCAACGCCATATGTATAGATATTCTCATAGCTTAGAGGGAAGCGAAACATATGAGGCCATGAAGGCGCGGTCATCGGGCAAACCCCCTGAGGTTGAAGGGATGATAAGGAGCGAACAGGGGTCATCTTAGCAGGCCATCGTGCCACAGCACAAAGGAATCGGCTATGGCATCACATTATCATTCAAATTAGCTTGCTACAGCATGCATGAGCGCCTTGTCTCTATATTTCAAATACCTAGCAGAGGTTAGGTAGAGAAAAGATACTCGCAATGAAATACCTACCTTGCCATTTCCTGTCGCAAGCCTCTCTGCGAGTAGTTTCTCGGCTTTCGTTTTCCAGTCACCCTCGAGGAGGAGTACAAGGCGTCTCTTCAAAGAGTCCATGGTCATCTCAGGGGGGATATACCTATGCAAACATTCACTTCGATCAATAAGCACGGGTGAAGAGCATAGCTTACCTTGGAATGGGATTGTGTATTGCATGCTCGAGCGCGTCCCAAAAGCCTTCTCGGTCGCCATTCCTGATATTGTAGACGTGCGGAGGCCCAAGGAACTTGAGCCCGTTATGTTGCGTACGCCACTTGTTTCTGTCGTCAGGATCGTCCGGATCCCAGTCGAGGATCGGGTTAATGAATGGCACACCCATGCACAAAGCATCGTAGGGGCTGGGACTCATGTAAGGTAGACCAATGCCTATAAGCGCACGGCTCTTGCTCAGCTCTTCATAGAATCTACGCTTATCGAGGCGACCAATGTCCCTTATTCCTTCTGGCACGGATGATGGACCAATCGTATCATTTTGCAGACCAGCAACTAAAGATAGTGGGAACGGCGGTACGAAAGACATGTTCTTCCAGGCCACGTCCTTGTCGAAGAAGTAGGACAATCGTTTCGATAGAATGTAGGCCTGTAGTGGTCGTTCATGTGATGGCATGTAAGGCATTTCCATACATGTCCGCTCGATGCTATATCCCAGATAAAAATTGTCCTTGGAGTCCCAAGGAGATAGCAAAGGATAGTTTTCTGGGGAGACCGTCCAGGCGTTTCCGAGTGGATGCGACGCGCCAGTCCAGAAGTGGAAGGAGAACATTTTCCATGCTGGGACTCCGAGAGGGTGGGTAGGTGTTTTGATGCACTTGGGATCGTCAAAACACCGCCGTGCATCCGAACCTTCAAGGAAGATAGCTTTGACAAGGTGAGGGTACTGACGATACGTCCTAGCAAGCTCATGATTCTGTGGGGCGTAGATGATAGTAAAGCCCATCTCACGGAGGGCTAAAGACTAGAAGAGCGTCCTTCATAAAACTTTATCTTTGTTCGTACCTGGAAGTACTTACAATGCTGGTTGCCCTAGGATGATGAGTCTATCAGATAGATGCAGATTTCCAGCGTTGCTCACGAACCAAATGTCCTCCCCGGAGACAGCCCCTGCAACCGAGTTGGAAAAATGGTGCGAGGACAATATCACGATGCTTTTCTGCCGCTCTTCGCAATTCTCTTCCGTTAAGCACGTGAAGAGAGCATGCATCGACTTGCTGTTCTCGTTCTCCCAGTTATCCGTGCGATTGGCCATTCCTACCGGCCATAGATGTTGGAAAACGGATTCGTACGCCTCATGGCGCCATCTCAGCGTAAAGGTATCAATGAGGAAGAGTGTGAGGCTTGCCCCAAGCAAGCACCCAGCTGCTGCTAGTACATACAACGAGCGCTGGGAAGCGGTGCTCCTACCCGTCCTACTGGGCGGTTTTGCGCATCAGTAGGTGCACGACAAGCAAACAGGGCGGCTCACCTTTGTGGAAGTCTTGAACTCGGCCCGCCGGTGGGTAGAAGCTCGTAGTCGCTCTCGTGGGCTGCCCACCATCTCATGGTGAGGGTCAAATGATGGGTTGGGTGATGTCATTCCAACCCTCCTTCTGCGCATAGGGGTCATGTGTACATACATACAAATAAGTCCCCCACAAGGCGACTCATCGACTGAGGGATTTTCTAAGAGAAAACCCACTACTTCGTCAAACACGAAATTAGGACGATGAGCCAAATAGGCGCGTCCATTACGTTGAATATGCCCTAGAAAGTTCTCTCGGCTTTAATTCACCCACACGTAGTATTTCATTAGCAAGTACGCTATACACCATCCTACTAATCCACCTTGATCACAACCTTTCCAACATGAGCCTGAGACTCCAAATACTGGTAGGCTTCAACAGCCTGATCGAAGGGGAACACCTTATCAACGACAGGTCGAAGTTTATGAGCTTCGATCAATTTATTCATGTCCTTGAATCTAGAAAAGGTATCAGTCTCATGTTTCCTAAGTACAGCCGGCGCGACCTACTGTGCAACAGAGCCGACGAGAACACCTCGTAAAATGGCGGCCTTCGAGATGATAGGACCCACAAGGTTATCGTGAGAGCCCTGTACGAAGTTACTGGATATATTCCCGTGAAAGAAGCGATGAGGACTTACTCCAGCCACAAAGCCGATGTTGTGGATCCACCCGGCGTATCTGATAGACTTGATGCTATTCAACAGTGTTGCGGGACCCCCGACCTGGAGGAAGGGTTAGCTACTGCTCTGGGGGACCATTCGGAGGGTAAAACCTTACCTCAATAACATGGTCGACACCTCGGCCTTTGGTCTGGCGAAGTTGAGTTTGATGATACAAGTTTATATGTAATGGAAGTGCCTTACTATTTTTTGGACTTCGTCTTCCCAGTTCGGTGTCTTCTTGTAGTTGATGACGTGCTGAGCACCGAGTTGAGACGCGATCTTCAGTTTTTCGTCGGAAGAAGAGGTCGCTATGACCGTTGCTCCTGAAGCAACGGCGAATTGGAGCCCGAATCTAAAGTGAGAACGATTAGAACGACGTCTGGCGAAAAGGGAGGTTGAACAATTACATGGAGACACCACCAGTGCCTTGTACAAGGACGTAATCTCCGGCTTTAACTGGGACCGGTCCAAGCAATGCATTATAAGCCGTCAGCGCAGCACACCTAGTGATAGTTTAGAGAGTGCGTGGCAGAACGAGGGGGATCTAAACTCACGGAAGCGTGGAAGCCTCTTCATAGGACAAATGATCTGGAATCTTGACGAGTGCCTAGATGATGTTAGGTGCGAACGACCATCAGGGAGCGTAATATATACCTGAGAGGGTAGAGTGATATACTGGGTCAAGACACCATGGACGGGTCCTCCCAAGGATTTCGCTACAGACTCTGGGGAAGGATCACCATCCAAGTGAGCCGGAGAGAAGTTTGAGGAAACACGATCCCCTGCTTTCCAGACATCCTGAACATCTTCACCCACGGCGACGACTTCTCCCGCCATATCCGAGCCCGGAACGAGATTTTCTTGAATCCTGTGATCATGAAGTAACAAGTTCAAACCCGGCGATCCATAAATGTGACTGATGGAAACATACAGTGAGCCTAGCAGGTACTGATTCCTAGAAATGATCAGGTCCCGGTACTTGCATGGAACTCATTAGATAAAATTAAAATAGCAATCTCGAATGTAAACTCACCTGCAAAGATACGGCATGCACTCTGACCAACACTTCCGTTGGCTTGGGTGGCCTTACGGAACCTTGCGTAATTTTGAGATCCTTGTACGTAACAAGCTAAAGCAACACATTCAGCCTATCTCCGTGTAACAGGACAGATGGGTGATGCTACCTTGGGCAGAACATACTGTTTAGTGGTTGCAGGAATCGCCATTTCTGTTGCTGGTAACTGTGAGTGGGGAACCCTGGGCTGAAAGACGCATGTTTATATATCTGTGCGTGGAAAGAGGGATGGGGATGGGAGTCGATGCATGATGACGCATGTGTGAAGTGATCCAGTAAGCAGCTAACTTGTGTAGGGCCTGCTGAGCAAGCATAAGGTTTGATGATGCAACGGTGACATTTATTCCGAGTCGTTCTTGATCAGCGTGTGCTGAGCTTCTGGTCGGTTGATTTGTACACTAAACAGCTGAACCTTTGTCTATTCTGCTGCTTTTCAAGATAATCGAATATCGGTAAGCGTATACTGATAAAAATGTGTTTTCATTATTCATTATTGTCTATTCAAAAGTCTGTGAGCTTGGGAGTCACTATCGTTTCGGAATGATGACTGATTCGTGTCGCCTCCTCCCTGTGCAAGTAAGCTGAGTATTGCGTCGGTCAGTGGTTCGTTCGACAAGGAAATCCACATACCTTGGCGCAGTCCCCCAAAAGGGTACTTGATCATTTTCGAAATCACCCACCACAAGTGATTCCGAATCTGGATTACCTACGACTCCTGAGAGACCTCTTTCCTATACTCACGCGTATGGAGAAGAGGGTAAGTTTGTCAAAGAAGGTTGACCAACGTTTAGGGGTAGAAGGTAGATGGACTGAATGTAATTGGAAGCTAGTGACGCTACGAATTATGTAATGGACGACGGACGATATTAACCACTGGGATAGTAGGTTGGCTGTCTCTCGTTCGGTTAGTTTGAGATTGGAGCGAGAACTACTCGGGGGACTTGTACCTTTTCAATGGGCCTTCAATGGCTGCACCTTGCACCCAGCCTGGAGACAGGGCAAGCGGGACGGATAGATGCAGCAATTCGCAAAGGCGAGATGCAGCAATTTCGAGTCTCCAATTCTGCCCTCCCGAGTCCCGCCCCGTCGAGGTCCAGTACCACACTAAATTGCTCAATACAACTGCGCTCGGTGACTCTTACCGTCCTTTCGAACCCCTTCCCAACCCTTCACGAAAATGCAGAACAACGCTCCAATTTTTCACGCACGCCTGTGAACCCCATCATGATGGCGTTCCTTCCCGAATTGCACAATGTGGTCCAAAAGCCCCCAGGCTCTGTTCTCGATTCTCAATTCTTCAGACTCCCGTCTATGTCGCAAGAATGCATGTCCAGTTTCGGATTTGATCTCCAGAAACATATCGAGAGTTTTGTTAGCGTTGTTGATCAGCGCTACTCAGTAGCCGATATCAACATGGCCACTTAAACGGCGCAGCAACAGTCAATTACTGTGGTATCTGCCGCTCCCATGATGCGTCTGCACACAATGTACGGAGCCCTCGTCGTACTAGGCCTGGCAGCATTCGGTTCGTCGCTCCCTAATGCTCAGCGCTCTGAATAGGCCCATTCACCTTACATTTTAGCTATCGCTAATGAGGTCACTTTATACGAAGTAATGCCAACATTTCCGCCCCCGCCTGATGTTCAATCGATATACCTTCCCGAACCGGAGTTCACGATGTCACCAATCGGCGCGGGTGGCGAAGGAGGCACCACATACGAGGGTATATACCAATTCGCAAGTAGTGACTCAGTCCCAACCCCCTCTTTTCATGGTCAGTCAGCTATTAGTAGCCTTTCTGCGTTTATTTGACCACTATGAATCAATAGTTACCTACATAGCAGACGCTACTCAAATAGCGTACTCAGCAGGCGTTCAAGTAGTGGGAGTCCAAATCGATGCGACAACCACAGCAAGTTACGAAACCTTACAAACACAAATTCAACACTGCTCTTGGGGGTCGGAGCGTAATCTTGGTACATGCGTTAGAGAGGTCGTCGGACGAGAGACCTTTACTTGGACAGGGACTGTTGGGCCGTTCTTTACCCTGACGGTCGAAAATTCCGCAGTTCGCCGACACGGTCTATCCATGTTCATGTTCTCGCCTTTGCTCGGCCTTGGTGTTGTCATCGGTGTAGCTCGATTATTTACCTTGTAACCAGTCGATGCATGCACTCGGCACGGGCTGTATACCAATCCACTATACCTCTGATACGCACTGGACTCCAAAGCGGTATTTGCGCCGTCCTCTATGCTCAGACGATCCCGGTATGGCTGCTACCCTGTTTCCATTATGCCAATCTAGCCGAGGTTGGAATACACTTCCCCCAAGTTGCTATAATCATCACAGAAGCCCCCTCCTCTACCCAGCACATATCGGGACGCCGCCCAATACCACCGAGGTGCTCTCTCCACTTCCCTAGTGGCACTTGCGCGTCGTAGGTACTTGAAGAAGTTGTCTATTCCGTGAGGGGCCAGTCGTCCAAGTTTCCGCATGTTCAGACTGTTTCTATAGGTTGGCGGTGCTGCTCGTACCTCCATTCAAACTAGTTGGACTGATGCGATCCCCACACTACATCAGGGCCAGCCTCCTATCGCCTATAAAACGTCCACATGCGTTGATACTTCGCCGCTCTTTTATTTATGAGTCTCAATGGGCTGCGAGGACCTCGGCAGATCAAATCGGCTAAAACAACAGTATATAAGAAATCCAGAAGAAATCGCACGGTGGAGTTGAATGCCTGAACTCGGCGTCTCACTTTCCAACATGATGCTCAAGCTCTTCCTTGTGCTAGGTCTCGTTGCTATGGGTGAGCCGACTCATTGGCCTCCCCGACTGGCGAGGTGACTAAATTTTGTGTAGCTGTCGCTGAGACTTTTACGATCTATGCAGTCAGAGGGACAGAAATCCCCACAACAACCCTACTATCCCTTCCCACTCCTGACGGAACGCTGTCGCCAATTGGCGTTGGTAGTGACGGCGCTACTACTTACGGCGCCATCCTCAGCTACTCAAGTGGTGGCTCACCTGTAGCCTTCCCTGCCCACACCGACCATGGTACGCTTCGCCTTCGCCGTCAGCCTGGTTGTCGCACTTGTATGGATTAATGTAATATCTGCTTGACCAATCACAGCAACCTACATAGCAGACGGTAGCCAACTTATTATCTCGGCAGTGGGCGAAGCAGTTGAGGTTGTTGGGACTATGACAAGCACCTTTGCCACACAGACTGATGTAGAGCGTTGTTCGTGGGGAAAAGAGCGCGTTCTAGAGACATGCCTCCACATGTTGGACGGGGAGCCCGTCTTCACTTATACTGGGTCTGTGGTCCCGGTATATACCGTCACTGTGGATAATTCGGCTCGTGGCCAGCGCGTTGGCTCGAGGTTGGTCATAACACCCTTGGTAGGTATGGGGATTGTACTTGGTATTGTACACCTATTTGTGTAGTGTGCTCCCGGAGGATTTGGTGGAATAATATAATATTCCGTGCCTACGACCATATTGTGTGGAGCAAGTCAAGAGTCCCTCCCTACAACTGCAGGATTATAGTAGCGGGTGATGCAAGTGTAGCTTTTGGGGATAGGGACTCCCTGTTGTAGTACAGGGGCTACCCAACTTAGCCGCTAGGAGAAGACAGCAGGACATGGAGGGTGTCCCAGATACCATACTCAAAGGTTACATCGAGTACTAGGTGTCACGTCATGCATCACAGCGTAGATATTTTTCTACAAGATGAAAGGTGGGCAGTAACATTAACCTATGCTGCATATTGTACAGACTGAAGAACGTTCAACAGAGTTTTCCCGGTCTTGTTTAATTGGAAACTTTGATCACCACCTTTCCAACATGTGCTTGTGACTCAAGATATTTATATGCCTCTACAGCATCCTCAAACGAAAACACCTTGTCGACGACTGGATGCACATCATTCGCTGCAATTAAGCGATTCATATCGTTGAACCTATGCAGTAAACACTAGTGAGTCAGTTTGATCAATTTGTGCAAGAAAGAATCTCACTGGGCGCCAGAGCCGACCCATGTTCCTCGGATATTAATGGCTTTGCCAAGGATCAAAGGGACGATATTCGTGTCGTAGTTTTGTTCCTAGAGGATGCAATTGAAACCTGGGTACCACCGGACAGCGGTTCACTTGGGAATGCACGCACTTGGGCAAGGAAACCGATAAGGTGAACATGCCCCCCGAGTCTGACCGACTTCAAAGACCTCGCGAGGGTTGCCGGGCCGCCAATCTACAAGATTCGACTCAAGTAGTCTGCAGGGAGGTAGAAAGGTGCACCAAACTCACCTCAATAACATGATCCACTCCGCGCCCATTTGTCTATTTTTCTCAGAGGTGAGCCGTGATCTAGGGTAGTGTATGACTATCACCCACCAGCTTTGTAACTTCCTCGTCCCAGTTGGGTAGTTTACTATAGTTGATGACATGCTTCGCACCAAGCTTAGTGGCTACTTCGAGTTTCTTGTCCGAAGAAGACGTTACGATGACTGTCGCCCCAGTAGCGACTGCAAATTGCAAGGCGAAGCTGGATACAAGTGGTCAAATCCATAGGTGGATGGAAGGTCGATAGAAGAGAACCGTACATAGACACCCCGCCCGTACCCAAGACAAGGACGGTATCCCCTGACTTTAAGGGTTTACTTCCCAGTAAGGCACTATAAGCTGTAAGGGCGGCACAACTGTGCATGTTAATCAGATTTTCTGTCCACAATTCCGGCTAGTAATTACTAACGGTAGGGTGGAGGCTTCTTCAAAAGTAAGATTGTCGGGTATTTTGATTAAACCCTAAGCTTGTGTTTAGTCATGGCAATTGTTGGCGAAGAAAGGTATGGCGGTTACGTAGGCTGGCAATGCGACATACTCTGACAATACGCCTTGCGTTGGACCGCCAAGCGAAGAGGGGATGATGCCTGGATAAGGATCTCCAGCTTGGTATTCGGGAGTAAAATTAGCGCAAACACGATCTCCTGGGGCCCACGGGAGCTTCACGTCTTCACCAACCGCAACAACCTCGCCGGCCATATCCGAACATGGTGTCAGATCCTTATCAATCCTGTTCTGCGTTGATGAAGGCCATCATGTTCAAGGCGAAGATAAACTCACAATCCAGGCAAGAAGTACAGCTTCTTGGCGATAGTGAGATCACGGAACTACCGGCATGGATGTCAGAAGAACAATACATGAGCATGATTCAAGTCGATGTCCTTACTTGTAGAGACACAGCATGGACCTTGACGAGGACTTGTCCTGGCTTCAATTGGGGTACGGGGTGTTCTGTGAGAACTAGATTATCATATGATCCCAGCTACGGTTGGCCAGGTTAATTAGCAAAAGCTAAGCACAATTTAGTAGGTCGTACCTGGGGGAAGACGTAGTGCCGAGTGGTGGATGGTACAGCGGACGTCATGGTGAGGGATTCGGAAGAGTATGGAACCTCTTCAGATCAAGGAGTCGTTTATATGATGAGAACTGGAAGGGGTAACGAAGGAAGAGCGGAGTGATTGGGGGCTTCGAGAGTGGCAATGGCTCAGTAATTGCCGTGGTAGATGGCGAATCATCAACCCAACCTAACCGGGCGGTTGTATTGGGGCGATAACACGAAAGTGACCGAAGAAGCCATAGAACCTCGGATAGGTGGTGTATCGCGAAAGGTCTAGAAAACGTGCAGAGTCAAATGATCAAGGAATGCAAGGTGGGGAATTTGGCCAAAACCAACTGATTGTGGCGAGAGAATGATAAACTGGGGGGTGACGGCAGAGTCGAGGTAAAGTGTGAATTGATGACGATGCAATGTTCAACACGCTTATTATAACATATGTTACGTGCGTAAAATGCAGTAGTAAACCGGGATTAAAAATACATAGATAACTGATATTACACCCTCTATGTGAAGAAGCAGATGGAGTCGGGAGAGAGGAGGATATTAGCGAGGGCGGTGCATTGCCAGAGTGAGGGCGTGTGCGCAGGCACTCATCATGACATGAGAACAACCACGTAAAATACGGGGTTCGGAGGAAAGAAGACAAAGAACTGGGAGTCACGTACTGCAATCGCCAAGCTCTGCTGCGGAGAAGAAGGAACAAAAGAGCAACAGCAGAGATGTGGTAGTTCGTCGTTAGCTTACGCCCGGATTCGCCAACCATCTCCCCGCCGCCTCTCCTTCCCTACTCCGCCAAATCCTTCCCGAACAACGAGCCACATGCCTGTGGAGCACACAACGTCTTTCAGTTCTTCCGCCGTAAGCTCCAGTCCTGGGCCACCAGCGCTGTTCCCAGATGAATCAACAACTCCAGAGCTAGTCGCTGGGCGCCGAAGTGAAGTTTCCTGCGCAAGGCGATGGCCAGGGAGCGTGCGCTTCCTCACAGTCATGCCCTCAACCTCGACGTCTGATAGAGGGAATGGCACTTTCAGCATAGCAACTACCTTTGGGTGATGAGGTGTAGGACTTAAAGTTCCAAGTTTGAGCTTCAGCGTCTGTGGTTGTGTCGACTCTGTTGCAATCAGCGGCGCTCCTGTTAGGTCCAGGGAATTCCGCGAGTACGCCGAAGATCTGGGTGAGCGAGATGTTGTTAACGTTAAAGGTGCAAGAAGGCTTCCACCATTCGCGCCTAGCAGTTCGCCAGTCGGGCGAGCTGGTAACCGTTTCACCTTCAAGGTACAAGTCCAAGGTGTCTCGGAGTCCTCGGGGTCACTCTCCTCTCCATCGTCGTCCTCTTCATCATCCTCAGCATCACCTCTCGCACGTGGTCTCGATCTTGATCGAGCTTTCTTCTCGAGCTGTTCATCGGAAGTTTTCGTGCTTGTGGTTTTCTGCGACAACAGACTTAAGCGTTTGCTAGCCTTATCCTTGGGAGATTCATCAACCTCGGCACCGTCGGCGACATGTCCCTCTGCACTCGCCCTCAAGCTACCCTTGCTCTCTGCACGACTGGCACGTCGGGTCTCACTTCGAGCAGTCCGGGAGCGATCCCGCGGAGGTGGGGGATTACCAATGATCAAACTCGCACGACGGCATTGCCTCTCCCCATCCTTCTTCTTCCCTGCCTTTGGGGTCTTGCCTCTCTTCCACTCAAACCTAACCTCAAACAGGTTCCAAACGTCGCTCCCCTTGTTCAAGTTACTGGTGGAACCACCCTTCTTCTTTTCATCTCCGATGCCTAGTCCAATCACACCACTACCAATCTTGCCCAAGTTTCCGAGAAGTCCAGTATCTGAGCCCTTAAACCATCTTCGAACAATCCATACATACATAGTCGCGCGGTTGGAATTGCCGTTGCTACATCGCAACGACGATAAGCGGGAAAGTACGAACGAGTGACAGGTATTAGTATTCACCTAGCTTTTGATCCGGCTGGCACCACCGAAAGTGATGGCTGGATACCAAGGACGGGTGGCCGAAGAGCTGTGTGGTAGGGAAGTAAGCTAATTTACTACCACGGGAAACGACAGCAAAGAGTTAAACTCGCCTTGAGCAGGTGCAAGGATGGCTTGATTTTGCTGACTAGCAGGTGTGGGCGTTGGAGGATTCTACCAAAACCTACGTTAGCTACGCCAACAAACCGCCGATTGAAAACAACTCACATGGACATTGACACTCCCACTCGAATCTGTGGGTGTTACGGGGCCATAGAGTCCACTGTCTCTCCTCGGATGTCCTTCATCAGCCTTGCTGCCTCCATTCCTGCCACTAACATTCCGTGGGGTAACCGTGGTTGTCGTGGTTGTCGAATCTTCCGATGCGGGTGCGTGCTCACGCGGAGGGAACGGTGGTGGGACTGGCGATGGAGGCTTGCGACCCCCCGCAGTCATCCCTCTTCCAATAAGCGCTGAGCCTTTATTTATGAACCCAGGTAAGTTGAATGATGCTGCTTGTCTCTTATTCCGTGGCGTCGCCGACTCTCCGTCATCTTCCCCCACAACGTCAGATTTCGAAACAACGGGGGCACTGGGCGCACGATGATGCTGCTGGGTCCCCACGCTGAGATGTTGGCCAGAGGTGAATTTGCTGGAGGAGGAAGGCATGGTAGGTGTTGTGGCCATCTCAGGTGACGTAGGGGAGGGTGATGACGCCGGCACCGGAGAGCTTAACCCCTTCGGAGTGGAGGCTTTCGGCCTAGATATGCTGACGCCAGGCGTGGGTGAGGGTAAGGGTGAATATGTGCTTAGATCGGGTGTTGCTGTGGTATTTGGTCCCTTGCGTTTGAATAGTTTACCAAAGATATTCTTCCTAGCTCCAGCACTCGAACCCTCTATCGACTGCATGCCGTCAGGAGGAGGAGTCGCTACCTGCGGCAGATACGGATGATGCACCTGTTGTTGATGAACTTGATACCCATCTTTCGACCGAACCTGGTGCAATGACGTGTCAACGCCTGCAGAGGACACGGAGAGTCTTGACGAGGTGGGCGTATGCCCATGTGTGTCTTCCGACAAGGTAGGGGTTACTGGACGGCTAGATTTATCCTGATGGGCGTGCAAGAATCCACTGCCATTGTGAGGAGGACGCCGAGAGTCAATGGAGGTACGATTCGATCTTGGTTGGGGAAACGCAACCGTGGTACCGGGGGTTGAAGGCATCTGGGCGGCAACATTACTGGGCAGAGTTTAGCAAATTGTTACAAGGCCACGCTGCGCGTATGGTCACTCACCTCGTCGAAGGCCATACCTCTACCGGTTCTAACATGGCCAGCCCTATCATTTCTAATCCGCGCTTCTGAAACTTCGCAATCTTAGCGTCTGTCCCAGCATCGACAATGGTATTAGTCATGACATTATGAGCCTGAAGGTTATAGAGTGGGATAATCGTGCGACGGCCCGATGATGACGAAGCTGACAGATATATGTGAGTATGTCGACTCTGAGGGTATGAAGGAGCTACATGTACCTGTGCTTGCAACAGATGAAAGACTGGCAACAGATGAATAACCGGATGTGTACACAGCTGTGGACGCGTCGGAGCGATTTGTGCTAGTGCGTGACAGGTCGTTGATCGAATCATCTGTGCCTTGCCTACGAGGACCTTGATCGAAGGATGTCCGGGCTGGCGTAGCAGTCACTGGAGTATTGCCATCTAGATAAGCTAAGCAAACGGGTCATGACGTCGTGCCAGGGGAGGGAGCATCCTAAGCGTACCAGATGAATTGACTGACGTAGTCGAAGTCGGCGTTAGCCCGGTGGGTCCGCGAGAGTTTGGGGGCACGAGCTGGACTTGAAGGTTAAGGGGATGGTTGGTTTTCGATGGTGGAGGGCGAACAAAGATGAAGGTCTGGTGAGTGTGTTAGTCTGTAGTGACGGCGCAACGGAGAAAACGAACTTCGCTCAACCCTTTCTTTTCCTTTCCCTTTTGATCCTTAACCTGTCCGAATTCGTTCACCGAGGATTGTCCTGGACCACCGCTACCGCTTGGTTGAGGAACCTCGTCATCATCTTCCTCATTATCTGGTCGGAAGTCTGATGCAATAGTGGGATTGGACTTTTCTGGTGATGTATGCAACTGGAGTGCCGAGGGGAGCAAGGACGTAAAAGAGGCGAACATGTTCGCCAAGCTCCAAGTACAGAACCTGGGAACGAGAAGAACGCGCCGAGACTATGGATCCAGTGATAGAAACTGAGCAAGTCAACCGTTCGCCACGTCAGATCGAGGATGAGAAACAGATCCTCCAACACTGTGATACGGTAGCAATCTATCGAACACCAAGGTCCTAGTCCCCCCAGACAATGAGTTGGGTTTTTATCGTCCGGCGATCGATACAAAGGAAGAACAGGGGCTGCGGATTCAGATTTCAAGGGCTCTTTGACTACTGCGGGTCGCGCCAGAACGATTAAGGGCAGGAGAGAGGAACTAGTAATGATGCGCACCAGAGAAGTCCTCAATTATCACAGATACCAGGGGAAATGCTGCGGCAAAGCTTGTTTCAGATCAAAAGTGACCTTCGGCGTCGTCACTGTCGTCGACGTCGTCGTGGTTGTGGTTGAAGAAGTGGTGGGAGGGGAAGATTGAGAAGATGATGACAACAGGGGAACCGGTCAAAGATGTGTCATAGAAATCTACGTTTTATGCCTCCGTTGCTGCTGCCATAATTGGAAGGTGTCGGTGCGAAAACATTCGCCAAGACTCCCATTTTTACGTCATCGACCAGACTAAGTGCTCAATTGAAGCGCCCAACCTCAGTATCAAGGTCACTCACTCTCAACCTCTACCGCACCGATATTGAGACCGCCTGAAAGCATCTCCACGCTGCGGCGATGCAAAAAAAAAACACTTACGCTCACTGTATGGACTCCACCACTGGATGAAGTCACGGACTACCCTACCCTTCGGAACACCCGTCTCTGAATTCCCAGATAGCATCTGCCGATATGACAGCCTCGTCACTGAGCCTACGCGTCGTACATGTGCACGCAACATAGCACATATGTCTGTGATCGCTTAGATGCAACCGTATAGTGTAGACAGCCGTTAGTCATCCCCTCCCAGTGCCGGAGCCATCGTCATTAAACGGCCGGCACATGCAATGAATTGATGGCACGCTTTCATTGAGGGGAGCAGGCTTTCGAATTCAAGGTTAGACAAAAAGCAATTGTGTTCCGTCAAACACGGAGGCTTGGGCTCCGGAAGGCTCGGCTGCTTCGTATCATGATATCGATGCCAGAGATACCTACCAGGACCTAAGTGCAGCATCGAGCTTTCACCAGCATTTCACAGGGGCCATAACTTGTTCACTCCCGGGACATCTGACATCATCATATCCTGGATGTAAGCATTTGTGTTGGCGATGGAAGTTAACATGAGTACTTACCAAGTCGAAATGACGACTGAACACACCCGAGTGCATCTTCACTCCGGGACCACTAAATACTAAAACCCTGATTAGTAAAGGGTGCTAGGTAATTCACGGAAATTAACGACCGCACACCCGCCTTCATGCTCAAGTTCCTGATTGACGCTACATGGTCCTCCGACCACGGCGCGCCCAAAGGCATCGTGCCTCAGGTCTCTCCCTCGGTGTGAGGGGGAACCGTCTCATGGGCTTCATGAAGGTCGATCGATCTTCTCGTTACGGAGTGGGTCGTCAATTCGATCGCCTTGAGGAGGAGGGTCGGGGGCTGTACCGTCACTACCTAGCATAACACACGAATAGCATTTAGCCTATTGGAGAGACCCAGTTAGCGCAGGTCAGCTTTTGACCTTCGGCAGCGATCGTGACACGTACGTAGACGAACTTCCCACCACTTACATCCTTGATCACTTCCTTTTGATATTTGAGGAGCTTATCGTATCCCAGCGTTACCCTGGGTAAGCCGTTCTTGCGAGAACCCAGATTTGGCTTCCTGAAAGACAAAGTTCATCATACTAAGTAAAGAGCAACGCGTTACTTCCGCCCGCGCTTCCTGTGATTCCATGGGAAGAACCCAACCGAGGGAATGAATGACACGGTACACGTCTGCTAATACAGTCGAAGAAGACATGTTCAGCTTCCTCAATATATTCATTAGAACACTTGCCCACAGTTATAGCCCTCCAATCCATGATCGAATAGCTTAGATCGACATTCTTGCGGCGGCCGACAGCAGCCGTCGATGCAATATGCATTCCTGTAAATCAGTCGACGGTACCTGCACATTTATAGGGCGGGTAAGCGGCATACCAGGTACCAAAACCTGTCTCACCCAAGTTGTATTTTGATGACCGGGATTCACACACTCCTAGGACAGCTGCCGCCCTTGATCTTCACGCGAAGCTGGAGTGTTGTGAAATTCCACACTTGGCACGGTAAAACTGTGTGACGGCTATCTCCTCAACCGTTTGATGCGTTGTTATCCGAGGAGGTTTCATGTAAAACCCAGACTAGCGGGGAAAGCGAAATGAGATCCAAGGTAAGTTCCCGCCGAAGTGATAACGGATACAGACACGCAGAGACATACTTACCTTACATCGGAAGCACATTCGAACCCTCCCGTCGCTCCACCGTTCCGAGTGCACCGGTAGACGTAAGCAAACCACTTGTATCTCAGGCCCATGCTAGTGAACTTGATCGACCCATGAATGCATGAAGCGCAACCGAGTGACAGTCGCGGAGCATATACAGGCATCTGACACTGCGTGGTCGCACCGCCCCGAGCAGACCACGAGTCTCGAACATCTGCATTCCCATTCGGTCGAAGAAGCCTTACACGCCGGGTCCAAAAGGTCAAGTGCAGCCCAAGAAGGCGACACCCATATCGCTCTCCTATTCCTATGCACGTTTACATGCACACGAAGGTGAGAGTGCGATCCTGCTGTACCAATCGATGACTTACCCCAGACCTGGTCGGCTTCGGCCGCAATAAGTATACAAAACAAGAACTTGCCGCTTGGGACAAACACCCCTCAAAGCCCCTTGAAAACACGATCGAGCAGTGAGTAAAAGGAACACTGCAGATATGTAAGATCTCCCGAAATCCGGTGGGTCCATCACACAAATATATACCCGAAAGGCGAACAAGAGTCTCATGATGCGTCACGCGTGCGCGTGGATAGTGACTCGAGGGAACCTTGCCGAGAATAATTTGAGAGCAACTGAAGAAGTCGGTCAGGGGTGCTTCCTGTTTTAGTTCCGACCCATTTAGAATGGCGGGGGAAGATTCTAGGAGTCGAGTAAGGACTACTTGACCGTGATGCGCCTGATGTGTCGCTCGTCGGGCTTTGGTGGAATGCTCGGACGACCGCTGTATTGACCGACGAGCGCTGAGCGCAACACCTTGTGTGCTTGATGGCAAGAATAGTGCGAGATAAACCAAAAATGAGCGTGTCAGAACTGACGTTAATCTCCGTCCCATCTACGACCAGACAACCCCTCTGGTATACACTCTAGACCAAGACACTCACGCCAGGAGGGTACCACACTAAAGCAGGGAGCACGAACGACGATACATATATCCGCGAAAGATTCAAATTACTTACGATATTGCCTTACGTGACAATGGCATTATCTATCCGCCGCAAAGCGAGCCGTTAACAGCTTGGAGCGCAATCGAGCCAATGAACAGTCAACAAGCCGTATCTCAGATCAAGATAAGACTGACCTACGGACGTACGCTGAGAGCGAAAGCGTAGGGGGCACGGTGAACTAGAGTAATCCGAGGAGGGTGGTGTGATTCGCCGTTCGTTGGCTAATTTATTTAGGACTCGAGTAGGTCAATACCAAGCCTAAAGCAGCTAGACAGCTTGGCCCCAGCTCGAAGCAACGTATAGATCACGATAGCGTCCGAATGAATGAGGATGGAAGGATCTCAATCGAAAGCACTCGGAGCCAAGTGTCACGGCGAACACGATCGCATCGTTCCGACCACGATGTCCTGATGGAGGGCCATGACGCTATAAGGAACCAGTTCATAATGCTCGAGGTTCACAGACGTCTGCTGCTGACGAATAGGGACAGCTATCCCATCCCATCCCTGGCATATGATGCGACGTCTTAGGAACAAGCAGAAGTTAGGGTAACGCCGACATGATCAAGACTATCAATTTCGCACAAATTACTTGGGAAAGGTTGTCTGTCGGAACATTCAAAGCGACGATGAGCGCGAGATCAAAGACAGAGCAGATGAGGCTCACCATGGCTACACGGTGTCGCCGAAGAATGAAAATGATATTCCAATGCATATGTGTATGTCAGATGAGACTGACGAAATCATGAGCGTGTCGCAACAGACAGGCACAGCAAGGCCGAAACCGACTTAACATTATGCCAGAGAGGCCTTGTTCCATATCAAGCTCGAGGAGTACTTGACGAATCTCTGATCCAGCGCAGATCACTCCAAAACGCCGTGGATGTGTTATGTATTTCAAGATACACATGTGAGAAAATGAAACGGCTTGACAACATTGGATGTGTACATTGCCGCCAACCTCCGTCGCTTCTTAGCACCGATAGTTATTTACACCAAGGAGAAGAAGGAACTGGGGCCCGAGCGTGTAAGGTATACCCAACAACGCGAGGACGACAGCGATTGGTTGATGGAAAGGAGGTAACCAGAGCATATCCGGACTGTCCACAGGCTGTGGCGCTCTTCACAGGAGAATCCCCAATAGGACAACGCCAGTTACGCCAGCTAATGACATTCAAGGTGATCAATGATTCCGTCTAGTGGACCTACAACGTGTGGCGCAGTCACTAGTCATGCGCAACAGTTCATCAGAATGGCAGTAAATGGAAACCTACTACAAGAAAGCCACGGAACATAACTTATTCAATCGAGGTCCTTCGTTTCTTCTTTTTACGTGGTTTGCTTGCATCATCAGGACGTCCACCAGAATTTTCGCGTCCCCTCTTGAGACCCTCAGGGGTGGATGCGGGGGACGAGTCAACATCAATGGTCTGAGGGCGCTTGGAATCAAGCGGTTCATCTACCCCAGATGGCTTCATGAAAGAGAGCCCGCTTGTAAGAGGGGATACCTTGGGCGCGTTTTTGGAACGGAGATCTGTCCCGGTGCCGCTGGTATCGAAAATGGTTTGCCTCGCCGTAGCGCCAGATTTTTCAGAAGGTTTTGGAGCCTTTGCAGATTTAGCCACAACAGCTATCGAAGATCCCGAAATGGATTTGAGACGTGTGGGCTTTGACTGGGAGTTTGTCTGCGCCGTGTTCGGCTGTGGAGGTGGTTGTTCCTTGCGGGTTAAATGTAAGCCACCCATCCACGACAGATGCAATCGTCACAAGCTTCCGAGTCGTGGCGGATCACACACACACCTCAACTTCGACTTCCTGACCATTCTTGAACCTCCGCCGACCCTTGGGCAGCACCACAACCTCACTGCTAGCTCCTATATCCAATTTGGAAGAAGACGGACTCGGCGAACGGAACACAAATGGGATATACGAAGCTTCAAAGGTGACTTGTGATCTATGTACGCGGGGGCAGCGTCAGCAGATAACAAAATTAGTGTTTTGCCTTATGACTGTCGTGGAGGAGAGGCAGGAGGAGGGCAAGCGATGCTCCCCATCTGTTTTTGCTCACGCAGTTTGAGACTGTCCGATTCCCCATGCTTCCCGTGTTTCCTGGCTAACTTCCCACTCCCCATCGTCCTTGACTTCGGCTTTGTCTAGTTCGACTTCCTTCTGTTGTTTTGCACGCTGCGCATTTTGCATAAAACGCAGGCTTAGAGTTCCCTTGCTAAGCGTCTTTTGATTCGACATGGTGGAAGGCTCGTGGTGGTCAGATGGAAGGCGTTCAACAGTGCAGCATGTGCGTTGCGAATGTGGGTCTGATCGTGAGAACTCGGTCTTGGCTGTAAATGCTTCAAAGAAACCGCGATAAAAACAGAGGTGATGCCTGCGTTCTGCCTGATGGTGAATCCAGCAAAAAGACTTCTAACAACGAGATCATCGTAA
This sequence comes from Pleurotus citrinopileatus, assembly GCA_017312325.1. Lineage (NCBI taxonomy): Eukaryota > Fungi > Basidiomycota > Agaricomycetes > Agaricales > Pleurotaceae > Pleurotus > Pleurotus citrinopileatus. The sequence goes on from BHFW01000002.1 coordinate 1,020,792, forward strand.
CACGCAGCGCAGACAGCCTTCAGGGAAAAAGGAACCACAGATGGGACTCGAACCCACAACCTTTGCCTGGCCGTTCCTTACAAAGTTAGGAAGGCAACGCACTAACCATTGTGCTACAGTGGCTTGTGCTCCTTCCCAGTCTCTCAGCTTTATCAGCCGGCAAGCACATGACTCACCTACACAATCGTACTCCGAAAGACCCTACATGACTGAGCTCGCCGGTTCACCAGAAGAAGGAACCAACCCCGTCCCAGACCCACATCCAGTCAACTAGTCACGACTCGCAAGAGAGCTAATGGAGGTACGATGGAGCTGTATCTTCTCCCGGATTCCCTATCTGATGCCATCCTACTTGCTTTCACCCTGCCCGATGAGGGACACACTGCATTTCTGATATGAATCGACCGCAGCAAGACAATGAAAAGCGACATGCAACCCGTGCGCAATTGCAAAAACGGCATTAATATTATCATCCATCCACCATCAATAACCCACACTCAACTCAGCGAAGGCGCTCACATTCTACATCACAGCAAGGTGATAAGTACATAAACCCACATATCGAACACAGCTTTTTATGCCCGAAAAAGCAAACGAACCTGTGCTACGTTATGATCATGATCACGACTCGAGGGCCACAAAGCAACGCTCCGGAGAATTAATCCCTTTTACGACAAGCAATCAATCCAGGTGCCTCAACCCCTTTCACCTTCGCTCCAATTGTAACCGAACAACGCATCAGCACAAGGCACTAGTGCACCCGCCGAAGAGCATCATGGATCATGGATCACTACAGGCCATCAGCTAAACCCATATCGAACACACTCCCCCGGAGGCCCAGATAGCCTTTCCCTCTATCGCTTAGCGCTTAGCCTCCACTGATCGATGCTTCGATGATTACGATTATGACATCGTCCACACAATCTCTATCTAACCTATTTATTAACCTTGGAGGCGACCTTTGGAGTATGTATGAAGTTTGGAGTTGGGAGAAATGTCGATCGTCAAGCTGTAATAAATTAACAAGCTCCAAGTAGTACAACTGATCTAACCTACTTACCCCATCCATCCAATGACATATTCTTTATTTTTGAAAGGCGAAAAAAAAACAATCTGCTTTACCGTTCAACATTCAATAGCCTCCGATCCCGCTAGGCGCGTGTATGTAGCAGTGCCACTCTTCGCGAAGCTTCAATACCACCCCTGCGTGTCCCCATCCTTATCGGGTACACGCCCAACGCCCTCAAGTGACTCGGGACTCTGGAACGTTAACGTATGACATGTGCATGTAGTCACCACACGCCAGAACTCGGAGTCATTCCTCCACTTCGCTTCTCATTCATACAACTGTCAAGCTTCAAGTCAAATCCGGAAATCAAAATTATACCAATACCATGTATATCCAAACTGCAAAACCACGCGCCCTCCCCCTCGTTCAGCCCTGCTGTTCTGCGTGTTTGTTCAAAGCAACGAACGGAGCACAATTTTCTGGTTGCGGAATTACATAAAGGAGTATGTAGTATATATGTGCCTTGTCTTTTTGAGTCTCGGTATATATGTACGTGTAACTACTCTCGATTGCAACAGCGGCTGTGCCCCGGTGTTCCTATTGTGCTGAGTATTGAACGAAATCCTCGAGGCCTCGGGGACATTAAACATCCGTGCCTACTACTAGTACTCGAAGCGAACAACCGTGCATAGCATAATCGAAACGAAACGAAACGAAAGAAAGAAGATTGTTGGAACCCATCATGACGCCATGAGGATAGCTTCTGTTATCTATTATCTGTTATATAATACAGCAAACCTACGAAGTGACGTCGTGTATAGAGTAGACTTATAAATTAATATTGGCGACTAGAGTAATTCCAAACTCGTGTGTGACTCAGGACAAATGATATATACACATACGATATGTGACAAAATACAAAGAAGCTATATTACCTATGACTTCATTCGTTTTCGTTTTCGTTTCGTTCTTCCCTTCCTTCGTTTCATTATATATAAACTAGAGTACAACAAAGGAAGAAGAAGGTGGAGGAGGAGAAGAAGAAGAAGAAGAAGAAGAAGCGGGAATCCGAGTCTCCTTCACCGAGTCCCCTCCGAGTCCCCTGGGCGATAATAGATTCAGCGATTCAGATAAGTCGCCCCACCGATGCATCATGATAACGCATCGGCGAACATATATACGCACATACCATACATACATACATTCATTCATCTCGCCAAGTCAAGCTGGGGATAAACGACATTCATTCCAAATGCATCGGAACGAACTACCCGTTCTTCACCCCCAATAATCCCGATCTCCGGATTTCCCGAGACGAGACCAAGACGAAGGGACGAAGGGACGAAGGGACGAAGAAATGAATGAGAAAACCAATCGCAAAACGTCCCGCACACGCACATTATCGCTTGACATCATGAAAGTTACGCGCTACTACTACTACTACTAAGGTTAAAGCAAGGTCACCGGCGAGTCTTTCCAAGGTTTTGGTGGTGGTGGTGGTCGTCGTCGTCGTCATGGTCGTGGTCGTAAGGGGTTCAATGCAGCATACCCGTGTTTACTACCCTACCCATGCTGCATACTGCATGCATATGCAAGCTACCCCTACCCAAACGCTTTTATTCGCCTTTTACACTAGCGCCGCAGCCGCACGTTCGAAGTCGTCGTCGTCGTCACGCATCAATATTCAATATCAATGCTCAAATGTTCAAACGTTCAAAGGCTCAAACCCCTGTCTATTTACCCCGTTACCCCCCAGGCTGCCTGCCTGCCACGACGACATACCAGCGACTCGGATGTGAATGCACTGACAGAATCCAGCCGCCAATGATCCGATCAATGATCAGCGTACGTCGTGACGTCGTTCGAGGGAAAAGGTGCTACTATAAGCATAGCTCGACTTGGATAGCCCTGGGTACCTGGGTACTATGACTTATGACTTGGTATTCTGAGAGTTCGTTGATCTACCCACACACCCACGTACTGACTCATCCAATCCAAGAGGATGTCAGCGTTGTTGTGATTTTGGTGGTAGTAGTAGCAGTGGCAGTAGCAAATGGTGAGTGGCGAATATTAAATAACTACGTATATACCGTACTCGCGCTCTGGTATATATCATATATCAACTATTAACTATTAACTATTAACCCCATCTTATGATTTCATGATCTCATGGATCCATGTATTCCCCTCTTCTATTCGTCTATCCATTCAATCGCTCGCATCACGAGTGAACTAGGGAGCTAGGGAACCAAGTCCGTAAGGGGGGGTTCAAGTTGGAACTTTGTTAACCCAACCCAACTTGTGTATATATTGTGTATTGAGTTTTGGGAGTTGGGGTCGATTATCATATTATAAGATTATAAATCCATTATCGCAGCGTAAACGCCGTGTGGAGTATGTGGTATGTGTGGGTGGTAACTTGGGTTTACGATAGGGTGTATCAGGTGTACTCTAGAGTATGTATGTATGTATGTATGTAAGTCCCATGAACGAGGATGCCGTTATGTTATATATGCATAGAGTATGCATCTCACACCCAACAACAAACGGCATAACTTCTGACTTCGCAACAACCAATGATCATCGATCTACATACTTTATCCGTACGAGGTCCATCCGGTCCACCGTGGACCCACTCACGTACGTGCACATGTAAACTGAATTAACCTGGGCTTTTACCCACCACCCACCCACCCATTCGTGGTATTGAATAGTGTCGCGGGTTATGAATTGTGAATGGAATACCACATATCGTATCATATCATAACATATATCAAGGCTAATCCGAGTCAATGGTGGGCGAATGGGCATGCTGCATTGATGCATTGATGCATGAGTACCACGGCGTACCACCCCAATTCAGCGCTCACGCTCGCGGAACGGGAACTTTGTATGGAAGGTCTCGTAAACCACAGGGTAGGTAGAGGATACCCTAGTCCACCGTAGACTAACGTACCCTACCCTATACTAACAATGTTATGGTATCATCCTTACTCGCACCAGCCACCCAGCCACACATAGAGTAGAGTACGTAAGTCCTCAGGATAGTCTCTCGTAACTGGAGAGTCCACCGTAGACTTTGACTAAGTAAGCGCCAAACGTGATGCATGATGACTACTGAAGTAGTGCATTCTGTGTGATGATGGTTGTACGGAAATCGGAAATCGGAGGAAGGAGGGGACGACGATTGAATTCAGTATGTCCTTGTCACTGTTCAGGCTCGCGTTTGTGTTCGTATTAATATTTGTTTCCATCAAACCAATAGAGTAGTTATGTATCGAGGGCGTAGAGGCATTGAGGGGTGCGTGTATACATAAGATATAGGCTTTTAGTGTGTAGTGTATTGTAGGCGAGATTTATGGATGTCAAAAGTCATTGAGCGTCTGTGTTGAAGGGATGTCGGATGGATGAATGGATGGATCGAGGACATGGGCATGAGAGGTATAGAGATAATGGACAGAGAAGGTTGTGGTGATCCGCCTTACCGCCGACGGAGGGAGCGGGTTACTGTGGTGATTGGGTTGCACGTTTGCGTTTGCATGCAAGGAGGAGTAGGGCGGGAACCAGGCAGACGGACTTGATAAGAAGGATGAATGATGAGAAGCGATGTTGCTTGTTTCTAAGAGGGGAGTGAGTATGCATCATGATGATGAACTTTAAAAACCTGGGATATGGTGTAGCCGAGAAGTACGGAAGGGATTTGGTGAGTACGGGATGAGCCGTGTCTTGGATTGAGGGATAAAAATAATATATAAAAAGGAATATACCATATACCATTTATATATATATCTCATCTGAATCTCATCTCGGACCGTGTGGTGGTCAGAGGAGGTTGCGAACCATTTTCGATCTACGAGCCGAACTGGTGAGCTTGTTGTGTGGAGTTTATATATAAAAAGGGGCCAGAGTGAAGGAGACGGCCTCTTGCACGGGCGACAATGGCAAGTTATCATCTTAGACCAGTCTCTGACAACTCTCCCTCTCCCTCCCCCAGCGCATCCACCACTCCACCAGGCGACCACTCTCCTGCCTCCTTCAAGCACAATCCCCGCTCACGCCGTCCTCTGTCCCCCACTTCTCTCAGAGGTAAGCTGTCCGTGTGCGTCACAAGTAGACTCGACTCACTCCACCCCAGACCTGGACCTGTCATCGGACCCTCCAACGCGCAAATACCCTGCTCCACCCACGGGCCACGATCTAATGGCCATGTTCCCTCCCCCTCCCCCAGAACTGTTCCCGGAAATGCGTCCAGGCCCCACAAGCGGCTTCTTCCAACGCCAGGAACGCGCTTTCTTCGCTCAGGCAGGAAAGGAGATTGTCCGTGTTCGTGTAGAAGTCGATATCCCAGATCACGACAAATCCATCACTCCCGCACTCCTCACAGGCCCAGCTCACCACCTGCCTCCAAGATCCGCTTGGCCACAACCACCAACTCCCTCCTCTCACAACTCTCCCCCTTCCTCCTCCGCTTCTTCTCCACCCCTCCCATACCCGCATCAGCCTTCCTCCCGTTCCTCAACAACAATCTCCGCTTCCTCAAATCCACCATCCAATAGACCTCCAATGACTTCTACCCCTCTATTCCCTTCACCGCATTCCCAGCACTCTCAACCCCCACCACATCCTTCCCAGCACCATCCCGTACGCACTTCACCCCATTCACACTCCCTCCCTCCCCATCCACTCCCCCATTCCCATTCCCACTCCCATTCAAGCGGCAGCGTAGACCGTGCTCCTCCACCCATCAACAACAACAACAACAACAACAACACCCTACCACCAAAACAAGAATTCCCTCCCTCACCAGACGAATTCAGACCCCCAGACGACCCGGATGAATCCTGGAGGAGACCAATGCCCTATAACGAGAGGAGAAGAGCAGGGAAACATACTAGGAGAGTTATCGTCAGGAATTGAGTCCCAAGCCGACGTTGTGTTTTTGAGAGGACCGAGCAACGGCGATCAGTCGCTCTCTTGCAGGGTGTGTAGTTTTCATGTCTTTGTGATAACAACTCTAATGCGACTGTCGTAGAGTGGGTTTGACGATGCTGATCATGCACTCCCAGTTGGACCTTGTGACCGTCACCCCCCGTTTCTTGATTCTTGTTCACTGCATTTCACCCTCTGTGGTCGCATCCTCTAGCATTGACCATCGTTCCCTCTAGCTCTCCAAGTGCAACCCATCCAGCATGTCAACGTCGTTCGTCATCATCATCATCATCATCATCGTGTAATATATTCCCCCTCCTCTCTCTCCCTTGCACATTCTTTCTTGCTCTGTTGGTGCTTGCGTGTCCCTGCGCCTGCCCTCTATTCTTACATTTGTTTTCCCCCTTTACGTGTGCGTGTGTGTTTTCTTGTTCGCATCTCTCCATACAATCAACCAATCCAACCAACCAACCAATCCTCTCTCTCACTCTGCGTGTGCTCTCTGCTCTCCTCACGAGCAATCCTAATTCTCCCACCCGCACCATGTAGTATATATGTATATCGCATATCGTATATAAAAATAATAATCTGGGTAGCCATTTGTGCTTTCATTCTCCCTCCTCTTCATCCTCCTCCTCATATGACCCACTATCAACTGCGATGAATCGATGACACTCGGAATCATGCGTGTGCATTCGTAACCCGAGGTATATGTGTATATCAGTATGATGGTACGTAGGGTAGGAGGGGTTTTGGCATGCAGGTGACATATGGGATTGGGTTGCAATGGGTGGTTGCAATGGGTGGGTGGGGTAATCGATCGTGTTGTTGCGTGATCATGATCGGTGTGTATATGCCATGCCGAAGTATTATTCAAATTATCCGAATAATTCAATAATTCAATGTAATAATATAATATATAATATAATATAACATGATGTGTTTATATTTATATTTGCGTTTCTTCGAATAATAGCACCGTCCGTCCGTCGTCCTTTAGTGTAGGTGTACTTGTGTGGGGGGTGGACTTGGGGTGCGGGAGGGAGGTATGGCGAAATAAGGGGGTTGACCGGGTGCATTCAAAGAATTCCATTCCAGTTTCATGATGCATGATAATCGATAATAATACCCGACATTTTGGAGTATTGATGTTAATATGTGGCACGAATACGCACACTGTGGATATATAGAGTGGTACTTCTCCAGCGCATCCGCATCCGCACGCACATGCTCATCATCATGCTCTCATGCTCACTGACACCCACGTTCATATCTACGTTCATTAACTATTCAAATATTCACCAATCACCAATTCAAATAAATATTATATATTCTATATCAATATTCAATATCCACCCACCCCACCCTCGCAAAGCTTCACCAGCCACTTGCGCCTCACTTCCACTTCCACTTCCACTAGCACTTTTCATTTACCAATAATTACAGCAACCTTCTCTTCTAGACCATCTACCTCTAGACCCACCGCGTCGCATCACGCATCACGCTCCATGCATCCACGTCGCAACGCAACGCAAACGCAATATTACTACATATGTACATCGTAGGTAGGTAGGTAGGTAGGTAGTTAGGTATGTAGGTGGGTAGGTAGGTAGAGTACCTAGTAACTAGTAACTAACTAGTATGTAGTAGTAATCCCCGACGGGATTCTAAGATGGATCCGCATACCAGTGCACTCTTTTGCTGCGTATTTTCATTCATACGCCAGATTTGGAGTCATGGTAGGCTGTGGTCTGGGTCGTGAGTTGTAGGCTGTAGGTGGGAGTGTGGATACGTGTGGATAGTGTAGTGAGTGAGTGAGTGAGTGAGTATCGGTGTAGTGTAGTGTAGTGTAGAGTAGAGTAGAGTAGAGTATATCGTATATCGTGTACTCTATGTATGTATGTGTGGTATGTATCATGTTTCCGGGTGCACATACATACCATACCTACCTACTTCCACAGCTAGGTACTTACGTCAAACGTAAAGCCAAAGTAAGTGATTACATCCGAATCATGTGGAGAGGGAGGGAGGGAGGGAGAGAGTGTGAGTGGGAGTGTCACGGCGTGGTAGGCTATGTCTGTGTACTCTACTATGTATAAACTGAAACTATCTGGTAGAAGTACTCATTGAAGAAGAAGCAGCAGGAGGAAGAGGAAGAGGAGGATCCGGGTATGATTAATGATTCTCAAGCTCTATGTAAGAGAGAAGAAGAAGAAGGAAGGGAAGGGAAGAGGCGGAGATTCTCCGGGGCATTGATATTACGATACCACAGCCTGCCTTCAATCTTGTTTAGGCATTTCGATACGGGGAGATGGGGGGTTAGTATTAGTTACTAGTTACTCTTAGTATGTAGTGTCACTGTCCAGTGATGGTTCGCGATACACGCAGCGCTTAGTTGCGGATCATTTTCGTCATTCAAATATGAACCGTAATAGATGGTAGGGGTAGGTTTATTGTACATAGTCGACTGCACTGGAACCCATCGAGTGCTGAGCGCTGAGCGCTGAGGCCTGCGGCCTGAGGAGGTAGCCCCTTTTTCCATACCACCCCCCCTGAAGAAAATGAACGCGCGCGTAAGTAGTTAAGTCTTTTTCGTTTCCTTAACAGTGTTTTGTGAGGAGATCATGACGTTACGGAGGGGAGAGGAGGGGTGTGGGTGTATACGGTATTTCAAATCCCTCAACACATCCACACATACATACATACATACATACATACATAGACGACTCAGCAGCTAGCTAATCCAACCCCCAACGAGCGATCCGTGATGGGCACCCATCCGTACGTATTAACGGAGGATCGAATTGCAAAGTGGGTGTGGCGTTATACATCTGCTGAATCACTAAGTTACTTGTTTTGTTTTGTTTTGATGTCAGGAGTTTGCGTATACGTACGCGTACGTGCGTTATACCGAGAAACTGGGATACTGGGAAACTATCCATGGTCGGGCGAAGATGGAATATGGAACTGTCGTTCTTTGGGCTTTGGGCTTTGCGCGGATATGGTAATTTGAAATTCGTTTGAATTGATGTCGAGGGACGTTGAACGTTTGAACGTTTGAACGCCGAATAAGTGGAATAAGTGGATAAGTAGGTTAGGCCTGTCAGGGTAGTCACTAGTCATTAGTCACTGGTGGTAACTTGAAGTGCATAAGTAGTATATCAATCAATATGTAGTGCTTCCGTACCGGGCACCGTGTGTGGAGTCGAAGGGTATGGTGGGGTGAGTTATCACTGATCACCATATCCGGCCGATGCACGCCCTTTATCACTTTATTATGGTACCATCTACCTACTTGCGGTCACTTCAAGCATTCGATCGACGGCTAGGGCTAGCTAGCGTCAATAACATTTCATGATCAGGCACGATACACGGCGTTCGATGTTCCAATTTGCTATATATGTAACTATACTTAGTATCTTCATGACCTCTGTCCCCCGGATAACGACATCGCTTGAACGGGAGAGAGACAGAGGGAGAGAAAGAGAGCGGGTGTGTGTGCCATGTGTGCCGTGTGCCGCGTGTGTGTGCAGAATGTCTTGATGATGATTCACATCCGACATTCGACAGTTGACATCTGAGGAACTCAGCAGAAAAAGGGTTGCGAGTTAATGCATTAATGGTTTACCCGATTTGCCGGGGCGTGAAGGTACGTGAGAGGTGGAAGCGCAAACGCGGATGGTCCATTGTCAATGATCAGTGACTTATAATTAAATCACACTTCCAGACCCTCTCTATGTATGGACCAGCCCTCGGATGGGCTTGAATAAGCGAAAGGAAGGAAAGGCCGAGGAACGGAAAGTAACCAAACATACATGCATGCATGGCATATGCTACTGCGACTTGTTCCGTTTTACCACATCATCTAGAAGGAGTAGGTGATAACCCGACGCTACAGTTAGACCATTTACATTTATAGTTACATGTTGACATGTTATGTACATCCCCCTGGGCAGACCTTCTGAATCTTCCCAAATCGGCTCGACCTTCTTCATGATCGCGTGAGCCCTCTGCGAACACCCCGGAGGGGGTCGAATAGAAGTCCCAAGAAAACCGTCAGGCGGAGATGAAGGGGTGGTGGTGGTGGTAATGATGCAGTAACTTACATCATACATAACTTGAAATGCAAATACGGAAGGGCCGGTGATACCCTGACCTAACTTCGTGAAAGAGTATGCACATCGCAGGCGTTGATTAGTATGGGGATACGATGGGATGCGATGGGATAGATCGATAGTAGTAAGGTTATGTCAATAGAGATGGCAGTTCGCCCGTAAAACCCGTTGCTGGGTAAAAAGCTGTAATACCCGCCCACGGATACAAACCCCACTTTCAAGAAAGAACTTTACAAGACCTCGGCTTTCGTTTAGAAGGGGGTGCGAAAAAGAGGGGTTGGGCGGAGGTGCGTGTCAAGGGGAAGTAAGTATAAACTAACGGGTGTGCCTCCGATGAACAAGCAAGCCGTAATCGTGTCAAAGGGCTTACATACAACACAGTGAGTATCTGTCTCTGTCTCTGTCGGGATTGATCTTGATGCATGCATGATGTATGATGGCGTCGATATGATAGTTGTTCTTTGCTTGATTGCGGAGAGTAGTTAATTGCGTGAAGGAGGCGCCAAGCGCCGCCGTCGTCCCCGCCTACGGCTACGCAGCGAATCTCCCTTTGACGGCCGGCGGTCATAATTAATTCCTTATGGCTGGCATGGGACCGACCACAAGGGACGTGGAATCGATTCGGCGACGTTAGCCATAACCGTAAGCAGGGGGGGCACCGCACGGGATACACGGGACATGAGATCTTGACATGTCATGTCATCCCGAGGTGATCATCAAAAAGTTTAGTGCGGACGAGGAAAGGTGTGTGTGTGTGAGAGAGTGGGGATAGGACGTGATAAGCCCACTGGGGAGAAGTGCTGTGAGAATCGCCCCGACAATGCAGGGTATCTCCTTTAAGGAGACAGCCGAGACAGAAGCTAGAATGGCTGTACCAGTCAAACGATAGATGAAGGGAATTCGAGATTCGAGGTTGTGGCCGGATGGGGAATGGTTCGGGTAAACGTGTACATCTGCATGGATATGGATATGGGTATGGATATCAACCGAAGCGAAAGGCCGACCGACGTCTAGTATGTAACTGCCGCGCATGTGGCGAGAGTACACCGGTACTGCTATACGCCACTGTACAAAGCATTCGTTAATTCGATGTGATCCGAAGGGTTGCGAGAACTCTTTCAGATTCAGATCGTTAATGACGAAGTGTAGCATCAACAGGGAGAAATGTCAAATGACGTTGTAGTTGCACACGTATGGCGTGAACCTAAGGCCCAGAAGTCGTTCCCGAGTTAAAGATAACTTCGGAGGGGAAGGAAGGGCAGAGCATGCACACAGGCACGAACGCAATTGGCACACATGTCCGGGGGCTGTCGTTAACACTGATGCGGCTTGAATTGAGCGGTTCAGCTAATCTGACCTGAAAAGTTGTATCGAAGGGAACCACGCAGGAACCACATGAGCGCCATTGATCGACGGGTCGGATGTATTGAGCACATAATGCCATAAAGCACGAGCGAGAATCCGAGTGAGAGCTGGGAACGCCAAAGGGAGCCCGAGATGGAAACAACATGCAGGTTCGGATATTTTGAAGGTCGCAGGGAACCAGTCAGTGGGTTCGCAAGCAATTGTGTCCGTCAATACCGGTACGTCTGCAATGATGAGACAATCCTTCCAAAGCCAGGAGGAATGAATTAGGCAATAACAAGAGAAGAAGATATCGGCTTCGTATTAGCCATGACCGAATATTTTCCCGGCCAATGTAGAGGTTGGGAACGTATGTTGGTGGTCGAATGGCTAGAGATCCATTCAAGCTCAGCGATGGAAAGTTCTGCGGGGCTACTGTGCAATGGGCGCCTGTTGGCTTGAACCACATCAACTCACCACGAAAACGCCCACGACGCTTCCATCGTTTCAGAATTGAGCAAATATTCTTCAAGACTTTGGCACTAGCGTGCCTGGCTTGTCTTATCTTTATCTACTTGGTGAGAACTTGTCAGGAGCTTGTCCCCAATGAACGCTAACGAAATGGAATCACGGCACGTGCGGACTCACCCATTCCTTCCCATTCTACGGTGGCCCCTATCTCCTGCTGTAACCCTCTACGTCCGATCTGTTGCAGACCACAAAGCCCAAATCCAAGGGAATGTCAACAGCAGACAACGTTGCTCAGTTCTGTGGCGTTACTGGCGCACCGTGAGTTCTTTCTCGCCGCACATAACGCACACACCTTGCGATCCGTATGCCTCGTTTCTGCGTGTCGGTAGGACGAGCGTCGCAAAGAAGTTCATAGACAAGTACAAACGAGTCGACATCGCCATCGACGCATACTACAATGATCCTAATGCATTCTCCGGAGGGACTAAGCGCGGCGACTCCGGTCCGTCGACAAGCAAGATACATACCCTCTTCGACAAGTACAAGGGTATGTACGCTTCATCTCGCTTACCCTTCGGCGTCTCGGGCAGTCTTACTGACCATATACCATTTATCAGATCCCGATGGCCAGGATATTGGCATAGATGGGACGATCAAGCTCTGCGAAGACTTGCAGATCGATCCCGAGGATGTTGTGATGTTGGCCGTGGCATACGAGCTCAAATCACCAAGGATCGGTGAATGGACAAAGAAAGGTTGGACAGATGGTTGGAGGCAACTAGGGTAAGTCAGACTTCCGTTCTTCCGTCTATGCATAATGCGAACGTGAACTGTCAGATGTGATTCCATACCAAGCATGAAAGTCACCCTGGTGAGGTTACGAGACAAGCTTAGCTCGGATCCCGGTTACTTCCAAAAAGTCTACAATCATACCTTTGATTTCGCTCGCCAGGAAGGGCAACGGAGTCTAGGTAAGCGCACGCCATCCTGCATTCTTCACTGTGATTTCCGTACTTTGCATTGAACCCAACGAGCTATCCGCCGGTTGCTAACGCTTCCCCATATTGCATGATTAATAGCAATCGAAACCGCCATTTCGTTCTGGAATCTACTTCTTCCGCATGGATTGCAGGGCGGAGCTCTCGCTCATATCCGATCGAAGGACAAGGATGAAGATGATAATATGAGCGACGAGGAAGGTTGGCAGGATGAGTACACCCAATGGTGGTTCGACTACTTGAACGAGAAGGGCGGAAAGGGTATCAGTAAGGATACTTGGCAGATGGTACGTTTACTCTTCCACCTTAATGTCCGCTCGTCGTTTCTACACATCCTTACACGAGATGAACTTGCCCCACAGTTTCTGGAGTTCGTCCGCACCATAGACGCCAAGTTCATCAAATATGACATGGAAGGTCAGTTCATATGTAACGAACGTGTATAGCCAACGTCACTGAACCGATTTCATCTACGATCAGCCGCTTGGCCTTCATCCATAGACGACTTTGTAGAATGGGCGAAGCAGCGCGCTGCTTCTCATACGTGATGGTTACCCTTCTTCTTCCTCATTAACAACACCTCAACTGATGTAACATGGCATCTGTATATCATTCCCCTTTCATGTCTTCCAACGCGATTTCGACTTGATTCTATATGACATGCAACAACACCGCAAGTACATATCCGATCAATGCGATATATGCATATTGATGATCTACCAAATACATTTACTTAGCTCCGCATGCGTGTTTGTACTAAGGTTGTTAACGATTTATTTTTAGGGTGCCGCTGTGTAGAGGACTTGCGACTTCAGGCTATCATTATTGACATGATGCCAACCGCTCGCATGCTACGGCAGGCTCCGATAACGATGAGGACATAACACGGCTGTAGAACTAAATATCGTTCTCAGGATCGTGGCATATGGAGCTCCTCGACGTCAACCTGCGCGCGACTGCGGCTGCGTCAGGCGAACTTGATCAATCGTTTTCGATACGGTCGGCACAGGCATATCATTCGAAGTCGTGCGGACCTGAGACGAGCTCCACGTTCGTTACAGATAACGAGGGTTACGGCAGTGGGAAATATCACAGGGCAATCTACGGCAAGGACTTGCTCTCTCACAAGGACGCTCCGAGATCCCCCCTTGACATCCCTTAACTTGATGAGTGCTTCAGACTATGATATTATTGGGTCCTTGCGCTTCGGTAACGATGTCATGCGGTTCAAAAATTCCGTGGGCTCGCCAAACGAACCGAATCTCCACAGTCATAAACTTGGACAGAGTCCTGAGTACTTGAGTCCTGAAGCTGTGTGGGCTTGCGCAGGCTTGTGCGGAAGGTACCTGAAACCTTGAAAGCACGAGGAGCAAGGCACGATTGAATGGGAAATGAGATGCCTGGTGAGGGCTGGACTCCCCATGGCAGGTTCAATTCCGTTATTAGCAAAACGCTTTCGAAAACGCGGATTTCAAGAAGATAGGACACACGAAGTAACGATGGGATGACGATTACTATGACGCGTGTGCGTGGGGGGTGCACACTTCTCAAGATTGTGGTTCCTTAGGAAGGTTGAACGTTGAACTCAGAATCCGTTGAAGCGAATAAGAAAAGAGAAGAGAGGGACCTGGAGGTGGCTATTGGTTGGAAAGCCCCGTGGTAACGGCGCAGGGTTAACGGTTGATGTAATTGAGGCTGTAGTGAGCTTTTCATCTTATTGCAATGATGCGATGGTGTTTACACGTACGTGGTGAATATTTTGCAGATTTCTAGGCCTTATTGTGAGCGGGACGCGGGAATTCCCGGGGTTGCGAGTGTTGGCGTTGAAACTAACTAGATGGATATGTGAAGTATTTCAGTCGGCACTGGGGGCGCACATAACATGTCGGTTAAGGAAAATCCAGACATGAAATCTAGACACATAACGGCGAAGTTGCAAGGGCAGACCTTCAAGCTCGAAGCAGGAAACATAAGGCCAGAAACCCTGATAGTGTCCTTGGACAAACTATTAATCCAGAGTCTACCGTTCCACGGCATGTCCAAAAAGAACTTATATGTGAAACGCACGGGGGCGGCGCAGGCTTCCTTGGACCCACGGTCGCGGGAGATGATTGCAGATGATGGCCTCACGATCATGATCGGAGCTCTCAGGTCCTGTAAACTCGTAAGTATCTCAAGCTAGTACGCTTGCGGAAGATTCCAGGAAAGTCGTATACAGATAGGGCACATACACCCGGGGCTTGGGGCACGGAGAAGCGTGCCCAGCAAGGGTTTTCAACGGCTTGGAAGGCTTGGGATGGGAGACCGAAAGGGCGCAAGAAAGTGGAAGTAATGATGGTCTCCGCAGCGGCTAAGCGGTGCGGTTTATTGTCGGCGTGATGGAGGCGTTTTCCTGCGTTTTCTGATCTCGACGGCCGCGAATCGTTGGAGACCGTAAGGTAACGAGTATCTCCAGTCGCTCAGCATCATTCCGACGGTGGAGAAAATCGTCTGGAAATTGCCAAGTTGCGCATGGGCGATGGGGAAGTGTGAGCACGGGAATAGCTAAGCGAGACGGAAGCAAATGTTGCTGACCAATAGAATTGAGTTATAGGTCAGCATGTAGGAAGTGGGACGAGGCCTCGCTACCTTTGCTACGCGACCATCCGCATTTAGAAAGATCAAGATGGATGTAGGAAACCAGCCCTGCAGACACGATGATGCAGAGATTAGCCGCGTAGACCATCCATTGTGGCCGATAAAAGGTCGGAGTGGAAGAACGCGAAAGTGTTGGGGGCTCGGGGAACCCGAAGCCAGGTTGTTTTAGAGCGTGTGGCCCGTCGGAGCCGACCTGCAGATGCAGTCAGAAGGAAGCTACTGTCGCCGAGAAAGTAAGGCGGGCATTCGATGCGTGTAGTGAAGCCGGTGAAGAGGTGAGAATCGGGTGGGACGCCTTGGGAAGGTGACCTGGTGAAGCGCTCCTTCTGCCGAGTGTTCTCTGGCTAGGGCGCCGAAGGAGGAGTTGCTGTTAACAACGTGCCGGGAGGCGACATGCGGAGGGCTTGGCGGCTGGGTGTTATATTTCCAGCTTCATCTACACAGGCTAGAACGTGGCAGGGTCCACGAGCAGAGCGAAGAAATGGTTAGAGATGGTTAGACGTTCGGTCGTATTACTGATCACAACCATCCGAGGGTCTACTCATTATCCAGATGGCGTGTCGCCGGCGGTGATTATGGTCTTGAAATTGCCACCCAGGACGCACGAAGGCTCGCAAAGGCACAGTTTCAAGCACGACCCGATGTGCGGATTGTGTTTTGAGCGGGTAAGCTAGGCCGCAGGCATCCAGCACGTCATCACGACGAACCTTAACTTGGACTATCCCAGAAGCACGAGTACGTGCGAGAGATTCGCACAACTAGGAAGCAGTTTTGGACGCATGGAGACAAGCCGAGCTAAGAATTTGAACTGATCTTCTTTACTGCGATCATATATCCCCATAGCATGTTAACCTATGTATAGCTTCGCGGGGATCTACAATCAGCATCGAAAGGGTTACAAGCAGAGTTGCTATTGCCTACAAGTCTGGAGGGCGAAGATTAAGCACGATCGGGCGCTTGTGGGACACAACTGGCCAGCAATGCGGGCAAGAACCCCGAGTCATTTATGACTGATGTGCGAGGGGCGGTGTCGGAGGCAGCAATGGCTGCCATGAATTTCACGGCGTCACTGTAAAGATGGTGGTCGTCTCAATTTGTGACGGGACCAGATAAAATACGAACCGTTTGTCCAGACGGACCACAGCGCGTTTATGGTCGCCAGCTAACCAGAGTATATCGAGGTGTACATTCGACATTGTCAGACCCAAATTAGAGGTGACAGACTCCTGGAGGGACCGCCTCAAGAGTGACGCGCCTCCAACTGAGCCTGAACTTGACGCGAAGTCAAGTAAGATGTAGTGCCAATCAGAAGTAAGTATAGTGACGCTTCGACGGCTGTCATACGGCATTTCAAAGCCCGGGCGCTGGGCTGGCGACGGTGTTGTGTCCGCAAGCATTGTGAACTTGGTGATCAGCGTTCGTGTTCGTGAGATGATCAAGGCGGCGTCCGTCCACATCGTCACACGTGATGCATGATGCTCCTATATCCAAGAATGTGTCTTTTCTATAGTACTGGAAGTCGCAGGAAGGTTCAGCACATTTATACTGTTTCCTTCAAAGCTCTGAGAGAGTTACCAAACAGCAGACTGAGTATAGCATAGTATAGTATAGAGGGAGCAAACAGGGGCAATTGTGGGAACATCACCAGGACACAGCGTTGAGCTTGCCATTCTTGGGAAGTCGTGATGACCTGACCCATAACTAGTAACTAGTAACTAGCCAGTGCGACGCTTTCTCCTCGCAATGGTCGACTCCATGTCACGGGCACTAACCTCGCATAACCCTGGAGAACGCCATGGCTCACAACGAACTTGCTGCGGGGTCATACGAGAGACGAAATATCAAGTGCGGGAAAAACGTGCCCAGAACGCGAAACCCCAACCATGGATAGTGCTGAAGCTTATGGTTTTCATTACGGTGGCTTTGATGGCATACGCAGCATACGTCTACATAGGTCGTTTCTGCGTGCCCATGCTCAGGAACGACCAGGACGCTTTGGGTAGCCGGTCTGTAGGAAGTGAGTTGGTTGTGACATCCATTCCGCTCAACCGTACTGAATAGCACAGTCGTCTTTCTAATAATATTCGTACCGCTCTTTCTTATGATGCTGTGGACGTACGAAAGGGTTGGTTTACGCTACGCTCTACCCCTTATGTTCTGATCTGACCATAGCCTACACCAGGTTGTCGTAACACCTCCAGGATTCGCCAAAGACGTGCGTGATTGGTTCAGTTCAGCCGAACGTACTTTCGTTTTGACTGTCATGCTATAGCACATACCACAAACATCCCAGCCAATGCTCCCGCCCCCGCCTCGTCACGAACCAAACCATCCTGCTGTAGAGGAGCAGGGCGCTCGAACTGTCGCTGGAACCCGCTACGAGAACCACCCCCCTGGAACTCCACTGGTCAATCTATCGCGGATTCACTCCCATACAACCCCCACTACTCCCCACTCCACGACACGGAGTTCCACGGCTCTCAGTAACATACCTGCACGCCCCCAGCCATCCTATCGCAGCCAATCGCATCGTGGTCACCAGTCAATTTCTGGCCAATCCACAGCGCGATCCTCTGTCCAGTTTCGTGCTGATACGAGCGACATTCCGGACCCTGATTCCGATCCACCTGCTGTAGATATGTCTCCACCGTTTGGTGATGCTGCTCCTCGCAACGTTGAGCCAAGCCTACGCGTAGGTCACGAGGGCCAATCTCCACAACAGCCCAGGCCGCGACTTCCACGACCATTCACGGACGATCTCCCTCCCCCTTTGTATTCTAGACATCCACGTACAACACCAGTATTATTACCAGAATATCGTTACTGTCCACGAGATTGTATTGTCAAACCTTACAGAGCGCATCATTGTAGGAGCTGTGGTACTGTGAGTTGTCACCCGCTTATCTTCTGCGTTTTGTACCGAGGGCACTTCTAGTGTGTACTAAAATATGATCATCACTGTCCATGTGGGTTGTTCCTTGCACTCAATATTAGGTGTCCTCACTGTTGATATCATAGGGGTTGGCCAATGTGTTGGTGCCAGGAATCAGAAAGTGTGTCTTTGAATGGAACGAGGAAGTAGACTTTCTGACCTCTGCTCCACTTAGTTTTTCGTCAACTTCCTTGAATGGGCACTTATTGCGTGCTCCTGGATTTTTTCTACTTTAGTGGCATTCAATGCCATGTCTACTTCAAAACCTAACTTTGACATTGATCCCCAACATATCGTCGTCATAGCCTTGTAAGTGGGGTCAAATCACTGTTGCTGTTCACCAATCGACCATTCATTTCCTTACTTCGTTACACCCAAAGTTCAGGACTATTCATACTTTTCTGCGCCACAATGTTGATTACAGACATACGGCTCATCCTTCTCAATCAAACCACCGTGGAGTCCCTTCAAGCACAGCAAATGAAAGAACGAGAAAGCGTGGTGTTATCACGACTACACAGTTGGTGGGAGTTCAGGTGAGAGCGTCTTTCGCGGCTGAAAGAAGTCCGTTGTTCATCATGGATGTCTGCTCCTGATTTGCATATTTCCCGGACTCTCGGCTTTCGCGTCATTCATCGTCTCTGGCTTTCTACAATCCAAAATTATACCCTGTCCATACCCACTGACGGCATCGTTGCCTTCTCCGTCGATATTAAAATCTCACTTCGATCCACACCCAAACTAATTCGTCTCACTAATTCTTCTATCTCCGCATCCGCATCTCACTATGCTTGATGGGCTCTAAAATCTTGCGTTGTTTGTGTTGGCGCGGATGCAATTGGGTTTTGGTGTACTTATGTCCATCATTCCGTTTCCTCAGAGCTAAACACCGAACCAAGAAGCAATGGGATCAGGAGTGGGGACGGATCGATTTGGAGGGTAATTTATGGACTTTGGGAAGCTCTCGAGCTAATTGGGAGGCTGTAATGGGTCAGAATTGGTACGAATGGCTATGTGAGTACCCTGTCCTTCTCCCGCTTATCATCTTTTTGGCCGCCTCCTGGTTTGTACTGTTTGCGTTCTCACTGGGAGAGCACTTGGTAATTCGTTCCTCCCACAAGGTTCGATTAGGAATAGTGTTTATGGCATCTGCACCTCATGCCACACTTTCTGCATGCCCATGACCATACGGTGTGGATACAACCACTTTCGTCGCTGCTTCTTATCTCAAGTCGCTTTCCGAATTCGGTTACTTCTCACATGTTATCTCGTGCGCCATGGAGTCTTGGCTGAATCTCCTCAGCATGGCAATGGCGACACTATAATGGTGTCTGTCAGCTCATCTCAGTACAAATCATCTGCATCTCGTCCTTTCGTCAGCGTTTGCGAAACACGCTCACGAATTTTGTTTGTTTTTAGTGCCGATTGGACGTAGCTCGGGCGATGGGCTGACCTTCTCGACTAACCCTCGCTTTGATGAACAAGGTCGGTGGCGACGACGTAGGGAATGGCCGAAGGAGTTGCAAGGGTAACTTAGCCACTACTCCATCTGTATGCTAATAACCACTGTCTCTGGACTCTAATCATTGATTTACTCCGGGTGAGGTCTGATATATTGATATGTGTGAGTTTGCTTCCTATCGATTGCCAAATGACAAGCACTTTGTTGGTCTGTTGGTCCGTTGATTGTCGGAACTCTATACCTGGTGACCATGTAATAATCAGGCTGTCACTGGCTAGCCCCGCAAAGTTGAATTGGACCTGGCAGTTCTGACTGGCCGCTGAATGGTAAAAGATGGTCCGGGGCGACGATGACGGGCGGAACCTAGCCTTCAAAGAGGCGAGGGCTAAAAGTGAGGGGCGTGACATCCGTTTCCGATTCGATATAACGGTGTTACGGCAGTCTTACCCCTCTTCAAGTGTAACCATCATCATCGGGTGACATCCTTGAGAGCATTCTTAAGCTTTACAATTCCCATCTCATCACCAGCCACGACGTCAAACAAGCAAACATCATGGCACCAGCAGCAATCCCAAGTACGCCTTCCTACTCGAATGGAACCCATGACATCCATGGTTTCAAGAAGTCGGCTAGTCGACCTGCCCCACACCTTACCTCGGCCGACGTAATTCACCTCGAGCACGAACATGGGGCTCATAAGTAAGTCTTTTTCATGCTTATTCCCCCTACCACATTGGCGTCGACGACGGCACCTGGACTCCCCGTATTACAGGCCCTACAAGTGCACCAACAAGCGTCAGACTTGAAAGGCCGTCACACGCGGGAGTAGGAATTGTGGTTCTGAGTGGAGCAAAGAAGAAGAGACTTAGCTCGTCCATCTTTTTCTTTCTTCTCACTTTATACGTTTACTGACCACCCTGCGCTGTTTCTGCCGTTAGCTACCATCCATTGCCAGTTGTCTTCGACTCCGCAAAAGGATCAAAGTGAGTGTGTCCCTCGTGATGTTTGGCTTTGAGCTTGTGTATTATTGGCTTTCGGCCAATTCATCACCGTGCCAATGTAGACGCCTTCGCGGACTTAACTGAATAAAACCCCTTTTCTAGAGTATGGGACCCAGAGGGTAATGAGTACATCGACATGCTCTCAGCGTACTCGTGAGTAGCATATCGTGTGGCCAACTCCCTCTATCTCCTTTACTCACGGCTTGATTCCATAAATATAGCGCAGTTAACCAGGTCCGTCCGCTCGTCTTGCGAATGCCATTCTCCGAGATGCTTACTCATGTTCTTTTCTATCTTTAGGGACATTGTCATCCCCGAATCGTCGCTACGCTCACGGAGCAAGCACAGAAGCTCACCCTGTCTTCACGGGCTTTCTACAACTCAGTCTTCGGCCAATTTGCCAAGAAGATCACAGAAATGTTTCACTATGACATGGTTCTCCCCATGAATACCGGTGCAGAAGCCGTGGAAACTGGCGTGAAACTTGCCAGGAAGTGGGCCTATACGCGGAAGGGGGTTAAAGAGGGCGAAGCCATCGTGCTCAGTGTCTCTGGCAACTTCCATGGCCGCACTCTAGGTATAATTAGGTGAGAAGGCTTCTTATGCTTATCACGGTAATTAAATTTACCTCGCCTGTTTTCAGCATGAGTACCGATCCCGAAAGCCGCGGAGGCTTCGGTCCTTACCTGGATAAAGTTGGCCCAACTTACATGGACGGAGGCAAGCTCAAGACCATCAGATATGGTGAAATTGAAGACTTTCGACGTGCGTTGGAATTGTATGGCGAGAATGTCGCAGCTTTCCTGGTTGAACCTATCCAAGGCGAAGCTGGGTAAGTTCATCTACTACATTCGCTTCAGACTCAATTAATGTCTCGTCAGTATTGTCCTCCCCCCGGATGGTTACTTGGCTGAAGTGTACGCTTTGTGCCAGAAGCACAATGTACTTCTAATCTGTGATGAAATTCAAACGGTGAATAGTTTCCTTGGTCATCAATTAATTGCACGATACGAGCTCCTGAAAATTAGGGGTTATGCCGAACTGGTAAATTGTTGGCCTGCGAATATGACAACATTCGACCAGACATCATTCTCCTCGGCAAGGCTCTTTCCGGAGGAGGTATGCACTGCTTCTTTTTGCTCAATGTCGTGCTCCTGATGACGTTTGGCGTGCAGTTTATCCCGTCTCAGCCGTGCTCGCTGACAAAGATGTGATGCTTTGCATCCAGCCTGGCGAACATGGTAGTACGTACGGCGGGTATGGGTTTTCATCGTATACCCCTCCGTTCATATCGCTCATTATTACCTCAGAAACCCTCTTGGATGTGCTGTCGCAATGACGGCCCTCGACGTCCTCGTTGATGAGAAGCTCGCTGAACGTGCTTACCGTTTGGGCGAGAAGTTCAGAAACACAGTAATTTCCTTCAACAGTCCCCTCGTTCAGACTGTCCGAGGAAGAGGATTACTCAATGCTGTCGTCATCAATGAGGGCGTGAGTAAGAAGGGCAGAACTGCATGGCAATTCTGTCTGCTTCTCAAGAGTCGTGGAGTGCTAGCTAAGCCCACGCATGTTAACATGTTAGTTTTTAGCAACCTTCTTTCATTTTGGCGGTCATTTTAACACCACGTTGTAGCATTCGCTTCGCCCCTCCCCTTGTCATCTCAGAAGAAGAACTTGATAAGGCTTTGAAGGTCATTAAACAGTCTCTCGAAGATCTCGACAATGTAAGTACCTTTCTTCACACTTGGCAACGACTCACGCTTGCCTTCATTTTGTTGAATGGCTATGTAGCTCGATGAAATCCCCGGTGAAGTGCAAAGTGAGAAAGGCCACACCGATAACTTGACCAACTAGGCATGACGTGCTCCGTGGACTCGACTTAGCATGAATTATGAACCGGGCTTGACAGGAACTAAATGTATCGTTAGTTCATCTCATCATATTCACGGTTTAATTACGGTATCGTCCACTTGTCATTTCGTGCATAGAGTAAGCACTGTATTCCTATAATCATCATGAGTCCATATATAGTATGTGTGCTCTTCGCCTCTCGACCTTGTTACGGCGTCTTCCTACATGTGCACCTTTCTATACCCTGTTGGTTACGTCGTCTCTGAAGCTCAGGGCGAAAGCATTCTTGGTATACAGTTCCTTAGCAAGGCTAAAATAGCTCGAATAGGTATCCTGTTTACTTTTCCCCAAAAAACTTACAACTTTAGTTGGGATTGAGTGAAGTACCCACAATCATACATTGCTGTTTAAATAGAGGCTACGTAGTGTTGAACTTTAACTATATAGCATGTTAGGCATCTCGTAAGGTCAACTTCCGTCATATGACTAGGAAACGGCCGAAATAAACGCCACGGAAATCGTTCTTCCCTTGCATTAGCAACTCCTCCGGTCGGTGTGAGATGAATCCGAATGGGGAGTGAATATAAAGGGCGATCATGAAGAAGCCTTCAAAAGTAATTATAGACGAGCGTCTACTTATGTCTGAAAAGTTGTCCGTCGAAGAGGGGGTGGATTGACCAAAAGTAAGGTTCATGAAAGCAAGAAGAGGGGACATGCTCAAATTTAGGGAAGAGAACGAGCGCAACGAACGCAACAGAGGCTCGGAATAAATTTTTATGTGTAAATACAGTAGTTTAGGGCAGGCGAAAGGGGAATAGGGGTTGAATTTGTTTGCACGACTTCGGGTCGAAGCGCCGGGTTTTGGCACCCGTTAGAACATCACGCCAGTTTTGACGGGTTATTTTGGTCTCAAACGACGACGCGAAAGGTCAGTCGTGGTTTCGCGCTTTACTCGATACCGGCTAGCATTATCAGCTCATTGGGCTCCGTGCAGTCGCTCCGTGCAGTTTGTCATTCGACTGGTTTGTTTACATGGATTCCAGTCGGAAGTTTCTGGCCAATAAGCCACAACGACGTTTCGGACCGAAACAATTGTAAGCTTTAACTTTGACTTACGCGACTTAACTCGTACGACCACGCTGACTCAAAAACTGGGCAGGCTTCGTGATATGTCTGGATCGTCGCAAACGTTGAGACAGCGAAATCCTTCCACTCCCGCCAAAGATTCGCTCCACACAGGATCTGTTAGCTCCGGAGAGCCTGTCAAGCCAAATCATGATGAAGTAGTGTGGGGAAAGACTCCTAGTGGCGAAGGTACGCTGATTCATCTATTTCACAAGCCAGCCGTCGCTCACAGGCTGATTTTCCTCGGTGCAGTTTTCCGCGTTCCAGTCACTTATGATGTCCTCACGGCGCTTTTCCATCCATCATATCCCAAATCGCATCTTGACATCTTCAACCTCAGTCTTCTGGGTCTTCAGCTTGTCCTCTTTGCCCTTTTACCCCGGTCGTTTGCGTTTGCATTCTTCCTTGTGTACTTTGCGTTCTGGAGGGCCGCCTATGACGCTGGTCTCGGATGGGTTTTGACTCAACAGAGTAAGAAAAAATGGATTGTCAGGCAAATCCAGAAACTAGGCTGGTTGGACGAGAAACGTTGTCCCAAGATGCGATCGTGGGTTCGAGACCAACTTAAGGGCAAGATGGGCAAGGACTACTCTTTCGATGTCAGTCTCCTCCCCCACCTAACCGCTTGTATATTCATCAACATTGGTTCCCTACAGGAATTGCCGTTGGAATATAATACTTGGCTGCTGTTCAGACAATTGGTGGATGTTATCCTCTTGAAGTAAGCCTTTAGTTTGGATATGCCTTGTTGTTCGCTTACCTCGGCATCTAGCGACTTCTTGTCCTACTGCATGTTTGCATTTACGTGTTTCCGGGTCCCTCAAGGGTTGTCATTCGGTACCCACGTCATGAGGTAAATCCCTGTGCACCTGGCGCGTGGACTCCCTTATAAACCGTCTTTCTTGCAGATGGTTGGGGGGCATTGCTTTAATACTCTTCAACCTTTGGGTGAAAACCGAGGCGCACAATGTTGTCAAGGATTTCGGTTGGTACTGGGGAGATGTCTTCTTCCAGCGTGGCGCTCTGGTCTTCGACGGTGTTTTTGAACTAGCACCGCACCCTATGTATTCAGTTGGTGCGTTTACGTTAAGCTAATGTCGCAATTTTTTTTTGGCATTTACGAGACATTTCTCACCCCTCAGGTTATGCTGGCTATTATGGCCTCTCGCTCATCTCTGGATCGTACGCAGTGCTGTTCGTGAGCCTTGTCGCCCACGCTGCTCAATTCGGGTTCCTGGTATACTTTGAAAATCCTCGTGAGCCTCTTTCACACATTCCATCTACGTACGGGCGCCTCCTTTCACGTGCTGCGGCAATTTCCGTAGGCGCCCACTTTCCATCCTCGTTGCGATGTCTTTCTTTACTTCATCCGTCACCGCAATTTTTGGGGCTAATAATACCACGTAGATATCGAGAGAACTTACGGTCAACGAAAGCCCATTTCCCTTCGCACTCCTGTGCCCCAGACATCGTCAACAGCCTCTCCACCAAAATCGGTCCATAGCACACCTCGACCACTCGCCCAAAAGCCGCTATTTGGCGACGCTTCCGGTGGACGCAATGACTATGAGGACATCCTTTCTACTCCTTGTGCCACCGAAGGTGAAACTGCGACAGATAGCGAACTCGATACGGAGGTTGAGCAGGACGAGGTTTCTTCGAATGGCATGACTCGTAAGGAAAAGATTGCGATGGCGTCTATTAGCGGCGAATACACCGCTACATTCCCACTAGAGAGCGGGAACTCAACGCCCCGTAGTGGCCAGGTCACCCCAGCCCCCAGCGGTCACAAGCAAGTTTCTCAACACGACCTCTTCCATAAATACTTCCGTAGGGATGCAGTCGTTTTCGTTAACGTGGACATCTTCCGGTAAGCCTTCCCCTCTCGGTGCGTTTCCATCGATCGTCTACACTAATGACTTGGTCGCTAGTGCGAACGACTTCATGTTCGTCCTCCTCATCGCATACTCGATCATTTTTGCTTTCATCCCCTTCTCGAGAATGTCTACCCAGGTACTACTCGTTTTACATGCTGCACACTCCCTCGCCTGGTGCATTTTCCATTGCTTCGGCTTGGGATGGGTCCTGAAGGCACAGAGTGAAAAGAAATTCTTAGTTAAGCACTTCCTGCGTAACTATTACTACGACAACGTACACGGGCGTGGTAATGCGAGGCCCAATGGCCGCACGGATGCCATTGCCGAAGCCTTTTCTAATTGGAAAGCTGTTTATAACCTCAGCATGTGTATGACCAATGGTGTGTTGCATAGTGTCGTCTGTTCGCCTTCCACGTCTAACGTCTGGTCAATTCCGCAGTGACCTTCTTGAGCGTCGTCTGGCAGACCTATTCGATCCCCCATGATTGGACTGTCGGTAGTGAGTTACTTAAGCATACCATCGGTGTTGTAGGTCCCCTGTTCTTCGGCGTCCCCAGCCAATGTGACCCTCTACCCTAGATTCTTTGTGGACTGCATGTGTGGTCGACCAGGGAGTCCTTCGAAGTTCTTGGTGTCTTCGGTATGCTCCGTCTTCATTTCATATCACATTGTTTCACTTCGCTGATTACCGTATTGCAGGATGGTTCTTTGGAGATTTCTTTATGGAGGAATTCCCAACTAATCTCGAGTATACCGGCATTTACAGGTAGGCAACTCCGATATCAGCAGATTCAACCTCATGGCTTTGACTTTAATACTTACTAGCTTGCTTTGTCTAGGTATCTGAATAATCCCGAAGTCATGGGAGGAGCCGCGTGGTTCGGCGGGGCGCTGATCAGTGGAAGTAAATTGGTCTTATCGTTGGCCGTCATGAGGCACCTTTCTCACTGGTGGTTCTTGAGCTATGTGGAGAAGTCAGCCGCCCCATTCGCTTGGTTCCAAACCGCCGCTGACCCTGCCCCTTGATGCACTTCTAGCCCACACATGCGCAAGCTGTATGGTGACTCACTCCGCAAGGACGCTGGGTTTGTCAAAGTGATGAAGAGCGTTGCTAGCCGAAATGCGCGGCTGTTGGAGTCGCGCGCTGGCAGACATGCGCCTGAGCTCCGCCGCGTAGCTAAGGAAGTGAAAGGAACTTTCGATAAGGTTTTTGAGGAGACAGCCGAAGTTGTCGAAGAATTCCTTGCGAAGTGTGGGTGGTCAGCGTTACGAGTCACGCGTGGCTAGCTAACTCCCTTTGACTCCCAACAGCTCGGCCTAAGATCTCTGAAGTCATGCAAGATACGAAAGTATTACTCCAACAGTCGAGGGAGCGGCTCGTCATCACGTAAGTACACCAGTTTTCTACCGTCCTTCAATGCACCAATCCCTCCTTCAGCCGTATCGCAAGCGATCTCTCGGCGTACGACACCACCAAGTACAAACTCTCTGTCATCCCTACCTCCCCAGATGGATCTCTCCGTTTCCACCTAGGTGAGCCCATCAAAGTACGGTGGCAGGCCCCTTCCGTGCATTCTCGGCGTGATTGGATCGGAATTTATAGGGTGCGTATAATACTCACAATTCCGAGTCCAGCTACATCCTGATTTACGTCCCGGCCACTAGGTGGGTGCCAACAAGTCAAAGCTAGTAACCAAGACATCTTCAATGGGGATGTGGGCCCCTGTGCACGACGATGAATGGGATGGTGATATTCCCTTGGGTCTTGATAAGACCGTTACGCCACAATATGAAAGCGAAATGGGCGTGGTCATCTTTAAGGGAGACGCACTGCCTTGGCAAGTTGGCAAGTATGAAGTATGTACATCCATGGCTACTCTCGCCCCTGTTGTTGCTTACCCAAGTCCAGATGCGCTACCACCACGACGGCAAGTACAATGTGATGAATATTGACGGTCCTTTCGAGGTCTACGGTTCGTCAGCGTCCATGCCTCTGTCTGAAGACATGTTAACGGCCTTATCATTCCTTCTAGTTAACAAACCTATTACCCTCGATTTTGCATCCGTCAGGGCTAGCCTCATTCAGATCGTCCCTCTGTGCCTCGACTCCGACCCTTCCCTGATCCCGTTGTCTTGCAAAGCTCCTCTGACGTCGGGACTTCCGGAGGAGCAAGGTGATCGTGATCCAGATGACTTCACCTTCTGGTCAGAGCGTCAAGCTAAGCGGATTAGCTCTGCAATCAAGCAGACGTTTGATGAGGAGTATGCCCCGGAGGTTATTGTGGCTGATGCTAATTTGACTGCACTGGCCCATCGGATATTGCTCTCTAAGGAGATCTCGACATAGAACTTCTGTAGGCCGGACATTTCAACCTCGTAGATTAGACATGTGCTCCGCCTGGGATATACATTTTTGTGGTGCCCCTGATGTATGGGGTTGTTTTCATACACTGTGCTCCCGCCACCTCCTGACGTTTTCAAGTTAGCGCTCATCTATCACCCGTCGAGCCAGAAAGCGACATCAAAATCACCATCCGCCACATGAGCAAGTCACAGTTTTACCTTTCAAAGTGTGTCGAAGCGGCGTCGAAGGTGTGTACTTCAGAAGCACCGAATTGGGCCCTGAGACACTGACGTCTTATCAGTCGTCTATGACCTTCCATCTAGGTGCAATTCTGGTCAAAGGTGGTAAAATCCTATCATCTGGCTATAATCACCAGCGTACGAACTATGACGAGGCGTATGACAACGCGTACGGGAGGCCGCTGTCTATGCATTCGGAAATGCACGCCATCGTCAATGGCGTGCGAGGAAAGGGACTTCGCCTCAAACATCAAGTTGGGTACCGTGACTCACCCGATATACCCTCCGGACGCAAATACACAGATAGGCGGCTAAAGTGTGCCAACGTCCAGCAGCGTTCCAAACCACCCGAAGGAGCTAAACGGCGGGTTCAATACCCTCCAAGTAGCTGGCGATTTCAAGGAATATAGTAGAGGCCTAAAGTGCTCGGATGTACACAGTACCCACCCTCGCCCTAGATCTGAGGGAGATAGACCGTTGGCGAAAAGCCGGAGGGCTTGCGGGCATCTCAGATGCCCCAGAGTCAACGGCGCGGACCTGTACGTGGTACGAACAACCAATAACGGCATGGGTTCGGCAAAACCCTGTGGTCGATGGTATCTCTCTAGTCATGTCCCTTTGCTTTATCCGACTGACTTATGCATCTTAGCATCCAGTGGTGTGTATGGGCAGGCATCAGGCGGGTCTATCATTGGGACCAGGGAAGTTCGTCCTTTCTCTGCGTCAAGGTTAACTCCCTTGATGGGGACGCGTACGAAACTCGGGCTGATACACTTCGACGAGGAGGGTTGGATGAGGCATATTGTTAGAAGTACATTTCCATAGTTTCTATTCGCTGTGCGCAAGCCGCCTAGTATACGTTTTATTGTGGTGCTTCCGTCAGTCTTTCAGTCTTTCATCGAACGAGCTTCGAGCGAGTGACAGCAACCTTCTCTACATCCCGGCAAGTCAAACTATACCGCACTTCTCGGCGCAGTTCCTCACTCCCTCGTACGGCCCTTATAATCTCTTGGTTGGTGAGTAGCGCCCAGTTCGCAATCGGGGAGTTGAGTGGCGAGACCAATGGAAGGTTTGCGGTATTTTCGAAGAGGATGTGGTCGTGCGTGAAATCGCTAATCCCATGAAGATGAGACGTATAAAGGCTCGATTGCGTTATCACCACACTCCGGGGTTCCAGGAGTAGAGTCAGTACTGGATTAGGATTAATGGCTCTACCCCCTGCAGCCAGGACAGTGGTACTGAGTGGGTTGGGGGCTCCTGGGCGGGAGGGGCCATCGACATAATGATAGTAATGAAATACTGTGTGGGAGTTCAAAGATATAGTCGCAACGACGGGGTTATAACAGGGACCGTCCTCGTGCGGCTATCGAGGAGTTAATCTGAGCTCATTCGCCATGGTGCTACACCAATAACAACCTACCATGATACCGTGTCCCGGCAGATACTAGCCGAGTGAATGAGCGATATAGTACAGGGAGGGTGAAATCCCACCTCGTTTAGTATGATGTGGTTGGGGGCATCATGAGTAGAGGATCGGAATGCACCAGTGGCCCGAAGACGCGAAATTATGTCAGGGCTGTTATAAACAGCACTGAGTACCTGCTACAACACCAAGACAAGACGATGTTTACAACGTGTCGATCCATTGAGGCATGGCTTGAGAGAACAGAACATTTTTTCCCGTCAGCTCCCCACCTGTGTAAAGGGTCTGTGAGCAACCTTTTCATTAACGATCAGCTCAGCCACCGCTAACCAAGGAGCTGAAGTCTGAGAGACATTCCGTCAGTCAATCATTTCATAGACTAACAATTCTTACCTCCGATTCGCGAGCTGCTTCCACTTATGACGAGGTGATTCCGCGATCTAGCGTCCCATGATCAAGAGTGGCACAAACGCCCTGCGTGAATTTACCTTGCGTATAAGGTACGCTTCCTCGACTTCATCAATAAAGTTGGGGATGTAGAATGCGTCTGAGTCCGCGACGCGGTATTCCTCCAAGTTGAATTCTTCCGTGGCAAACGACATAGGCTCGAAAGATACTTTTGAGTTATTTCTGAAATAGTGCCTGGTAACCTCGTTGAGTCGGACTCGGACGCACGACTGTATGCGA
The DNA here is from genome assembly GCA_017312325.1 of Pleurotus citrinopileatus. Lineage (NCBI taxonomy): Eukaryota > Fungi > Basidiomycota > Agaricomycetes > Agaricales > Pleurotaceae > Pleurotus > Pleurotus citrinopileatus. Next base: position 1,051,236 of record BHFW01000002.1, read on the forward strand.
CGACACGATTTTACCTACCGCTGCGGCGTGTTTCAAAGGAGCGCCACCCCAGGGAGTACTTGGCCGATCAAAAGGTACGAATGAGTACAGGCGCGCTTCCGAATCCTTGTCACCAAGTGATTGTTACGCAGGTTCTGTGGAATCTGAGCCTGGAGGTATTTAGGAGTTCACACGCTCGGTCAACGCCGATTGAGTTCCCGGAGGCTTTTACCTCTTACTACCAGCAATGCCCGACTACTACGTACATAGGCTCCTATGAACTGTCCCTTCAATGGTCTAGTGTGAGTGCGAAACGGAATCGGGGTGTTTCGTTTACGCCATGGATACCATATGGAATTCTTTGCTCGGTGAAGTATTGGTCCTAGACGCCTTGAAGCTAACACCATCAACGTGAAGCCTATTATTCCCCCATTTATCCACGGCCAACCGCCTGGCCTCGTTATAAGCGTGATTCGATCAAAAGTAAGTTACTTGCCTCTGTTGTTTCCACAAAACTTAGCTCCGACGATGATTTGCGAGCTTCCTTCTTTTGTTTTTCGGAGCCATAGGCCAGCCTTTGCCACGATGATTTCGGGACTCATTCTTCGCCTTGAGGCAGCTGAGGTCGCCGTTTAGATACTCGCGGTTTGTAGGCCTGAACAGATACTGATCTCGGTCTAGGCAACATCTTCGCAGCCTGTTGTGGGTCGACACTGCCACTAAAGTCTCCTACTTTAGTTAGACCTGAAGATGCTACGGGCGATCAATCACTGCATTCATGAACGTTCTCCCACAAACGGAGGAGCTGGTCCTGGGCCCGCCTGCTACTTAGGCGGCCGTCTCCCCTCCGCTCGGACGATCCTCCCTTGATTGCTGCCCTCTTGCCCATCGGTGAGCTAGGCTGTTCTTGCCGTTCACGGTGTTGCGACCTTCTTCCGCCCTCTGCCTGAACAGAATGAGTTTTGCGTTCACCTTGTCCACACGAAGTCATGTCACACAAGATATCGTCACCACGACTCCCCCTGAGACAAACGGATCCTTGAGCGAAAGAATATGATTAACGTCACATTGGAGATATGAGTATACGTCCGAGTGCCAACACCAGTCGGGGCAGTGGAGAGGAGATACGAAGTAGTCATAGGTAAGCACGCCGCCCTTGATGTCACTACTTTTCTGGCGAGTTACTGTATGGTGCGTCAGAAAATGCGCTTACACCGGGAACGGTCTGGATCTTACACTGGCGCGAAGACGCAGGGGTAGCCACGCTTATTACAGTTACCGCAAGTCGGCCGGACACCATCGCATTTAAGCTTACGTCCTATAATGAACGATGAACGTGGTTGACGCGTCGGAGATGCCGGTACTTACCCCTACAGAATTGACATGCCATGGGGGTGCGTCGAGGAGTGCGCGGAGTGTCCTCGTCATAGTGTCGGGACTGTTGGTTGCTGGTCTGATACTGTTCTATGTCAGTGTCGCGCAGGAGGATGATAAGAACTGGATCGCACATCAGTGGACGACATGATCTTCGTAGAAGAGGTGAGTTGGCTAATCTGGAGTGGTAGTGTGCTGATGACTTGCCACCTCCGGCCCAGATTATATAGCACCCAGCCCCCTACATGGCCACGAATCATGAATATATTTTCCGTATCTAGTAACTGCATATCGCTTTTCGAACTTAAAATCCTCACGGAAGATGTAGTGAATCCAATACGCGGCATTACCAAAAGCCCTTGGCGACTCAGTGTCTCGCCTCACGAAACGGATTATTCGACCCTTGCCTGGAAATCTCCTTTTGTTCCTCATATAAGGTATGCTTAAATCAATATAGCGATCATCCTTCTCGAAGTTTAGTATCCATACTTAGCGATGTGCGATCGGTAATTTCCTATGGAGCGCAGTCCGGCACCTGCAGTCGTATCACAATATTCCAAAGTGGAAGCCATATCTACATAACTATGGCCTTAAGGGATTGAACGTGTCATTGACAATTGTGACATTTCATAGACAGCGAGGGACTGGTAGGATTCTACTAAGCCAAAGGGACCAAGAAATGGGCCGGAGTAGCCGCTGCAAAATCCGTCCTTTTACTTCTAACATGCATCACAATTTAACCTCAGAGGCAAGTTATGCAAACCGTATGTAATCACCGAGATACTAAACTTTAAGCTCTGTATCCGCACGCGCGATCGCAAGAAACCAAGCGTCTCGTTTGGAGATATCGCGTTCACCACCGTTAGGCCCGGGGCCGTAATTGAGGTCAACGTGTGCGCTGTCACACCGAGAGTCCTGGAAGACTCTGGTTAGAAAGCTACAACTCAAGTACAAAGGGTGTGGCGGACAGGCTCAGGGGTGCCCTTTCGACCCTTCCGTCGCTCTGTTCCTGTATTTAAGTAAGGTCTCTGCCACCTCATCTGACATCAAATATCCAACAGAGCATCAGAACCCGATGCTTCGCCACTGGCATGGTCCCAACCATGATCTTCAGCAGAGAGTAATGAACCCGGGAGAATGCGAACCCCAAGTTGGATGGTAACATGCCGCTGCTCACAAGACCTACGTCAAGTGCTCGGCGATATGACCGATGAATATGATAAAGTAGTAGCTACACTGGGTAAATGTACATTGATTTCGGTAGGATACCTTCCTTCTAATTCATTTTCTCACCAAAAACGACACCACTACATCTGGGTTTGGTTCGAAACACCAACAGGACTTCAGCGTCCCTGGTTCTTGGATGTAAGTGGTCGATGGTACCTATGTGGGCGGACGATCCGAGGGAATCCAGATTTCAATTTGCTGTTGCGATTGATTATTGACTTCCCGAAATTGTCTATATCTTACGTTGGCTTTGACTGGTCTTTCGCAAAGCTTCCTCCGAGCAACCTGTAAATTGCCACCCTCTTATCTCATCTGCTCAAACTGGAGTGTTCATTGCTATATAGTAACACCATGAGCACACGGAAGCCCAATATAAGTCATTCATTTACCGAAATATCTATATGCCGTGACTTACAAGCACCCCACTCTAATCCCTCATTAAAAGCCTTCTCCATGATTCAGCCACCCAGCGACTTCTCCTGCTTGCGAAAATGAGCACCCCTGTTGCGTGGTACATCCGTAGAAATTAAGTAACGCGAAGGCTGTTTTCCGCTTTCTCATTACCGACTCTCGTAAGGTGTGAAGGTATGAATCAAGCATTTATTTGACGCTTGAGCATGTTACACTTGGGTTACATCTGCGAAAAAGTTGTTTGCGAAACCTTTTGGCGGCCCCTGAGGATTATCGAAAAAGGTAAGTAGCTTACGTCATCAGTCACAGCCTCATCGACATCCACCAGCGCGAATGTCAAACAGACACGACGACGGCCACTTTAACGAACTCAACGACCTCACTGTTCTAACTTCAGCTTCGACAGCATGGCTGACCCAGCTTCAATGGTGAAGCCGAAAGCTGATTCTACGACTTTAGTGACCGCGGATTCTGCAGCTGGAACAAGTCTTTCCTTCGCCCAGGCGATCGAACAGACTTCTGCGGAGCCCGAGGTAAGCTTTCTGCCGGTTTCGCAAACATCTACTTACCCATCCCGAAACATGGGCTCTTGAAGTCTAATATATTTGTTGCCGCGCAGCGAGGGGACGTCGCGCTCATCCAGGAACTCATTGAATCGGGAAGAGCGAAAGCTACCGACCGTGATGACCAAAATATTACGCCTCTGCACTGGGCTGCAATCAATGCTCAAGTTGCGGCGTGTAGGTACCTTTTGGAGCAGGGAGCCGACGTCGATGCACTTGGAGGGGACCTAGTGGCAACGCCGCTGCAATGGGCCGCTCGTAATGGCTACCTCTATGTCATCCAGCTTCTCATTGCCCACAACGCTGACCCTACTATCACCGACTCCCAAGGTTATAACACCTTGCACCTTGTCACTCACTCGTCTTCCATCATGCCATTGCTTTACCTACTCCACCAACCGATCAATGTTGACTCGAGGGACGCGCAAGGCCACACGTCTCTAATGTGGGCCGCATACCAAGGAGATTCCCTGTCCGTCGATTTGCTGCTTAAACATGGAGCGAGCCCGAACACTAAGGACGATGCGGGACTTACCCCACTGCACTGGGCGGTGGTTAGAGGAAACCGTCCGTCCATTCGCAAGCTGATCGACAAAGGCGCCGATATAGGCGCCAAGGATGGCGAAGGGCGCACACCGCGGGATATGGCCGTGGAATTGAAGAGTTTGGGTGCTTGGAAACGTGCTCTAGAAGAGGGCGGCATGAATGAACATGGCATCAAGAAACCGAACCCTCTTAGCGACGTGAGCACATATCCGACATCATATCTGATATTCTCATCGAACGTTTGTTAGCGCAACACCAAGATTGCTATCTTCGTACTACCCAGTATATTCTTCTACCTAATATTCACTACTCTGAGCTGGCTTCCATGGTATACCGGTATCATCCTTGCGATGGCCGAATTCTTTGGCATGCACCACGTACGTCCGGCCCTCATTAAGACTTTACTCAACTCATTCCGCTGCCAGATCGTAACGCGCGTGCTGCTCAACAAAAATACCTACACTGATAGCGTTCAACAAACGCCATACTTCGCTGGCATCATCGCTGGGTCTATTATTTGGGTGATGTATTGCTGGATATCTCGTCTGATCCATCGTATGTCTGCGTTGCCCCTCTCGTCCTTCCTGAGCTTCACGGCATTACAGTTACTGAATCCCATGCTTTTGCGCATCTGGGCTTCGCTCTATCAGTTGGACTGTGCGCCTACAACTTCTTCCGCGCCATCACACTGGATCCGGGCACTTGCCCAAAACCAGCCAGTGACGGCGAACTGAAATCCGTGAGTTTGGCGTTACTTATATCGTCACAATCTCACAAAAACCAATCACGTCTCCAAGATAATCGAAGACCTCGCTGCAGAGGGTCGGCTCAATGGACAAACATTCTGTATACAATGCATGGTAAGTCTTCATCGTTACAGTATATTCTCAACATCTCACTCGGGCATCAGGCACGAAAACCCTTGCGATCAAAGCATTGCCGGGTTTGTGATAAATGCATCGCCCGCAGTGATCAGTGAGTTATCACATCCTCCTAGCTCTTTTCGAATCTAAGCCCCCGCTAGCCATTGTCCCTGGGTCTGGAACTGTGGTATGTGGTTAGATACCTTCTTCCGGTATATTTCCTCATCCCGCTCTAGTCGGCGTAAGCAATCACCGCCAATTCATTCTCTTTGTGACTACCCTGGTAACGGGCATCATCTTATTTGACTATCTGACATATGCTTGTAAGTACCTCTCTCTAATGGTGTTGCGTTGTCTCATTCCGTCCAGTCTTTTCCACGATAAGCGTGTCAACAGACCCTGCGGACCTTTCGCCCTCATGTATATTGCCAGCTGAACTGTGTGCCATCACTGCCTACGATACTTTCCTCGTTTCCGTTGCTGCCTGGGCTACCCTTCAACTTTCTTGGACGATAGTTTTGCTTGCGAGCCAATACTGGCAAGTTGCACGCCAAATGACCACCCTCGAAGTTTCTAATCTCGGCCGGTACGGCTTTATGGGCGGTCGTGGGGGCTCGAGTCTCCATGGCCAAATGGGACATCGACATAATCACAGGCACGTTCCTGGTGTTGATACAGAAGACACCGCTCTCGTTAGCGATACGGCAAGTGCACACACACACCGTCATGCGGGCGTGTGTGCTGGCTGTGGAAGCGGCTTCTTAATGAATCTCCTCGGCCTAGACCGATTCACGAAAGGCAAGGCCGTGGACGGACTCGCGATGGCAGGTAAGGCGAGCAATCCTTTCGATTTAGGCCTCGTTGGAAATTGCAAGGACTTCTGGACGGCCGGGCGTGAGTTGGGCGTGGAATATGAAAAATTGTACGACGTGCCTGTGGAAGGTTTCCGAGAAGCGAAAAGTCGGAGGGATAGAGAGGATGCTGATGAGGACCGAACAATTGGAGGACGTAAGGGGCTGCGAAAGACCTTATTCATGGGACTTGGCTTAGGAAGCAGTAGCAGAGCTGGCTACGAACCCGTTAGTCAAGTATAACGGGGAATATTCAGTCGAATTCCCACCGTTGCCATCCTTGTGTATTGTCTGTATATTATTTTTGCTGTGCGATCTAATTTTAACGTATGGACTGGATATAACTTCATTCTTGATCTAAGTGGGAGTGTGAAGGCCATGCTCTCGAACCTCTAGCTTTGGAAGAGCCACTCAACTCGCGGCATCATTTGGTACAAATACTCTATTACTGCATCGTGTAAGACGCCTAAAAAGCGGGCGGGGCGATGGCATTGAAGCTTGGTTTGACATGTTACGCCGATGTAGGGAATGTGTCACTCTATCTTCTTGAGGAAGAGCTACTTGCCAACGTAGAGAGTCCATACCTTGGCTAATTCGTAATCGCCGTGCGCCAATAACACGAGGGAGCATAAGTCTATCATCAGGGATATCTACTCTGCTGACAGTATTCGAAAGAAATTAGGTACTTGAGGAATCACGATCTAGTAGGAAAGAAAGACAGAGATCGATGGGTCCACAACATCAGGAAGAATGACTACTTGACTAGGATGTCAGAAGAAAGAAAATTTGAACAAAGAAACTCGAGGCGCAAAGATAGTCCATTTCGAGACAAACCTATTTCCTTATTTTACTTATAAATAAATGGGCGATACTCACCACGTTGCATCGTACGTAGGACAAATGACTAACTCTGATCTGATGCCAAAAGATAATTTTGCTCAGTTTCAACCTGGAATGGCTGCAACGAGGAACCAGATGTGGCGTCATATTGGATAGGTCAACATGTTGGAAGACACCCTGTATCGTCTCGATCACCCCAAATCACTGATGAAAGGCATGGCTGTAAAGGAAGTGTATACTGCCACGCCGTGAGGAGACCGACGGGTGCTGGATTTCTCCGGAACTCCCCAGTGGCGTTACACCCAGACTCCCAGAGATGTGGCCAACGATGGCAGAAGTGACGCTGGGCGGGGTTTTTGGGGGTGCTTTCTTGTTTTCATGGACTAACTAGCCTGTCACTGTATATGACGGATGGAGGGTGGATAGAGCGGACCGGGAGAGGGCGTGGACGAAATGAAAAGCCGGAAGAGTAGATATCAGACCCTTGAGCTGGATTGCTGCCGTCCCACAAATACAACAGGTATCGGAGACAGCGTCGAAGATGATGTACAATTCCAAATATCAACGAGTCGGCTCAGCCTATGTCTAGATGCCGGGATCAGAGAGCAATTCAACGGCGCGTGGTACGATTAATAGTCCAGCTCTGGCTGTGTCAGTCTGTAGACCCTATCCCGTCGTCCCTTGACTTGGGTACGGCTGGTGCCGACGAGAAAATCAGAGGTGCAGGAGTGGACGTGCAAGTCACGATATCGGTCCCAGTGGTGGCACCCGGTCGACGTCCGCATGCATGCATGGGGAGGGCCGGTTCGACGAAATGACGATCGTCCCGACCCTTCTGTCTATGGAACATGGGGTGCCACTGAGCAATCTAATCGTGAGTATGAGCCCTCAGTAGCGATAGTATTTGAAACTTGGAGACCGACTTACCTTAGGCCAATGCTGTAGATTGAGGCTTTGAGGTCTTGGAATTAATGGCGAGCGGTGAGAGGGATATAGACGCCCAAAGGATAGAAGGCAGAAGGAACCTGGTCATTTCAAGCTCCGCGAACGTTGACTTCCTTATTTGGCCCCGACACCGCTGCTCACGTGGCGACTAGAAGATTCTCTTCCTTTCCTTCCCTCTTCAGTCGTTTACGATGGCGCAGGTTCTGGAAGCATCTAATCCAAAGAGTTTCTGTTATAAAACACCGAGGGCGGCTTCTGGGTTCGCTATCCGATAACATCCACCATGTTCAATTACAACCCATACTGTCGCTCTCCGTTTCCTGATGATTATGACCCCTATTCCTATTCCTATTCACCGTACGCCCGTGCTCAGGCTCAGGCTCGATCACTAGCGGAAGAGCGCGCCAAGGAACAGCTTAGGGCGCATGCGCGAGCCCGCGCTGCTCAGAAACATCTACGTGACCGCTACCTCATCCCGGAGTATGAGGAAGACCGTAGTTCGAGCGACGACGAGTACTCGAGTTATGGTGCAGGAGACTACACACCCTATGGATACGCTCCCGGATACGGTGCCTCTAAAGGACTTTTGCCTCGCGAAAGGGCCTATCTCGAGGCCAAGTTCCTCGACGAGAGAGAAAAGAGGAGAGAAATACTGAGACGCAAGGCAATGGAAGAAGAGGCTGAGCACCGCCGACAAGCCTTGCTTAACGAAACCCGGCATCAAGCGGTATGTGTTATTAAGTTCGCGAAACTCGTCACATCACTCACTTTGCACTGTAGAATCAGAAGTCTTCCCCCAGGAGGCGAACTATTCCTGTCCGTTCACCGTCCCCTGATCCGCGACCACAACATCTCCCTTCCCCCCCTCATTCCCGGGAGCCTTCACCTCTACCTTGCACGCCTCCATTTACGTCACAGGCTGGGACCCCTTCTTCCCTTACCTCCGTCCCCATAGAGAAGCAGTCTGATGCAGCGACTATCATCCAACGAGCTTACCGTTCCTACCGCGCACTTCGCTCAGTCCAGTCACTGCAATTGAAATTTGAACAACTCCAAGCTAACTTCAAGCGCCCGGAGGTCTTGGACTTCCAAGGCCCTAACGGTGAAATCATAACCGTTAGCACACTCCGACGTCCCCACGATCTACCCCAAATTCCTCCTAAACTCGCGTATACTTCGACAAATGTTGCTTTGCATGGATACGTTGAATCGTTGAATCGCCTGCTCGTTGCTTTGGATTCGGTTGAGAGTCATGGTGTGAAGGAGATCAGGGAGAAGCGAAAGGAAGTAGTGCGACGCGTAGAGAACGAAGCTGCCGATATCGAAGAGTGGTGGCGAAACATCTGGGAATCCGGTGTTCCGGATGTTGATGTCATGGAGGTGGATGAAACTCCTGAGGCTTGTGCCCTGACTACTTCAGCCGTCGAGGCCGATAGTGACGCCATGAACGACACTTCGTATGCATATCGCCACACGCCGTGTCAAACCCCCGAATATGACACTGTGGCATCTTCCCAGCTGCCCCTTGATATCTCCCCAACGCCGCCCGCTGTTCCAGATCTCGTCGCACCCAGCAGCCCCTCTGATTCAGAGGATTCCGAAGCCGAGGTCGCTGAGGGTCTGGTCTCCTCTACATCACTGGAACCGACATGTGATAAGTCTTCAAAGAGCGACATGCTAGGCCCTCTCGCGAGTCCACAGATGTTGATGGCTTTATAGCGTTTATCCTTTTACTTTTCCCTTCGTCACCACTTAATTTTATTGCACGTCTTATCACAACATTAATGTGTACGTTAGCGCAATTAGCAACAAGTTCAACCTCATACTCTGTGTCAACGCCTTTTCTGCCAGTAGCATTGATGGGTTCAATTGACTAACAACAGCAGGTTGATTAATTGATTCGAGGTCACAACCCTCTCAGGAACTCAGGGGCGACAGAAACACAATAACCAGTTCTTCTATAGCAATCCTATTCGAACATCATTTCGCAAACTAAACACACTTTGAGGCCCTTGGGTAAAATCATATCTATACGGGTGTGAAGACGAAGGTAGCGATGAGGCCAGGCTTGACGGATTCCAATTTCCAACCAGATAACTTCCCGAGTTCAGCGTATTCATCTGCCGTCCGCTCTTGACCACCCAAGATTGTGAATATCTAAGGCACCGTCAGCCCAGCGATCAACGGACAAGGTTTAGGCATACCTGTAAGTCTAAGTACGATGTATGTCCACCCTCCCCGAGGCCCAAGTTCTCTAGGAGCGGGTAAGGAGGGCGAGAGGTGTGATCTCCATTGGCGATAGGTTGCTTCTGCGACGACTTGCAGGCGTAATGTACCTCGAGCTCGAAAAGAATCAGTTTAGAGGTAGATTTCGCCTTGGCACGGATATTCCTCAAGATCTTCAAGCTCTCCTCATCGGTCCAGTCGTGGATGATACAGCGAAGGAAGTAAACATCAGCTTCAGTGGGCATCGGCTCAAAGAAGTTGTGCGCTAGTGCCGTGCACATTTAGTTGTTTGAATTCCATGAGTCAATGTATATCACCTTCAAATTTCACTAATCCATCCGACACAGCCTCGGGCCAGTTCTTCTCCCAATACTACGAATGGTACAGACTGAATCAGACCAAGCTTTGAGTGTAGAAAGACGTTGACTAACTTTCTTTGCAATTTCCACGATGGAGGGAAGATCTTGTACGATGTACTCGTGTATGGGTGCCGAACGTGCGATTGCCAACGTCACTGAGCCGGTGTTTCCACCCACGTCGACCACTTTGCTCCCCGCAGGCAGACCTTTCCAATCAAATGCTAGTATGGCTTTGTGAGGATTACCGTAATCATAAGTATATCTACTTGAGACGTACAATCTGAGAAGCACTCCAGAGGCCACCGATCAGCAGCTGATCCCATGGCAGAGCTAAAGCGGCGAGCTCGCCAGGGGTGTTCGGGGAGATACATCCAATCAAACAGGGGTGTGTTGTCTTTAATCGCCATGTTGAATGGGGTCTTGTAACCTTGCTTGTCCTCGAAATACTTGGCAATATACTGGGATCCCCGGAATGCCTCATCGGTACTTGCCATGAACAGTCAATAGGGCTAAGCATTAACGTAGCCAAATGGGACTGACCATATATTCAAGATAGCGGCAAATGGTGCGCCATCGTACTTATAAAGGGGGCTACAAAAGTATTTAGCTGAGGGAAATTTCAGTTGATAGCTTCGAAGGCTTACTCGATAGTCCTCAATTCGTCAAAGGTCTTAGCCTTGACGAGGACGGATGAATGGATGTTATTCGCAAACACATTAGGTTTAACTTCGCGGAAGACGTGGCGCGTGGCTAAATAGCGAAGGGCCCGACCTACGAATCATCTTTGAATAAAGGAAAGGCTATCTTCGATCGAATGTGACCTCACCGATATAGCTTGGGGTGACCCCTAATTTGCGCCCTATTTCCTGAACATGCAACCCCTACGTAAACCGAACAGAATGTGTTAGAGACCCTTCGACGGTTTAGAAATCGAAGCAGTGGTTCATTTACCTCTGGGCCAGCCTCCTTGAGTAGATCGGCTATATGGTGTTCATTGGCGAAGTAGAGTGAAGCTGCGCCGTACATCCCAGTGGCAGTCTCCGTCACCACATCATAGGGAGGGCGTATGGATGCGATAAGTTGGGCGGCTGCGCCGACGATGAGCTGCGTAGTGGCCACGACCTCGGGATTTTCCTCAAGAGGAGATGGTTTGTGCGGCTGATCGAGCGAAGGAAGCGGAGTCCTAGTCCGATCACTTATTGCGTGCAAAGACTCGACCCCGGAAGAGATGAGCTTAACAAGAGCGTCGAGATCAGACATGTTTGTGGGTTAGAGTGAGTTATGGATGAACACACAGTCAACGAGGAATAGAGATCAGACCCTATTTATGCAAACTCGTTTATGGTTCCAGTTGTCTGTTGGGCTACCCAAAAGCTTGTTCTTGGGTCGCTAATACAGATGAAGAGGTGGCAATCCCAGTCCCCGAGGGAACAGACACCAGGCGGCCGACAGTCTCATCAACTCTGGATAGGTGGTCAACCCCTCCATCGGGTTGGGATCAACTGCAGGCCATACTCAATCAACCTAAGAATACATGATATACCCACTGACTGACATCGAACGGAAAATGTTTAAATACAAGGCTGCATTTTCTCCCAAGCGAACCTGTGACAAGCCCAGTACTGAGGAACGCGTCTTTCACGAAGCCAGCTCGGGAAAAGTTGAGCGATGTAGGGGTACACGCGCGCGCGACACTCGGGCGGAAGATCGCTTGTACCGGTGGAAACTTTCTGCTGGTTCCGCTCGAGATAAGCTTGATTTGTGGTAAGGCTCAATGATTGACTCAAGGCTTAATCAAAGCCGGTGGCCGCGGGAAGTGCAATATCTAGAGAAGCTATACAACATTTGACTTTATATCTGCAAAATACACATCTGGTCTATCTACCTACGGGGAAGAAAGCCGCCGGCTCACATGCATGAGGGAAAAATTAATGATATGCGAGGTGTCTTTACTTGAACTACAGAAAGGGGGTCATGCGTGTGAGTAACGTGATTGTTGACTATAAGGGAACCGATAGCTTACATTTTTACCGTCAGCCCACTTCTTATCCCCGATCTCGAGATCCCAAGCCAAAGCAGCCTCAAAGTATGCCTTATCCTCAGGGTTCTCCAAGTCCAGCTTGGTGTAGGTGTATGACTCCCAGTCGGGGGCGACATCGACGACGGGCTTGACTTCCTGACCACGCAGGATAAGAGTACCCGAGATGACGGAATTGTTGCTGGTTCCTAGAACACCGAGGGAACCGAAAAGGTATTTGCGTGAGGCCTCAAGACGGTTGAAGAAGCCGGTGATTTGGTTGGAGGACATAAAGGTCAGTGTGAGTTCCTCGTTGTACTTGAAGTCAACACGCCAGACCGAAAAGCCCTCCTTGTCGAAACTGAGATGGAAGCGTTGTTCAGGGCGGAGTGGGGTGGGATCCTAAGGGAATTGGACGTACTTCTCATAGAACCACTCGATGGCACCACCTGGGCCACGAGTATCCTTGTTGGAGTAGGCACGTTTCCAGTCCTCAAGGTTGAACGTTGATTTTGGGAGATCGTCGAGAGGGTTCTTAACCTTGGGCTCGGCGGGGACAAGGGGCTCATCTTCATCATCATCTTCCTTGACTTTGGGCTTCTTTTCAGCCTTGGGAGCGGGGGCAGCAGCTGGTTTGGCATCCTTCTTCTCCTTGGGAGGGGGAACGAACTGGAGGGCCTTCTCAGCGTACTCGATTGGGCCGAAGATATCCTTGATCTTGGGTTGATTGAGGATGGTTTCGAGGTGACGGATTAGGTTGGGTAGCTGTTTGCGGACATCGGCATCGACGTTGATAGCTACAGCCCGTTGTGCGAGGCTTGCGACGGCGATATCGGCGAGGGTGATGCGCTCGCCGACGAAGAAAGTATGTTGAAGGAGGTGGGCATCAAGTGTTTTCAAAGCACGGAGAGCACGTTCGTGAGCGAGGGTGTGGATCTGACGAGGAAGACTCAGTGATAGAAACCAAAAGCATGGAGATGAACGAACGGGCTTGTTGTAGGGAGTGATAATGCCCTTGCAAAGCTGGAAGATCAAGCTGATGTTGACACCGGCTTCTGACTCTGCAAGGTGAACCCATTGATCGACCAAGGCAGATTCCTTGAGATCGGCACCGAGTAGACCAGAGTTAGGGGCAAGACCAGCAACTGTGAAACAAAGTTAGCGCTCGAAGGGGAGGACCAAAGTAGGATGCTGATCAGAGTATGAAGTTAAGTCTCGACATCACGATTAAGACAGGGATAACTGTTTTATGTATTTCTCATCTTCCAGCACGCCAGAAACGCGGGTTCAAGGGAGATCAAGGTAGACACTCACGATATCGCGCAATCGCAGCACCTTCGAAAAGCTTGAAGCCATCGGCGCCCTCCCATGCTGGGATTTTGCCATGAGGGAATTTGGAGAGAAATTCGGACTGCTTGTTGGTCTCATAGTGGACATAGCCCTCGGGAAGACTAACATCGAGGCCACCCAAGGCAGCAACAGCTCGAATCTATGCAAGAAAACTTGATCAGTCTATCTTTAGGATCGTCTACGAAGTGGAGAAAATGCATACAATTTTCCCCTGGCTCTGGGTAGGAATAGTCCAAACAGTACCTGTAGACATGATGTTCGTAGGAGATGAGTGAAAGATGAGGAAGTCGGTGTAAAAGATGGAAATTTTTGAGAACGATTGCGAGTCACGAAATTCCGGTGGTTCTTTAGGGCAGGCTTTCACGGGACTTATCAAAAGTATCATCCATCGATCGTCTAAAATCGATGTACTGTACATATCCACCAGGGGGAAACGGAGCACGTTGATTTCGGAGGGTCGGTACGCATGACACCTTGTATAATCGACGGAATCTTTCTGGGCAATACCCAAGTGATCTACTTTCACAGACTTCAACCATCCACCAACCTATGACAAGCGGTAAGGCTATGAGTCGATCGCTGACAGGAAAAGTCCATCAGTAAAAGCTCGAAGGAACGAATTCGACAGAGTGAAAATGAAGTCAGAGATTTCAAGGTCTCGACACGGATGTTTAGACAGGGATAACTGAAATAGTATGTGCTCATCATGCAGAGAGAATGTAGCATCCTGGGGGGAAATGCGATCAACTCACGGGATTCCTCTGGTCACTGCGAGCCAACTTGAGGACGAGGTTAACGTTGAAAAGAAGAGACTTGTTGACGTCGCGCAGCCCTGAATGAAGTCGCACCGAAATTTTACTGAACGTCGTCCTTACGTAATGCGCCGTGCGTTTAGGGTAGGTCGTTTGGCGTCGTGACGTTAGCACTCCTTCCCCCCTTCTCGAACATTATATTTGGCGGACCCACATCACCGGACCCATCCTTGGTGTTTGGTAACATATAGGCCTGCGCGCCGCATGTGAAGACACTCTCCTGAGTCGGTGATAGGAGGCGACAATACAGCTGCACTCTATACATGAGAGTGCAGTGAAGACTGCCCAGAACATCCGGAAGTTGGGGGACTGAGTAGGTTGAACCGTCTCTAAAAGCAGTCTAGATGGAGATTCTACCCCACTCCTGATGGAACCTTGTTGCCAATTGGTATAGGCAGTGATGGTGCTACTACTTACAGCACTATTCTCAGCTACCCAAGTGGAGGCTTGCCTGTAGCCTTCCCTGCCCACAACACCTACAGTACACTTGAATTTTGCCCTCAGCCTGGTTGTCACATGTATGATGTCTGCTTGATCAATCACAGAAACCTTCATAGCAGATGGTACCCGACTTATTATCTTGGCAGCAGGCAAAGCAATTGAGGTTCTCAGAAGTATGACAATCACTTATGCCACACAGACTAGTGTAGAGTGTTGTTCATGGGGAGAAGAGCATATTTTAGGAACATGCCTCTGTGTGTTAGACAGGGAGGCCTACTCCACTTATACTGGGACTGTGGTCCTGGTATATACCATCACTGTGGATAATTCAGCTCATGGCTAGCACAGTAGTTTGGAGTTGGCCGTTATGCCCTTGGTCGGTATGGGTATTGTACTCGGTGTACTTGGTATTGTACATGTATTTGTGTAGTGTGCTCCCAGAGGATTTGGTGGGGGAGTATACAAGTCCATGCTCTTCACCATAGTGTGCAGAGTAAGTCAGAAGTCCCTCCCTATAATTTTACTTTACTGTAGTTAATGACATGCTTTGCACCAAGCTTATGAGGTGGCCACTTCAAGTTTCCTGTTGGAAGAAACATTACAATGACTGTCACCCCAGTAGCAACTGCAAATTGCAAGGCGGAGCTGGAGGTCAAATTTCAAGGGTTTACTTCCCAGTAAGGCACTATATGCTGTAAGGGCAGCACAACTGTGCATGTTAATCAGATCTTCTGTCCACAATTCTAGCTAGCACCAGCTCTGGACAGTAGGTAGGCACTTGTTGAAATTCCGGAGCCTGTGATACAAGAGGTTTTGACGTTACACACTTGATCTACAGGAGACACAACTGATCTAGTCTTGTATCCTACATCCTAAGAGTGGGCTGCAGAATTGACTACCCATGTATTTGAGTGCACATCAAAGGTGCCAATTGGCAAGCACTGGTGATAGAGCCATAGTTATCATAGCACCTTCCTTAGGCGGTGTATCAAAGATCAATATTCAACATATTTATGTTCAGAGGTTCCTGTACCACAGTAAGGAGTAGGAGATATATCTTTATCAAGGCTTTGTCCATTGAATGATTAAATCCTCTTGACCATGTTGTCCAGGAGCAAAGGTACAGAAGTCACGCCCTGTAGTCGACAGAGTCCCCTACTCGACCGGGCCACTTTGAAGGCCATCGGGTATCTAAGAAGCATCGGGAACTTGGGAAGGTTGTTGTTAATTGATTGCTAAGATAGCTTGATGAAAATGCATGCAGTGTGGCGTAGAGTTCTCCCTTGCCATTTACCTACCAGTAGTTTGTTCAACACGGGGTTCTGCTGTGCGCACAATGGATGACTGTTGTTCCTCGAAGTAGCGCTTGATAACGGCGCTTAGTGGGAGCGAGCCAAACATCGCGTCACTTGATCGGGTGTCGCGGTGCTTATAGTGGTCTGTCACGAATTATTTCCTCGCGTCCAAACATCACACCTGGCCGACTTCCATCATCCATATCCTGCACCTTCAATTTTGCCTCAAATCAAGTCTTATTCTACCTGTGAGTGTCTAATCTTACTTGGTGGAGAGGTTGTTAAGGTGTTCCTAACGCGTGCAGCCGTAGTATTTCTGATATTGCCTAGATGGCGAAGTCGAACGCTAAGGGCAAAACTCCTGTACGCAATAACGGCGCTGGGAACCAGAAAGGTAAACAGGCAGATAAGAATACTTCTGTGAATATACTGCCTTCACCATTGCCTGTTTCCCACCAAGATCGTTCGCCCTTATCGCATCCACCGCCGCCGCCGCCAACGTTCCCGCCACCAGAAGTCGTCCAAGCAGAGCTTGCAGCCAAAGCAGCGGAGCTATATCGCAAGATGGACCCGCTGAAGCCTCGCCCTCTTCACGAGAGAGATACGATTAGCATCGGTGCGGAGGGTCTGGCTATTGGGGATGAGGGATTCTGGGCGTCAGTGCCTCAGCATCTACACAGTTTGGTGAAGAACTACTATTCGTCCCCTCCGGTCCGTTCTCGCAATGGCATGGATATGAAGGAAACGGAGCTGCATGCGCTCGCGCAGAAGTTGGTCGAAGGTGGTTTTGTCGACGAACATGGCATGGCACCGAATATTGGGCTGCCTTTCGATCCATCTATGCTTGAGGACTCTGATCTCAGCCAGTATATCAAGGACGCTGCGGCTACCTTGGTTCCTTTGCCTGCAATGGACTTCCGTGTTGACGTTCGACTGGAAGGGCCTGAGATAGATGACGACGAGTATTATTCTGAAGACGAAGTGGACGAAGAACCTGAAATGCAAGTGCCCTTGTCCCAGGAAGAGACATATCCCTACAATACTAATGTTGACAGCCTTGAACACAACCCACACACAGCTACTTATGAAACAAGTACACAAAGGAAGAACCTGTCTGCGAGTACAACAGTGCCGGCACAAGCGACGAAAACGGCGAACCTACCGATGCCGGAGCGGAGTGCGGAACCAAGACCCACGCCACAGTCCGCCGATCGTCGGCGTGACAAATCTTCACTTCCGCCTTCACTTTCGAGTACGACCACGACGACTGGGACAATGCCCGTACCCAAATCTCAGCAACCACCTCCTCCAAGCTCCGTTTCTATGGGCAAAAAACCTATGCTATATCCCCCGGCGTCACAGACAACGACGACGGCTGCGACGACCACTCAGCAACAGCAGTCTCAAGGGAAGAGTGCGAGGGCGGCGTCAAAGCAGCCTCTGCCTGCCCACGCCTACCCGCACAATCATCCTCATCATCATCCATCTTCTCCGTCCTCCAATGCTTCCCAGCCCCAGAAACCTAGACCTCCCAATCCGAACAGTAACTCGTCGAAGAACAATAAGATCTGGAGCACGAGCAACTCAGAAGAGCGAGAACGAATCAAAGAATTCTGGCTCGGCCTCGGAGAGGAAGAACGGCGCAACCTCGTCAAGATCGAGAAAGACACTGTACTGCGCAAGATGAAGGAGCAACAAAAGCACAGTTGCAATTGTGCTGTCTGTGGGCGGAAGCGGTTTGTCTTTTTATCTAATTTATCGTATGCCCGATTTTTACGCTTAGCTCATGGATCTTCTGCTCTTGTGCCTCGTACTCGTTCCCTTCAACCCATTCGGGCTCTTAGCACTGCGATAGAAGAGGAGCTTGAGGTACTGTACGACGCTTATTACGATGAGCTAGAACAGTACGCGAATTATCAGCAGCGATATGTCTCATCTGGTCGAACGATCCCCCCACCACCTGGCCCTGGCCCTTTTCCCGGCAGCGTCGAGCTAGACAAGGATGGCGCGGTCGTGGGTCCTAACAGTAAGTCATCACATCCACCATCTCGCAACCCCGGCAAGCACCCGAATGGTATCAACGGGCGCAAGCCGCAACAACCATCGATCAAACCGGCGGAATCGGAATTTGATGATGATGAGGGCGATGAATACGATGAAGATGATGAGGAATATGAAGAAGAAGAAGAGGAGGGTGAAGAGGAGGATGAGGAGGAGGAAGATGTGCCTGAGGAGGAGGATGAAAAGCCTTCGAGGGGGGGTAGACAAGGACGAGGAGCGCCACCAGCTCGAGGCAGACGTGCGACAGCAAATGCCAAGGCCAATGGACGCGAAGGGCTGTTCAGTAGTCTCACTGTTACTGGCAAGTCCACTTTCTTTGCGCCTCATCCACTCCTTTGCGCGCTTCTCTTAGAAAACATCTCACATGGGGAGATTACTTTCTATAGGCCCAGGTAATATATTGACAGTAGCTGACGATCTTCTGAAGAATGATGGCCAGAAGTTCTTAGAAATGATGGAACAGTTGGCAGAACGCCGTATGCAAAGGGAGGAGGAAGCTGCTGTTGATGTTGAGGATGATAGTGAGGAGGAGGACGAGGAGGAAGAAGAGGATGATGAAGAGGAGGAGGACGAAGATGACGAGGACGATGAGGACGACGAAGAGGTATGATCTCCTTTTGCTTCGTCGCGGTTTCTCGACCAACCTTCCTATTCTCTGAAGATCATGACGGAGGAGCAGAAAATGGAAGAAGGGAAGAGGATGTTCTCCATCTTCGCTGCTCGTATGTTCGAGCAACGCGTTCTCCAAGCTTACCGGGAGAAAGTCGCTCAAGAGCGACAGCTGCAGCTTCTTCGAGAGCTCGAGGACGAGGACAAGTTGACGAAAGAAAAAGAGGCGAAGAAACAGAGTCAAAACCAGAAGAAGAAGGATAAGAAGAAGTACGTCTTGTTGTTTTCCTCAATGCCGCTAATCTTATTGATCCCTTGTGCACTAGGCAGCAGAAGATGGCGAAGGAAGAGGAGCGGGCGATGAAAGCTGCTGAAAAGGCTGCCGAGGAGGCCGCCCTGAGGGCCAAGCAAACTGCTTTGGAGGAAGAGCAACGGAAACGCAAAGAGGAGGACCGCATGAAGCGTGAAACTGAACGGAAGGCTCGAGAAGAAGAGAAACAGCGCAAGGACGAGGAACGTCGTAAGCGGCTTCAGGAGGAGAAAGAGCGAGAGGCCGAGCGAGAGAAGAAGCGCAAGGAGAAGGAAGAGAGGGCCAAAGCCGAAAGGCGTGATAGGGAAGAGAAGGAGCGTAAAGCTCGTGAGGATCGCGAGGCAAAGGCTGCACAGGAGAAGGCTGCTGCCGCGGCGGCGAAGCGTGAACAGATGGACAAGGAGAAAAAAGAGAGGGATGAGAAGGAAAGGAAGGAGAAGGAAGAGAAAGCGGAGAAGGAGGCTAAGGATCGTCTAGCACAGCAGCAGCAACAGCAGCGTGCAGCAGCGGCGGCCCCATCTAGCAAGAATACGCGCGCTCCTCCCTCTCCTCGCAATGCGACAGCCTCCGGATCTTCTAGCAATCAGCGTACCCCCAGTGTCAATGGCGTCGTCAATAAGAAGATTCTGTCAAAGCCTCCTCCAGTGTCAGCTCCGCCTGCCGGTCCAAGTCAGATCCAGCCATCGACATCTCAACGCTCTCAGCAGAGTCGTGCCACTGTCACGCATCCTTCTCAACCGCCAACTCCTATCACGCCCCAGTTATCTCAACATATGCCTCCTCAACCACTCATGTTTCCTTCTGGGCCGCCTGGCATACTTCCACCTGCCAACGCTCTCTCCCCCCGGATGCCGTTCGCCCCGCCTCCGTTTGGCTTTGCTCCCGGGCCGTCGATGCAGCCTAGTCCGACCTCTCCCCTTGCACCTTCCGCTCTCCCACGGGGCTTTGGTATGGGAGGTCCACCACCGCCATTTGACACTCCCTTCCCCCGTGGAATCGCACCTATTGTTGCGCCGCCGACACCCATTGGTCCCCCGCCGAAGACGCCGTTGCCATCTCTTGGTCCTACATCGCTCGCTCCAGGGTCGAACAGACGATCTTCCGTCCCAGATCCTGGACCAATCACTCGTCCCATTGCTCCCATCGCGAGACCAACTGAGGCGTCTACTTCTAATTCAGGTTCGCCTGTGCGTCGATCTCCCAGTCCTAAAGGCGTTCTTGGATCGTCCGCTCTCGCTACAGACGACGATGAAGTGGTGTCTGCGCCAACCCGTCGTAGTGGTTCAGTGGGCACTGTCGGCCAAGGATGGGGTCCTGCCAGTCCTCGGGGAGCCATTGGAGACAATGCCCTCCGACCACCGTGGGTTTCGGCAGCCCCAGGCGCTCCTCTGATGCCTCCTCCTGGGTTTGGTTCTCCTCGCCCTATGGGGAGTCTCTGGGGCGCTCCGGGGAACCCAGATTGGCATCCTTCCAACGGGCCCTTCTACCCCAACACCTTCCTTACCAATGCGGCTTCCCCCCCGCCTCACTCCAATAGCTAATTGCCTGCAACGGTTATGCCTCGGACTGACATCGTTGATGTATTGCTGATTCGTATTCGCTCTGATGCTGCATCTGTGACCGCTCATCATCTGCTCACCTCCCATTATTCCACCAAGTATTTGTTATCCTTTGACAAGCATTTTTCGAGACATGAAGCAATATGCAATACATTAAGTGAAGAATCCATATGCAGTGGGTAAACATTAAGCTATAATAGTTTGCTGGAAGCTGCAGGTGCGACTCTACTGCGAATTAACTTAATGACATAGAGTGGTAGAGCGCTGATGGCCACTATCACGGCGACCTTCCAAGCAAACCCAACTGTGACAACGAAAGAAAGGTCTGACACATTGTTAGTCGCTTATATCAACGAGAGAGGTATATAGACACTTACCAAAGTACTCTGGCAAAAATGCGATACTGATGATATAGAGGAACAATGTGACCACCTCAGAAACGACCATGTATATGTGCCTAGATACAGAGAATCAGATTTGGCGCGGAGCAAGCTACGAAGAAAGCCCACCAAGTGGTTATTTCTAGGGCCACCATGATCAACTCATTGAGAATCAAGGCCGTAAACGAGATGGACACGATGTGGAGGAATTCGTTTTCGAACAGGACCAACGACATGATCATGATCGCAGCACCTAATCAAGATTATCAAGAAATTACCACCATCATGATGATCAACCGACCTTGATATAAGCTAACCATCAACCACTGGAAGAAAGTCTTGTACGAAAGGGCGCGACCCTAACCACAATCAGGTGTAAGAAACGAGCAACTTGGAAGACTTTAATTTAGACTGACCTTAGTGAGCTCTTTGTAGAGCTCAGGGTACAATAGAGCTAGGTCCTCGTTGACATCCCGATCCAGAACCAGCGAGAATACAGGTGCCATGGTATAAACGGTGGCATAACCCATCATCAACCATCCTTGATACAGGGCAATTGGCGCGAAGTAGAATATGCAAGAGAAGACCGCTTGCATGATGGAGATGATCAATCCACGATGAATAACAAACTGGGCTAGCTTCGCTGAACGACGGTAGGAGTTGCGGCCGTGCCAGAGGAGTAATTTGGTGAGATAACTGAACTGGGTGACAGAAAAGTCTGCAGCTAAGGATGCTTGTTTGCCTTCTTTCCCTACGATACCAACGCCTGAAAGGCCATGAGAATGCAGAAGGCTTGGTTTTACGAATATGATGTACACACCAACATCTGCGGCCTGAATCATGCTTACATCGTTACCACCATCTCCGATGCAACACACCCGCTTGCGCGTGTGGGATCGGATAAGCCGAGCAACATCGGCTTTCTGTGTAGGGGAGCACCGACAAGCAACCACGGCGGAAAGCTTGGTAGCAATTTCGATAAACTCATTCTTGAAGAGGTTGAGGCAGAGCTAGAAGGAAGCAATGGACTCAGTATCTGCTGCATCCTCACAGATAAAAACCCAAACACCTGTAGTGATTCACCATCGATAACAAGGCAACAGTCCAACTTGTTCTGCAAGAATTCCAATTGGTCACGAACTTCGTCAGATGTTTTCACTGGTCATCCGGAGAATTAGCATGGGAGGGTAGGGTGTAATGGTGAGAGCCTACACTTTGCTACCTCATGGATGTACTGGTTGCGTGCGACGAGCTTAGTTGAGATAGCAATACAGCGAGCCGTTTCAATTTTATCGCCAGTCAGCATCCAAATCTTGATTCCTGCATTCCGCAGGAGCTCCAAAGTGCTTTTCACATCGTCCTGCAACTTATCCTCCACACCGGTTAACCCAAGCAACTCCAAATCTTTCTCCAAGTAGTCTGAAACCACATTTTGCATCGCCTCGTTCCGTCCTTCGAGCCTGACGCTCGCCTGCTGGTGCTTCTCCTTGAACTCAGCATACATCTGAGGACTAAGCCGTTTTCGCGCCATGACGAGAGTACGCAAGCCTTCACGTGCCATGTTACCCGTTTCCTCTTCAAGCCAGTCATTTCGCTGAACGATTTTTGCCATAACAACATCGGCACCCTTTTGTAGGAAGGTGATTTCGCCGGAATATGTCTCACGGACAACGATGCCCATGCGCTTGGACTCTGAAGTGAATGGAAATATGTCGAGAACTTCAAACTCGATTCGAGCGCCAGTGGGTGTCTGTAGCTCCATGCGAGTGCGATCACGGAAGACTAGAGTAAGGCCGATTGTCTCGGTCCATTTGACAATAGCGACTTCATCTGGAGAGGAGGCTTGATATGTCACCGACCCATCGTCGTTGGTCACTGGAGTGACCTAGGAGATTGTAAGCGAGATCCAGGCAGCGAACAAACCGAGAAAAGATAGATACATTATGGCAGAGGGCTAAACTGAGCACGACATCACGGACTCTAGAAGACATATCACGGCGACCACGAGTCGCCAATTGTACTCCGGTAGAAAGTGATCCTTGCCTGCGGTGCGCTGATTTCAAGTATGAGCGAAACCTCAGCAAAATGGTTGCAAGACTCGCCTTGTTCTCCTGAAGCGCCAAAGGCCACGGCCAGTTGATGCGCAACTTCATCCATGGAATCATACCCATAAGACATAGTCCCCATATGTAGCTTCTTCATTTCCATTTCTATTGAGCGCCACGCAAATCATTAACGCCATTCCAATTCGAGATCAACGGGGAAAGTCATACAAACTTACCATTCTGAGTGAGCGTACCAGTCTTATCACTGAGGAGGTACTCAATCCGTCCAAGTTCCTCTGGGAGGGTACTCGTCCGCACAATGGTGTTAGGGATCTCGTGATCGTTCATGATCTGCGAAGCGTACACAGTCTTGCCCATGTCCAGATTCACTCGAAGACTGACCGTATAAGCAAGCTAGATCAAGGGATCAAGAGGAGACCTATATGAAGCCACATACCTGATTGGAATGATGGACGAAAAGAGGATGAGAAATCGTAAGACATAGATATACCAGAGACCACGGAAACCGTTCAAAGCGACCAGAACGACGGATAGGACGAAAGTCACCGCACACAGAATCTGAAAATCAGTGGTCAGGATGTAATCTACGGCACCACTATGCTGGTGTAGCTACCTTCGCCAGTTTGTTAATTTCAATATCCAACAAACCAACTTTGGTTTCCGGATGACTAGTATTCATTACTGCCCTGGTTTCAGAGCCGGTATAGATGATGAAGCCTACTGCGGAACCAGCAGCCAGAACCGTATTAGACCATAGAACGTTCTCTGCGGTTAGTGGCTCGACGGTAGGAACAGGGACCATTGGAACGTCATCGGGGCTTCCAAGAACGGGCGCCGGTGGTGTGTTGATTGTGAAGGTACCAATAAATGAGTGTATGTCCTTAATGGGAGCATCCGCTGTTGTGGGATGAGTGACCGAGACACAAAACAAATGGGCAAATGGCAAGGGGCGATGGTCTTACCATATATTTCAGCATCTAGTGAAAGTAGTCGCTTGTCATCGCCAAGTTTCTGACACGAAGGTACGGCCACTCGGAGTTTCCAGTCAGTCTCGCCATCGAGCTGGTCGGTACGGATGAAACACGTCCCCGACGAATCCGATGTACGGAGCAGAACTATGTCAGCGGGAACCCGCTGATTCTTCTCCAACACTATTAGATCGCCCACGCGAAGGGAAGACGATGGAACCGCGCGGGTGATGACGTTGTCGAGAAGAGAAGATGTAGATGCGGAATTGACATCGGAAGGTCGTTTCACGGAGTGGTGTGCTTCGGGGTTCTCTAGTATTAGGTATTTCTGCGAGTTGGCTTCTCGGTCGCGCAAATTACGCTTGTAATCGTCATAAGCCTCCTTCCCCATCGTCACAAACAGTACGAAAGCCAGCGGTGCGATATATGTTAATATGAAGCCTGGCATGAAATAAACACACGTCGATGTGGTATGAATAAATGGGACTTACCTATCTTCAGTGCGGGAACAAACTGCGAGAGGGCGACGAGCAGGAAATATAAATTAAAGAAAAACTTGAACTGTTCATAGAATACGATTGGCAGGAACGTGAAGGCATTGTACTTTTGATTGCGGACAATGTTTGGAGGGAAGCGTGACTGTAATTTATCTATACAGGTCGTGTTCAGCCGAGGACATTGTTGTAGCCTACCCACACCTACCTGGTGGCCTAAACGGTACCGTTCGTGACTTGTCCTTCCCCGAACGACTCTTGAGCGAAGCCGGTGGCGACTTCTGAGCGAAGAAAACATTAAGTCTGCAGCACGAGTAAGTATGAAGCCTCGTACTTTCGGTATTGGAGAGTCGTCGTGTTTGAACCCATCGGAGCCACCTTCTTCCAAGTCGTAACCATCCCCCAGTAGTGTAGCTTCCTCCTCCGGGTCATCAGTGTATCTATCCTTCTGCTTCCCTTTCCCCTTCCCAGCGCGTCTAGCCGAAGACGTGGCTGCTGCCCTGAGACCTGCACGCATCTTCGCTGGTTCGCGTCCGCTTCCGTCGTTTGTATCGTCGTCCCGGTCGTTGAGTTTGGAATAGCCCGCGCGGTTCTTGCGAATCGAGTGCAACGGGATATCGGTCATATATGGCACACAACCTGACGCGCAGCGCCTAATAGAGAGTTTGAGAAAGCCGGTCAAGGCGGCTTTTGCCGTGTGAGCCCGCCACCAGCACAGCCACACATTATGCTCGCATCCCTTCCTTTCATCGTTGTTCTTGCGTCAATGCTACTACTATTCCCTCCTTTCCTTACACAGTCTGCACTTTACCACACTCGGGAAATGGCTACGCTGTTTTTGGCTAGTCGAATCGCCTTCAACCGACACATATTCAAGGTTTTTTTTGCGGAGGAGATAATTTGGCAGAGGAGCAGCTGCAGGACGGACACGACCTGGAAGGCGGGTGAGACTGGAAAGTCTTAGGGATGATATCTGTTTTTACCAATTCCGGTAAATTGCTTTCACTGTCTTCGGTGCAGTCCTGGGGTTGGGTGGCCGGGTATCAAATGGCTTCACCCACAGCGAAACATACTAGCTTGTGTGCACCTAACTGTAATTATTACTACTTGAATTTTATCGCGCTGGACAAATAAATAGCATATCAATGAGTTCCAATTGATATATGCCGGGCGGCCAGATCACAGGTTATGCAATTGAACCAACTTCGCAACTCACTTACGCAACATACTGAGGCCCGTCGAAGAGTATCGGCAAGTGCTGATCATGCATATATGCATTGGTCAACCTCTTCTTGTTGGATTCATCACTTGGATGCAGGCTGTCAACTTCCTTGACGAGGTGCTAGTCTAGGCAAGAAAACCACCGGGGTGGAGTGTGTATTTTTGGACTTCCTTTGACTAGTAGTATCCCCAGGTCCTTTGATCAATGTCATCAGGCAGACATCCTTGCCCGCGACCCCACGAGGGAGGACTGGCATGGCACAGGCACTAGGAATACCTCAAGAATATCTGGCGGGTTTTTCGGCAGTTTGATTCCAATTTTCAGTGCCGGGGGTTCTTTGGCAGTATCCTTTAGTCGCCTGCCCTAGGCAATTAAGAGAAATACGGGAAAGGAGCGTCAAATTCGTTCAATTGTCGTCATAACGCTCGAAATCAGTCGGTGGTTATCTCACGCGGGAAAAGCCGCCAGTGGCTGACTAAGCAGCCTCTGGCGGCTTTCTCAAACTCTCTAATGTAACTTCGTCACTACCAGCAAATGATTTCGCGAGGATGCAGAAAGCTAGGCTGTTGTGAGGGGAGCTCTGTCTCTGTAAGGGTTGTGGGAAGTGAAGAAGCTGAGCGAACGGCGTTCAACGTAACGGTGAACGGTGAACGTTGCCAAATGACTTATGTCGGCTTCAATGCGTCATAGGTGCGTTTCAACGTTACTGAGCGTGGGGAAATTGTATTGACTGTGGCAAAGATTCAGGGTCTCACAGGGGCTTGCAGCTTTCAGCCCCAAGAAATTCCCGTTTACCGTTGAAGCGTCGCAGAAGTACAAATGTCAATCAATTCATTCTACATCATTGGTTTTGAAACGAAGGTGGAACTATCGGTGTTGTGGCAAACTCATAGTCGCTATATCCCTTCCCGCTGCTGTCCCCAGGTATGTAGAAGGTTGCCCTATCATATGGCTTGAGCGATACGCCTTGACAAAATCGGAGGGGTAGATCCGGCTGTTGCGATATTACAGGGAGTAATCAGCATCATTCCACGATGGAGGGAAGGAAAACTAGAACATACATTCGGTATGAAATGACGACCAAAGGCAATCAATTCGTTCACGTTCTCCTCCGCTCGAGCTAGCCCGGTCTCTCTAGTATATCCACCTGCACTGATGAAAGGCTTTCCCCTCCAGATTACTCGTAAAAAGTCATTTGATTCGTTAGTGGATGCCTCTCTGTCTTCCGCACCAGACATGCGGGGTTCAACGACGTGAAGAAAGGCAAGGTTAGGAAAATGGTCTCTAATCTGCTGAGCAAAGTAGGTGAAGGTTGGGATAGGATCCTTCATCCCCATATCTAGTGGCAACGTTCAAGGCACCAGTCTCGTTCTCCCAAAGAGGGTGTGCTTACCATTGTACGTACTCCAGGGACTCAACCTCACGGAAACCCTCTCTTCGCCCACTGCCCGCGCAACGGCGGAGACAACTTCCAGCCCAAACCTCGAACGATTCTCAACACTCCCCCCATACTCATCCGTCCTGGAATTTGAGACATCTTGCAAGAATTGGTCAATCAAAAATCCGTTCGCCGCATGCACCTCGACGCCATCGAACCCGGCCTTGATAGCATTCTGAGCAGCTGTGACGAACATGCCCGTGAATGCTTGGATCTCCTCCACTGTGAGGGCATGAGGAGGAACTTCCTGGGTACTGAGAGGGATGGGTGAAGGCGCGACTACTTTGGCATCAGATGAATATTGTGCGAGCAACGATTTATCCGCAGGCCGGCCGGTGGCAAATATCTGCAAGAAGATATAGCTTCCCTTTGCGTGAACAGCGTCTGTTATCTATGTCAATGGTTGAGAAAGGCAAGGACTTATGGCGCAATGATATATCGGTAGATTACCTCTTTCCAGGCGCTGATCTGCTGGGTTGTCCAGATACCTGGTCCATTGGGCCAAGCACCTGCGCCAGCGGGAGAAACAAAAGTTCCCTCGGAGATCAGAAGAGTACCGGGAGTCGTAGCTCGTTGAGAATAATAGTCTTTCATGACAGGCAGCTGAGGAACATTGTCGGCCGTTGCTCGAATTCGAGTTAGAGGGGCTAACACGATACGATGTCGCAGGGGGAGGCCGCCCACGCGTATGGGCTGGAATATTTTCGGGATGGTGTCTGCTTGGGTCATAGGTTAGGTTTGGGGAGGCACTCGTCCGTAAAACAGTCGATGCCTTTGCCGAGTCCGCTCTTATAGGGTCGACGATGAGGATTAGTAAGGTAGCACTATACGTGACGTAGCAATTTGCAGCTGAGTAAGGTTCTGATCATTGAAACAATCTAGACCGTATTTGTAGGACTCTGCGACGGGAGAGTGCATAGAAAGCAAGGCATGGGCACAATTGCTAGAGCATCTGAGTAGGTTGCAGTCCGCGGAACATTTTCAGGGGATATAATTGCGACCGTGGGAGCTGGATGCCTTTCTCAGCCCCCACACTCGCCACGTTAACCACCAACCGCGCCGCATTAATGAGCAGTGTCGACCTGTACATGCCCTTGAACACCAACGCCCATCACCACCATCTTACAGCGACCTAACTACGACCCTGAGCTTGATGTGAAGATGAGCGACGCCGCTGTTCTACTTGGTTTTGTCGGTCTTCGGTGCGCGCCCCTGCCTCAAGTCGACCGTAGAGCTATATAGTAACTAGTTTTGAAACGTAGTCTTGGTCTACTCTTGACTTGCAGGAAATTTCTGCTAAGAAGTAGCCTTTACATCGACCTCCAGCGACTTTCAGCTCCAGCTAGTAGTGAGCTGCACTCACCCACGACTGACGATGGCGATTGGATTGCCTTGCCAACTGTCTCGCCGCAGCCAGTGTCAGCGACACCGACACCGACCCTTCAAGCCATACCTTTGCATTCGAATCTTTCCTGCACTACTTTTGCTTCGTGCTTCGCCGAAACTTTGGTCCTTGTCTTGCTTCTAATACTACAGACACTCGATGGCTTCACCCCTCGGTGAGTCGGTCCTAGGCACACCATTTACGAAATGATTTGAACACATATACATCTCCCCACTAACTAGGGTTCGTTATATCAACTGGATGCTATCGCTCTTCCTCATCACAACCATCCTCCTGCTCTTCGTCCCCTTGTTCATAAGTATCGTCCTCACAGTAGGATCTACGGCAAGGACGAAAGCAAAGCGACGGTCCTTGAAGTTTAGACTAGGCGTGAATGTCATCCCTGTTATACTGTACATCGTGGGATTTTCGTACATCCCTCTTCCCGACGTCCTATCTGCGACGGACCTCTCCACCGCGACGTTGTCCCGGCTCATCACCCTAGGCACCATCGTCCTTGGGCTGCTTTCTGGGTTCGGTGCCCTCAACAATGCCTGGGAATTCCTACCCTTGCGTTCGCGTTCACAGTGAGCGTCTGCCATTCATGTTTTCGCTCGGCACAGTCTCATCATCATTTACTTGATCACAAGAGTTTTACCGACTGAAGGGGACATAAAATTGGCAGAAAACTCGCTCGCTCGAGTACGCGATGATTTAAACCCACTACGGCTGCAGCTACAGGATCCACCTTCTCAAAGCGGCGCTGATGTCCGTTCATCTATTCTTTCCCCATTCAACATCTCTACTCACTCGCTGTGTATGCTAGGATCGCAAAGGGACCTGGTACTCTAGGTTCATACCCAAACTTGATGGTGACAGCCGTAAGACCCCTGCACCCCATATCTATGGCCTTCTTCCTAATGCCGGACACAGGGCTACAAGAACTCAAAGGCCTTGAGGCTCTTGAATACCAAATGAGCGCTGACCTCGATGCACTCCGCCGCCGCCGTCAAGCAGCCATATTCTCTGCCACGCTAAAGGGCAGGCTATACAACTTTGGAGGAGCTCTATTCTCCGTCTATTGTGTCGTCAGAGTCATCAGCGTGTGTTTCACCCTTTTATAAGTGACTATCGTGGCACACTGATCCGTGTTTGTTATTTCCAGTCCTTGGTCAACCTCATCTCGCCCACTCGCTCTCAACAAACATCATACCCCGACCTCATCACGCAGGGCCTAGCATACATTCTCTCTCTTCTATCAGCCGATGTCGACCTTTCAGACGTTGCCCGTGTGTCAAGACAGATCAGTCTTATACTTGTTGGTGTTATCATTCTCAGCAGTATCAGACTGCTATCGCGCGGCGTTACACGGGTGCGTGTTGCACATCTCGCTTCAATAGCTTCCCTTCTGATTCACGCCTGATAGGCCCTACGCGTGACTAATCGTAGTCTTGGAGCTTCTCTCATGCTTCTACTGCTGGCGCAAATCATGGTAGGCACTTCTCTACCCTCCTTACCACCGTCTCCTCATAATTAAACTCATCACCTCCTTGCAGGGGATATACATGCTCTCGACAATAGTACAGCTACGCTCCACGTTCCCGCCCCCTCCAGATGGGCCCAGGGTCATCGATCAAGGACAAGACAAGACAAGTATCCCAACGAACTTATTCTCTACCATACCAGAATATGAAGTATTTGGGTCGTTGTTCGATTGGTCGTTCCTTTTGGCTGCAGGAGGGACTTTGGCTCTTCGATGGGGAGCGGATAGGATGAATGGCGTGAGTTGAAGTGATGCAATATTACTGTAGAATCACCAAATTGTGCGTTCTCTTTGAAAGCTTGAGATTGTTGACGGCATTGGCTGGTCACCAGACCTGGCCCAATTCAATGAACCGAACAGTATAAACTGCATCACCGTCGTATGTCTGCTGTGCTGTAGCGTTCGCGTGCGTCGGAGGCTTGGTTTGCCATTCCTAGAGCCTGCCGTAACGTTTTGCAAAGACTACAGTGTCGGGCAAGCCATTCCTCGCGTCCGAGGCATGACTTTGACTTACCTTTCCTGAGGATGGCGTTATACATAACATGGCAGTACGGGATATTTGACGGCAGTGATCGTTCACATCAGTCTACAACGACCGATCGTATACTTTCACTGATACCCACAGGCAAATCGTACTTCGGCTGCAGTATTCTAGAATCATCGGTTGACAGCCCCAAGACAGGTTGTATTCCTCTTGAAGCGAATACAGAAGCTACAGTCATGTACTGCAACACTGGCTCATCAGAACCTGACCCAGCATTGCTGGTAGCCCATATAGCAAAACCCACAGCCCTACGTAAGCTCCTCCCCGCTTCTGGCGCGACCACCTGACATTTCGCTGTCACTTTGTCTTGGTTCACTACAGTCATTGAACAAGATAGTTCTCTAGAAAATTCCGCCGCTGGACTACCTGTGGGGTCCTGAAAACCTATATAAGGGCCATGGCTCTCTGCAACTTTCCCCACCCAAGTTAACTGAACATCCCAGCTACATACAAACATGTCTTTGGATCCCAATCAACTCTATGTCATATCTTCGGATTTGGCTGACCCTCAAGTCATTACGTTGCGACCCAAGGAGGCCATCTTCGACGGAAAGGAAGCCATCCTTACCGTGAAGACCACCAGCCAGCCCAAGGTACGTGCATGCGCACTATACGTTGAAACACTCTCTCATACCCAAGTATATTTGCTTAGTGGCGCCTCTACAAGGGAGCCAACGGCACTTTCACCATCGCCCTGGCTGGAGAAGACGCCAAGCGTATCTTCGTCGACGTAGGCTATCTTGAGCTACTGAGCTGGCATACCCCTAAATTTCCTGTAGGATGGTAAAGCTTGGATTGAGGCCAATCAAGCCACCGAGTTCTCCATCGAGTCAGCTGGCCCCTCCCACGGCGAGACTGCTTACCGGTTGGTTTAATTGTTGTCCATCTTTATTGCGACTTCCTTAACTGATTTCGTCTACACAGTATTCATGTTCCCGGCCAGGATGCGGTCCTTAGAGCCAGCGACAAGGACAGTGAACAGGTTAGGAGCGCATTTTCGCCCTTGACGAACCCCGACTCACAGATACTAGGTCACTGTTGCTAAGGAAGATGGGACCCCTGGAGAGGTCTGGTTCTTTGATGTTTGGCACCACGCCTAAGGTAGCGCATGCTAGCTAGGAAGCACTAAACGTGTAATCGAGATTCAAGACATCTGAATGAGAATTGACCGTCGACCACAAATATTGCTTGGCTGTTGCCTGGCTGATGCGCTGAGACCTGTGCCTAATTGATCTAGGAACATGCGCCCGTGCACACGCACATACTATTTGGGTGGAGGGAGCTAGGATATTCTGGCATATAATTAAGCGAGTATAGGGAGCAACAAACCCTGCATGAAACCATAATCCTCCGGGTAGCTGGGCAGCATTACGGTAAAGACGATCGCTTCCATACTCGGAATATCTGAATATCCCCAGTTGCTGAAGCGCTGAACAAGTCGCAGACCAAACAAGATCCGGCATTAGTTTCACACCAACACAGCGAAGCTGTGTAGTACAATCGTACAATCGCCCCTGCTCCGGTGTTCATTGAATCTTTGTACTGCAAGTCTGCAACATAGCTATATCATAGTCTAATATTAGCATCGCCCGGATGCCGGCTGCTCTCCCCACCATCCACAAGAGTATCTTGTCGCTTTCGACGGGAACAGCCACACGGATATAACATGCCTAGGCTAAGTATAGGCTCCTAGAAACGTATATAAGAGGGTACCGGGTTATGACTGTCTTCGATGTTCCTCAAACAATCGCAATCCAATAACAATCCTGACCGCGACCATGTCTGTCGATCCTGAACATACCTGACTAGTCTCCTCGGGGATCGCCGACCCCCAGGTCATTCCCATGCGACCTGTGGACGCTAACTTTCAAGGCAAGGAAGCAGTCCTTACTGCGAATACTAACAGCCGGCCCAAGGTACGCATATGCCTTAGACGTCGATATATCCCTTCATGCCAAGGTGAAATTTGCAGTGGCATCCCTACACGGCTTAACAGTGACTACACCATCGCCGTCGCTGGAGCAGACAACAAGCTTATCTTCATGGCCGTAGATTATCTTGGACTAATCAGCTACTACAGCTCTGGCTTTCTTGTAGGGCGGCAAAGCCTGGATTGAAGCTGATCGATACACTGAGTTCTCCATCGAGTCAGCCGGTCCATCCCATGGAGATAATTATTACCGGCTGGCTCAATCGTTCTCCATCCGTTGTTGCATATTTTCGACTCATTCAATTAAAATTTTGTCTATGCAGCATCCATGTTTCCGAGCAGGATCAAGTCCTCAAGGCCAGTGAGGGTGACGGTGAGCAGTTCAGCAGCACATATAAACTCCTAAGAGTTCCCTCGCCTCACAGAAAGTAGGTCATCATTGCAAAGGCAGATGAGGCTTTTCTGAACTAAGAAGTAAATCTCTGCGAGGCCCCTATCTGACAGCGCCACATCTTGCACGTTAGGAACGCTGATGCAACGACGAATATATTTCCAAGATAATATGGCAAGGTTTGGGGATGAAACGCCTATTTTTAGGGTTTCGGACAAGTTCTTTGACGACAGCACAAGACTTCATATTTTTAAAACTCACACTACGACCTGTTAGTAACTGCGAATATGTAGTGAATCACATGGGATAGTTGGAGCCTAATGTCGCGGTGCAGCATAGGTCAGAGCTTAATGTAGATACATTGCTTGGTTTGCCCGAAAGCTCTAAATACGGATAAGGAGAAAGTGACAAGCAAGACGCATCCAAAACCAAATTAAACCGGGCGAGTAGAGAATATACCGTACAAAAGGGGATAGCAAAAGCAATCGACAGTCTATAAAGATGATGAGCGAACAAGGTGATGATTGTACTACTGATCGTGCATAGCATAAGCCCGTTGCAGGGTCTCTTCATCCAACGCACGTAGCTTGAGGCACCGTTGGAAAAGTTTCTTATCAATCTGAAACTGCACCCGACTCGCGAGATGTTGCCCAGCAACAAGGGATTTGATGACTCTCGCTATTTTCCTTTGCTTGTGTACGTTGATCAATGGTTCCAGGTGCATTGATGGGGGAAGGGGAGCCAAAGTCGAGAATACCTCGGGATGTGCGGGCGACTCGAAATTGCCCGTGACAAGATCGATGCCTACACCCTCATTAGGCGCTGTAGGATCAATCAAATCTGGTAGCTTGCTGAAGCGATGGAGCTGAGACAGATAGACCCCTAAAGTAGAATGGATTAGGTTGTGGGAGAATGCAGCTGGTGAAGAACTTGTTCCGTACCAATGAATGGAACGCAAGCCGTTGGCACAGCAGGTTTGACATCAGAACCAGTGCGGCTTCTGTTCGTCCCGCCGCCGCTGATAACGGAGGTTGCGTGAGAACTCATATCGACGGGTTTGTTGTCGGCGATGGATTCGATTGTGTGACGCATGAACTTAAAGTCGTCTTCTGCTGTTGTCCAGACTTTGAGGTCGTTGTACATGCGCATTTCGTACATTCCCACACGATTCCAGTGTCGTCCCATAGCCTTCTCTGCCCACGAAGTTTGCAGGCCGGCCATAATGGCCACCAAAGTGTGGAAGCTGCTAAGCTCATACGATTTCTAAGGGTACGATTCGAATTCAGTTGTGAAATCCAGTAGCAGAGCATAGTAAGGAGCGATTTACCCATGCAATTCGGACAAATTTGCTGAAGACAATTGGTCGATTGTTCGGCTGAGTCAAAATCAACTCCGAGAGGACAAAGTTGGCAACGAGGTTGAATCGACCACGGATCGCAGAAAGAGCTGTGGTTTTCTCAGTATTACGGCCTTCTGCCTTCCATCGCGCCCTATCCTTGAGATACTGGGACCAATCTAGCACATTCACCTCCTCACACGACTTCCAATCATCAAGCACAAGTTCTTCGAACCGCAATCCAAGGAAGAGCTCTCTATCGATCATGGCAAAGTGCTCCGCAAGAGTGTCGGCCTTCTGTGTCAAGACGAAAGACTGGTGGACACGTGGCGTCTTGGCATTGACAAATGGGGTAGGATACGCAGAGGTGGCGGAAGTTGACAGTCGACTTTGTTGAATTTCAAGTGGAACCGCCTCGTCCACTGAGCGTCTTGTTTCCAAAGTAGGTCTTGCGGATGCGACGCTTGCGGGCCGGGATGGAATCGTATGCTTTGTGGCAATAGGTGTACTGACAAAGTCCGTAGGAGAACCGGACCTGTTTGGTTGGTCTTGGGATTGAGGGGAAGAAGGTGAAATGAGAATAGATCCATTAGTGGAGAAGGCATCGTCAATTTCTTCGCGATACGACGCAATCTCATCTTCGTCATCATCCAGAGGGAACCGAGGGAGTTCGTTTTCATAATCACCGGCGGCCATACGCTCCTGAATAGCGCGAATCCAGCCATCAACCTTTATGGCCTTCTCCTGTTGCTTTCGAGGGTTAATCTGTCCTTCAAGCCGCCTTAAAGCATCTTCGACATCTCCACCTTCATCGTCTACGCTCAGTGAGTCTACGATGGCATTTACTTGCCACTGCTGAAGACCACCCAAAGGGGGCGCATCATGCTCGGAGGTAACAGAAGCAATAGAATCCCTACTCATCATGCTGATAGATGAGACTGTATCACGACGAACGAACTCGAAATCGCGTCGCAGGGGAAGTCGCCGAGCGGGCCTACGCAGCCCAGGCTGGGTAGATGAGCCTCCTGCGTCCCCTCCGTAGTCCTCATCCTCGGTATCCGAGAGTTCCAAATCGTCGATCGAAACCACATCAAATCCCCAAGGGGTAGGCCCAGAGCGGAATGTCGAAGTCCCTGGCGGCAAGGGCGCTCCAAATGAATCGGTCGAGGAAGTCATGAAAGAGAACGGACGATCGTCGGTTTCATGTTCAGAGAGTTGAGTGGATACAGGTCTATTGGATGACGAACCGTCGCTATGGATTGAAGCTGCTTTCACTGAGATTGCACCCGTGTGAGGGCTCTGTGGCTCTAAGCCAGGGGGACTGAGAGGCTCTTCTTGGTCATCTTCGCCATTGGCAGAAGGCGAAGTCGGACTGTGTACTTCGTCATACGAAGGAGGTGGGCCAGCAGGCGAGGGAGCCACTTCGCTAGAAGCGGTTTGAGGGCCTTTACCTTGCTTATTCTCGGACTGAGTATCAATAGAGATGGCAGGCGAAGCTACCTCCGACGCCGTCATCGCCGGCAATATCCTTGGTCCAGGCTCGATCATTTTTAGATATTGCTCAACACCGCCGTTGACCGTTAGCAAGTCTCTCTGAGCCGTCAATTCCAAGTCGAATGCTGAGACATCTCCACAAGCTCCCAAAGGTGCACGCACAGTGGTCCTTGAATTGAGCACGCGGCGCCACCGACCAAGCCTTCCAATCGTCTTCACAATAACACGAGAAAGTGTGCTATGGTGGATAGGGAGAGTGGCAGGTGTTTGAACGAACGGTCCGTCGGGTTCGGGACCAGGCCCGGGTGCTCGGTTCGTTTGCTGTAAGATGGAAAGGGAGGATAGCGGGATGGAGGTGGGGCGAGAGTTCGTGACGCCTTCGGATGAATCAGCATGGAGCGGGTTCGCAGTTGGGTCGTCTGCATCAGGTACGTCCGGTATAGCATCATCCAAAAAATCAAGATCGACATCCGAATCATCTTCTTCCTCAGGCCGCAAGCTCCTAGTCGCTTCAGCGAACTTCTCGCCTAGAACGTGTTCTTGTTTAGTCGCTGTTCCGGGCCTGGGGACCGAAGGACGAGGACGCGCTGAAGAGTTGGGGTTGCTACGTGTGTTGGCCTTACGGCACTCCTTTGCAACTCGACGCAGTTTCCTAACGATGCTCTAGAAAATGTGAAATGTTCAAATCGCTCAACAACCAATCACCCAATGTTAGAAATTAAAATTTACGTACCAAACCATCGTTATGCTTCTGCAGGGTCGGGTCGCGAACCAGGATATTCAACCAATTAGCGACGAACAACCTCAATTCCCGATTTGGGGTAAAATCAACAACGAAAAAGGTCAGCAGCCAATACCGAATAGCGACGAAGGTCCTGACGCGAACGATGCGTCTTACTCGCTCATCCTTCGGGGAGCTCGGCTGTGCAAGAGCCCAATGGAAACGGCAAATCAGTAGATGGCAAAGATCGACAGCGTTAATGTAAGTCCGATATGTCATGAAGAAGTCCAGCAATTCGTCGTAATTCAGGTCGCTTGTCAACTGAGCTATCCAGCGTTCAATCGTCGCAGCAACAAGAACTTTCTTGGTCGTTAACCCAGGAGATAGTCGTGGTGGAGGTAGCTCAGGGGCCTTGCCCTTGATGACTCGCATGCTGCGTTTCCTAGACAAATTCGAGGAACGAGCAGAGACGGAGTGGTCTGTGTAACTTCCTTGTGATATTGACACATCATCACCATCGTTGTCCAGGTGCACCTCACCCCATATCACGAAGCGCGGATCGTCGCGTGGGGCGGCAGTATCATCGGATGACAACGACATTTTGATCACAGGGCCTTCCTCTGACTCGGGAGATAGTCTGTCAAGAAGAGGTAGACCACGATATGTCTGGAGAACATCGAAGACATCAGTGGAATACCGAGAGTGCATGGCAGCAAAGGTCGGCGTAAATTGAGACTGCGGTTCCGGAGAGATAACAAGAGAAGCCAGAGACGGTCGTATTCGTATTGCGGATGGCGGTCTATTTTCTTCAGGTGGTTCTTCCTGTGGGGTCACCGGGTCATCGATAATCGAGCGACCATCGGCCTGCCGGGCAGTCAAAATCGACTCAAAAGATTGCATCTCACGTAGTAGCCGAGGGGTAGGGATGAAACTTGGAGGTTTCCTCGACGGCGAATCAAATTGAACTTCGGGTCCAAAAGGGTATTGTAGAATGGATGGGAAACGGTGAGAACTCTCTGGTGTGGTAGGAGAGTCGCCTATAGAGAATTGACTGGAACCACTCATCGATGGCAAGGGCCAATGCATCGTCTCGGCGAATATATCTCCTCCACGGAAAGGAAAGGTATCGATGAACGAAAGTCTGGGCAAATCGGCGGCGGTAACACTCTGTGAATGGGCACGTCCCGTGGAAGTCGATGCACCGTTGATGTCGCCCGAGGTTGCACCGTATATGTCAGGGATAGACCTCGTCTTTCTGAGCTTACGAGAGCTTGTAGCAGTTTGAGGTCGGGGCGGCTGAGCGGCGCCAGTAAGTTTGAAGACGGTCGGAGGAAGGAATGTATGTACGCTCATACGTGATCGACGCTTGCTCCGTGGAGGAGCTTGAAGGGATTCCGCAGGTGACATCGACGATGAGAGCCGTTGTTCGATCTCTATTGCCGCTGCAGCTGGGGCGGTGAGGTCTCGGTGACTTGCCCCTCGTAAATAGTGACTTCGCTCAAAGGAACCACGACGACTCACCCTACTCGAAACATCTGCTTTCCGTGCTGATTTACGAACGCAGTGATAGCGTATGGTGAACGAACATTCAGTCCTACCCCGTAATGTTGGTCATACCGACGCTTCAGTTCTCGAGCAGCTGGTCCAGATGATGTCTCCACAAAGCTCCCATCGGCTAGAAGCATGACAGGGTCAGCAGAGTGGCTTGCCTGGTTGGATCTGCATTCTTACGAGCAATGGATATATCTGCGCCCGCAATTTCTGGGGGCAGAGGATCATTCTCCTCAGATTCGTTAACAACATCTTGCAATGTATACGAGCCCTGAGACTTGTTCAGGACAGGCGCAGGTAATGGTAGGATAATCTGTGAGCCATTCGAACTAGGAGAAGCAGCCGGTGGGCTTCCCTCCAATGATTGCGCTGGGGTAGCGACGTCTGGAACGGGTATTTGGGTTGAAAGAGGTGTTTCTGGGCGTAATTTGTCATCTTCTTCATGCTGATCCATTGCTTGCGATTGTCGTTGATGGTGTCTTGAAAGTCGTTGTCCTTGAAGGCCCGGGACGTGCACGGAAAATGGGGTACGAGGAGGAGAAGAGGCTAGACACAGAGGAATAGTAGCATTGGCGGATTCTGGACAATAAGGCAGATTCAGAGCAGCATTGCCAAATTCTGCCCGGACTCTGTCACTTCTCGAAAGAGATAGGACAATAATATTACAACAGCTCTACGTGACACATACTGTCACGCCATCCCTGGATCGGTCACGCATAATCACGTCGCGTGACTCTCGTAACACCGCGTACTCACTCACCTTTGATTCAAAGCCATGTCCATAGTAACTATCAGGGTGCGTATCTTAGTCTCGCCTAGCCACCTTTCTCTGACCCATCGGACTCAGAATGTTGAATTCATAAACAACCCAGCCCGTTTCCTCGACGAGTACCAATTCCGTGTTACCTTTGAATGTATAGCACCGCTAAAGGATGGTAGGCATACATACCAATCACCTCAAACCCCCAGCCACCCCTTGATTCACCTCTCAATTCCCCTTGCACAGACTTAGAGTGGAAGCTTATCTACGTTTCATCTCCGGACGACGAGGACCTTGATCAGGAACTTGACGACTGCCTCGTTGGACCCGTACCATCCGGCGTGAACTCGTTCGTCTTCTCAGGCTCTCCACCGGATCCCTCCAAAATACCACCGGAAGACGTGCTTGGTGTAGCCGCTCTCATCCTCACCGCCTCGTATAAAGACCAAGAATTCGTTCGCGTGGGCTATTACCAGAACACCGAATATGACAATGAAGAGATGAAAGAAAATCCGCCCAAAAGTATTGTGTTCGACAGACTTGTACGGGACATTAGTGAGAAACCCCGTGTCACTCGCTTCCAAATCAAATGGTGTGTCACCTCTATTTCCCTCGTTTCTCCACCCACATCTCACTATCTGTCATCCCCAGGGATGTCGCGCCACCTCAGCTAGGCCAAGTTGCCGCTGGAGCCGCCACCTCCGCAGCTGTTCCATCCGCGAATGACCTAGATGATGCATCTGATGCGAAGGAAGACGCGTCAAAGCCGAACGGAGTACCTGCATCATGACACCCGTAGGCATCGTCAGTTTTCAACGTATAGTTAAGCGTTGATGTTCTCATTATGTAAGACTGCCAGCCTTAGGTTAACTCTGATTCATGCACCATATGTAACTGCCAACGCTTGTATTTTCAGTGAAGTCGACTATACCCCGCTCCCGAGTCCTAGTCATAGTTTGGTGTCTAATAGCTTTTATTAGGTGTGCTGCTCGAATCATACAATGCGTCCTTAGCTCTTTCTTCCAAGTGACACTGATGGCAGGGCATTGTATCCTTGCTCTGAAGATCAAACTCGACCTGCGGTCTGATGCTCTCATCTGCAGGCCGTAGGGCCCTACCCACACTTGACTTAACGTGGAAATCGAACGGTTCTGACTGTGCGAGACCGTGCGACATACTCCTGACTCCCTATCTTTGTCTCCTAAACGCGAAGTTTTGCTAAGCTGCGTCCTCGCTTTCATCCTCTTCTCCTACCCGCCCTTCTAATGCCCTTCCAATTTAGAGTCGTCGAGGAGCCCATACAATAATTATCATGACTGTCGCCATCGCGGTGATACGTCACCCCTAAATCATGCTTCATCGTTTGCAATGCCCGGTTTCTTGTAGCCAGCGGAACCTATTCTCCGACATCACTGCTGAACTCGTACGGCCATATACCTCTCGATTCTGAAGTATGCTCAAAGAAATAGGAACCGCAGCCTCCTCATCTAGTATTACTCTCGATCTCTAGTCCTTCCGCCCGTTCCTACACGCTTACGAGGAGGTTCTTATCCCGCTCCTTCAGCCGTTTACGCGTCAAACAGTTACATGACACAGGCAGATCCACTTCCCGGCAAGATTTATTCATAGAGTGTCCGGCTTTGAGAAGCTAGAGGTAACCCAGGTAGAAATCGAGAATTCCCATACCTTCCTTTCGATGCTGCGCCAGTGTCCAAGAACCCCTAAGGTGCTCAAGCTCGCCACATATACCTGCACGACTGGATCAATCTTGCTGCGTATGAGCTTTCCGTGCTGGACAAGCTGGAACTTATCAAAGTGGACCGGCGGTTGGTACCTCTATTATGCCAAATTAGGATTCCAACAAGCCCGAAATTCCCAACTACATGGCACTCGCGCTGCCCGATACACACCTCGTTCTCGACTGCATCTATTATCGGATGGTCCACCACCACCACAGGTAATTATCTTCCTGCATTATCCCGCGCCCCCGATCTCAGTCGCTACAAGCGTTGGTGTTCCGTCACTTTGACAACGTAGCCTGTTCCCACAAGTTCCCGCTTACCCTCCTCACCTACCGTCGCCCGCTGTTCGTCAGAGCAACTTACCACGGATGGAGCGATTTACTCTCGATATCCACTCCCGAGAGTCTGTTGACCCCATCCACGAATGGGATGCAATGGACATCTGTCTAGCTAATTTAGCACGAGTAGGACCGTAGGACGACTGAGAGATGTTTCCTTCGGCTCACCAGTCTTTTCAGTCGGTTATCACAAGGACAAAAGATGGACTCGGATGTCGGTTTCGATGCGTTGGACCTCCTCAGAGAGCACTTCCCAGAAATCAGTCACGGCGAGCATCTTCCAAATTAATCAGATTTTAATGTAAACCTTTGATAAATCGCCGAGTGGGTGTCTTCTATTAGCAATGATTGTCGTGTTAATCAATAGTTGTAGCCTCAGCGTTTAAAATTATTATTGTGTTCAACTTTCCTGCGAAACCCTTTAGGCAATTAACCTATCCTTCCCTCGCACTACGAAATCCTTTTCGCCTTGTTCGTTGCCTCGTCTGGTAAACCAACCCAATATGACGATTTAGCAATACACCTTAAGTTAGTGCATCCCCGTTAGATTACTTTGCCTTGATACCCCATACTCCGATCGCGTTGGTTTTTCCTGTTACTGCTACAGACGACGGTCGCTAATTTATTGATCACAAAGATTTAGATTTATGTATCACGGTTGTAGCTCCCCTCCGCCAATGGCAACTCGATTGATGCCAGATTCATATCAATCGGCAACAGATCAATTCCTGCGCTCCGACATTCACTCTCAAGTCTTTTCACAAGTGTCGCAGAACTCCAGCCTGCATAACACACCTACGCCCGTAATCAGTTGCACGAACCCCCTTGATATAGATACAGGCGATCGTCATAGATTCAATACATGACTGCTCTATCCACCTGTAACTGGAATAGTGATAGCTACCTCAGTTGACGGTGGGCCGCTGCAACGCAACTGACAGCCGACATGTCCTCGTGGAGTAGCGGATGTATGCTCATCCTAGCCAGGAATTCATCCGCTCTAGCAACACGGTGGTACCATTCAGACACTGACCACGCCGAGGGCTGTCCGCTCTACATGTTGATCACTATGGAGCGAGTGGAAGCCCTTCGAAGCGCCTGATACGACACGTCCCTTTCGATGTGACCTGCATCCTTAGGATCAGTATCAGACATGCGTCAACCTTGACATGGGGGGAGGACAATTACCTCTGAGTTATGGCTATATTAGGGAATACCACAGGTCCGGTGGGTGGTTGGTGTGTGTCGGGTACCTCGACCCGATACCATGGCGGAGGATGCCAATAATAAGGACGAACCCCATTTCACCGTCCTGGCGTAGCTTTCGACTCTGGGGCCAGGACCAGACGACCGACCGACAAGCCAGAAGGATCCATGTTATAATGAGTGGAGATATTAAAAGGCCCAGGTCAAGCTGCCTTCAATTGGCTGTAGCCCTTCAATGGTAACGGAGACCCCTAATGGGTATGCAATTGCATATGCATCAAGTAAACGCCGTGACTTTCTGGACGGGATGACATGAGCGTCGGCGATGCCCGGATAGCTATACTGCTGCCATCGTGGAATATAGAGGAAGCGACTGGCTGGCAGCCTTGTGTAGAGTTCTAGCCGCAACTGCCGCGGTCCACTCTAGTTGTGGACTAAATCACGCGGAGAAAGAATTTGCTGTGTATTTGTATCTCAGATATACTCCGCTGTGGTAAATCCTCTTCACACACCCCAATTGGCCACCTCAG
The DNA here is from genome assembly GCA_017312325.1 of Pleurotus citrinopileatus. Taxonomy (NCBI): domain Eukaryota; kingdom Fungi; phylum Basidiomycota; class Agaricomycetes; order Agaricales; family Pleurotaceae; genus Pleurotus; species Pleurotus citrinopileatus. Next base: position 1,093,912 of record BHFW01000002.1, read on the forward strand.
AGCCCTTTGTTGGTGTTGGGCCGGTTTTGGCACCGTCACTTGCGAAGGGACCGAAAGATCCAATCATCATCAGAATTTCGCACTGATATAACCAGACATCTCATTCTGAATTGTCCCTTTCAGAATCGGGATGATTTTGAATGCAATAAGGAATGAAATCCCGTCGTCTAGAGAACATTAACTCCGGCATGTACCGTGGCGGCAGGTCTACGGATTCGGGCAAGCTGGACCTGACACACAACTCGCAAACAAAACCTGTTCCGACCCTTCCTTCTATCCTTCTCGGGAAATTCAATCGAAGCGCTTTGCACTTCTCCCCACCACTTCCTCGTTTATCCCCCCTCCTTGATTTTCAGTTCTCCCTCCTCACGTCCTTTCTTCTGACCTGAATTTCAGTTTATACTTGCTATGCCAATAAATACAGAGACTATAGTGGATATATCACAACGAGCCACTCAATTAGCCACGGAACTAGGCTCACTAGAATCATTTCTTGTTGCCGCTCAAACTCTCCTCTCTGCAATCGATAATCTCCCTGCGGTAGATATTGAGCGGGACGGTAGAAAGGTCTGCTTCATAAATTCCTTACGCAACTCTTACTAATAAGTGGGTTATAAGATCGTGGCTTTAACTGAGGTAAGTTTGATCAATCCACCCCGTAGAAAGATAGTTATCAACCATGCCCTTAACTGACCAAATTTGCGTTGAATGGCAGGTGGCTCGCTCGACGCTCAAAGCATCTGGCGTAAAGTTGTATTCTTTTGCTAGTTGTCCTTCAAGTCGTGTGCCCTTCAAACAAGCATATTTTGACTTACTGCGAGCTCTCTCCGCACGCCGCGACGTCATGTACACTGACTCGGGCATCAAAGGTATCAATTAGCTCAAGGCACAGCCTTTCACTGCGGAAGTGACTCACGTATAACGAATACTCCCAGGTCGACTCGATAAACTCCTCCTCCCACTATCGGAGGGCTTTGTTATCGAACGGAGAATTGTCCCGACGAAACGTAGGCTCTCGCCCTTAGATCCGCCCTATAGCAGCCACGCCTTGACCTTGCCCCCACGGCATGCATCAAAGGCAAAATGTGCTGCTTCGCCTGCTGGCACGACCACCCGCTGCACACCTACAGCTACCCTTATGCCACGTGAGTTTCCACTACAGAAGGGTGACACCTTGCTGTTGCTATTAGGGGTGCTGACTACCGCTCCTGCTACTCAGCTCCAGACGCTTTCCCACCATCCGGTAGATCTCGTGGGGAGTCGTCTTGCCGCCGAAAGATCGAAGGTGCTTTACAGCGTTCTCCCAAGGCTCGCCTACGTATGTTCGAACCGGCGGACGAGGACGAACGTGACCACGGTTCTGCCAGCGAGAGCGACGATGACGACGAAGGTGGACGAAAGGACGACGCACCGACTTTTGAGTCGAACGTTCGACTGAGACCCCACCGATTCGGCATTTTCTGCACGCCGAAGAGATCGATGCTTCAGCAACGAGAGCTGTATCCGCTTCGGGAGCGCTCCGGTCGATCAAGGACGGTCCGCCCTGTAAGGACTGAGTAAATTTGACACTTCCCTCCCGAATCACGCTTTCGACTATGCTATCGCTTGCTTTGATGGTAGGTAACCTATGATGAAGCATTGTTGTATCATTCCCTGATGTACGGCTGTAGTTCCTGTATTTGTAGCTTGTCACTTCCTATGACTCAGCCGTAGGACTTTGATCGACTGTGTGTGGCGTGTGCGCTCACAACACATCCTTATTGATATACATACGGTTGCGTGTTGTCCAATCTTTAAGGGCTGTTATATATTCCACTTGGGCGTCACTATTTAATCGGTAAACAACCCTCCATCTCGCTCCGGGGGTATGTCGTCCCCTAACTGGCGCATGTAACCGCAGTGACCCGTTTGTGTTAGGCTCTCCCTCTCCACCTCTAACTTCCAGCTTTTCAACCTCTGAAGGAACTCATTCTCCCGAACCGATCCACCCGCTGCTTGCTCCTCCTTCTCAAGCAACTGGATAACATCGCCGATCGCACCGCCTAATTTCTGCAGTCGTGGGCGGATGCTAGACAGATTCCCTGTGTAGGAAGTATTTCCAGCTTTGGGTTCTTCCCTTTGTGGAGCTGGAGAAAGTCGGCGGTGGGTTTACGGAGCGTGTAAATTTCAAATGAGATTGAAACAAACCTGGACTTGGATCGGTCTTCGGGAAGACCTAACAGATTGGATTTAGATTCGCAGCTACATGGAGGGAACTGCATACGCACTTGACCTGGGTTTTCTTTGGACGGAGACGGAGGCAATCCGCTTGCTCCTGAATCAGGGAATTTCGCGTCGGCTGATAATAGAACGAAGGTAAAAACACTGTCAACGCGCTAGTGTGTTCGAGAGTTAACTATGTATACCTTCTCCTAGAGACATTTTTCACGCGTTGATTATGATGTTGTAATGAACAACGAGCCGCCATGTACTGCATTGCCCTTAGTAGGATCGGATCGTGTCCATGACGTATAGTATTTGGCTCCACTGTTTGGGTTGCACGGCTTCGATCAACTGAGTGGTACAGCAAGATGAGGTGATGCGCTCGCAGCGGACCACTGGCTACGTTACTTCACATTGGATTTACCACGTTGCTGCGGGATATTGAATCATGAATATTGAATACCCATGACCCTACAGCTAGTACTTGGACAAGGGGGAATACTGTGAGTATCCAGTAAGGCTTACTTCAATTTGTTCCTCCATGCCCGGAATACCATGATCGGGATGCAACCTGATGCAACCTGCCTTGAAAGACGGCTCTAGGCACGCGTTCACATGCACATTCAGGTTGGGAAACTTCAGTGGTTCTAGGACTTGAGCGATGCAGAGACGCGTGAACAGAAAGGTTGCTTCCGGAAGGGGCAACCTTTCAGGTTCCAGATGAAGGGACCCGGGACCCTGAATCCGAAGTCATGTACGCCGCAGCAGAGCCCCTCATATTATGTATAGGACGTTGTTCTTCATCCTAGAACACTATTCGAATGCACCATGGGTAAGCTTTTCTTGGCCCTATCGCGGAACACAGGCTTCCTGAATAACAGCCCAATCTATCAGCTGGAGAACAGGAGCCCAAAACCTCTGACAAGCCATACGCTCGAGTTGCAACACCCGCTGAATTGGAACCCATTTGTCAAGTACTACTCCATGCCTTCCAGAATGACCCAGCTCTCAACTACTTTGGATCGGTGAAAAGCGTATGGAGAGAATTCTCCTGGAAGTATAAGGCACGCTAACCTGTCCATTATGTTCAGGCCGAAGCAGCAAAATCGGACCCAAAAGTGCGGCGCAACGTCAAGCGATTTGTTGATTTTCTTACCAAATTATGTTACATTCTCAATGGGCGAATCACCGTTGCCGTCATCCCTGGTGAAGATGGCAAGGAGACCATCGGTGCCGCGGCGCTATGGTATCCTCCTAATGTTAGACCGGCCCTCTGGAAATTGACTGCGCAATTACGGGCGGGGATTATTCCCTTACTGCGAGGTTGGGGATTTACTGGATTGAAGGTTGAATTTATGTTTTACTGTGGTTGCACCTGCGCCTCATGAAGTCTTATAGCGACTCGGATTTCAGTATATGGACGAATGCGAAAGATGTTATCGACGAAGCTTTCAAGCTAGAGGCATCAAAGATTCTCCTGATAATTCTTGGTATCTTAACTTCATTGGAACGGACCCGGATCATCAAGGCAAAGGTGCGCTCATTTCTCTGAGGGCATTGCTTCGAAAGTTCTCAGCCATCCTATCCAGGACTCATGTCTTTACTCATACGTGAAGCATACGCGAATGCACCTAAGGACCAATTTATCCTTGAAGCATCCTCCCCGAAATCCAAAGCCCAATATTCCCATCTCGGCTTTGAGGTAGGTATTTTTGTTTTCAAGCAGGTCATACCAGACCAATGCTCAAAATACCTTCCACTCTTATGCAGACTTTGGTCGATATCCGAGCTGGGAAAGGTAAAGTCTGCAACCTTGGATTCCCCGAAACTGGCGATGCTGCGGTGGGCGTTCCGGTTGCTGTAATGGCTAAGGTGGGCGTAGTTTTTGTCCTTGTGCAGTTCTGCGTCTCACTGATTCCCCATAGTTTCCGCCGATAAATAATGATGCCAGCAGTTGACACGACAGCCTGAACTATCTTGTGGAGATCCATGTATTAACAAAGTACGAGATGTATGTTTCTGGGTGGAATTTATTTTCTCTGGATAAGGCAAGGCTCGGGGCCGAGTTATGAGCGAGGAGCGAGGGCCGCGGAGTTATAATTTACCTCCGCTGCGCACATCGATCGGCGGATTGGACAGTATAATATTGTTACATATCTTACGGAAGATAAATTTTGTTGCTGTTATAGCCTATCCAAGAAAGTCAGTTTCTCCTTTCTTGATGGCAGCATCCAAAGCGTCTTCAATCGGGAGCTCTCCACCAACAAAATCGAGGGCCAGACCCGTAGAGTCCTCACGATCTACCAACAGAGAGAGTACTTTCGCTACATCGTCCCTCTGCATGCGGGTAGGAGCATAAAGTTTGAGGAAGACAGTGGAGCTGGCGAATGTAGAACATTACTCACGGCTATGGTCTGAGTAAGGTGAGTTCTGCCGATCGCAGCTTTACCCGTGCCCGCTTCATCTCTGAGCCCACCGGGGCGTAGGATGAACCACTTGAAAGCAGTGCGTTTGACAAGATTTTTGTCTGCTTCATACTTCCATTTCAAGTATACGGGAATCACATTCCTTATACGTTTCGAGACGGCTATATCTTCTTCATTCTATCATGGCCAATGCTGAGATTGATGGGGGTGCGTCGGTGATAAGAGATAACTCACATAGTGGGAAGGAATTTTATCTGGATCCCTCACATCTATAGACGAAACAAGGATCAACCTTGGTTTCTTGTCTCCTGCTACGCCTTCGATAGCGTCGAAGATCTTAACAGCTCCCTCATAATCAACCTTCTTTGTGCGCTCTTCGCCTCCCTTCCCACCCGCACCGGCAGAGAAGACGACCACGTCGGCGTTCGTGTCTTGGAATGCTTTGGTAAACGCAGAGGGTGGGTCATCCTCAAGAGATAGCACTAGGGGGTTCGCGGATACATCCTTGATATCGTCTGACTGTGCTGGGTCTCGTATGATGGACGTTACAGTGTGAGTAGGAGAGAGGAGCTTCGCAAGGCGTAGGGCTACCTGATAGGAATATAAGCCTGAACTCAAGCAAGTATACAGAAGGGGGCATACCTTGCCATGTCCACCGACAATCGTCACATTCTTGAATAAAGAGGCCATGAAGTGTTCTTGAACGTAATGGGAGCGAGACCTGGAGAAAGGTATTCGTGCAACCAGGTGCTATTTATCAGCATGTAGATGGCGTCATACTTTGCTATTGGCGTCCGTCTCAAACATCAACCTTGGATGTAAACTTTATATTACCAAACTTTAACCTTCGAGACAACCTACTTACATACATACTACGGGTCGCATTGAATTGAGCATCATTATCTAGGTGGGTCACGCATTTTTGCTGCAACGGTACTCCACTTTCGCATATCCTCAAGTCTCGGCATCCTAGACTTCCCAACCCACTCTTCCATCCACACAACCAGCTTCGTGTACTCACTGGAAGTGGGACCGCCACTCCAATGTTCTATCAACGGCGCCTGTGTGCTCACTTCAACCCAAAACGCTAGCGCAAGGCTGAGCGTTGCCCGTGTAGGTTGTATGCCCAAAGTGCGCATCCACGCGAGAACGTATGGGATTTCAGACGCTCGGTCGCACACACCGAGAAGCGCGATGTAGTCAAAGCAGTTCAAGTTGGTTGGAACGATCTGTGGATAATGACTTCGTCCTTCGGCGGTCAGCAGATCTTCAGGGAGCTGTAATTGGGTAGGAGCGGGGTGACGACCAAAAGGTGATGCAAGCTCCGAAAACGAATGGTGTCCTTCGGTTTGCCTGATTGCATTGGCTGCTGGGACGACGGCACGCAGAGCCCCGGGCGACTCTCCGAACATAACTTGGAGGAATATCTTTCGAGCAGTCTCAAACGGAGGAAGACCGTTCCAAAGCCCCGACCTGTATTTACGCAAGCCATTGATGGGATCGCCTGCAGCGCGTCGGAAAGATGCTAAGACATCGTCGCGGCTCGCAAGTGGTTGTTCACGTCTCCTGAATGGGTTCTTCGCAGCCAATTGTGCCATGGCTGCTGTTAACGAGTCATCCAACCTATAGGCTATCCGAACGGCCTGAAGGAGTATCGAGAGCGTGAGGTGATTGGGGTTCACACCATACAGGTTATACATGTGATCCCATAGCTTGAAGACAATGTCAGGGCGGTCAGCCCGATTAAGGGCCACCATGAAGAGGTTGAGTTCGATGATACTAATAGTCACGGGTTTATACCGTTTGTGCGGGGCAGGTAAATTAGCGGTGGATTTGGAGGCAAATGCCTCTAGCATAGCCAACGCTTCGTGGGGTCTTCCGACTCTAGTGATGATCTGCAGTCCGATGCCTAGGGCATACGAGTCCACGATAAAACCAGACCGGAGGAGTGTCCACCAGTATTTCTCGGCGGCAACAAAAGCCTTGCGGTTGTATAAGCCACGGAGTAAGACCGTATATGTGACAATGGTTGGACGAAAGTTGGGATCGTTCGAAGTCCGAATTCGTTCAAATACTCTGACAAGAGATCTCCACGTAGTCTTTGGATCGTTGGCCGCAACCGCGAACGCAGTGGTCCAGTCATAGACGTCGACAGAATGTTTGGTGGGAAGGCGGGACGGCTTCAGCGAGCGGGATGCACGCAGAATAGCCATTGACGGTCTTAGATGTGGATGGCCAACGACTTTCTGTTTCCGGAGATGCTCTGTATCTAGAAGCTTTGCTAGGTAAACAAACGCCGAGGCGCGATCGCTGTGAGCACCCAAAAGCGCTACGTTGGCGGGATGGGGGACACCTGCTGGTTGTCCTAAGGTAGGTGATGCAACCATTGGTACTGGTGCACCGGTTTTGATAGCTTCTGTGCGTATGGCCTCGAAATAGCGAGATGCATCATGGATGAGACCGTTCCGAGCGAAGATACGCAGGTAGGAATCGAGATGCTCCATCTGTGGGATGAATCCTTCGCGAACCATCCTCTCCTGTAGATACTTTGTGAGCTGCAAGCTAACAAATCGATCTCGGAGGAGGTGGGTATAGGTGTCAGGCCGAAGGCGTAGCTGCCGCGCTTCCATGGTGGTCAGAAGGGTGACCACTTGCTTCGCCGATTCTACGGTGGGTATAGGAACGATGGATATGGCTTGGAGGAGAAGGTTGAACTCTAAAGACGGGTCGCGAAGGGGTATATGGAGGAATTCTTGGACTACACGTCGCATAGGGAGGAGTAGGTTGAAGCGAGCGAGGTTGACCATGCTTATGATGAGAAGTTGACCTTGGACATCCGGAGGCAGCGAAGCCAAGTTATTGAGGACAATATCCATCATAGCTCCTTCTGCCTGAGCAGGGGTGCGTACCTTGGTACATACGAGGTACAAAAGCAACCAGGGTGGGGGTTGGTCGTCTTTCTCATGTCCTAAACTCCTGAGACCCATGGCCTTGAGGGCTTCCTGAATGTCGGATTGATGCAGGACATGGTTCCAGTTTTTGAACTCGCTGACACGCAATCCATGGTTATGTAGAGCCGACGACAACGCGACTCTGTTGGGGCTAACCAGTTGGCCCACCAGTGTCCATATTGTATGTGGGAGCTCCTTTTGAAAGACTTGGAGATACTTGATAGTTTTTAGTGGACGCGAAGCTGACCCGAAGCCATGAAGCCGGGATGTCTGCGTGAACGTTCGCACAAGTCGGGGAGCAGCGATTGAGCAGCGCACGATACTTAGCATACGCTAAGTGTTGGCATCTACGGTGCCAATCGATGCTGAGTCCCTCCCGTGGAAAGCAGAGCAAAGTCGAGACCTACCTGGCAATGTCTGAATCGCCAAATGATATCCGTAAACGGTCGATAGGGAACGATGGCGTTGTTTATCCAAGACCCTTGGCTGAGTTCTAATTGAGACCCAAATAGCGCCATACTGTAAAAAGTTCGTAGTCGTTCTTTCTTTTCCTGGACCGTCACCATCTCCAGTTAGAATGCCTCGCATCCTCTTCGTCAGTGGTTTCCATCCAGCTACCCGCGCCAGAGATTTGGCCTATGAATTTGAAAGGTGCGCCCACAAACCGGCGCTAAACCTTGCCTTGAAAATGACTTGAAATCGACATAGGTATGGACCTTTGGTTCGTTGCGATGTTCCCGCTCCTCGCAACCCTCACGCGAGTTCAAACCCGTAAGTCTCGTTTTCGAACCGACCGTTCCCTACATTCCGCTCCGCCAGCGAGTTGCCGAGTCCGAAAAATCCTCTTCAAAATTTTATTACACAATTGCGAACCTCTTTCCGCGAGACGCCTCTGGTACCGCGCGCGAGTCGTACATATCGTTCGTTATAAAAACACACGTCGTCGGAGTCTGCCTTTGCTCGCACCAAATTTTCTTCCTGCGTTCGCCCGTTGCGACCTTTTTCGGCAATGCCCCTATGCTCTTCCCTTCGTCATCAAAGAAAGAAACATCGAGAACTCAAAACATCGAATACAGTTACGCCTTTGTCGAGTTTCGTAGCCAACGAGATGCGGAGGACGCTTACCATGAGATGTATGGCTTTCAATTACGTCATCCGCTACATATACGCTAAACACACCCCCCGCGCAGGCATGGTCGTTATTTTGAAGGTTCACGTCTAAGCATCCAGGTACGTTGTTATTTATCCATGTTTAGTTATCAGCAATCTGACCTCATGTTCGTCTCAGTGGGCCAAGAATCCTCCGTCTTCCGTTTGGCGTTACGAAAGGCGATCTCCTCCTCACCGCTCTGGCCGTGACCGCGACCGGGATCGTGATCGTGAACGCTCTCGTAGCCCTCCTCCTCGCCGCCGGGACGACCGTGACCTCCGTGATAGGGACAGGGATTTGGACAGGGACAGGGATCGTGACAGGAGGCGACGAAGCCGTTCTCCGGAAAGGCGTCGTAGCCCTTCTCCTGACAGGAGAAGGGACGATAGAGCTCGCACTCCACCGCCTCAGGATATCGATATGAAGAAGGTGGAAGACAGGGCCCAGACCCCTCCTCCCTACGATGGTTGATGTTGAAGAGATGTTTGTCTTTTTGTTCGCTTGGACCCTTTCTTTTTCGATTTCTTTGAATCAAAAGTATACATCGTCGCCAGTTATGTTGCGTACTCGTAAACTTTATGCTTGTTAGTAGCCTGTTAGTAGCCTTGCATTTGCAAGTGAATTGAGATTGTGATATTGAGCTTGGCAGGTATCCCAACTGTTGAACGTGATATACAATTGCAGGTACATATGTCCGGTTTGGAGTAGAACCAAACTAAGCAGAAGGTGGGTCTATCAAGTCTAACTCCTTGATATCTATGCCTTCAAAGGATCGGTCTTTCACGCGACGACTTTCTAGCTCTCGCTTTGTGAGCCAAAGATGGCAAAGTTGAATGCAATCCTTGGCCTAAGTCATGATCAGTTCATATACCATGGTATGAAAACGCCCAAACACGTACGACAACGAACAGTCCCAACCCAATTGCATTTCTCCACCAAACCGGATCACAATCCGCCCAAGTCCTCGTCCCGCCCCATGCACTCCCAAATGCCAGCTTGAGCGCTAGCTTGGCCTGTTTCAACCTCCCCAAACCGCTCCAGTTCTGATTGTACGAATAAGGCCCTAAAGGTGGTGAAGGCATGTGGCCATTGAGTGGTGGTTTGACTGCGAGGAATTGGCGAAGGAGGATGGAGTGTTTTGACAGGCGGAGGAGGATTGTGCCCATGACATTGGAGATAGCAGGGACGAGGAGGGCGCCACCGACGAAGCGACCTAAAGAAGAAGTTGCATGGCCGAGGGTTTGTTCGGCTGCTGCTGCTGCATCGGGTGGACCGCCATCTTCAGCGTTGGCGTCATTCGCACCACCGACAGGGTTATCGTTCTCGTTATTATTTCTGCCGCCTCCGTCATCTCGGTCAATGTTAGCGACGATACGGATGTTGAGAAGGTTCCCTTCGTTTCTTTGCCAGACGAATCGTCGGGTTGGAGTAGGCCGAGAGCCCAAGACCCAATGCGTGAGCTGCGTGAAGTATTTTCTGTATAGGTGCTTAGTTATAGGGATGATGAATATACCGAAAAGAAGAGGGGAAGGAGGCCAATGTGCTACTGTGGGGAGACCGGAAACACGGAGTTCTTGGGCGTGTATGGGGCTAGTCCAATGTTCGCGCAATGCCATATCGCGTTCGGCGATGGGGGAGGAAGTAGGCCAGGTGAGAAGGATGGATATTGCGGGGAGGATATGTGATGTTATTGATGTCCGCGAGAGGATCAAGCTCAGAGGGATCAAAGGGAGGTTGATGAACGCGTGCCATGGCCAGTTGGCAGGTTCGTCAGTTAGCAGGAGGTCGAACATTCTGTCGGTTGTGTACAACCGTCAGCTAGTCGTAGTGGATTGGTTGAAAATCAGAGATACGTACTCGGCGCCGATGAACTCTTTGAGAGCATACGCCCCGTAAGCTGTGCTGATGATGTATATGCCTGTACGGGTAGAGAAGTACACGAGACAACGGGAGATGAAAGGTGATGATCAGCTTACCCGTGCCAAAAACAAGTACAACGCCTGTCATGGTAAACACAGTGAACATTCGCCCCACAAATTGCATCGTCCCATTAACAGTTGAAAACATTCGAAACAGCGCAGAGTTCTCGCTCTCCAACTCGTATTTGGCACTGCACTGAGGGCATTTGAGGGCATTCTTTGCGCGCGCGGAATCAGATTGAGCGGTTTGGATCCATTGGAGGAGGCAGGATTCGTGGGCTATTAGGGTACAATTACAAGGGTGTACCCAAGCTCGCGGGGGATTCGGGCGGTCTATGGTATCGTCAGTGTGTCAATGCAGACCCTTGGCCTGGGTACTTTCGAGGCGCACCTGTGTGACGTTCTTCCTCGCGGCAGACATAACAAGTCCGAACCTGAATGTAAAGGGTATTTTGAGCTGCAAGTCAGAGGTTGATTGCAGATGCGCACCTTAAGGTCGTTGACCGTGGGGGCTTTGCGAGTCGCGGACATGTAGAGGGCTGTACTCAGTACCAGTGGCTGCCACTAACGCTCGGTGTTGCAAGCTGCAGGCTCAATGATGCGAATGTGGGAAACCGCACGTGCCATATAATTTGAGTCAAAGTCCTGAATGTTTCTTCTCCTCGATCAATTTCTACGATTGCCAAATAATGTCCGGAGACGAAACACTACAAAAGCACGTAGCAGATGACTCTGATTCAGAGGAGGAGGAAGTCGAGGAAGACATCGTCCCTAAGGTCGAGATAGATCCGTCGAAATTGACTCCGTTATCGCCAGAAGTCATCTCGAAACAGGTGAATGCACCTTTACCTCTCCACCTAGGATCCAGGCCGCTCATTTCACGTCCGGCGCACTAGGCTACAATAAATTTGGGTGGGTGGTAGCCGTCAATTTGGGCGTAGATCGCTGTCCTCAGAGTGTTGGATAGGAACGATCGGCCATGTCGCCCACGGAAAGTCGACAGTCGTAAAGGCCATATCAGGAGTCATGACAGTTCGTTTTAAGAACGAGCTTGTCAGAAATATCACTATCAAGCTGGGGTACGCCAATGCTAAAGTATAGCTCCCGAACATACTTCTGCAGGTGTAAAGCTAACACAAGCACCGCAGATCTACAAATGCGAAAACCTTGCTTGTCCAAGGCCAGGCTGCTACCGCTCATACCGATCAGACAAGGAAGACAACCCTCCCTGCGAACGTCCAGGCTGCGGTCATCGCATGAAGCTCATCCGACACGTCTCTTTCGTCGATTGCCCCGGGCACGACATTCTGATGGCTACCATGTTGAACGGTGCTGCAGTCATGGACGCTGCTCTTCTTCTTATCGCCGGTAACGAAACATGCCCCCAACCCCAAACATCGGAACATCTAGCTGCCGTAGAAATTATGAAACTAGAGAACATCATCATTCTACAGAATAAGGTCGATTTGATTAAGGAAACGCAGGCGCTTGAGCACCAAAAAAGTATCAGCGCTTTCGTAAAAGGTCCGTTTTGAGGATAATTTCTCATGTTGACTTTCTCTCATCATGCTTACGACTGACTAGGGACTGTCGCTGAGAATTCACCCATCGTACCCATCTCTGCTCAGCTAAAATACAATATCGACGCAGTCAACGAGTACATTGTCAAACGTATCCCTATCCCCATCCGAGACTTTACCTCAGATCCCCGCTTGATCGTCATCCGTTCATTCGATGTCAACAAACCCGGTGCAGAGGTCGATGAGCTCAAAGGTGGTGTAGCTGGCGGTTCCATCCTCACAGGTGTACTACGCCTCGGTCAGGAAGTGGAGATTCGGCCAGGTATCATGACGAAGGATAGTGCGGGGAAAACCAAGTGCCAGCCCATTTTCAGTAAGATTATGTCTCTGCATGCAGAGAATAATCTGCTACAGTTTGCTGTACCTGGCGGTCTTATCGGTGTTGGAACGAGGATAGATCCTACCCTCTGTCGTGCTGATCGTCTAGTCGGTCAGGTGCTTGGGGCGGTTGGAAAGTTACCAAAAATCTACACTGGTGAGTCTTTGCCCTGTCTCCGTCACAAATCCTCAACCACCTGCCTCGCACAGAATTGGAAATCAGTCTCTTCCTCCTCCGTCGACTACTAGGTGTAAGAACAGAAGATAAGAAACAAACCAAGGTCACGAAACTAGTTAAGAATGAACTCTTACTTGTGAACATTGGGTCAACGTCAACTGGTGGACGAGTTTTGAGCGTGAAAGCGGATTTGGCAAAGATCCAGTTGACGTCGCCGGCGTGTACGGAGGTCGGGGAGAAGGTTGCGCTGTCGCGTCGTATCGAGAAGCATTGGCGGCTTGTTGGTGAGTCTTCCTTTTCGCGTTTTCTCGTGCGGACTTGGATTGACTTGAATTCTAGGTTGGGGTAGTGTGCAGCGAGGTACTGTGCTAGAAGTAGACTGATGTTGTAGGTTGTTGGAACGTGTATCCTATATCTTCATTGTATTGGTATATACATGTACGTCCTGAAACCATCTAAATTTCACGACCTCGCACCCTTAACAGCTTTCTGGGTTCGCGCGTCGGTATGCCATGGGGCCGAACTATCCGAGCAGCCCCACATAACCCGCTTCCGATCCCTCCTCACACACCTGGACGTATCGCTGATGAAGCAATATTAGGCCATAATTGACTGATCTTCTTCACTTTCGTAGGGACGCGTTCGGTGTCATTCACTCATCCCCTGTCATCCTTGCTCATGAAGCTTGAAGCCTCACACGCGAGCTTCGCAAGCACGCTCTCGCGTGGGACCGCATCACCAAAATACGCGCTTTGCATGTGCATATCTGTTCCGGCACAAGGGGTTTCTCTGGAAGACGATCAGCGAAAGCTTGTACCGCCCCCTTCTCTGCTATTATCCATGCTTCGTGGGTGGGTAAGAACCTGACAACGCCAGGACCGACGTATATCGCGCCATCGACGTGTAAGTAACTTCTTGTGATGCCCGCTGTAGATTGTGGTATACAGGCCAAAGTTTATGGATTAGAGAGTATAAATTGGTGGAAAGATCGACATTAGGTTCTCCCGTTACAAGTCGCTCATTTTGTTCGCTTCTCTACTAACATGTCCCATCTACTGGGTCGCCTCCTTTCCCTTCTCTCGCTTACCCTGATTCTAGGGAGTCTTGTCTCCTCACCTGCCGTGGCACTCTCCGATGAGCAAGTCGAGGCGTGGTTAAAGCAGAAAGACTCTTCCCTCAAGCCACTTACCCTCTCTCGCCGCGATGCAGCTGGGACGAAGACCAGACATCTTAGACCTTTCACCAAAGACGAGCAGCTATCCAAGCTCAAGCGCGATATCACCCCACCCGATATAGGACAGGTGGCGACGTTCGATGGGGATCCACAACCTCAGAGGAATGGAGCCGGGGGAGATTTTAGTGGTGATGACACCAATCATGAGATTGATGCGCAGAACCCGGACAACGTTGCCGGGCCAACTACAGATGCTGGTGGGGTGTATTTATCACGTCCGTCTCTAATTGTCGTTGACGAGGGGGCTGGATAGGTACTGTGCCGAATTTGAAGTGGAGCTTTTCATCATCTCATACGCGGTTGCTAAGGGTACGTTTCGGGGCATCCTGAGTCGAGATTCAGATTGACTTAGTAATGGTCTTGTTATAGGGAGGTTGGGTGAGGGAACAAGTCATCACGGACTTACCTCCTTGTACGTCCCCATGTCTTACGGTTCCCATTCTACATAGCAATTAATTCGTTGCACACAGCTGTAGATGTTGCTGGAGCTGAGCTTAGGTTGGCTCCATTTGCGTATCGCGAGCTGTAGGTTCACTTGTTTATCATCAAAGAACTGGCTATTGACGCAAAGTTTCCACCTCAGTCATTGGCACCGTGTCGCAGAATGGGGATATATCCTCAACGGAACAGGCCGAATATCCGCTATTGACGAAGAAGGTCGAAGTTTCATCTCGGACGTCGTTGGCCCTAGTGCAAATGGTGATCCGGATATCTACTAGTAAGTGCTTCTACTGGGTTACCTTTTGGCCTCTACGACTGATATGTATCAAGCTTTCCTCCAGGCGTACCTCACTCCATCCAAGCCCTCAGCGACGGTCTCGAAATCCTCCTCATATTCACTGACGGCAACTTTGACAAACTCGGCACAACATTTATGCTATCAGATTGGCTCGCTCACACGCCCCTTGAGATCGTAGCTCAGAATTTTGGGCTGAACGTTAGCGAGCTCGCCAATATCCCTCAAAGGGACCCCTATATTATCCCTTTACCTAGTGGGAGCCCACAACCACCTCCTGCTGGGCATGCGAGTGAAGGGGCGCCAACGTCGCCCGAGGGAACTGTGCCGAACCCGTTTGTTTTCCATTTGTCGAAGCAGGAGAAGACGGTTGCGAAAGGCGGGGGAGGATGGATTAAGATCCAAGATTCGGCAACTAATTTTCCGGTGGGTTTCGGTTTTCTTCCTTCAGGTTTAGTGGATTTCTTATCAATAATTTGTTGGCTAGATATCCAAGGAGATCGCAAGCGCGCTGGTATTCGTAGAGCCTAATGGTCTACGAGAGCTTCATTGGCATGTCAAAGATGGTAAGGCGTCTTTTCGTAGGGTCAAATCAAAGCTAATACAAATCCTATCTCTAGAATGGCTTTATATTATTCACGGCCGAGGTCGAGCCACCGCCTTTGCGGGATCCAGCACTGCACGGACATTTGACTTCCAGGTACGCTGGGCGTCAGTATTCGATAGGGATACCTTTGAAACTCTCTCCTGCGTAGGCTGGCGATACCGGTGTATTCCCGAACTCATATGGAACTTATGTACGCATCCCCCCTTACATCCTTCCTTATGCATATACTCATCCGCTGCAGTTGAAGAACCTCTCACCAACCGAACCCCTCATATTCCTGGAAATATTCAAAGACGATCGCTTTGTAGACTTCAGCGCTACACAGTGGTGGGTCCCTCTCTATTCGTTTCACAAGGGTGTCTGTTTTCTCACCAAATTGCTATGTAGGCTCGCGTTGACGCCTCCCCAGGTTGTCGCAGATTTGTTGAATATATCCGTAGCCACTGTAGAAAGGTTTAAGAAGGATAAACAGTTTATCGTATCCTAGAATAGTCGGTGTACTTTCTTGGATCGGCTTGCCTGCTTTTAAATGGAATACGTCTATACACTGTTGAACCTTGATATGTCAGCCCCCCCCCCGGCGAATCTAGCTCCAACGCCTTCAGCACTGGGCTGCGGGTTTAACCGCTTTGACCAGGTCACAAGGGTAGAGGGCAGCCAACTAGAATGCGGGTGCTTCCAAGAGTTCATCTTCGCGCGTGAACGCCCTCTGCCGAGCCTCCCATGGGACTTCCCGAAAATCCTATTGCGTAGTGCTCACTAGCTAGGAGTAAGAAAGCCATAGCAGCTGACCGCCACCTGGCTGAGGCTGCTGTGAAACGAAGGTAGAATAACGACAATGTGATTGGCCTGGCGCCTTCCTACGTCACCCAACTGCTGCGTTCCATAACTAGAATGCCTTCGGCAGATGCAACTCGGCGATGCGAGCTTTCGAAGTAACCGTGCCTTGGCAAATTCTACCCAATGCCTTATCAGCGCTCGGCGAGTAGATGCCACTGGACGTGTACACGCTCCTGTGCCGAAGTTCGCTACCCCTAAAGTCTCCTTTACTGATTAGGCAAACGTATGATGGGCGCCTATGAACGCCAAGGAGCAAGTTGAACCCCAGTATCCGAACTGTCGGTTCGCAACTATCGTTCTCTCACTGATGTTCTACAACTTCCCATGCCTACCCCAAAACCTCTTACCATGTCCTCGTCTACGCCAGCTCCTCAAGACGAGCTCACCTCCACTGTTTTCGATGTAATTCACTCGCTGCCGGCAACGAGAAAAGCGAATTTCTTGCTGGAAACCTCGTTGGCCATGATAGAAGCTGGGCAGTGCGTGTCTATCACTCATTCGCTTATGGTGCCGTATTGAAGTAATTCTATGCTGGACTGATATAGGTTTGGACCTGAGGTAGAGAATTATCTTGAAGTATACCTCAAGACGCCCAACTTATCAAATCAAGACGTCGCAAAAGCACTGGTGGCTAGGGGTGGTGCGAGGAAAGCTAGCGGGGAAAGATTGCTGATCAAAGCGCAGCAAGGTACGTCGTCACGTCATCTCGCAAGCTTGAATGCTGCTAAGATATTATGAAAGATTTCCAAGCCGCATACAAACTCGATCCAACGAACAGAGAAATTCAGAATCACGTCCGCAGAGATACGCTTGTATGTGGCCGCTGTAGTTGCTGCACATGAATCACGTCCATAACTTACATACCTCCTTTGTCTCTCAAGATCCACTTCCAGAGCGAACCAGCCTCTCAAAGGGCTCCACCTGAGGTCTGGGAAACCATTGCCCGCTATATTCCTCGATACCATTTGCGAACATGGCTTTTCGTGTCGGCTTTTCATAGAACTATTGCTGTTCGACTCATCTTCCATACACTCGACTTGTACTTTGGAGAGGATCAGGAAAATCTCAACCGTGGCCTAGATATTTTCGACAGGGTTAAAGCAGATCCAGTATTTGCTAGCAGGGTAAAATCGCTGAGGCTACACTGGGCATATGAAGAGGGTGATATGCTAGATCTCATGACTCGTAAGATTGATTTCTGTCGCGTGCGCTCTCAATGCTGTATTGCGAACAGGCATATTCCGGACTGCGCTGCCTGAGTTCAAAGCTCTGCAAGACTTCGAATGGATTGGATATCCAGAAATGCGGGCGGATATGGTACAAGCTGTCCTAGCGAGTCACTCCCATATCCATAGTCTTGGCTTGATGTATGCATATCTCTAGTCTCTCTCTGTCATTTTTTGCTCACTTTCTTTAGCGGTTGGCATTTCGATGCCGTCGGTGTCTCAGCTTTCCGCAATCTGCGCAAGTTTACCCTTCGAGCGGAGGATGACGATGGATTTGCTGACATGGGGGAAGTGCGCACCGTGCTGGATCAGAATGAGCGTACGTTGAAGCATCTCGTCCTGGGTGCTTATCTGGAGAGAACGCACTCATGGGATAGTGCCTTCCAATCCGTCACAATCAAGAACCTGACTCATCTGGACCTCGTTGATACCCGAATATCACATATCGTTCTCGCCCGTATTGCTCACGCCCATAATCTCCAAAGCCTCACCCTTCATGGCACATTCGAAGAACCCTCTTCAGCCTCCGTCGTTTTCGGAAGTGACCACGTTATCGATGGTCGGCATACTTTCCTACCCCACCTTGAGGCATTCAGGTTCGTCTTGGTTGGTCACGACGACGACATCAGTCTTTTCCACAGTGTCGCACAGTTTTTGAGACAAAGGCGGAAGCTACGAAGGCTGGATTTAGGCAATTGCCCTTGGGACATTGTTGCAGGTGTACTGCCTCATCTGACTGGGCTCAGAGTCTTGGGTGCGAGGGTAGCGAGCTTAAATTCACATGGTGTCAAAACACTAGTGAGCCTTCTACCAGAGGAGATGTGTGCAATCAACTTGTCAACAGCAGTATCTGAGCAACCCATGGTACGTCTAGTTATTCTTATCGTTTCGCCATGGTATTCATTTGTGGAGCAGCATGAATATGCTCCCATGTTCGCTTCCTTCCCCAACTTGTCATTCCTCCATTTCCAAGCCGCGAACAAGCGTCGTCCAAAGCCCAACCTCATGTCTGAAAAGGACTTTTTGGTCCAAACAGATATGTGGCAATCTTCAGTGCGTCACATATCGGCTACTGTCCGGAGCCTAGATTTCGTTGGCTGGCACGGAGAACATTACGTTGTTCAGCGAAGCGAAGTGTGGGGAAGTCCACCAGGTGGACTTGTGGAATTGAAAGAACTCCCTTCCCGACGAAGACTCGATTGTGGCAAGGGCGTTGATTTGGGAACTGATGATGCGGCGTGGTTGGAGCGGAAAGACGTGCCGATTGACTATGAGATGCCTGGCGTGGATTGAGTCATGGGGCGCACCCTTGGGATCTTCTGGAGCAGCGTATTTTTGAGTGGGAGATTGACCGATGTTATCTCTGTTTTTTTTGTTTTCATTGTGAGTTACCGGTCTATGCTACGGAACGCTCTTGACCAATTTTCCAGAGACATTCATGACTTTGTCATCTTAGCATCCATGTATCCTGTTCATATTTTTTTTTCTATCCACTGTTTTCATCACGGGATGGTTCCACCTGACGGGGACTTTGGTGGTAGGTCTATTGTTACTTCCGGCGGACGTTGTCGCGCCCTTCCGAACTACGGCAACCTACCCTTGGGTCATCGGCATCCCACCAGAGCCTGAACTTGTGATCACATTCTCCTCCCACAGGTCTGTTAGAAATAGTTCTGTTTTTGCATATATAGGCAACTCGGCCTCAGGGTCTCCTTCGTCAACCTCCGTTTTGATGCCGTCCCTCATCAAAACCAAAACCGCACAAAGTAAACCAAGTCTCCGGTCCTGGATACCTCCCGTCGAGACAAAAGTCCAACTTGACTGGGCGCCACTCCCGATCCTTGACTTGGCCAAATTCGATGAACCCGGCGGTAAAGAGGTATTGGCTAAGGAGCTCGCTGAGGTAGTGAGAAATTGGAGCTTCTGGGCTGTTGTGGGTACGGGGATCCCGCAAGATCAAATTGACAGAATGTATACTATCGGCAATGCATTCTTTGGACTTTCGTTAGAGGACAAGCGGAAGATCCTAACTGATTTCAGTGACGGCAAGTCAGTTAACCATACTAGTCCAAGATAATCTGGATACTAAATACACTACCTTTCTAGTTATTTTGGCTTTAAAGATAATGTAAGACCAATGGGACCAAGCGGAGTCAAGGAAAACGATGAAATGGCATGACTATCCCTGCTTAGCATGCTCTCGATTTCTGATGCCTTCTCTTTAGCTCAATATTCCGAAAGATATACCTGAGTATGCGGGTGCACTTCACCACGAGTTTGTGGACCAGTTCAAAGACGAAATTGGCCCCTTCCACAAGCTAGTTTGGGAACGCGTTATCAAGCGGCTTTATGTTCTACTCGCAATGGTGTTAGAACTCCCTGAAAATTGGTTCGTAGAGCGCCATGAATACAGCATCCCTTCTGAGGATTTTCTGCGATGGGTATGTTGTTAGCTGCTTGGGTATGCTGTAACTGAAGACTTGACAGCTCCTTTATCACTCGAGACCTGCACACGAGGATAAAGCTGTAGGAGATACATGGAAGTTTGGGCATACTGGTACGGCGAATCCTCATCAATTGCCCATAGCTCTGACTACATTGTCTTATAGACTTTGGTGAGTTTCAAGATAACGATTTGGGGGGAAATGGATGAACGCATGGCGCAAACAGGTTCTCTTACTGTCTTATTTTCGCAGCCCATCGCAGCGTGAGCACCCACTCCGTTTCTATGTCATCAATATCTGAGGCCCGCCTAGCCTTCAAATTCGTTCGTTGGAAGGCCAATGGAAGTGGGTCAAGCCTGTTCCAGGAGGACTCATATGTAACGCCGGCGATACACTTTCTTTCTTTACGAAGGTATGCATAACAGTCTTCATAGTGGCACCTCGTATGTAGATATTTTCATAGGGCTATGTACGCAGTACCGTCCACCGAGTGGTTCGGCCACCCGCGGACCAAGCTAGCATGGACCGACTCGTCATGGGATACTTCTCTCGACCTGGGAATGATGTTCCTTTGTTGCCTGCACCAAGCCCTGTGTTGAAGAGGGAAGGACTCCTCACAGATGACGAACAGTCTGTGGATTCGAGTGGAGACGACGTTGTTACTGGTTTTGGTAAGTCATTACCTTATGACGGGTAACACTCACTCCAACGACAATGAAGAGTATGTGCGGGCGCGTGTGAAAGATGTGCACGATCGAAGGACAAGCCGTACCGCCCAGCGTAGTGCCAATGCTACATTCAAAGTCAAGCATCTCGAAGTCCAAGACTATTATCTATAGTGAGTGACCGGATAGGCGATCGAAACGACTTGCAGATGAGGGGATGCGTAAGGCACGAATATAAGTAATTGTCAGGTTACTACAATGTCCGACGTATAAGTATGTGTGTATTGGTACGTCTGTTGTGTATGTCATCTCCTTGGCTATCACTGGTCCACTGAAGGTGCAGTTGCGTCGGAATCACATTCTTCAAGTGTTTTATATTCAACGCCTATCCATCCATCAGCGGGCCCATCATCATCTGGGGGTATATACTCACAGCAAAGCTAGTGTTACATCACCATGAACTCTAGCCTTCAGCTCGATATCGACGTCGAGGTTGAGGTCAAGCCGGAGCTTCAGAGGTTTATCTCCCATGTCGTCGCCACCACCTCTAGCATGATCTACCTCTTGCGAACCTCCATGAGCTCTGGTGGCAGCATTGCGCGCGCTGGTGGCCACTTGGTGATTGTTTTCCTCTTCCTCTACTGATGGAAGATCTCTATTCTTTCCTCGACGACGACGATGGCCGGTACGACTTTGAGCGTCGCTATCTGAGCCGGGGGACGTGCTTCGAGCAGGCCGACTGCGCGACCGCTCGAAGTTTTGTTGAGGTTGCTCGCGCTCGGGAGAGCCTTCAATATCAGGGGGTGCGACTGACGCAGGGCGGGACCGAGAATGGGTGGGCTCTGGTTGGGACATGGTGTTTCACTAAGTTCGTAGTCGTTGAGTTGAGTCTTGTATCTTTGTATCGAGTTACGTTGAATTAGGTGATTGATTTCAATTCTGGCTCGGGGTACGCTCAGGTAACTCTTATACATACATATATAAATACCCATTCACTGTGGAATTTCCGGCGCATTGGAGTAGTCATATCCACTGAGAGCATTGCATACGTCGAGTCTATGATGGGAGACTGCTGTTCACAAATGACGACACGCGGTGGAGGAAGTGGAATGTCCCCACCTCTTCTTTCGCGTCGAAGATATATATAGTCATTCTCACGCGAGAGCGCTACAGGATTCTATGCACGAGAATATTCAAAGGATCATTTCTTGAGCTGGGAAGTTCTACTCCTAACTCCTTTATCGAATTATCCGTCCCATTACCCGTTATTTTTGAGTCTTTGTTTATTTATTTTTTATTTTTAAATTTGCATTTATATACCGCAACAAGTAAGACATGGTGCCGGTTGAGCGTATTTAGATAGCTAAGTTTCTGTCTGGAGCATGGCCCGACGCAGCAAGGGTGCATTAAAAGAGCTTGCCAGCAAACCCTCTGGGACAAAGCTATTGGGAAGTTATTCCTGATACTAGCAAAGATATATATATCTATATATATTTGTATTAGGAAGGTTTTAGCGGTTGATTGGTCTGCCAAAATCCTTATCAGCCAGCAAAGAAAATGTGACTCACCCTATGATCCTAGGGGTGCTTGTTGAAATGCCATTCATCTTGGTCAACACCATCCTTCAATGATATGATGGGTGTGTACCATTGCTAGAATGCTTGTTCAAATTTAATTCTTTAACACTGAGTGCTGCTTTATGATGTATTTGACATTTCTCATGTTTTCTTCTGTTTACACATTGCTATCTTATTCTTGACACCTGTGCGGAAGATCCCAAGGGTACTCTTGAGTTCCGTCAAGTTCAGGTTCTGGACCTCTTGCGCAGCAGTCCATGGATCCATGATCCGAGTGAGTCATGGACTCGAGGCACTCTGGTTTCAAGCCAGATTTGCCTCAACATGATCTATGGCATATATAAACTGCTCTTTCTGCCAGGCACCGGAATTCCCCCCTTCTTCCTTACTGCCATCATGTCTGTCTCGTGTATCATTCAATGTTGCATTCCCTGGTCCCCTCGACACATAAGTTTTGCTCATCCTTCTATGCACACCATGCATATCCCCTCTTCCCAACCCCCATCTCAAGGATTTTGGTTCATCAGTGTAAGCTTGGGGTAGACAAGACCACATGTGATGTCACTCCTCACTAAGTGTCTGTCCATATTCTCATTGGACTTTTCAGTAAGCTATCCCCTTCATCTACCATCCACCCCAGCTCATTGGTGTTAAAGCTTGCTTTGTCATTACTCAGGCAACATTACCATGGCAACTACCACAGAAGCTGGCAGCAAAGGTATGGCTTTCAAGGAGAACCTCAGTGTCACCCCAATTCCCCAACCCCCAGGTTATTGTTAGCACTGTGCGCATTGTACATGTTGGTACCCATCGTGTACAATCACAGTTGGGAGTGGACCACGTCACTGGGTTTTGATTAGCGGTACCTTTCTGGCAAATGGAAGTTTAGATGGCCAATGGTGAGTATTCCCACCACATGGTTGACAAGCATTTCAAATTGCTAAACCTTCAATAGGTTTTTCACTTTATGAATTGATAATGTGTTATATCCTGGGCCTCGCCCCTAACCCCTGGGTCACGTGACTACTCCTATTGGCTCCTAACCCTCGGGTTCCTCGGCCCCGGCCGAGTTGGCTATACTCGGGACACATGTTCGATCCTCTCCGGCCCGCATTCAGGACACCTACACTACTTACCTTTTACTTACCTACTAATAAGCCTCGCGTTCATATTCTCGGACTTACAATACTTACACTGCCTTCGGCTCCCTTTTATTGGGTTACTCATGTTCGGCCTCATGTTATCTCGGACCGAACATTCGTTACAGTATATAAAGGCATAGTTCCAGTACTGTAATTCCTTAGTTCAAATATTAACGTTATTCACTCTCTCTAAACTCGCTTCCGGTCTTCTCGACCGAACTCACGTTCCTCCGTCTCCTCGACCTTCGCTCGACCGAATCAAGACTATCCCATCTCCTCCGAAGCCTCGTATCACCACTCGGCTCGGTCGTCCTCCTTCGGCCTCGTCTTACTTCGGTACCGTCTCACCTCGGCCCTCGTATTACTTCGGCTCCCTCTGTTTCGCCACTCCTCTCTCCCCCTCGTCTTACCTCGGCTCCGAGCATCCGTCTAACCTCGGCTCTAACCAAATCCGAACTAAGGACTAGTTGGTGGGCGCAGCACTATTACTTGTTGCTGAAGCCACATAGTTCTCTCCTCTTTCTTATTCCGGATTCGAGTTATCACACTGGAGTCAGTTCGTAACAGTATATTTGAACTCACACACCAACTTTTCCGAAACCCTAACGTCATGTCCCACACTCACTCTCGCGCTCTCGCTCATCTCGAAAATCAAAAAGCCGCGGTCGAACGCCGTGGCCGTTCTCGGTCTCGTGTATCTTCGGTCTCGTCCTCAGCCGCTGCTGGTAAGAAGGCTATGGTAAAGACTCGCTCCGGACCGGCTCCTGTAGCCGGCAGCTCCAAAGATATTACCTCGGCTCCGAAGGATGAGGAGGTAACTCCAATAATCCTTCAGGGTGACATTGGGTCACCAGAGGACCAGGAAGTATCCAAGGATGCTGAAGAGCCGAGTCCGAACCCGGTCAAGGACGAGGATGAGAAGGATCCCCCTCCTCACCGGAAACGCACTAACACCAACTCAGATGACACCCCTAGGGCGAATTTTCCCCCGGCCCCTCCGGGAGACGATGACCCCGACGATGGTGGTGATGACGACAACAATGATGATGATGATGACGATTACTATCGTCGTCGTCGGTCTCCTCACAGCCGGCGCCGACGCTCTCACGGATCCGACACTAATGAACTCCTTGCCCGAGCCATTAAATCCCTTTCCGACTCCCTGTCTCGGCCGATTAAAGCTGTATCCGAGACCCCCGGCCCTCCTTCCCGCCGCACGAAAGCCCGTACGCCGGACGTCTTCGACGGATCAGACCCCAAGAAGCTCCGCACGTTTCTTGTCCAGCTCAACTTATACATCCAGGTCGCCTATGCCGACTTTGCATCTGAAGAAGAGCAAGTCACTTTTGCTTTATCCTATCTTCGGGGAACCGCCTTCCAGTGGTTCGAGCCCTTCCTCTCTGGAGAGGTTAACGAATTTCCAAGCTGGCGCCTCAACATGAGTGCGTTCCAAGCCGAACTTCGTCAACACTTCGGACCCGTAGACCCAATAGGAGAAGCCGAAGAAGCCCTCGACCGAGTTAAGATGAGTAATGACGAACGGATTAGCGCTTACAACATCCGTTTTAAAGCTATCACGGTACTGCTGACCGACCGAAGTGACGCCGATTTTCGGCGCCGATACTATGTCGGTCTCCCAGGACGGTTGAAGGATTTTGTTAACGAGAAAGGTCATAAGTTAGGTTCTCTGGCTGAAGTTATGGAATGTGCCCAGATATCCGACACACGATATTGGGAACGTCGTCTCGAGAAAGAACGTGAAAGTTCTTCATCGAAATCGCAGTCGGCTCCGTCATCCGCCCCCCACAACTCGTCTGCTTCGACTCCGAAGCAATCCTCGTCCAACTCCTCATCCTCTCGCTCATCCTTTACGCCCTCGTCTTCAAACAAAAGCGCCAACACTTCGGCTCCGAACTCATCCACCAACGACAAGCTTGACAAAAACGGAAAGCTTAACGCGGAGGAGCGCGAACGCCGCAAATCTAAGGGCCTCTGTTTCTTCTGCGGAAATGCTGGACACAACCTGTCCGAATGTCGTAAAGCGCAGAAAGCCAATAAAGATACTGCTGGCAAAGGTAAACCGGCTCCTCGCGCCCGAGCTAGTAACCTCGAGACCGTTCCCGAATCGGCTCCAGGTTCGGACAATGAAGAATCAAAAAACTAGTTGGCAACTCCGAGCATTCGGCTTTCGGACGTTGCACCGAATTGGTTTGGCCGCCGCCCGTTTGTAGACTTTTCGCAACCACTCTTTTTCCTACCTCTACTACCGTTTCCTTAACCTCGGACGATCTGTCCGATACTTTAGCACTCTTTACTGCCCTCGTAGACTCCGGGTCTACTCATTGTTTTGTTGATACAGGTTTTGTTCGCTCACACGGACTTGTTACATACTCAGTACCTCCTGTCCAGCTCACACTCTTCGACGGCTCTTCCAACTCCTATATTACGCAAGCAATCGATCTGACTATTTGCTTTCCTACCGGTGATTTCATGACGATCACGTTCTTCGTGACAAAACTAGATCTATCCTGTGCTGCCGTTCTCGGGCACGACTGGCTTTCCCGCTTCAATCCGTTGATTGACTGGGCCTTAAGCAGTATTCAATTCCGAACTCCTATCCGTGGAAATCTAGCACCCTCGACTCCTGCTGCGCGCGCGGCTCGGCCTTTACTGGCCGAATCTCTTCGACCTCCGGCTCCGACTACAACCTCGGTTCTAGCCTCGGTACCGGCCATGTCCTCCTCTCTACCTCTTTTCGCATCACCGACAAACCCACGCCCCCCTCTCGCACCCGAGCCAGAGGTTCTGCCTAGCAAACTCCCATCTGGAGCTCCGTTGGTTTCCCAAGTCAACGCCGCTGCATTCAAGAGCATATCTCGGATGCGAGGCACTAAGGTATACCAAATTGTTATCAGACCTGAATCCTCTTCCTCAGCCAGATCAACCTCGACCGTTGAAGCTTCGGCCGAACTTAAGAACGTCCCGACCGAATATCACGAATTCGCGGACGTCTTTAGCAAAGGCAAAGCCGAAACACTTGCCAAACACCGCCCATACGACCTCAAGATAGACCTCGAAGACGGTGCCAAACCTCCTGTAGGTGGCATCATCCCTTTGTCACTAGCTGAGCAACAAGCCGTCAAAACGTTCATCGACGAACACCTGGGAATGGGTTTTATCCGATCGACTAATTCCCCTCACGGAGCGCCTGTTCTTTTCGCCAAGAAGAAAGACGGCTCCTTACGACTCTGTGTGGATTATCGCGGCCTCAACAAGGTCACCAAAAAGGACCGATATCCGCTTCCCCTCATCTCGGACCTTCTCGACACACCTCGGAAGGCCCGATACTATACCAAGATCGACTTACGACACGCATACCACCTAGTTCGCATCCGCGAAGGAGATGAATGGAAAACAGCCTTTCGGACACGATACAGATCGTTCGAATGGTTAGTCATGCCCTTCGGCCTCACTAACGCCCCTGCAGCTTTTCAACGGTTTATGAATGATGTCTTCTCGGACATGCTCGATGTCTGTCTAATTGTTTATTTGGATGATGTACTAATCTATTCAGATACACTCGAAGAACATCGGAAGCACGTCAAGGAAGTCTTAAAACGGCTCCGCGCTAACCGACTCTATGCTAAAAGTGAGAAGTGCGAATTCCATGCTGATACAGTCGAATATCTAGGTTACATCCTCTCGCCTAACGGCCTCACTATGGCAGAGGACAAAGTCAAGGTGATCCAGGATTGGCCCGAACCCCGTCGGGTGAAGGACG
This sequence comes from Pleurotus citrinopileatus, assembly GCA_017312325.1. Taxonomy (NCBI): domain Eukaryota; kingdom Fungi; phylum Basidiomycota; class Agaricomycetes; order Agaricales; family Pleurotaceae; genus Pleurotus; species Pleurotus citrinopileatus. Next base: position 1,120,888 of record BHFW01000002.1, read on the forward strand.
TTCAATCTTTCCTGGGCTTCGCCAATTTTTACCGCCGTTTCATCATGAATTATTCGGACATCGTCGTCCCCCTTACTCGCCTGACCCGAAAAGGCTTGCAATGGCAATTCGGCCCAGCTTGTAAGAATGCCTTCGAAACATTGAAACGTGCGTTTATTTCGGCTCCGGTTTTAACTCACTGGATTCCGGACAGGCCCATGGTAGTTGAAACTGATGCCTCAGATTACGCACTGGGTGCTATCATTTCAACTTACACTGATGATGGGGATATCCATCCCATTGCGTTCCACTCTCGGACCTTCACGGCCCCGGAGCTCAACTACGACGTCCATGATAAGGAACTGCTTGCTATTTTCGAGGCATTCCGAGTCTGGCGTCGGTACCTTGAAGGTTCTGGTTCAACAATCGATGTTGTAACCGATCATAAGAACCTGGAATATTTCTCCACAACAAAGGTACTGACTCGGCGTCAAGCTCGGTGGTCCGAATATCTATCACAATTCAATCTAACCATTCGGTTCCGGCCCGGTCGGCTAGGATCGAAACCAGACGCCCTTACTCGGCGCTGGGATGTCTACCTCCCAGAAGGTGGTGAAGGTTATGCTCATGTAAATCCACAGAATTGCCGACCGATATTTACTGAAGAACAACTCACGGCCTCGGTCCGAGCTACGTACCTCTGGGTTCCCGCACTCAGAGGCTCCATCATCATGGATACCGAATCTCTACATTCGGATATTGTCGCCTCTCTAGCTTCGGATCCGGCAACCAGCAAGCCGATTACCGAACTCGGCCCTCGGTGGTCCAAGGATGACTTCGGTCTCCTCCGACTCGATGATCGCATCTACGTTCCGGATGCAAACGATCTTCGGCTCCGAGTCCTTCGGAACAAACATGACCATCTCTTATCTGGTCACTATGGTCAAAATAAAACACTCGATGTAATCCGTCGAGAGTATACTTGGCCGAACTTACGGAAGTTTGTTACAGATTACTGCAAGTCTTGCACTACTTGCATGCGAACTAAACCCCAACGTCACAAGCCTTACGGACTACTGCGACAGCTTCCGGTCCCTATCCGTCCTTGGGATTCGATCTCAATGGACTTTATCGAAAAGTTACCTCCGTCGCTCGGTTTTGATTCGATCCTCGTCATTGTCGATCGCCTATCGAAACAAGGTATCTTTATCCCCTGCCATGATACAATTAACTCTGAAGGTCTAGCCAAATTATTCGTGCTACATGTATTCTCCAAGCACGGTATCCCCGGTCATGTAACCTCGGACCGCGGATCCGAGTTTGTATCGCATTTCTTCCGGTCCCTCGGTAAGGCTTTAGAAATGAAGCTACACTTTACTTCGGGTTATCACCCGGAAGGTGACGGTCAAACCGAACGTACTAACCAAACGTTGGAGCAATACTTACGCATTTACTGCAATTACCAGCAGGATAATTGGGCCGAACTTCTACCCATGGCAGAGTTCACTTACAACAACACGCCCAGCTCAACTACGGGCGTATCACCCTTTTATGCAAATAAGGGTTTCCACCCTCCCCTCACTCTCCATCCCGAATACGACCTCGCATCGACTCGCGCAAAGAATTTTGTTGCCAACCTAGAAGACCTACATGCCGAACTTCGGTCCGCGATGGCGGAAGCTCAGAAACGCTACCAAGCACCTGCTGACAAAAACCGCCTCCCGGCTCCGAACATAGAAATCGGCAGTAAGGTCTTCGTCAAGGCCAAATTCTTTCGTACGACCCGACCTTCGAAGAAGCTATCCGATAAATATCTCGGCCCCTTCGAAGTACTTGCTAAGGTCGGACCCCTCTCCTATACCATCCGACTTCCGAATACCTTCCATGGTGTTCACCCTGTATACCACATCTCTATGCTGGAACCGGAGGCCCTCTCCACCATCCCAAATCGTGTCCAATCACCTCCTCCACCAGTCGAAGTTGAAGGACAACTTGAATACGAGATCGGCGAAATCCTCGATTCGAAACATGATCGTCGGCGCCGAAAATGTCAACTGAAGTATCTCGTACGATGGCTCGGTTATGAAGGAACAGACGAAGAAACGAGTTGGGAACCGGCCGACGAAATGGACCACGCAAAAGAACTTGTACAAGATTACCATTTGCGCTATCCGGACAAGCCTGGTCCAGAATGGTTCATTACTTAGTATTTACAATCTTTCTTTAAACCAATTATCTTTGTTTTCAATTACTTACTTACTTACTTATCTCTCAGAAGACAAGCAAAGGTACTATAGAATTGATACAGAACAAAAAATAAAGATACAAGAAAAAATCAAAATACTACTTCGGTCTGTACACTACTCACTACTACTACCCTCCCCTTCCTCCTCCGACTCCATCTCGGTCTTCCGCCTCCGCTCCCTTGCCTTCCCCTTCCCTTTTCCCTTCACTTCTTCTTCTCCCTCGTACATATCATCCTCTTCGGATCCTGCTTCGGACCCGTCTTCTCTCTCCCTCATCCTCTCCTCGAACACCCTCGTCCCTCGGCCGGACGAACTCCCAGCCACCGGAACCGAACCAACCAAAACCCCAGTCATCTGCTCCACCCTCTTTCGGAGCCGCGCATTTTCATTAATCATCTCGAAAACCGCGTCGAAAATCCTTTCCACCCCTTCCGTCAACTGCCCCATCTTTTCTTCCAAAGCCCCAATCCTATCCTCAACCAGACTCTCAAGTTCGTCCATACGTGCCGACTGCCGATTCTCGATCTCAAGCATTCGCTCACCGAGAAGTCTTGAGTTATGCGTCGGCCTCGTCCTTGACCGAGGCCTCGGCTCGGATCTCTCTCCATCAGTATCCTCACGAGGTCGCTTGCGTCCGAGCCCTTTCCGCGACCGAGTCGGCCGATCCTCGGCTTGCTGCTCCTGCGCCAAAGAACAACTTACTTTTCTATTGTGGCACAGGAGGCAGGCTTTATTAAAGGGATTCCTACCTTGAACTTAGCAATACGTTCACTAAAAAAGAAAGGAAAGATTAACTCACAATTGACGCTCACAGTCGAACCCCCCGGCCGCGCACCTTTCACACACCAAGTCCTCGTCTGTAATCAACCTTAGCCGACGCAGAGACTCGGTTGAGCCGAACGAACCTCTTTCATCATCATCGTCCTCGACGACGATCGGCGCCGGGAGTGTCCCAGCCTTAGCTCGGCGACGAGCATTCTCGCCGTGTTGACGCTGGAGCGCCAACCGTCTCTCCTCCTCAGCCTCGGCGGCAGCACGCTGCGCAACCTCGGCAGCCCGCTTAGCCTCCTCGGCCTTACGCGCAACCTCCCGAAGCCGAGCCTCCTCGGCCTCGCGTCTCCTCTGCTCGACCAACTCCAGGAGCCGAGCCTCCTCCCTCGCCTCCTCGGCCCTCCGTGCTTCTTCTTGCCGACGCTGCTCTTCTGCTCGCTGTGCCCGACGTTGCCGAAGCCTTCGTAGCTCGGCCTCGGGATCGATGTTGTTGTTGTTGTTGTTGTTGCTGGACGGGGCCGACATTATCTCGTACGACGAAAAGAGGGAAGGTACTTGAAAAAATTCAAAGTGGATTTTTCGGACGATTTTGGGCTCGTCCTTTATGCTCAACTGAACTCAGGGTCGAATCGGATCCGCATTCGCTTCCATTCTTCCTTAGTTCAGTTTCTCAGGCTGCCGTGGGAGTCAGCCCTAAAAGGGGGGGTACTGTTATATCCTGGGCCTCGCCCCTAACCCCTGGGTCACGTGACTACTCCTATTGGCTCCTAACCCTCGGGTTCCTCGGCCCCGGCCGAGTTGGCTATACTCGGGACACATGTTCGATCCTCTCCGGCCCGCATTCAGGACACCTACACTACTTACCTTTTACTTACCTACTAATAAGCCTCGCGTTCATATTCTCGGACTTACAATACTTACACTGCCTTCGGCTCCCTTTTATTGGGTTACTCATGTTCGGCCTCATGTTATCTCGGACCGAACATTCGTTACAGTATATAAAGGCATAGTTCCAGTACTGTAATTCCTTAGTTCAAATATTAACGTTATTCACTCTCTCTAAACTCGCTTCCGGTCTTCTCGACCGAACTCACGTTCCTCCGTCTCCTCGACCTTCGCTCGACCGAATCAAGACTATCCCATCTCCTCCGAAGCCTCGTATCACCACTCGGCTCGGTCGTCCTCCTTCGGCCTCGTCTTACTTCGGTACCGTCTCACCTCGGCCCTCGTATTACTTCGGCTCCCTCTGTTTCGCCACTCCTCTCTCCCCCTCGTCTTACCTCGGCTCCGAGCATCCGTCTAACCTCGGCTCTAACCAAATCCGAACTAAGGACTAGTTGGTGGGCGCAGCACTATTACTTGTTGCTGAAGCCACATAGTTCTCTCCTCTTTCTTATTCCGGATTCGAGTTATCACACTGGAGTCAGTTCGTAACATAATGCCTTCTCTTCATGCTGATAAGAATGTGAGCACGTGTGCATGTTGTATGTATTGAAGCTATGTTCACTACTAATTTTGCAAGAGTGATAGCATTGAATGTCAGCCGTTAATTGTTGCTGATGTTAACACTCCCTGGGCACGTGATCCAGTGAGATTGACTGCCATCTTCTCTACACATTCAGGCAACTGTTAGGCAATGGTGTGATCAGGTTAGGCAGTATGAATCTGTGCCTATATGTATGTATGTTCACATGCAGCTGATATACAAATAAATGCTCATGTCTTCATAGAATGGCAATCTGGTTGCAGAACAAGTTTTTTTGTCATTCCTCCTGTTGCAATCATTCTTGCCTGTGGTCATTGATGCTTTATGATGTGTGCCCTTGATAAATTTCCTCTGATCATTTCAAGAAGCATCCTTGTAGGTCTTCTTCTGATGGCTTTGATGAATAATGAGTGGGAAGGCGGCATAATTGTTGAGCTGTATGACAACTTTTTTGTTGTTTCCTTCATTTACATTATGTTGTCGGACTTTGTTGTTCTTAGCCTTACTGCTTGGAAGCTGGTGTTTCTAGGCAACGTTGCCCTCTTGTTTGTGAGTTGTCATTTTGATCTTCCATGATGGCCTCATATTCTTCTTCAATATAGTGTATATGATTCTGACGTGAGTGTGCTGTCCTGGCAAATTTCTCTATGTTGCCTGACCTGTTCTTTTGAAGTGACATCTGATCCCGTCCCTTATTGCTTCTGTACCTGCAGCCATGGTGTTTCTTTGCCATTGGCACTCTGCTAGATTGTGGTTTGTTGTGCTGATCACATGCTGAACAGCTACATAAACAAGGGTCCAAAACCGTTCCAGTGGGGTATATCTCCAGGTTCACCACATGTTCAGCTGGAGTTCAGCTGGAGTTCAGCTGGAGTTCAGCAGTTTATCTAGAGTTCAGCCCCATTTCAGCTGAATTCAGCTGAAGTCCAGCTGTTACGAACTGACTCCAGCATGAGGACTCGTGTCCAGAATATGAAGGGAGAGAACTATGCAGCTTCAGCAACAAGTAATAGTGCTGCGCCCACCAACTAATCCTTAGTTTGGATTTGTGATGGAGCCAAAGTTAGATGGATGCTCGGAGCTGAAGTAAGACAAGGGGGAGAGAGGAGTGGTGAAGATGAGGGAGTGTTACGGACTACCTCCAGAGATCTGGAATAGGGGCTTGAGAAAAGGGGAAGAGACTCATTGGCTTCAGCGACTGAGGAGCAATGCTATGCCTTCCAACATGTCTGGAGTCTGTATTTGGACTGCGAGACAAAGGGTGACAGACCCGAAGGGGCCGAAGCATGGGAACAGACCAGTTCAAACTGGACGTGAGTTTGGACGTGAAGACTGGAAGTGAGTTTAGAGAGAGTGAATAATGTTAATATTTGAACTAAGGAATTACAGTACTGGAACTATGCCTTTATATACTGTAACAAATGTTTGGTCCAAGATAATATGAGGCCGAACATGAGTAACCCAATAGAAAGGAACCAAAGGCAGTGTAAGTATTGTAAGTCCAAGAATATGATTGTGAGGCATATAAGTAGGTAAGTGAAAGGTAAGTAGTGTAAGTGTCCTGAATGCGAACCAGAGGGAACCAAACATGTGTTCCGAGTATAACCAACTCGGCTGGGGCCAAGGAACCTGAAGGTTAGGAGCCGATATGGGCAGTCCCGTGACCCAGGGGTTAGGGGAGAGGCCCAGAATATAGCATCAGCCCAGTTCAGCAAGTTCTGCTCAGTTCAGCAGGAGTTCAGCCAATGGACACCTTCCTATGAAAATCCAACCTAAGCTGTCAATGTCAGCTGAACTTCAACTGAACCTATGCTGAACTCCAACTGAACACATGGTAGACTTCAACTGAACTTCAACACAACTCCAATTGAACTCTAACTAAACTCTGACTGAACTACAACTGAACTCCGACTGAACTTTAGCTAAAATCAAGCTAAGCAATGCTATTACACAACAACTCTTAATTACATTTGTACATTTGTAACTAGCATTATGGACTATTCCTTTCCAGTGGGTGTGTGTTTCATTGCTAGAATGTGGGGGGAGGTAAATGTGTGTAATCATCATTGAAAACAACAAAGGAGGAGGTGGTTTGGGTGGTGGGGATGGAAAGATGGGGTGAGGAGGGGGATGGTAGACAGTGGATACTGGTGGAGTGCAACTGTTCAACCCATAACTTCCAGCATGTCATGTAAGTATTTTGCTTATTTCTCAATAACTACCTGGACTACTCGCATGTCTCTTTCAAGACCATGGATAGAATAGTGTTCCACACTGTTCTACCAAATTTTAATATATTCTCATGGTCAGTAAAATTCTCTCACAGTTAGTAATTTAATGATCTAAATTGTGTTTTCTCAATAACTAGATCACTAATCACTAATTCCGAGATCAATTGGATCATTGAATTCACAAAGTTATAGCTAATGGGCATGTTTTTCTACTTTTTAACTTTGCCACAGTTAGTAAAATGTTCCCACAGTTAGTAATAATGGTGATGCTCAAACTTTTAATTAGTATTTTGTGAATAGTTTTTAAACTACATTAGCAACCCCTATTCCTAAAAGTGGCCCTCTTACTAATTTTCATAGGGCTACCTATTGATCCATTTTGAATTTGAAACTTTCCCACAGTCATTACAATTCTCCCACAGTAATAATAGTGCTGGTGGCTAGAGGACATTTTGTCTTTTGAGAGCTTTCCCACAGTCTATAAAGATTACTAAATTGGGAAGAATGAATAGAATTACTATATTAGGGAAAGTAGCAAACTTACTATATTAGGAAGAATCAAAAACCACCATATATAGCAATAAAAGGTCACTACCAAATCCAGACCACAAGCAAAGGGTACCTCACCTAGGACATGGTGACTCAAACTCACCATGTAGTTCACCTGGCCCGGACTGCTTTGTATCCCCTCACTTGTGGGCACATGCTTACATAATCTCCAGGCCAATATGCACAGGACAAAGCAAACACCGGGGGCAAAGGGTACCTCACCTGGAATATGGTGAGTTAAAGTCACCAGGTAGCTCATGTCCACGCCTTTGCTTTGTCCTGCGCGTATTGGCTTGAAGATTACGTAAGCATGTGCCCACGAGTGGGGGGACACAAAGCAGACCAGGCCAGGTGAACTACATGGTGAGTTTAAGTCACCATGTCCTAGGTGAGGTACCCTTTGCCCCCGGTGAAAGGTGTGGACATGAGCTACCTGGTGAGTTTAACTCACCATATTCCAGGTGAGGCACCCTTTGCCCCTGGTGGCAGTTAGCTGAACTGTTCAGCTGTAGTGCAGTACCATCCAAAGTTCAACTAAAGTGGGAGTAAACCATTAGTAAACCAGTTGAACCAGTTTACATTGGAAATGGTTCACCCACAGTCCACTCTGGGTTCAACCGGAGATCACTGCATTCAGCTAGAGGCCAGCCAGAAATGTGGTGAATCAAGAGGTGCTCCCTTACCATAGCAGAATAAGTAGATGACAACATTGACAGGGACAAATTTGCAGAGCTTCAACTTGTATCCCAGGTGTTACAGACTACCTCTGGAGTTACTCGGATCTGGAATAGGGGCCCAAGAAAAGGGGGAGAGACTCATTGGCTTCAGCGACTGAGGAGCAGCGCTGCACCTTCCAACATGTCCGGAGTCTGTATTTGGACTGCAAGACAAAGGGCGACAGACCTGAAGGGGCCGAAGCGTGGGAATGGACCAGTTCGGGCCGGACCAAAGCGCGAGAGCAGTCAAACAAGAGTGAGAGGACAGAGGACAAGGCCGGCAACCGAGAGGGAGAATAGAAAGCAACGTGAATATTTGAGCTAAGGAATAGCTACCTAATCTAAGGCTTATAAATACTATGTAACACATGGTATAGGTGAGGCAAGGCCAAGGTAAGTACTGAACATGAGGTAGCTAAGCCGAGCCCAAGAACAAAGGAATGAATAATAGGGAATGACTAACAAAGGGGCCAAAACTCTGAGCAAGTCCAAAGTAGTCCAAAATAGGGGTAGAGGGGACAGGAGATATCACCTGACCAATAGGAGTCTATAGGCTTGGTCATACATATGACATGGTGAAAGATCTTGAGGGTCATGTACTCATCTGCATGCCAGAAGGTGACCAGATTATCCCTAAGATAAGTAACATCTCCATATCTCCCTTCTATTATCATTCATTATTTTATTTTAGAACGCTAGTGAAAACCCGGTGAAATACTTCAGCCCAATTGATCCTAGTATCAATCTGGTGGCTATCAAACACTGACCAGAAGTTTATGAGCATTGTCATTATGACTGAGTCCTTCTTATACACAGAAAAACCCTGGTAAATTCTATTTGTGATTTGATGAAGTATCAAGTCCATTGATCAGTTTAAACAGGTGGGAGCAGTGGCTTTTAAGGCCTTCTCACAGGATGTGCTTGGAATTCTTTGCAAGCATCACTTGTCATGCTTGAAGCTGAATACTTTGAAGAGAGGACCTCAGTTGAGCAACATGAAGGCATTGGGATCATGGACACCACATGGCAGGCATGCAGGGAGCTATTATGGCCCATATAAAGATATCTTGGGGGCCGATGCAGAGGACATCAGGGCACTTTTTGTTATGGTTCGATTTTTATTTAATTTCAAGCCCCTAAGAACAGGTGATCAGGGATCACGAGGATGCGTCAGGGATTGGTAATGAGCACGTCACCACCGCATGTCCGCAGTCAATGCGCGAGTATCACCACCCACGCCTATCTGTGAAAAATGTACTGACAGCCCAGGAAGAAACCGCACGCAATCACCGCGGCGGCTACCGAGAGAGCAAAAACTCCCAAAGCAATGGCAAACGCCCAGCCGGGTTGAGCGTTGTTAGATCCATTGTTGCAGAACCCTTCAGCAGCCATGTAGAGGAAGAAGTGCGAAGGAAAGAGTGGTAGGCGCCAACGGGAGTTGTCGGGCCTTAAAAGGGGGGTGATGTTATGGTTTGATTTTTATTTAATTTCAAGCCCCTAAGAACAGGTAATCAGGGATCACGAGGATGCGTAAGGGATTGGTAATGAGCACGTCACCACTGCATGTCCGCAGTCAATGCGCAGCCATGACATCAGGGTTGGTCAGCATTCCATGGAATGACTGCTGCATACTGCCGTCTCTTTACTCAGCCTTAGTCACGAGAGCTTACTAGGGGGCCTCATGGACAATGGTATAAGTAGCAGCGATTTGGTAGAGTAACAGTAAGCTTGTTCTCTTAGGATACTCTGTGTAACTACATGAAGTCCATCGACTACTCGTTTCTCTATACAAATCTCTTTGCTCGTTATTTCTTGTGGGGTCCATGTTACACGTCGCCCTAACACTTTTTGGCCATGCTCAGGTATGTCATGGCCAAGGGGGTAGTTGTAGATGATGTGGGTGGACAAACACTGACTGTTCTTGTTTGGAGCAAGGAAGCCAGTCCGATTGTGGGAACCTTGTTGGAAGGAGATCAAAAATGGTAGTTCCAAAGTAATGTTCCAGGTGCAACATAACTGCTGCATGCATGCCATTTTGGTGGGGGACAAATCCCTCAGGATTTGTTTTGAAAAGTCCTTGGTGGGTGAAATCACCCTGTTGGGACAATGTTAGCTTCTTCAATGAGACTTTAGGCAAAATGTATAGGAAACGGGGGGCAACAGTTGACAAGGTGCTTTATGGTGATTTGTTCTAAGAACACTATGAGTATGGGCTTAAAATGATAGATAACCACCCACCTTCAAGACACCCCAATGCAGGAGACAGATAGATCCAACTTTAAACTCCAGGCTGGACTAATGAACATCAGTACAAATCAGAGGATGGAGCAAGAACAAACATTTATACTTGTTGTTCTCTTCCCAAAACCCTTTGGCTTTGATGACTTTGGTTCTGACACAGTAGAGCACCAATGTCATCAGACCCCTGGAGGCCCCAGCTTGCTACTCTTGAAAACAAGGCTAACTCTGTTTCATCCACCTGCACCAAAATCTCAGAGGTTCTATCTTCCTTGCTTCTCATAGAACTCTATGACCCAATTGAAAGCAGCTCTAAGGTGCCTGTGGCCTCCTCTATCAAAGGCAAGCAGGTTGTAGGCAGCCATTAACTGAGTGGGAAGAGGTTGGGTAACAAGCGCAAAGACCAAGGGGGATGCATCAGAGCATCAGAGAAGGTGGAAGAGAAGGAGTGGGGCTCCAACATTGTACATTCCCTGGTGCCAAGCACCCTGTGGAATGAGAAGACACCATAGAACCCCATATTAGAGCTAAGGAATACATCACAAGTACTACAGCCTTAAATACTACTAAGTAATACAATGGGGTTACAATGAGGCAGCACTGAGTTGTAGTACTTGGGGTCAAGGCAGAGTTCGGACTGGAGTAACTAATGGAAGGAACAGGAAGGTCTGACAAAATCCTCTGAGATAGAGGTTTTCAGGGGTTAGGGATCCTCCCTGCCCTTAAGCCGCAGGAGTAGACATGTGGCAAGAACTTGCATGCCATGCAAGATTAATAATGTAAAGACTAAATGGGGCTTTAGTAGTATGTAGAGTATGGACAACACTGGGAGGTTAATTCCATTTTGCTTTTCATCCCTTGCTATTACCCAGTTTTGTGAGAGCATCATGCATGTGAACATCATACTGATCTAAGTTATCACAATGCAGGAATACCCATACTCTCTAACTTAACGTTAATTGAGCGGCCATATGTCTGTTCTAGATTATCATAGCGTGCGGGAAATAAACATTGATGTTTCTTAGTGCGCAGCAACTAGTACATTGACTATCTGTGCGCGGCCTATCCACCCTCTGAGTTAGTGGCGCGATACTCTATTTATGAAAGTCAGTTGCAACACCATAAAGTGCCTCATGTGCGGCCCGGTTAGGTTGGAACTTCAAAATAACTTTGCCGAAAACGATATCCTGCTTCGTCCCTTGGCGGGCCGGTTATTTGCGGCTTGCTCTGGTCTCACATCGAAGTCGAACGACGATACACCGGTCACTCGAGCGCGCACACCCACTCAAGGCTGGCCGGCCTTGAACCAAATATAGCTTATCCTGCCGCATGGTTTACGCGAACGGGTGATTCGGCTAAACATTTCGAGTACGCACCAGCAAGGAGATTGCGATACACGGACGAGCGTTGACTCCCTGCGGTCCGAATAAATGAATCTTGGGCTATGATGTCCACTCCTTGATGGATATAACGGCCGCCGGAGCTGTTCATTGCCTGGGAGATTTGGGGAGTTCACGAGCCTCGAGACTTAAGATGAAGGCCAAAAGATAGCTGAGGAAGACCTTCAAGTTCCCAGTATGTCTGAACTCGACGCGCTCGTCAGTATCATTTCGTCCGGTGTCCTCTCTCTAAAGGATATCGCCACGAACAGTGACACTGAATTTCCTTCACTAAACGAACCATTTAAACCAGTCTCCCTAGCTGAAAACCCCGCCGCGATAGCTACCAAGCGACTTATTGTCGGGGCCGCCGCCCAGCTCATTGCGACTCTGCGAATGCCATACGACGTACTGAGCGAATCCGCTGCAGGGATGTACGGTCCGGCCACATTGTCTTTTGCTAATGACAACAATGTGGCAGACCTCCTTGAAGAGTCGGGGCAAGAGGCGAGCGCCTGATCAGATTAAAAGTTTGCTGTGCCGTGATATTTTTTCTGAAGGGCCTGCACGCCAAAGATATCGGGAAGAGAATCGGAGTCGACGGTACTTACGTTGGTGAGCCTCAGTTCTCATTCCGGTGACTGTATCCAAACTTAACGCCGTGTTGGGTGGACTCAGCTCGTTCTCTACGTTATCTAGCCACGCGGCACATATTCCGCGAGGTTAAGCCGAACGTTTTTGCGAATAACCGACACTCCTCTGTCCTTGTCAAAGGACGGTCGTTTGACGAGCTAACCAACATTGAGTGAGTGATTCAAGCGCTACAGTTATTCAAAAGGAAGGTTTTCATCTCACCAACAGCCCACTCCTCAAATATGACCATGCCCCCTTTGCTGCATCTCTGAACATCTGGTTTGATCTTTATATTTAGTTGGATCATCTGATATTGAGACTAACTCACTCTTATAGCACTGACGAAGGCTTCCGAGGCAGCCAACGCTTCTCCGAGTTCATCAAAGACTCACAGGGCTACTCCTCGCCGTTCAACATGGCTATTCAAGACCACGCGAACCTATTTACTTGGTACCAGCATCCAGATCGTTTATGGCGTGCTCGCCGATTCAGCATCGCCATGAAGGCATCCGCGGACCGATGGCCAACCGTATACTTCTCGTCAGGTACGCCCCCATTCAATACCGAATTGCCACTTTTCCTCATTAACCACTGGCGGCCGCCGACAACAGCGATAGACTGGAATGCCCTTCCGGACGGGAGTACGATAGTAGATGTTGGCGGAAATAACGGTTCGGTGACGATGCCTATTGCGAGGGTTGCTCCGAAACATCGATACATAGTCCAAGATCTGGAACCTGTCGTCGAAATCGGCAGACGGGTGAGCTAAATTCGCTTTGAGTCCTGGGCTCACGACTCACACAGTGTAATGACAGCATTGGGAGACGCAGTGGCCAGAAGCACTTCGGGATGGTATAGTGAGCTTTGAAGGTACGATTCCCGAGGTCTTTTCACTGCAAGAAACTGAGCCGTGGGGGCCAAGCCCATGATTTCTTCAAACCCATGCCCATCGCCGCCGACGTTTACTTCATGCGTTCAGTCATCCATGACTGGTCAGACGAAGAGAGTAAGAAGATTTTGAGTAACATTCGCGCCACGGCGAAACCTACATCAAAGCTGATCCTCTTCGAAATGGCGGCAATTTACGCTTGTCAGGATCTGGATGCCTTGAATGATTACCAGAGACTACCTGATGTCCCATATCCACTATTGGGGAATCTGGGTCTTGGGGGAGGTGGTCACGTTACAGTGTCCGATTTACAGGTGGGAAGAGTTCAAAAATATAATTATGTTCTCGCAGATAAACTTTCGATCTGTCCTAGATGCTCACGCTGGTCGGCGGGAAGGAGCGTACAGTCGACGATTTCAAAGAGCTGGGGGGATCCACAGGATGGGCGTTAGAGTCGGTGAGGCCAGGACCTATAGCGGCATTTGTGTTCATCCCTGAAGAAGTTTGATTCGGGGGATCTGTCAGTTCGTTTGGAATATCGGAAATGGCTAGATATGCCTAAGCAATACGCTTTCATTGTATCTACAGCGACCAGGTTAGTACAGGTAATACACAACAATGACCAAGATAGCAGGTATTTGAATTATCATCGACGTCCAGATTGGGCCTTCTTCTTTGCTTCAAGTTCAGCTGCTTTGGCTAGAGCGACGGGGTTAATGCGACCCCATGAAAGAGTGTAGTGAGCCTACCCTCGGTTTCGGCCTTGCGCTTTGCTTGTGCGGCCTCACGTTCAGCTCGTATCTTGGCCAGGCGAGCAAGATCGGATTTAGCTTCATCGGTCTTGCCTTGGGCATGTAGCTTTAATCAGGGTGGCATAAGCGATGGATTGAAGCAAGATACAGGACACAATACCTTCCAATAACGCTCCTGTGCCTCCTTCTTCTCCTTCTGCTCCCTATGGTGCGAGAGGGATGGTTAGTAGATGACGTAAACGATAGCCAAGAGGAGTACCTCTCTCTACGAGACAGTTCTCTAGGTGCGCTCAAATCAGAAATATTCAGCTTCTTGGTAACGTGGTTCGGATTGACTAGATCTGCATCTTCATCGTCAGAACCGGCTTGCTGTTTCTGACCCTGCTGTTTCTTCAATGCCTTCCTCTCAGCACGAGAGAGTTCAGGTTGATTGCTACCAGTTGCCTCTTCTTCCTCCTCCTCGCTTTCTTCTTCTTCCTCTTCCTCCTCCTCGGACTCTTCCTCTTCATCAGAATCACCAGTACGATCATCTCTTCGACGATGTCTATGATGATCTTACTTGAGCGCACGTCTTGTACCGCGGGCGCGGTGCATACCGTTTCATGTCTGAAGCTGAGGGGACAGCGGTACCATCCTCATCAAGGGTCATAACCTTGCTACAGTGATTTCAATACCTGATCTTCCTTTAACGTTGGAAATGGCTCACCTGAAATTCCTACCGCCACCACGCTTTTGCTTGAATTTGCCTGTATGGTATAAGTGTAAGTGTATAGTAGCTCGCAGTACAGCTCTTCTTGCCTGATCCACGGACCATCGTAGTAGATATCAGTGACTGAGATAATGGGGAGAAGGAGAGACAAAGCTTTGCGACGCTAGGCGCTAGCGTCGTTGGCAGTGATTTCCACTTTCTGAGTTTGAAAAGGGAGTGCTTAACCTCCGACCATCCACTACCAGGCATCGTATTGCTCACCATGTCCACCATTCCCGCCAGGCTGGCTCAAGCCACTCAAACATCAGCAAATGCTACGGAGGCGCGAAAACGTGCTATCCAACTGTATCGAGACTGGTACCGCTCGGTACGCTATCTGAACTTCCTACAACGTACGGAGCGTCACGGTTTCCGGACTTAAAAACAGGCACCCGAAATCATCGAAATCTACACTCTGGGTATGTCGCCAGCTCAAGTTCGCCATGCCATTCGACAGAGGTTCGAAAAGCACCGCTACGTGACGGACCCACGTGCGATAGACGTGCTGTTGTTGAAGAGCAGGCAGGATTACCAGGAGACGATGAACTGTTGGAAACAACCCGACCATGTGTTGGGTATCTTGTTGAATGTGCAACAGCGGCCACAGAAAACGTTTATGCAGAAATTCTTAGAAGGTGAGTGCTACTTTGAATTGATGTTCTGCTCCTAGTCACCTCGGATTGTAGGGCGGGATGAAGAAGCTGTCTTACCTGCGGCGACGGGCGTTGTATAGAACCCTCGATAGTTGTTCATATCGCTGGTAACCACACATGACTTGACTCTTTGACCAATCATGGTTGCGTAAGATTGAATTGAAAGCACTATAGAGTACAACGGTGTCTAGTCGCGTCAGGAGAAAACTTGCCTGGAATCGGACACCCGCAACACCCAGGCCAGCTCCCTTCATGCGCGGCCGTACTGATCATCTTTACTGCAAATACAGGCTGACTTGGATCTTCCCTACGCATGGTTTGCTTGTCAATGACAACGTCCCAATGATCACCCTCTATCAAGCTCCCAAAGTTCGCGTTGCATGGAAAGCCCACTCTCGGCTCTAAATCAACTTACTGAGTCACCTGCAGCAACAGAGCAGTAAACTGAAGAAGGCAGGTCGACTTGTCCCTCCCTTCTCGTCGTCTAAGAGGCTCCACGGGGTTTCGGATCCGTAGCTGCGTTGAGGGCGGTACAGTTTACTGAGGTTCTATCCGTTCATAGGTGGATCGGGTTAAAGTCAGGGGGTGTGGCCTGAACCTGCGGAGAACATAGAAGCTTGAGCTTGAGCGCTCCTGGGACAGTCGAATCTACTGCAGAGATGAAGAAAGTGATGAGGTCTGACTGCGTATCACGTAGGACACGTTGAACAACCGCAGGCAATGTCCGGAGTCTAGAGTTCCGCCCCAGTTATGTTTGTCTGTGGCATGCATCGGATCAGACTACCTAACCCACCATGCCACGATGCACGTAGTAGATACGTGTCTCTCGGAGAAATGCATCAGTATCAAGGAGTACTCTCACTGTTGGAAAATGGAATGAGTAGCTTCAAGCTAGTCACGTAGATTGGCGCGAGGTGTACGATAGGGCATTATCAAAATATGTTCATAACTCACCTTGGACTCACCGGCAAGGTCAATTGCGTGGGCTGATGAGGGGAGAGTTCCCCAGTTACCGTTCCTATCGGTACAAGTCGTACCAATAGGGGTAATGACACTTATCACGCGTTGCACGTGACACTACGTGGGAAGTGTATAAAAGGGGTGCTGCGGGAAGCACAGCCTCAGAAGCGCCCTTTGTTCCGTACCAGAACCGGGGACGCGCGTCGAAGGACGTCACATCAACTTAGAGCTGTAGAGACTGAGCTGTAGAATTTTACAGAGTCAAACACGTCGCTCTTTTGATCATCCCTTTTGAAGACAAGAGTCCTTCCTTTGTGTCCTTGACCATCATGATCCCTCCAACCCTCTCACCGGAAGAGGCTGCAAACATTGCCAAGAACCAGTCCACCACCGCCCCTTCGTCTCGATACGCTTCATCGTCTATCAGTACCCGCCCTTCTGCACATCGTGCTGAGCATTCAGAACTGAGATTTGCACTGTCGAGTGGTCAACAGCATAATTTCAGTTCAAGACCCGTCCGTACTTTCAACGTTACCTCAAACTACCATGCCCATGGCCCGAATGTTCAGTCGAGTGTGTCTCCCTCCACAGCCGCGTCACAAGCCTTGCCAGAAGTGAAGTTTCCGAGAGAACCGAGCTCTCGATACGCTGTGGCTTCCAACACACCCCCAAGCCTCCCCTCTCCGTCTCCATCTACCCAGCCGCTAGGGCGAAGCACGTACATTCAAGAGAAACCAATGTCAGAAAGCCTTTCGCCCATATACCCCGATTTCGCCACCCTCGCCAGTAATTACGTGACCATGGTGAACTCGAACGATGATGCTGCTGTTGAGCATACCATTAATCCGGCTGACCTGACCTCCCCGGTACAGCACCCACTTCACGAGGACAATCTCCATGATGCCGTCGATGCGCGCGCAGGTCACTACGGGTCGTATTACTTCGATCCCTCCATGACAGAAGCTGACTCAGTCCCCCCGAATTCCGAGCACGCCGACCTAAGCGCCATGCCTCCGCCGCCAACCCCAGAATACGAGTATCTCACATCAGCTTCTCCTTATACCCCGTATACCTCGTTCGATGATGATCTCGCATCGCCATTGTTTATTGACTCGGCGTTACTCACCGAACCCACGATCGTCGACGCCGACGACATGCTGTTGTTCGGTGGTATCGAGGCAAACATCCATTCAGGGAATAAAGATGACTCATCTTCCGCTCCCGCGCCTCCGATACCCGACATGAGCTCTTGGTATATAATGGAGTCCCCTACCACCCCCTACCTCGACGATTCTACTCTACCCATTACGAGCACTAAGGAGACAATGGTAGAGAAGCCTCTGCCTCGTCGAAAGTCGATTGCGACGGGTACAAGAAAGAATATTACGCCTGACTCGCTTGTCCCACTTGATGCGCCAACTCAATCACGCAAGTACATCACTCCTTCAGCCACTTCGAAGAAGCGAGTCCCTGCATGCTTTGCAAGAAAACGTGCGAGGTCTCAGGCATTCGATAATAATGGTGACGATGATGACGACGATGATTTTGACGGGCGGCGTGACGAACCCCCTGGTCCCTCTGCTACAGAGTTGGAGCAGATAGAGTGGAAGAGACGACAGAATACCCTTGCTGCTCGGAAGAGTCGAAAGCGTAAGCTCGAGTATCAGCAGAGCCTAGAAGATAAAGTACAGGCCCTCACAGTGGAGCGAAACAGACTTAAACATCAAACCGAAATGCTGCAGAGTATCATGCAGAGTCACGGCCTCCCGTGTCCTCAGTTCAGTGACTAGTACACTTATTTATCTTCACCACTGTTCCAAGTTTCGGTCTCATCATCCTTAATACATCATGGACTGATTTCTACTCTTATGTATCTCTTGATATCTTGACCCGTATGCTATCTGTCTGTCGCATCTTATATATGTAGCCAACCTCCCTTCTTTACTACTGATTGTCTATACACTCAACCATTTGCTCCCTCCTCAGTCTCCTCGTCGTATCCATTATCTTCCACCTCCTTTCCGTAGAAACCTTGCTTACTAGTACCGTACACAGATACTATCCCAATCCCCCGAACAAAGTATAAAGTATCCAGAGCGGCCATTGTGTGATTCCAGGGAAGTGAATAGCTGCGTGCATTTGTGGCTGGATAGCTGAATACCTTTGAGTCACTGCGTTAGCCCATCAGTTTTTCCCTCACAAAGGTAAATGATCACAATTTGACAACAGGTATATCTCGGGACAAACCATGCCAATCGACCAATCTGCCGATCATTGGTTTTCACAGAGTTATACCAGATAAACAAAGGGAACATTTGTATAGGGTCAATATAGGACACCGATAAACCGATGAGGGTATACAGTGAATCCGGCTTTGCATAGCTCCAAACGTCCACTTGTGGCCATATTTCGAGGCGGGGACAGCCACAGTGCACTTTGACGATCGGAGTCCGACCGATCGATCAAAGATCTTCGTAAAGCCAGTTGATCGAGATCGAATGACCGAACCAAACTGCTCCGAAACCAGAACGGCGTCCCCACACAAGTCCTGGTCCCTACTGAGAACCGCACTGGTCTGCTTGCTAGAGTTATCTAGATCAACAGGGGCTTTTAGAGGCGCGGTGATTGCCAACAGAGGTGGCGAGTTTAGGCACAGAGCACCATGAAGAAACAGTCGGTCAATACAATCAGGGCTTGATATCTATGAATTACACATTTCAATTTGAAGCCTATGCTACACTACGATCCCCAAGTCAGCAAGGGAGATACATTATGGGAGGCGTGAAACTACTGACCAAGTGTTATTCAAACGCTTTCAGACCAACGGCTTAGCCTTGTACAGTAAGACGTATGCAGAGGAATCTTCGCCTAAAAGACGGGTTAGAGCTAATGGAAAGCTATGAGAGCGAAGAGGGAGACGCACCTCCGCCTTCCAAAGAAACAAGCTTCTCCTTCGGGAAGACAGAAACCTTCTCATCATCGAACTTATACCAATCATCGTCATCATCCACATCGTCAATCGAAGGCGGCTGCAAAGCGCTCTTCCTGACGAACCCCATGTAATGCCCTGCATCTGCAGCGGCACCCTTGTGCGTTACAATCGCTGATTCCAAGAAGATTCAAGCAATGAACCCTCTATATAACGGAAGAGAAGAGGGTAACTCACCGACAAGATCGTACAGCCCACTAACATTACTCCCCGTATCGTTCTTCACACTCTCGTCAACGAGCTTACTTAACTCCTCCCCTTCCTTCCTCCTATATACAATCTCAGGCTCCAACTCCCCTCCCTCCTCAGCAGCGGCTAACTGAGCAGCGCTGGCTTCAGACGATTCACCCTCAACGGCTGGTTGATTAGGCTGCAACTTGGCTTGGGCTTCCTTCTCCTTCTTTGCTTTGGTTCGCTTACGCCGCTGGCGTCGTTCTGACCGGTCTTTGTTGAACTCTAGGAGTTTGCGGTTGACGGGTTGGAGTTTAGCCTTGAGTTCATCGGTTGCCAGGTCCAGACCGTCAAGCTCGGTGGGGAACTTGACTCGGCGCTGCAAAAGAACAGTAGGTCAGTATACGGAGAGGGTGCGGGTACGGAGTGGGTAGGGCTGGATTCACCATAATCTTCGCCTTTTTATTGATCTCTGCTCTCCAAGCAAAGCGGACCATTTGGACCGTCAAATACACAGGAAGACGAGACATTCTTGAGCGTTGAGTGTACTGAGCCTGTCTACCTAATGAAGGGGACAGCTTCTCAATTTTCTGATCTAACGACTACGAAGGAGATGTAGCTTAGGATCAGTCTGAAGGAAATACGGGATGAATCGCAGGTATATTATTACGCACGTTCATGATACCAGCCATCAAGTAGTTGGTCGTATTGGTGATGTTACACTCGACTTTCAAGACACTTTCAGATCGAGTAGTAGGTGGCTCATCCGCTTCGTCGCAAGTCATACTAGATGAAAATGAGCAAGACAAACTACGAGCAATGACATTGGCAATGAGGTCTCACGTTCGAAGCATCTGACCCATCATATACTGTTCAATGAAGGCCTTGGACGATGTCGAAGTGGGCACAGAACTAGAGCTCTCATCAACCTGCATCGCCTCGTCCTGACCACTCGTTGGAAGGGTGATCAGAGGTGCTGGGGGGAGTCCAGGAACTTCACGCAAGGAGTTTAAAATCTGTCCATAACATTCCTCAGCATCTGAGAGAAAGACCGTCAGCCTATCAAAGTCATGAAAATAACAAGGACGTAGAAGGTACCCTGTTGCGCATACATCCTCCCGGCCAACATGCCCAATTTGTCACCCCCTCGAGCCATCTCGGCAAACTGTGGGTTCACTTGGCGAAGGACGCCTAAAAATGTCTGTGGTGTGACAGAGGATGTTGTTTGTCCCATTTGAGTGTATAGCGACTGGAGGGCACGAGCTAGAGGAGAAAGCCGCGCTGTACTTGAGGAGATGCTGGTGGAACTAGGCCCAGGGTTAACCGTCCCGGTCGTAATGCTTGATCCCGACGCAGATGGAGCGAAGGGAATTGGACTGGAAGTGGTACATCAAGAACATACACTGTAAGTCGGGAGACTGACTCACGCAGATGGTCCGCCCCGAAGGGCAACTTGGAGTTCGGGGATAGCGCGGAGGGCTTGCACAGATGCATTCATATAACATGTATTACCCAGGCTAAACCAGATGAGCAAAAGAACCCATTAAACACGGGATCGGCAACACTTACTTGACTAAACCAACTGGCATCGCGACCTGAATGACGGAAACACAGGGTCCATTGATGATGATCGATCACAATCGTTTGCAACGAGACTAGGTCAGGTCGTCTGTTTACGATATACTGTAGCAGAGACACGCACAGATGAGGCAAGTTCGCTATCATCAAGGTCTGTGCATCGCAATGCGTCGGTCAGATATTGCGCGAAGTCGAATAGACCAGAGGTCCGAGGCTGTGACTCACCCTCCAAGAACACAGTGGGTTTTTCTGGTGGCTTAGGCAGCTCACCGGCAGCGCCGATCACCATAAATGTTTGTCCCTACATTGCGTCAAGCGGATGTCTCAGTACCAAACTCTCAGAGGCCACGCCGTCCTCATCTTGCACCGCAAACCAAAGAAAACTCTAACCTCTTTTGGTGCAACCTTCTTCCAAGGCGTATCCTCTTTCAAGACACCTCCTTTGATCATGACTTTCATTCGATCCACTGGTACGCCCGTCACCTCGTAAATGGACTGCTTGAACGCAGATGGTGGATTGTCGACGTCAAGCTGGACATCGTATGTCTTCCCTGCGTGTTTAATGTGCACTGCGATGGGGACCATTTTCGGAGGCGGAGGTATAGTTTGGAGGGAGACAAGTTGGCGTGACGCGTTCTTTGTACCATACTCCTATCTCTTATAGCACGTGACGTATTACGCGTCCTCTTCTTTCGGGGCCGCCTTACAAGCGCTAGGGATTGCGATCGCGCATCAAAGCCAACAGCATGGCTTAGCTGCGCGCGTGCTCTACTACTTACGAATCCTGCATCGAACAGTGACCTAGGGAATGGATGACTTGCACCCATTGACCACCTTCTGGTGTGGGAATCTATTACGTCACTTTATCTGACGTAACTACATGTGTGACGTCAACACGTCACTAACACGCTCACAAGTCTGCGCAGCCTTGTGTCAGTTGCATTCAAAGGCCAGCTTTCTCCCTTGAACCACTACCATCACCATCCCCACCAAATCTTTTCATCGACAAAATGACTATCTAGTACGTCCTTGGTTCTAGCATTTTGACAATTTGAGCTCATTTCATCTGCAGTTATTCTTTGACATTCCTCCTGCTTGCTGCCGAGATGGGCACATTCTGCTTCCTTGTCGCACCACTACCGTACACGATCAGGAAACGGCTGTTCACGTTTCTCTCAGAGAGCGTCATCATCGCGAAGATTGCCTATGCGTTGAAGATATCATTTATGTGCGTTGTGCCTTCCTCCAAGACTTCGGTGTCATAGAGACCCTATATAGATTTGTCGCAATCCTCTTCGTCGATGCCGTCCAGCGCATGTTCAGGATAACAGCTGAATCTGAAGCATCCAAATCGGCCCATAATGGTGGCGTGAACGATGTCCGTACAGAAACCAACCTTTCAGCCAGGAAGTTCTAGTACGTTCCTTACATCCTTTCGTGGCCTGTTCGCACTAAACAACTTTTTCAGCGCTCAAAGAAATGTCTATTTGACTGGCTTCTGTCTCTTCCTTTCTCTTGTTTTGACCCGCACGTTCTATATCATGCTCGACCTCATCCATGCCCAAGAAGAATACGCCAAACTCAAAGCCAAGGTACAGTTCATACATTCGCTACGTTTGAAACGGCTAGTAACTCGCTCTTCTCTCGATTTGTAGTCTACTTCCCGAGGTGGCGAGTCAGTAGCCGATCTCAAGAAGAAAGTGGCCGCACTTGAAGCAGAAGCCCGGGATTTCGGTCGGTTCATTCACTCATAATTGCTCCAACAGTGTTTATTGTGGCTTTTAGCGACCTTGAAGAAACAATCATCTCAACAGGCAGCCGAGTATGATCGCTTGGCCACCGAGCTAAATACCCTCAAAGGTGACGTTTCCGACAAGAAGTTCGACTGAGAGTCATTCCTAATGGGGCCTGACTTTCACCGAAAACCGTCGAATACGACCTTTTTTGTCTGCTAAATAACTTAAACCGACTGTCTCTTCGGTGTTGCGTTCATAAACTACGCTGACCTCCTGTAATGGTGTTTGAAATGGAATCCCCTGCGAATAGGGTAAGCCGTTTGTAAGAGATGGTGCATGATAGATGATGATTACCCGTGAGCTGACTCACTAGAATTCGGTGGACTTGGTCTAAGATACGAGCCACTCCTCAGCAGTACTAGGCTGCTCTCATCAACCGCCAGTCCTCATACCTTGTTCTGGCGCTTCCATTCGACTTCTACTTTGACAAACATTGAAAAGCTGCTCCTTTGGAGGCCAGCTGCCCACCCTAGCGCGTAGTCCACTTACTGTGGGAGAGCTCACTCCCTTCTACTGTCATATCGCGCTGCTTCTGGATTGCACCAGACTCGTGAAACCACACCACTCTACGAATGTCCACGCTCCGCCTCTCTTGGCTTACACTATGGTTCGATGCTCCCACACGACTGCTTCTTAGTCGCGAGCGTGCTGTCCGTTAGAGATGCTCGCAACTTAAAGTGCGAAAGATATGCATCGTCGCTAGACTCTGCACGTCTCTTTCTTCATCTAGAAATATTCTAAGGCGACCTCGCTCCGCGCAGCGCTTTGGACGATGTCAGCGTCTCTCATCCTTCACAGTCTCTTTCTACTCACAGTCCTCATCTTCAATGCCTTCGGCGCTGCGGCACCCACCAAGAAAGGTGTTTCAGGCGCCGTGTTTGAAGACCTTCAACGTTATGCAAAGTACTCCGTTACCGCATATAAAGACTTGGAGGATTGTGTTAAGCCATTGAATAACACTGTCTTGCACAGGGTGCGTGGTATACTATATATGAGGGTGACTGTCTCCTCACCTCAGGCTGTTTGTGTTTGATATATGCAGTACGACAAGAAATCTACACAAGGGTTTCTTGTCCGTGACGACGCAAGGAAGGAGTATATCCTAGCCTTCAGAGGAACAGAGCCCACCAAGGGTGATGGTGACTGCTCAATTGGTTCGTCCATCGGACCAACCTGGCGGCCTTCGTACTGACATTACCATTTCCTACTGTATCTCTACCAAAGACCTCAACATCTGCAAGACAAACTTGAGCCTCCCACTAGTGGACAACAAAGATGGTGCCAAAATCCATACTGGGTTCCAAAAGGCCTGGGGATTCGTTAGCGAGCAAGTTGTATCCGACTTGATGAAGGAGCTACCGACGCGAGCTCCGTATCGTTTGGTGATCACTGGTGTGGCAGCAGTGACGCCCGCGGCAGACTTATGCTTACGGATGGAACACGATATTGTAGGACATTCTCTTGGTGGAGCGTTAGCCGCGGTGTCCTCTTTACAAATCAAGAAGAGCTTCCCAAATCTCGTGCTCAAAGTCTATAGCTACGGTACGAGGGGTCATCTGTACGCCCTACAACACTTGAATGACAATTGATTTGCCGTAGGAGCGCCTAGAGTCGGAGATCTCGCATTCGTCAAGAATATAGAGAAGGCACTTGGTCCAGAAAATATATTCAGAGGTTGCTTCCTTCAAGAACCACCCAGTATCTATGCTAACTAAACAACTAGGATCCAATTTACAAGGTGATTTCCGCGGAAGAGCCCCAGTAACCTCTACTTCCTCTCCTAACTTGCCATGATTTCCTTAGATCCGGTATCTTTCCTTCCACCTCTGCTATTGGGGTATCGCCACTTGTGCGTACGGTTTTCCATTATCGGTATCATGAGCTTATGCGAATACTTACTCCCTTATGCTTATGCTGTAGTGGCACCGGCTACTGGCTATCCACAGAACCTGGTTTGTTATGACAACCGCTAGTCGGCCCCCAATGATTCTTATTCAAGTCATGTACGAAGCATCGGCAGCTAACGTTATGATTTGCACACACGGAGAAGACAAGGACGAAACGACTGATAAGACGTGTGATAACGTTCCTCGTATGTCTTTTCAGCCTCGCCTCTCCTGATGGCTAACGCGTAATTGTGGTTATTTAATTTTTCTGCTGGTCAGTGGTGGTCAACCCAGCCAACATTGGTCAACACAGCTCGTTATTTGGCATAAGTATAGCATTTCTTTACCGACCGTTTTCTCATAATAAGACGTTCTGACTTCTATTCCCACTTGCATAGGTACGAGCAACGCCAAGCAATGGTGTGGTGGAGGAAGTTCAGTAAGCACGACAGGTGTTGCAAGACCTGCATCCGGTAAAAAGAGTCCCACTGCGACACGGAAGTCCAAGGCAAAGCCTTGAGCCCGCTCCCACCAGGATTTTGTCCGCATACACGAATGCTGGAATGGTACAACTCGAGTCCCACCTCTATAAAACAAGCAGGGGAACACTACATTACACCAATCTTAGTCTATGGGTATCTTAGTGACTAGTGGCGACTGCATATCATATAAGATAACCCTACACCCAAAAAAACCGTCCAAATAACTGTATATACAATATATCCACAATTATGCGACATATATATACAGCAGAGCCCACGAAGATCAGATGGTGCATGAAGATTGGCCAACGTTAACCTGATTTACTCCTATCATAACTGACCCACGCGATGCAAGGGGAGAAGGTGCTGTCCTTCACTCCGGGGTCGTCCTTGCCGAGTTCGTCAAACTGGCAGCCGTATAGTAAGACGTCCCCAACGATGGTTGCGTATCAACTCCTGTTCCCGAAGATCCCATCGTCCCCGCACTCCCCGTCCGTGGTCCCTCTACTTCTCCAACTTCCGAAACTCCTGCCAGCAAAACAACACTACCACTTCCACTACCAGCAGGGCTTCCCGAAGCCAACCTATCCGTAACCAATCGCTCTGCGGCGACAGATAGACTATTTGAGCGACTAGGGGGTTCACTGATCGTTGAGAACGTATTCGCTCTAGTTGGCGGTCTACTGTTGATAGAATTTCGCGGTGATACAGAACTTCGTCGGTCTTGTGCGGATAGTATACTGCCGGCTTCCCGAGACCCTATGGATTCGATCGTTGGCATACGCTTAACGTATGTGCCTAGGATATGGACGTGTTCTTCGGATGGTCGGGGTCTCCCATATGCATCATACGTCGCCATTGTCGCGAGGTGATTCTCTGAAGGACGAGGTGGCGCAGCTCCAGGAGGTAGCCCTGTTAATGTATCCGGCTGGGCGTACATCATCCCCTCTTCAGTTTCACGATGTATCTGGGTGATTGCGGCGTTGTAGCGATCGTAGAAGCTATCCATAGATGGATCAGTGTGATCTAGTTCAGTAGAGGAAAGTTCCGAGGAGGATCGGCGGAGGGAACTTGAAGACGCGCGATGTCTTGAGGACGAAGCGAGTGTTGCATAGGAACCTTGATGTATATTGTGGTGTGAAGGGGTGGTGATTGTTGGATTTGAGTCGGAGAGTAGTTGGGTGACGCTTTGTCCACGTCCGTGGCCGTGGCGGAGTAGTAGTGGACGAGGTAGGTGTCCGGGGCGGCGTGTTTTCTGGTATGCGATGGATGCATAGAAATGCAATATCTGGGGGGAACATATTAGTGGAGAGATCTTGCATAAAGCGGGGGGACTCACAATCAGGGCAATAGTAAGGAAAATGCGTACCAGCGCAAAAGAGACCCACGTCTCCCATGTCCATGGAGTACATTCGGACTTGGAGACCGACCAAATAATGTCAATGTCCATATTACACCGTTCTAAATAAGCAATGTCCGGCTGCTTCAAGTCCCTCCAAGCAATCACCAATGCAAAGTTAACGATGGCTGGTACTAAAAGCAGGAAATGTGACAGTCCGTGTAACGAAGTCCGCATGATGAACTGAAATCGAAGTGGAACGTCGTGGAACATAAGATAGGCCTTCAATAGTGAAAGAACTTCGGCTGAAAGAAAGACGGCGAGGGAAACAGAGGTTATGGCACCCAACGAAAGAGCAGTCACTTGACCACGAAAGGAGGTGAAGACGGTGTAGGCAATAAAGTAGCGAATAAGGGTGTATATTGTCCATATCGCTGTTGGAGAGAATTAGCCAGCAGCCGGTAGTGACGGAGACTGTATGACGCACCAACTATAAGCTCGAGCAAGCGCTTTACTAAACGTAGCCTGCGCAGGCGACGTCGAATCGCCATCTCCATATATCCCTTCGCCTCCTCGATACCTGGGGGGTCTCCGAACAGATCCAGCGTATTATCGCGCGACGAACGTGGCATATCTGGATGTGATGGTTGATGAGACAACAATTCGTGGTATGTCATGGATGACTCGGAAGCTGTGTTTCGCAGAAGTGGCTCGGTAGGATGTGAATCTGAGGTGGTCGTTCGAAGAGTGCCGTTGGACGCTGTTCTGTTGTGCAACTGGTGACTCGAGTCCTCCGAAGATTCTGGGACAAATATGGCATTATGAAGATAGAGCGCTGCAGCCATGCTACAGCAAGCCGATATGGGTGGTGTGCGTCGTCGCGTGTAGGTTCCCTATTAAACGAACCGAGAACCATGCAAAGCAGAGATGTGGTCGTGATGTGGTCGTAGAAAAGAGTCGTGAAGGAGAAGAAAGACGACGGCCACGTCAAATAAATGTGGGCCTGGATGAGAATGAGCAAAATCGAGGACGTCCAACTTTTGCTGCTCGGTTCGACTTCTATATATGGCTTTGACAGATCGAGCGCCAGGGCGCCTGCAGCCTTCTTCAGCCTTCGTCCCGTTCAGCCTTCGTCCGGAATCCGGATGCACATCTGCGCCTTTCCTGCCGAGTAGACATGCCTGGCTCTCCGAAAATCCTGCAGGATCAACATTGAATATCGGGCTCTGAGCTCCGAATCGAACCTGATCAACAACCTAACACCAGCTTATCACTGTGGCCCATCATGATCACGTCAGTCCGCCCGCCTCCATGTTACTGTGTTTCTGCTTGAACGTGACTCTATACAGAGGTAGTACCCATCAGGGTACTTGCCGCTACCATCATCTCACCTAATTATGATCGTAAGCTGGTACTCGGATCCACCATTCCTACAGTTGCAGTTGGGTGTTGTTCAGGTTCCCCTTTTACTTACGGTTGAAACAATTTCATACTCCTCGATCTCGCTGGGCTTGAAAGTGGGATGTAATAACTATCATTAGCAATGTTTGTTCTTAATGGTCGCGCTACTAAGAAGGCCGCGCCCGAATTCTCCCATAGTACTAGTGCATGCTCGCAAAAGAGGTACATACTGGCTCCAGCGTTCCTTGATCAGTTACTGACGGCCTTGCAGATACTTACAGTAGGTATCTCACGCAGGCAATTCTTGGTTCCAAGGTCAACCATTCTGGTCTACTTCGTTTCGGTTCTCTTCAGCCATAGCCACCGAGTCTGCACACTATTTCCGCGGCCTTCAGTGCATACTGCCTGCCCCATTTGCCCTCATTCGCCCGCCATACAATCATTTGTACAACATTGCTGATTCGCGCGGGTAAACCAATAAGTAAGTTCCTTGACAACAGGATGGTTCTATAGAACTTTCGATGACTGGATTTCTATCACGGCATCTTCCCCTTGGGTGGCAAGTTTTCATTTGCAAATTTGCGAACTCACATACTTATGTACTCAGGAAACACTCTCTCCTAGCTGTACATAGCAGCCCTAGACAGGGTTGGCGTTGACGTTGATCCATTGATTAAAAGTCGGTATCGCCACATGGCCGAAGGAACGCGATCGCACAGTGGGTTCATTTGGGGTTCCTCACCGTGAGATTGGTGGCTTGTCCCAATCCAGACAGGCAATTTGCGCTCCACCGATGGAAGTCTTGTGTATCCACAGAATACCCACCACCGTCTTATCACCTTACCGGCATCACTTTCCCGACTTACTGCCTTCCGACTTATTAGACTTTCATATCCTGCAGAATACCTCACTTGACCTTTCCAGCGATTCAAGACGTATGTCTCTTTCTCATCACTGCTGCACCTCAACTCCGGATGCGCTCTCGTGGGAGGAAGTTATTGAGACATAAGATAATGATGATCTAACATTGTGATGGCCAGCTTCTGAGGTTCCTTACTGATTTAAGGCTCACTCTCTTCAGCGGCCAAATCTTGGTATCAGGGCGTCGGTATTTTTGTTTCTGCGCGCGGAGAGGCTATATAAACACCATGCAGCCGATTTCATGTCCTTCTTTGACCCCCTTGTGTCTTCCTCCCTTTCCCTTGCCACGCCTACTCCCCTCGTCGCAATTTCGGAGGAATGGCGGATTCGTCCCTGGATAACACAGTCGGGTGGACCTTCACAGGGACAGTGGTCACGTCCATGTAGGTCCTTACTAGCACCCTTGACGCCGTTCCCCCAATTAGTGACTCGATGTCAGTTTGTTCGGTGTAACCAACCTTCAGGTGTATTACTATTACACCCGATATCCCAATGATCTGTTGCGGATAAAGCTCAGTGTGAGTGTCGGTCTATCTCCATTCGCCACTATTCTCTTGCCAATGCTGAGGTCTTCTTCTTGGTTATATAGGTCCTTTTATTGTGGTAACGCAAGAAAATACCAGGCCCTAAAGCTCTGTTAACACGGTCTGTGTAGGTGCTTAGATGCCGTCCATCTCGCGATGACATCGCACGCAGTGTATTATTATCTTGTGACGAGGTTTGGTCAGTTTCAGGCTCTCCCTTTTGTTGTATGGTAAGCCACCATATCATTACAATGATCACGCCTGGCGTTACTAACTGACAGACCTTTTCAGGAGCATGAAGACTTCGATAAGCCTCACAGTCAGTTCTCGTCCTCATCCTCCGATTGCTACGGTAGAGCTGAGCCGACGTAGATTATTACCGTCCTTGTTGTGCAGCTGTAAGTCTCTGATTTAGTCCCTGGATCTCTGATTTTTTTTTTCAATTTTTGGTAGATTATACACCATTCGCGTCTGGAATCGTACGTGATCGTCTACATCGTCCAACGCCGGCCTTCTAATTGGGTGCTCTCAGTGGGTCGCCATTTCCAGCACGTAGTTCTTCCCGTCGTCTTAGTCAGCCCATGCCACTCCTTCCCTCCTACATTGAATGCTTACAATGGGATACAGACCGTTGTTCTCTTGGGTGGCATCGGCATTGGCGCTTGTGAGTGTTCTGTTCCTATTTTTGTGCGCCGAGCTGATTTTTTTGGTTCAGTCGCCATTAATGAACTGTGAGTCACCACTTGAGCTTCTACAGAACATTCCATCATTCTTGTCTTTTGTAGCAAACATGATATAACATTTATCCAAATCGCACATCAGGAAGCGGTGAGCTTCTTCCGCCCGTCATCAATGAAACCCTAAAGTCATCGTGCTCGCAGTTCGTAGTATACCTCGCCTTGGGATATGCCACTTTCAATGACTTCGCCATCGCCATCCCTCTATGCTATTACCTGCAACGAGGGCTCTCGGGCTTTTCAAAGTATGTTATCTCAATCACTTCCTATCATTGCTGGATTCTCAGCCCCTGGGGAAAGAACGAAATCGATGATATCGAAGCTCATACGATACTCTATTGCCACCGGTTTAGCGACTAGGCAAGTCGTGTGCACCGAAGTTTCTACCGTTTTGATTTCTGATATACAATCCACTATATCAGCGCATGTTCGATGTTTACTGTGATTATCGTGAGTCCGCCTCAGAGTTCGCGCTTCGACCTCGTCATATCAATCTCAGTTCCTATGTTTTAGTTTTCCATCAAACCGAACACAATGATCTATCTTGCACTCGAGTTTATTCTTGGTGGGCGTAAGTGTAGTATTGGGTCCTCTGATGGTCAACATTCATCTGATATCCCCCCCCTTCACAACCTATAGTGTATGTGAACTCGTACCTGGCTATGTATGACCTCCGATCATATTCCACTCAAAACATGACTCACAACTCACCCTCTTCCCAACTTCAGGCTTAACACAAGGAAACGCACAAGGCATGTTGAGGGTGACACCACTCTGAATCAATCGCATCCAACACCATTATCGATAAACGTCAGCACATATACACATGTATCCGCTGATGGCTTAGAGCACATAGAGCTAGGGTACCCGAAAAGCCCTAACGACGTGTATGTAAAAGACTCGCCTCGATCGCGTAGCTCGAGAGGACTGTCCCTTAAAAGAGGTGTATCATAGCATGGTAAGTTGTGGTACTTCTCGGATGATGGCATTACATGATCAACTCGACGCTCTAGCCTGAATCTTCATTTGCGTTTGGATGTGCGCTTTTGGCTTGCGTCGAGTCACATATGCACATATTTGGCTAGAGTAGACTATTGCTTTGTAGGTTCGGGTTCGTAGAAACGTAGAATACCAATGCGGGTTCCACATCTGCTGCTTCGAAGGTTGCGCGGAGTCTGAATTGAAGCTAGCAAATCGGCAAGTATAAACTCCGATACGCGTCCCAGCTTGGTTCAACAATTATGGCAGGTCTCAATATTTCGAAGTCGATCCACTAATTCGTTCTAGCCTCGCTTGCGTTTCTTGACCGCTAATATGCCCTACATTGACGCTTCATGCTTCATGCGACACAATGGCTAGTCTTACTGGATACAAAGATTTCTGGAGGCTTGTCTTCAAGTTGCACAACATTTACTTGGAACCTTGCTATTGCCTAAACTTCAGATTTGGAGCGCTACGGGGCACAGCGTAGCGACCCGACTATACTCAAATGGGACATCCCGCACGGCTTGCCAATGCATGCCCCAAATTGACTGATGCTATATGGACACAGCTGACGGGCATCGGGCGACGCCTTCCGCTGACCGCCTTTGCCACTACTATCACTTCACTAATATCGACGCACCACAGCTCCTTCACTCCATGTATTTCAAGGTTGCTCCTCAATCATATTTGGCTGAAAGATCTGCACAGGTAGAGGCACGTTCTACGCGCTTCTATTAGTCTACGCAGCCGGCCTCCGGGTGAGTCTGTTCAAACCTGTTTAAGCCCACATCCCCATCGCACGTTCCTTATATTTCTGCGATCGTCGCAGGCTCTAGTGCGGCTGATCTGATCAGGTTGTGATGTATAA
This sequence comes from Pleurotus citrinopileatus, assembly GCA_017312325.1. Classification (NCBI taxonomy): domain Eukaryota; kingdom Fungi; phylum Basidiomycota; class Agaricomycetes; order Agaricales; family Pleurotaceae; genus Pleurotus; species Pleurotus citrinopileatus. The sequence continues at coordinate 1,152,794 of BHFW01000002.1, forward strand.
GAAAAACGGTGTACGGAAACATGCTATTTGTGTTCGGCGCTTCTCTACGACTCTCTTACAAGTCCATCTTCAACGAACGGCCATTCCATTGCATGATACCTTCTACCTAGCGAGTAATCGGATGTCATGAACATGAACGCTGAATCGCGCCCCCTATTCCCAATGGTCCAGCCGTTGATCACGTACACGAGCACCTATATATAGATGCTGTACATGGGTGATTAACGCTCGCCTGCCTTGTTCCTCACCCTTTTAGTATTTCACAGAATGGGACTCATGTCTACGCTAAATTGCATACCATGTTCGACTGGCTGTTCCTTACTACCCATCAAACCCCCACTCCCAGTCATGGACCCGCTTTCCATCGCTGGGACGGTCCTGTCGCTTGTCGATGTCGCTAAGAAAATCAAAGAATCCGTGTGCAAGGTACGTCATATCGAATGCTTGGAGGTCCTTCCCTCATCGAGAAATAGGTCCCGAAAACCCGTCACCACATGCGCAATGCGTCCGATGATATACTCGCGGACTTGAACGCTCTCCATAACTTCTGCGAAGCACATAAAGCGGCCCTTCAATATGCAGCCGAACTCCAGGACTCTCTCGATAGCTTAAAGAGGTCAGTACCTCTATCCCCGGAGCTGGCTTTCCTTAATTGAAGGCCCATGTCTCCACAAGTCAACTCATCTTTGTCTCGGACAAGTGCAATCGAGTATTCGACGTCCGATCCAAGGGTCCTTTCGGAAAAGTTAAGCATGCGCTATGGACATGGAGAAACGGCGACACTATTGAAGCTGACGTGAAGCGCTTGAGGGAGAGCGTACAGGCATCAATGAACCGTATACAGGTTGGTTCTTGTCTCTTACCGTTACATTCGCTGAGTCGGATGCTGACCCCTGCAATGGCAGCTTTATGTCTCTGCCCGAAGCGAGATGGCAATTACTCAAACATCCCAGAACATGATTGTGCTGAAGTCCGATCTACGCTCTCACATCAACCGATTCGATGTTTTGTTCGGGGAGCGGATCAGTGAGCCTAATTCAACGGAGTTTGCGAATGTACGTGGCAGCCAGTCCTCTTTCGCTTTATTTAACGCCTAACTTTCGACTCACCAGGTACTTAATTATAGTGAACCAGATACTGTTGACCAGCAATATCTTCAATTCAAGCTTCAGTCAATAGTTGACGCTCTAGAGGGGTGGTCACTCACTGTCGTTGATCCTGGACCATGCAGACCCATTAATAATCGTTACATTCGCGTCAACACTCCCAAAGAGCACATGTCTATCATGGTATCCACCTTGGCCCCAGCATGGCGAGTTATCACTTCACTCAACTCACGGTCTACGACATCCTTCGTGTCTCAGTATCTCGACCCCATACTTGACCTTGCGTGCGATGTTATGTATCGTGGACTTGATCACATTGTCTTCCGGATTTTTGGCTTCGCAGCCCGCATGCTGCGCCAGCTAATCCGTACTCATGATGATGACCAACTTCTCTTCTATTTATCCTGGGTGCTGGTCCAGCAACAGTATATATGCCCTCCCGGCGCAAGACAAGTTGCAATTACTCAAGAAAATGTAGCTGTCCGTAGGAAGCTTCTTCGATCACCGAAGAATACCTTCCCTCGCTCGCTACGGCTATATTGGCTACACCATTCCCTCTCACGCCTAGCCTACGCTTGTTACTGCATTGAAGATCCAGACCAAGCCATCTACCATTACCAAGAGGCACTCCAACTAACGGACACGGCCCATCCAGACGACTACGATGAATACATACCAATTAGCTGCGAGCTCGAAGGCCAATATTCCTTCGTCTTCCAGTCCGCGCATTCATTTACCCATGACTTCGCATTGGCACAATCTACTGCATATGGGCTATCACTGTATGCTGGCTCTCTTCGGGTCCTTGGTCGGTATAGGGAAGCCTACTACGCCGGAAAGGACGCCATGACAATTATTCGCGCCTTGGAAGCTCGCGCGCAGGAACTTCCAAAGGATTTCAACTTGTTGGGTCATCGGGTCCGATGGATTCAGATCCACCTTCCATCATGGGTAGATATTGTTCGCAATCCTCAACCCCAAGTCGAGGGTGAGGTCGAAAACGGTAACAGATTTTCCGAAGTTCAGGAACTCGCTAGTGAAAACGTGCTCCCCGACGAAAGCAGGTCAGTCGGTCAGTACAAAATCCTTCATCGGTACTAACGATATTTCAGTGATGCCGCAAATGGTCCGGTAGAGTGGGGAATAGCACTCTGAGCTGAATGCATGGTCCATTCAATCATTTGACTGTCTCTGTCTCGCTCCGTTGCATACCCTTTGATACCCACCGTATAATAATCATTCCGAACTCATAGCAGCGAGTGTCTCCTAATTTGAGCCACTTGACTCATCAGGTCCGTCTAGTAAACGACCCCTCGACCAGTCAATCAAATCCCGGCGACTTGGCCCGGAATCGTCAGCGTCTTACTCCAGGTATACATCTGAGGGGTGACAAGGATTGTCCTCATATAAGCAAGCCTTGCTCTATTGGGGGTACAAGCCTTCTTATCTATAGCTCAGATGATACCTTTGATGATGTCCGCGGCTAAGTGGCGTTAACCGCTGTGAGAAGAGGAAATGATGACCCGCGCACCTTGCTCCGCGATGGCATAGACGGTTGCTGAGATGGGCATGGTCAGTCCGGCAAATTATCATGATTGATAGGGTCATTTACCCTGAGAATGAGAGCAGAAATGCAAGGGTATGATAGACATATCAACGACACGGATATTTTGAGTACCGTATACCTGAGATAGGGAACATTTAGGAGGCATCGAAAAGAAGAGAGAATGGTGCATGTTACCTTAAGTTTCGAATCCACAACACCATCCTCGTCGCGAGGGCGCATCCCGCAAGTACCAGCCGGATCTGCGTAGCATTGAGACGTGTGAATTTGTTATAAGGAGGATGGGCGAATTACGGAATGTAGACAGAACATTCTTTTTGATCCAGGCTGCGCTCAGTTCAGCGAACATCACAGATTTATGGGTAGGAACGCTTCTTACTCTTAATATCTTCGTCACTCCGCACAGAAGGTCCGGGGTTGAGTTCACTACCTGCATGGTTGTGGACTGATTAAACGCAGAATTGCTAAGGAAGTTGGTGGCAGCCCACCTAAGACTTCAGAGAGTGGTGGTGTTTGGGCCAGCTTACGACAGAACTTCACGATTTCCAAGAGTACTTGGAGGTCTAAACATGGCGAAGTCAGTGAACATACAGGCTAGGTGTGCAAGTGTTACCAATGTCTTCTTCAAAATAATGTGGGTGTATAGCAGGACTTTTGGTAGGATCGTTGGACCTGGCATGCTTTGTAGGATGAGGGAAAGTTCCTTAGAAAGCTCATCCCGTTGAAGACTCACAATCGTTCCCCGTGAAAACAGATGGTTCGAGGCAGCCAAAATTGTAAAATAGCGTTTTCCTAGGGCCGGAGGATCTGGAAAGGAGGATATGTTATGAGTAAGTATATACGGTGGCCAAATGCAGCTTACTTGGGGAAGACAGGTAACAAGGAATGAATACTGTCTCACATCCAGGAGAACCCGTGTCAAGCCTTTCCATCTGGATGTCATATTGCTTAAGCAGGCTTGGGGGCATGTTGGTCACTGCTGCGATTCGCTCCTTCATCGCGTTTTGTATCTCCTGATATCTGTCAGAGAGACGTGACAATGGATTGAAGGAGAGTCCAGAAAAACCCATAGTGAACAATCCCTTTCCTTGTGGCCTTTTGTCTCAGGTCAGAGGCGATATCAGGGTAGAGGATTGAGGAGATACCTCAGAGCCAAGTGCTTTGCAACTTGGCTTGGGTCTTGGAGAATATCGAATGTGTCCCCTGGGACCTCATCCGCAATTTCTAGAATGGAAAGCGTGATGACTGGCACCCCATCTAAGTCCAACAGACCCACCATACGAAACGCCGATAAATATGTGCTACGAACGTCGCTGAAGACATCGACAGAGCCAACGACGAAGCTCAAGGACAAACCTCCTGCAAATTTTCCCCAACACCAGGAAGCTCGACTTTCACAGGGACTCCAATGGTTTTCAGCACGTCTTCTTTACCGATTCCAGAAAGTTCGAGGATTTGAGGAGTCTTGGTTGACCTAGCGGAGGAGTTGAGCAGCGAATAAGAACAGAGGAAGCCGAGACAGACCCTGCACAAATGACGACTTCGCGCCTAACACGCACGATATGGTTTAAACCGTCAACACAGAACTCCACGCCGGTCGCAGAAGCCTGGCCGGTTTCGGCGATTTGGAGTACAAGTCTGTTTACATTCGCTCTGACAAGGACTTGGAAATTGGGTCTGTGTTTGTTTGGTTCGTAGTATGCCTATCAAGGGTTGATTGGTGATCAAGGAATTGCGATTCAGAGGTAAACACACCGAAGCTGAGTACGTTCGATGTTCCGTTTTTGGGTCGACCGTATTGGGCGTATGGAATGCTCCATCCGGCTAAGATGTACGCATATTAGCTGCAAATATCTATCCTCAGAATTGACATACATTTCCTGACATCTGCATGGCACGAAATCAATGAAGGGTTGAAAGGACAATGAGTTAGAGTTACGGGATGCGGGGCGAAAGGTACGCCTAAATTCCTGAGTGACTACATGAAGTGGTCGGTAAATGTTCCATAATCCATGTGAGTGATAGCACACCTGTGCGGCTTTGAGCTCGACATCGAGGATTGTTCGCCTGTGTCCAACGACGAGAGGCCCTTAGAAGCGAGTGTAAGGTAGAGCAGAGAGCATAGTCAGTGGATTGGTACCCACCGTTTCCAGTGGTTGCCCAATCTGACGGGGCTATGCCCCGCTCTGCAAGGTCTACCTGGGGAATCGATATGTAACTAAAAGCGTTGCTTTAGTTGTGCTTTACGACATAGCGACTTTCGAGTTTCACTCACTTCTCCGCTTTGGCTACGTAACGAGTATAGTTCTTCCAGTTCCAGCCTGAGTTCCCCTATGTGTTGCTGAGTATGGGCCTCCAGCCAGGAACGGGACGATTATATACAAATCTTTCAAAATCTGCTCGGTATGTGAGCAAATGCTGGTTATACGCTATTCAAAGTATGATTGACCATCTATGTCTGAAGCGGCAGGTTTGGTCCAGCACATGAAGTTGATAGCGGAGGAGCCGCCTAATCCTTTGCCACTAAGTAATAATGAGGGTACTGGTGCCGATAACAACACAAAATGTTACTGACATATGCCATGGAAAGCGGGTATTGGAACAGTACTCTTGCTGCGTCTATGTGCGATACATCAATGTTGAGACTACCATGTCCAACACAGGATCGTTACTGTTTCAAGGTTCCAATCGTAGTTTGGGTTGCCAAAGTGGGCTCCATACTGGGATGTCGTTCGAATCATGTCATCGTCTAGATTGGCTGCCCCAGCTTCGAGGACGAGGACGGTCACTATGAGAAGCATGGATCGGTGAGATGAACTACGAAATCCAAGAAATGTTGCCCGAAAAAAGAACGAAGGATGTACCACTCGGATCTTCGCTCAACCTAGCGGCTACAACCAAGCCAGCGGTCTAGAAAGATAGCTCAAGATACCCGATAACGCATGAACAACTCGAGCACTTGCACCACCGCCTGTAAGGATCAAGATGAGTTGTTGGCTGATAGGCCGGCTAACTGCACACCTGCTATCACGTAGTCAAATGTTCTACCAACAACGTCGTTCAATGTGAGGATAGGCATGTTGGAATCGGCGCTGGGAGTAAAGAGGATTGGGCAACGAATACGCTGTAGAGATGCTTCTTGAATATGTAAAAGAAGCTTGCTTAGGTCGGGATTGCCCGCTGGACTGCGTTTCGAAACGCTGGAGGCATCACGATGATCATGTCTCGTAAGCTTCGTCTGCGTGTTGTTTGCTACGTCTTATCGTCTTGGGCTTGGGAAATACTTGGGAAGTTCCTTTACGAGTTAGGACGCTGCGAGCGAGTACATAAGACCAAAGTTGTGTCAAGAAGCCGTGAGGCACGACAATTCTTCTGGGACGGTCAAGATGAATAGCAGGCAGGGCAGGCCGGTGGACCTCATGTTCAGAGAACGATGCCAGCTTCAAACGGTTTGATTGCTCTACCAGAAGCTCAACTTAGCCAGCATTGGAATTATATTCAAAAGCTACTTTCTCTTCCCAGCTCTGGGTTTGGGGAAATTCACGGGTACCGTCAATACTGCTCTCTTCGTATCCTTTGCGCTCTCGGGGAGCCCAAGCCTAGCACGGTCACGTTCGGATAAAACCGATATCTTGCAACCTTGTCGAAGTCAAGTAATTGAGAAACCACAAATGATGTGATATGGTGGAAGGGGAACAAACCTAAAGTCTTAAATAGTTGATTGGTACTGCAAAAAGGGGATATCAACGAGGGGTGTCACATGCTATCCATGAGATTAGCGCACTTCATAATGGAGATACTGAGATCTTTCGCGATGGCAGTAGTGTCGGAGGCATAATCATCTACTCGTAGACAGAGAGCGAACATGTGTGTGTGAAGCTTCGTTTGCGAAGTTGCTGTCATCGAGTGCCTATGGGTCGTCAATTATCAGCATAGGTGGATGGGAGGCAGAGGAGCACACTTTGTTGAATTTCTGCTGGTCTCAGTGAATCTTGACAGCAGACTATCCAGCACGACGCTTGGTATCGTCCCCATCTTTTCTTGTGCCGCATCTTTGCTGATGCCTTCAATTCCAGCGCGTTGGAAGGTAATTCGGAACAGCATCATGGAAGATATGTAAAACAAGGTCCGTCTGGTGAAGGAAGTTAGATTGAATGGAATGTATATCACTGGTAAACCATACAGTGTTCTCTTGCCTTGTTTTCCCTCAACCCCAGCTCTGCCTTCCGTCTGAACGATCCGTTCAACATGTTTATTTATCCACGAACTGTACTTCCAAGGTAAAATGGCCTGACGCTCCTTCATGCGACTTCCCGTGCCCAAAGCGATAAGAGGTGCAATTGCTGAGCCAAGCGCTTTCCATTCAACCTCGGGTATGATATCGTGCAGTTTATAGATGTCGGCAGGATCGGTGGCTGTAAGTGAAAATGGGGGTATCGGGCGATTGGCATTGGCGACATCCTGAGCTTCTTCTGATGGACCAGCATTGTTATCAAACTAGGACCAGAACGCATGGAACAGGGAGGGCATACCTTTGCTAGTCAGCCCTTCAGCTCCTTTGTCGATAGAATCGACGATATGCGTGACAACGCCTTTGACAGCGTCGACATCCACCTTTTGTCGTTCGCGCTGCCGGATCTGTGCTTTGGCTTTCTTTGTGCCAAATGATTCTCCAAGAGCATTCCTCGCGTCAAGATACGGCAAAATAGTTGGTGGTGGCGATGGAAGAGACTTCAAAGATTTTACTTCGTGTTTGAGGAAATGTACAGGCGTCGGATTGAATTCTCCGTCGACCACAGGAGAGAAGAGTTTGGTGGTTCGCGTCGAGCGGTCGTGGATAGCAACGATGTACCTGAGCCAGCAGTCTTAGGCCAGATATGAGGCAGTAGTGGAATGATGTTGTAACTCACCGACATCCTGGGCTATTGCCTTCTTGACTAAATGACGAAGAGAATTCCACTGAAGAGGTTTCCCCTGCAATCATCACCTTCCCGGGCTCTTCACTATGTGTTTTCCTCTTCTTTCCATATACTTTGAATGGCGTGGAATGAGGTGGATCTAGCGAAGGTGTGCTAACTGTTCCCAAATAAATTGCCCTCCGACGGGGTCATGAATCAACAGAAACATACCAATGACGGGACCGGGCGCTCCGGCATCTGGTATGTCAAATGAAGAGACCTGGAACGTCGCGGTGGCCTCTGAATGCGAGGCGGCGCGTTTTCGCTTTTTGGTAGATGCATTCAAGGTCGACATCGTCGCGGATGATGTGGTCGCTGAAAATTATTGGGCGCCAATCCTTTGCCTCCTAAACCTACATAGAGTTTCAAGCAGTCTCTACATTTCAACGGCCCATACATATCTGGCGTACCAGCCTTACAGGGTTTGGCCAATATCTTAATCCATTGCTCTGGGGGAACGTATCACTCTTCAACGCACAAATTGGCGGTGCCCTGCCTCCAACAGGTACGCCATATCTAGGCGTTGTGTTGCATGTTGGGACTGACAAACCCTTCGCTCGTAGATACACACACTTTGCATTATTACAACTTCGAATGGCAAGGATAGCCAGGCAGAATAAGGCCAAAAAGCCTAGCAGGACCCCAACGCCTGAGTTGGGGCCCGAATCCGAGAGCGACATAGAAGGGGGAGGCCGCACAATCCCGTCTCCTCCTCCCCCAATTCTACGAGGCTCTCAACAAATGAAAACAGAGCCATCCGTCAAGGATGATGATACTATTATGGAGGATACGGTGGGCAGAACAAGGGTTCGTGAACCCGTCGTACCAGTTCGCAGTAAGAGCGACCCCGTGCTGACTGCGAGAACCAAGCAAGAGGCGACGCAGGAGGAGATTACGGAGGGAATTAAGCAGGAGCTAGAGTCCATGGAAAAGGAGGGGGGCGGAATGCTGGGTTCAGTCGAGCTAGGCAATGACCAGAACGCTGAGATGAAACCTTCTCCATCTGATTTTTCACTTCGCACCTCACCATCCATGCCACCTACATCATCCATCTCAACTTCGACCACAAACTCCCCTTTTGATCCTCAGACACCCTCAACACCGCTGACAGATACCCCGCAGCCCAACGATTCGACCAACAGGCCATCGAAGGCTAAGAAGCCCAAGCGCTCAGAGCCACAGCTCATTGGGCATCTCCCCGTCGCACGAGATGCTGCCCTAGCCTGTTTTACTGAGATTCCGGACAACAATTATCAGTATAACACTTTGGGACGGTCTAGGGAGGCTTTGGAAGGATTAACTTGCGACTGTGTTTATGAGCATGGTCAGTGTCCGTTCACCAACACGTTCTCGGTCCTCTTGTACTATGCTTTCGGTTGATTTCTTGCCCAAACGTGCAGAAATTCATCCTTGGGCACTTGCTTAGGCTTTGTAGTACTTCGAATCCCTCTGTATTCCCGTAGTTCCTACTGCTTCCTCACCCCTCGCCTCTGACACAAATTTCTCTCACAGGAGTCGACGACTTCTCCACAGCCTGTGGGCACGGTTCCGACTGTATCAATCGTTTAACCCAGGTGGAATGCCTTCCGGATGATTGTCGCTGTGGTCGTCATTGCCAAAATCAACGGTTCGTTTTCCTTTTGCGCCATTTGTCACTCGAGCTTCACACCCAAAACCGTTGTTTTCACCAGATTTCAACGGAAGGATTACGCCCCAATTGAGATTGTGCAGACGGAGAAGAAAGGTTTCGGGTTGCGAGCTGAATCGAACATTTCTAAGTGCGTATCCACCCTCCATCTCTCGTACTTGCCAGCACGCTCATCTCGCCTTCCACACACCATCCTTATCCAGAGATGATTTCATATACGAATATGTCGGCGACGTTGTCAATTCTCCTTCTTTTAAAAAGCGCATGCGTGACTATGCGTCGGAAGGCATCAAACACTTTTACTTTATGATGTTGCAAAAAGACGAAGTATGTGCTCTGAATAGAGACCGTGATTACCTCCTACTTCGCCTCTAATCACTAGCCAGTTCATCGATGCCACTAAGCGCGGGGGCATTGGCCGCTTCGCGAACCACAGCTGTAGTCCCAATTGCTATGTCGCTAAGTGGACCGTAGGCTCCCATGTTCGTATGGGTATCTTTGCCCATCGAGATATCAAGCAGTATGAAGAGTTGACTTTTAACTACAATGTTGACCGCTATGGGTAATCTTCCTACTCAGAGGCAAATAACATACTACTCACTCGTAGTATTTTCCAGGCACGAGGCTCAGCCTTGTTATTGTGGAGAGCCGAACTGCATTGGCTATCTTGGAGGGAAGACCCAAACAGACATTGCCACTATGGACGACCTGTACCTTGATGGTGTGTCCCACCTTCCGGTCTCTTGAAAATTTTCTCATTTGACTGCGTTAGCTCTGGGAATCACTGACGAGGCTGACCTCATGGAATTGAAGGGTACTAGGAAGAAGAAAGGCAAGAAGATTGACGATCCGGACTTCATGGTGGGCCGCTTTCCCCTACTGACAATCCCCCTCCGTGTCTTACCGCCCATTCTAGCCCGTTCTTCATTCCCTCGTCGTGAAGGATGTCCCGAAAGTCATGCAGGCAATGCGACAGACTCAGAGTCGGAAGGTCCTTCTCAAGCTCCTAACTCGTATACAGGTAGAGTCTACGTCTCACATTTTAAGGCATGTCTAATGTCGTACTAGATGACAGAGGATCTCCACCCACTCAGACAAATCATGCGCTTGCGTGGTTTCACGGTGATGAAGAATATCCTGGACGACTATAGCAAGGACACTGAGATCATAGTTCAAGTAGGTCATCCCCTTCGCGTGTCCTTAGTTTCCTTCACATAGCATCGGCTCCTAGTCTTTACAATGTATGGCTACATGGCCGCTACTGGGCCAAAACAAGGTTCGCGACTCCCGAGTGCTGGACCACGTCAAGACTCTGGTCGAATCGGGGGAGGAACAGGTAAAGAAACTTGCTGAGAAGGTGTGTTCAAGGATCCTTCCAGTACGCGTTCATGTTATACAATGCTCCTTAGCTTGTGGAGAACTGGGAGGCCCTTCCCATTGCCTATCGCATCCCTAAGCGGGCTAGAGAGGTAAGACACTTTCGTCACTCCTTCCGTTTCTCTGCTGACACTGTTCAGGATGGAGATGATGAACCGGCTGCTGTGGTTTCTTTGGCCGCCGACGAGGTTTTTATCAAGAAACTCATTTACCCGAATGAAATCGACTTCAAGAGCCTATTACGCCCCACCGTGCGCCCCGTTATGCCTGAACCCGAACCAGAGCCGGCAGCACCCCTACCCCGAAACCCGTGAAACGGAATGTCTTTTCCGAGTCAGACATCAGATCTGTGATCGAGGCAGCCAGCAGGGAGCGCGAGGAGGCCGAGAGGTTAGCTGCGCTGAAAATCCAGCAAGCTAAGGAAGAGGCCGAAGCAAAAGCTCAGGCCAAGGCCAAAGAGCTGGAGAGACGCGAGAGGAAGAAGGCGAAGACCACGAAGAAACATCACACGCCTGAAGAGAAAGAGGCCTTGAAGGAGAAGCGGTTGACGAAACTTGTTGGTGCCATTGTCGTCAAGTGTATGTCGAAGCACTCAAAGTCCATGGACCACGACACCTTTAAGAAGCACGCTAAAGAGGTGCCCACTACTTACCTCTCCCTCCGTGAACTGCGCTCATTACCTCACTGTAGCTGACACAAGTCATAGTCGAAAAAGAGAAGAAGTCTTCGAGCTACAAGGAGGGTCGACTAGATTCCTTATCAGACGAGAAGGTCACGAAAATAAAGAAATTCTCCAAAGAATTCATAGCGAAAATTCTCCGCAAACAAGAGAAGTCACGCCAAGGTCACCGAAAACCTCATTCTTCGTCAGTGCCCACAGCATCATCCTCTGCTACGAAGCTCGACACGCCGGAGCCTGTGGATGAAGGCACCCCAGTTGATTTTAACGTGGACGACGTCATGGATTTGGGCCCCGATTCGCCGAGTGAGGATGAGGGTGAAGACGAGCCTATGGATGGACTCGAAGACGAATCGCCCACTCAGAAAGCGCTGGCGACCGTTGAACAAGATGGCATGATGGACGTTGAAATGGTTCGAAGGCAACCAGACGAAAAAAACCAGATGTCCATGGATCCTAGAAGACGACCACCAAGCTCAAAGGCTGATCATCTCCCCTCCCAGTCGAGTGGGGCTAGCATGTCATGGAATTGACATTCTGAATCCTGTATTTCTGGTCGAACTTACTGATTTGACATTTATATCTGTATTGTACCCCTTTTCCGTAATTATTCGTGCTGGTGTAGCGTCGGAATCTGGCACCTTATATAAGCGCGATGAATGGTCACGTGCTCGGCCACCAAGTCGCGTACTGCCACCGGGATCGACTCCTACCATCAATCCGGTGACACCTTTGCAACTATGGACCCTCCTGGGCGTGGAGGCCCGCCCATTCCCACTGGCCTCAATCCAGAAGAAAGTCGCAACAAGCGATTGGAGAGACAGCAGGCTCGTTTTCGAGATCGCGGAGGGTGAGTACAACCAAGGTCAGAACAGTGCTCGGTATAATTCTTCCAAATATTAGGATATTTGTACCTTCAAGTAGGAATACTCTTCTAGAGGTTCTACTTTCTCGGACCGTGAATGGCGAGTCCCCTCGAACAGCTGCCGCCCGACAAGCTATGCGGAGGCGAAGCACGTCTGCGTCGCCTCTGCGTCCCGCATCGAGGAGCGTAAATTCTCAGTCACCTGCTCGGCGGAAGAGTCTCATTCGCGAAATTTCGCCACCCACGGCTGGTGTGTACTGATTCGAGGTTCCCAGTGTCTCCGTTGACCTCGTTGCAGGATCTTCCAAGCTCGATCATACAGAAGAGACTGTGGCGAAATCTAAAGGGAAGCGTCGCCAAGCTGAGGACCGTGCGCTGAAGAAGCGTCGCTCAATTAATCGGGATGCGGAGCTAGTCCAGAGCGATGAAAAACCCGAGCCAAAGCCACGAAAGCGATCCAAGAAGGCTAGCGGCATTGGGCCTGCTGGTGAGTGCCCGTCAATTGCAGTAGCTAAATCCCTCTGATTGTACTCACTAGACCTCGCTCCTCCCGAACATGAACCCACCGGTTCCCAGCGGTCGTATCCCAGGAAGATAACAAAAGATAATCGGGCTTCATCAAAACGCTCCAAGTCCACATCGGCCAAGGCTTCTGGAATCGCCCAACTTTCTGCTATTCCAGAGGAAGCGTCCGGCAGTGTACCCACCAATGATAGCTTACTAGTGTCTCCGTACTCGGCTCCAAAACTGAGCTCCCGCAAGGGTAAAGCGAAAGTCGTTGCCAACCCAATTGTGGACTCCGGATACCCTCGCAACTCTAAAAGGCAGGATGCGCCTGATGATATTGAACCAGAGCCCTGCCCGAATAAAACCAAGGAAGCTTCAATGCCTAGTTCGAAGTCCAGCTCTAAGAAGCGGAAGCTTGCACTAGCTATTTCTAAGCCCACAGATCCACCGGTCAATGCCTCAGTTACTGCTGCCAAGTCGCTGCATACCCAGGGCGAACTAGGTGAGCCTCGTGTACCACCAAAGAAGCGGAAACAAGATGAAGCACCCAGCGATGAACATGTTGCCCCACCGCCGCGCAAGCGCCCGAAGAAACAAGGGAAGGAAGCTCAGGAGGCTCCTGCAAAAGAGAAGAAGGCTGAAAGGTGGGTATTTTGAATATAGCTCCCATCATGATGCCTATTTTCTCTATCCAGGAAAAAGCCATCTTCGGAGCGGCTCAAAGAGAATGGCGAGGGAAAGCATCCACCGCGTCCAGCCAATAAACCGAAAGTTCGTCGCCTCTCTCTTTGCTTGACTATGCACTTATGTTCCTATTCCTATAGGTTGCGCGCAAGCTTAAACTTAGCAAGCAACCTCCGAAGACTGTTTTGGAGCGGATCCAGCGCTCTCTCAATGAAGCCCATTCTGTCGACGATGAGCCGGACCCAATCGACTTTCTGCGTTGACCTCGTCCAAGTGACCATATTTTTTCTTGCAATATCTGTGCGCTACGAGTAGATTTGTCATTGTGTCCCCATCTACCTCGATGTACCTGTATTTTTATTTGATCTATTCGCTATGTAAATGATTCCTTCCCTCTCCTTCCTCCCGTCATCATAGGCGTATGTGCGTACATGGACAGTTTAGCTGTCTACCGATCTCCCCCCCCCGGCTAGTATGTACGAAGTGCCAACTATCATGAATTCCAGCCATCGCTAATCGTTAGTCGACCCCCGGATGGTTTCCACAGAAGACCTTACACCCTGTGAGTGTTCAAAGTTTCTTACGAAAGGAAACTAAACTCATTGGCGGGATCAGCAGATGGTCACAAGGGGTCATTAGCATCCTTCTTAGTTGCCACAACACGAGCCTACAGGCATATCCATACAACACTTCCGGATCTTGCGTTGAAGCAACGACTTGCAAGTCCTCTCACCCCCAAAGTACGTTGCAGTAGTTTCCCCAAGCTATATGAGACTAAATTAAGCTAACGTTTTATCTGTGCGGGGACTAGTGTACATTCGTCTCGGGTGTAGTGCTACCGACCTTTCGCTAGCAAAAGTGTTCCGCGTGACCTTGGACACGATGCATGACCCCGCTTGGACCCCGCACTAAGGTCAAAATTTTCTGAAGTGAGAGGCAAGTCAGCCGTTTGTTCATTTCTCGGCCGGATCTCACAATTTGAGTTTCTTCCGTTCAGAGTTAGAGCAACGCCCTACGTAGACCTTCATTAAGCCCACCACTTAGCGCACGCCAAATTGGCGTCCCGGTATCGTCGTGCTGGCTTTTGCTTTCCGTCCCCGGAACGTACATACGGAAGCAGATCTACTTCGGAGGTGCAACTCCGGGCTGCTAACATTTGCCGAGGTGTGGCTAGCAATAGGTTGCGTGCTAAGTTGTATTTCGCTCAAGTTCTCTGCTTCGTGTCGCATTCCATTAGCAGGAATCTAATAGACACAACTGACGGCCTTTACTTTTGTACAAAATATTACAATTACAAAATGCAAGGTATAGTGCAACAGAACCTCTTACACGGAGGTTAACGTTGACTATGCCATCCACGCAGCCGAGGACACCCCTCGAAGATGCGGAGGGTAAATCAATCCCTTCGAGTCCCTCGCCTCGGCTGGATCACGTTGTCGATGGTGGCCTACAAGCTTGGTTGACTCTCCTTGGAGGGTAAGGTGCACGTTTTATTGATATGGTATCCCTACTGACACTAGGTGCAGATTTTTTACAACTGCAGTCACACTGGGATACTCCAACTCGTTCGGTGTCTTTCAAGATATTTACACAGGATACCACACTGCATCCGTTTCCAACATTAGTTGGATTGGCTCGACCCAGATATTCATTTTCTACGCTGTGAGCCTTCCTTCCGGAAAACTCTTCGATATGGGGTATTTCCGGTCTACGCAATGGACAGGCGCTGTGATATACGTAACATCGTGAGTTAGTCATTTCTTCTCCTTGCCCGAGTCCCTTCCGCAATGCTATGGATAGCCTGTTCATGCTCTCGCTCGCCCACAAGGATAAATACTACCAAGTATTCTTGTCACAAGGAGTTGGCCTTGGAATTGGAGCAGGCCTCCTCTATACTCCCGCTGTGGCCGTTCAAGCCCACCATTGGTACAAGCATCGTGCCCTCGCTATGTCTTTCGTCACCATCGGTAAGCTATGAACGCCCATCGGGTTAGGGCTTGCTCAACCATCCCTCCAACTCAGGCTCATCTGTCGGCGGCTTCGTGTTCCCAATAATACTGAACGTCTTACTCAAAGGCAGGCTCGGATTTGCATGGGGACTTCGTGCCGTTGGCTTTGGGGTCTTGGTGCTATTGCTGGCTGCGAATCTTCTCATGAGCGAGAAACCTCCCATCAAGCAGCATTGTGGGAAGTCTTCGCTGAGGTTCATTTGGGCTGATATCCCCTATGCCATCTTCCTGGCAGGGTGAGTCCTCTTCCTGAATCCGCACCCGATCATGACTCATCCCCTGAAGGATGTTCTTTGTGAATTTGGGGATATTGTTCCCAGGTACTTATTCCGAACATGCTATCCATCAGGGGAGTGACTCTCTTCCTCTCCAGACTTTTATCTTCAACTCTACGCCGTCCTACATGGCTTGGACGCGAAAACCGCATCTGCCACCGTATGTGAACATCCTTGCCCGTCCAAACCCTCGCTGATGCATATCTAGCTTGCTGCGCTGAACGCCGCAGGTATATTAGGGAAGCTGTGCTTTGGTGCTATGGCAGACCACGTCGGAGTATTTAACGTCATGATCACCGTCACCGTGGCCACCTTCGCGTTGCTCTTCGCCCTCGTCTGGATCAAAACTACCGTCGGCGTCATGGTGTTCTCAGTACTGTATGGCATTTTCTCTTCTGCTTGTGAGTGAAATTGCCTATTCATCTCTGCCTTAGCTTGATGCATACTACGAGGTAGTGTTCTCCCTGTGCTCGCCGTGCGCTACCACATTATCAAGCCATACTAATGAAGTAGGGTAAGTAACCCGATTGCGTGTACGACATTCGCTTCAGGACTCATACTGCCACCTACAGGGCACGGATCGGTGCCATGTTCTTCATCGCAGCATTCGCAGCCCTCGGCGGACCGCCAATAGAAGGTGCCCTCTTGGGAAAGTCGTTTGAATGGGCCCATGCAATAATCTTTGCAGCAGTCAGTCCAATCGCCCTAACCGTCCAGCTGAAACTGACCTCTGCGAACAGGGGTGCGGAATGCTTGGCGCGGGAGGTATAGCCGTGACACGTTGCATACTAGTCAAGAAGCTGCGCACGCCTCTCGTTTGAATCTTCAACGCCTTCGTCTAGTGATAAGTCTAAATGTAGTTCGACCGGCTCAGAGGCTACCACTACGTCTCCGACGGCTTCCTTCCACGCTCAACTAAAAAAGACTTGTATTCCTATATCAGTACCTTCCAATAATGTGTAGAATTAGTTTGGAATTAGTTATTGACGCCACGCGCAACGAACGAGGGAGTTTTGACATAGTGCCGGTGATGATGGACCCCTATTCCCCCGCTCTCGATTCAGAGGTCTCCCACACCGAACCTAGACGTAAACGTTCAAACCTTGACACGATGATTGATGTGGCTGCAAGGCGCTATTGACCCTCGCTTTCATATGTCCTCTAAGATGTTGACCATCGTAGTATGCCTCACCCCGCTTGCATATCTCTTCTATCGTATCGGGATATCGACGTCTCCTGAGCGAATGCCTAGAGGGTTCGTCCTCAAGAACAAGGTCACACACGCCCGACTTCTACCGAAAGAGGCCACTCATACATTTGTTTACCCTACAATCTCCCTTTTGGTATCCCTGAATGCCCTTGAACGTGGTGAACTCGACATCGGGCGCGGATGGATATTTGGATACGGTGGGCTCTTGTGCAGGCTCACAGGGATTCGTCCAAATCCCTACCTCAACATATCACAGGGGAAGCGAACAATACGGGACAAACTCTTAAATGTCCTTACTCCTCGATTCCCCAATGCGTCCAATTACCTTGAAGACACTTGGATGATGACCATGCCAAGCCTGCTTGGCTTTGAGGGTATCAATCCACTCACCGTGTACTTTTGTTATAAACCTCACGATGAATTTTGGCTGTGCATTTTGGAGGTAGGATCTTGCTTGCATAAATGTAGGCGTCTGGCTCATCGCTCAGCAGATACATAATACTTTCGGCGAAAGCCATGTCCACATTCTAGAAGTCGGCGAAACCGAAGATCCCCTAGAGGCAAGGTCCAACGATGATACGAATAGTTTCGACCATCATTGGACATTCAAACGCGAGTTCCACGTATCACCTTTCAACGACAGGTCGGGGTTCTATAAGATATCGATCAAATGTCCACCCCACCCCGTCATTCGTGTACAATTGCATACTGCATCATCATCCACCACATCACTTTCGCCCGGGCCTTTAAAGCTCGTTGCACAGCAACGATGCATAGCCTCAGCACCTCTCAAAATATTACCCCTTCTTTTCACCCTGGCATGGGCCCCGCTCGCGCTGTTCCTCTCATTCCCTAGGATCGTCTATCACGCCTGGATTTTGCACTATTTCAAACGCCTCGATGTTTTCATTCGACCAGAACCCTTTCCTGTGAATCCCGAATGGAGATCTCGTACGCGTTCCTCTGCCGGTGGTGTGAAATGGCAGCCCGAAGGCATCTTCGAAGCCTTCGCAAGGCGGCGGTTGGAGTCGTTTCTGCACCGTCGTGTGCAGGAAACAGGCATCATTGTGTCCCTGATCTCGGCTAATCCAGATATCCCACGTAAAGATTTCGTTCCTCCACAAAGATCGGAGAGATGTTTGCAAATTGACTACCTAACGCCTCGATTGTTCACCATTCTCTTTATGTCGCCTTCTGCTGCGCACGCCCTACTCCTCGGCTTCACCACCGAGAAGATATTTTTCCCTTCATCTTCGAGTCTATTTCTCGAAATTTTCGAACCAACAATCACGGCATCGCTCCCATATGAACGAACATCCAGTCAGGCATTGCGTACGCGTAGCCTGCCCCTTTTATTAGCAGGTTCTCCGGAGCTCTCGGTACCTCCGGTCCATCCTCTTGATGTCGGAAACATCTCTGTTGTTAGTTGGGTGGCTGTAGCCTTTCTTCAAGCGATGGATGAACTTGAAAGGTTGGTGTTTGCGTGGGTACATGCACGCCCCGTTCCAGGTGATGAGCCTTGGAAGCAGTGGGAGCGAGCGGAGAATATATGGACAAAGAAAGATGAAGTTTGCATTAGAGATCCTTGTGGTAGTAATTATAGGCCTAGATGAGTGCCCCGCTCCCACTGACAATCGTCTGACCGGGTTTATTTTACGTGCTGGTTATGTGGAATAAGTCGTGTCCACCCATTTTACAGTTGATCGATATCGACGGCTCCACGATCGAAAACACCCCCTCTCAAGAGTACTGTACGATTAGTACTCTGGCCTGCGATTTTTCGCCATAGCCACTGCGCAGTGGTCTTAACTGCTTACATACTTAGCTTTGCGTACTTGCAGCTGCAACAGTCGAATATATGTATGGACTCGCCTCCCTGGAACGAAAGCAAATTGCAAGCACTATGTCTATTTCTAGGTACCGATTGTTCAACGTCCCTTGGTTCCGGGGTTTCGTCACTTTAGCAATCGGAGCTCCCCCAAAATAGCTGAAGTCTATCGCGTGGATCCACCCTGCCCTGTCACACCCGCCTGAACTCCCATCATAGCCCGAGATGTGTAGGCTATATAAATATGAGGATTTCTTTGTGGTTTGTTCACCACCCTAAAAACCATGGATTCATCCCGGAGGTTGTTCGATTCTCCCTTGTTCCGAGATACGACAACCCACCTTTCGCCCCACGAGCGCATACGCCTGTCGTACCAACGTGCTTAGGCAATTGGTCGACTCTACGGTAGATTTGGTCGCCACTCGCAGTGGATTCTCTTTGACATGACCGCCCTTGAAAGGTTTCACCGTTGACGATGTCCGTCAACCAAACAAGAAATATTGGGACCTCCACACGGACCCATTGACGTCGGTCGATGGTGCTGCTGCCACTCTGTTAACGATTCATTATAATCTTTGCTGCGGGACCCTGGCTATGCATTTATCCGGACGCCCTGACATCGCCGATGTCCTCCAGAATCTCCTTTCATTCGAGATCTCGTAAGAATTTCTTACATCTTCTGTGTGGACACAGCCGTCTAACGCCTCTCCAAGCGGCCAATTCCGTCTGACGGAGGTTGAACATGGTTTGGATGCCATCAACCCTCATCAACCTCGAACCTACTGCTACATTGCAATCGAACGGCACTTTTATCTTATATACTCCTCGCCCTGAGGCTGCCAAGTATGACTGTTTGTTTCGCAGCGATAATCAAGTTTATGGTAAACGTTCATTGGATTAGGTTTATGCCTCCCACTTCTCCGTCAGGCATTCCTTGCGTTGCCGTCGTTTTGGCGTGTTTAATTGTGAATGGAGAGGATCACGGAATCAAGCCTTTCCTTGTATCTCTCAACGACGGGGTCGAAATGTCACCTGCGATCATCTCGAAGTGAGGGTACTCTTGGTTTCTCCTGCCATCAGCCATTTGACGAGGTCACTCTCAGAGTACTCCCTCCGAGAGGAGGGGCAGATTAAGTCAGACACTGCATCGCTTCCTTCACCAATGTTGAATTGTCCCATTCAGCACTCTTGGGAAATTTAGAGAAATCAACGGACCGACGCAAAGCTTTCTTCGCCAGCATCGACCGTGTTGTCATTGGTTCCCTATCCATGGCAGCACTATGCATCCCTGGTCTGAAACTAGCATCAACTATTGTCGCCCGTACAGCACGCGCAGGAAGGTCACCGATGCACACACTCGTCTTCCTCGCCCAATCCCAATCATCTCGTTCCCAACTCAGCAGGCTCGCCGCTCCCATCTTCACTGCAATTGCACAGGCTCTCGTACTTGAGTCGTGCTTGAAGTCTTGTGTTGCTATATTCACACTAATCCCAGGCCTCCCTTACGACACTGCATCGCAGCCATCGCAAAAAGCCGTGATTGTTCCCCAAGCCAGGCCTCTCTCCTATCGTTGAGCGAGAGATGCGGCGCTAGAAGTGTCTTTGGAGTCAATCAAATTACCAAAATTCACGTAGGTGATATGATGCCCTCCTTGTGAAAGCTTGGTTGATCATGTTTCCGGTCAGGGTATGATACGCGGGGCGGGAATCGCAGAGGGAGACGTTCTCGTTCTTTCCATCCGTATGTCCACAACATGACTTGCCTTCATTGTCTATCTCGCTCAACTAAATCGTTTTAATAGGCATCGCCTCAGAGATCTTGCTTGGACGCATCGATCTTCCTCCCCCTGTGGACAACGCTTCCCCTCTGGCTGGCCACGAAGCACACATTGTCCAGGAGCTCCGCAACACTCTGCGCACTTTGCCTGGTCACCATAGCTTGCTCTTCGAGAAGCTGCTTCTCCCGAAGCGCCAGCCCTTACTAGAGGCCAACGGCCATTGAATGGCATATGAGGCTGCCTGCCACGATCAGCTAGACCAGGAAATCATCAACCTTTATGTTGCTAGTTGTTTCAGGAACGATTCTAGGTGGTACACTGAGCATGGGGAAATTTCATTGACAGAGCAAAGGTGTCTCAAAAGTGATTCCTTGGCTCGAATTTTCCCTCGTCTGGACGAATTGCTCAAGCTACTAAATGTTGATGATTACATTCAGGACCCTATTGACTCTCAGGAGACGTGGCAAGGGGCTGGTCACCTACAGGGTTGTACTGACACTCCATGAAGAGGCCGATCAGGTTGTTGGCACACCTCTAGATGTAAGATATCCGGATATAAAATACCGTGTATCGTATCTAGACGGATTGCATACCCGCCCTCGAGTGAGCCGCATACGAGCTAATTAGATGAATCCACACCATGAGCAGGAATCTCTTCCGACTTTTTGGAAGAGCCAGAGAGTGAATGCTTGTAATCACACAGAGTTGCCTGACGCAGTTACACTACATAAATTTACCTGAGACTAGTTGAAACACTGTTCTTGACATGAAGCCAATTCGATGAGGTTGGCTCCTCACAGCGACATACTAGACACATTGGCAAGCAAAGCAGCACCAGGGTGTGACCAAGGCGTGAAGACAACAAGATAAATGCTCTCCAGGAAGTCATCATAGCCTTCAGATCAAAAGTCCCAAACCTGCGTTGTTACAAGTAATGTGCATCATTTCATGTAAACAGAAGGCAGGCAAAGGGTTATAGGACTTAGCAGTGAGTCAATGAGGAAACGGCCTGAGATATCTCGGGTTCACTTAACCACTAAAATAGATTGTCCACACATACATGCAAGGTACACAATAAGCATATTACCCAAAAGGGCACAAGTCATATACAGACCAAAAAGGGGTAACATATTTAGGAGCTAGGGGAGTGGGAAGAACTTTGGGGCTGATTTAGTCCCAGCGAGCATTTCGATCGGAAGTTACTCACATCACCGACCAGGAGCCGTCAAGCGCGGTACAGTTACCAACGGAGTGAAGTGGCTGAACTGGAGGATAGCAGGCAGAACCAGCCCTGGTAGCAGTTGAAGCCTGAAGAAGAGGTTAGTGGTGGTGCGGATTGTAGGTGGGTAAACCTGGCCATGGTTTCGCACCTGGTCGACCCAGCACTGAGTGACGGAGGAGGGTCCAAAGTTGACGGTGCTGAAAGAGCAGCTTCCAAAGGTCAAAGTCTAGGCCATGATTTAAGGTTTAGAGGCGGGTATCTACACGGAAGGTTGAAAATGGTACCTTGCTTTCGCCTGGCTGCAAGCCGAAGGACGGAGGGAAGCCTCCTCGGAGGAGAATCTATTTATAGGCCTGGTTCAAAATATAGCGACGCGTGAAAGACACGTGAGCGCACATCGGTAGCATCGGAAATCTTCCTGCAGTCCTCAACGGTCGGGGGTAGGGGGCCTGCAGCATTGCCACAAGCAATGTTGCCTTGTAGACACCAAATCAATTAGAATACTTTCGCTCGACGACGACCAAGCTTACAAAGTCCACCGCAGATCCTTTTGTCATCGGTACGCTCTGCGATCCTAGCACCAGGGCAGCTAGTACTTTCGATGGTTAAGAAAGAACCGTCCCCAATGGGTACTTTCTCGGTCTCAAACTAAAACGACTGGACTCTAGGGATGGGTCGCGGCGACGACGGGCTGAGTGACTCACCACCGGATTGTCGCAACCCTGCCTGGGTACTACAATCAACGCGTCGTAAGTCAATCTAACCCAGGTAGATCTGCGGATGGTTGGCTTACAGATAGAAGCTGAGGCCGTCAAAGCCAAAGCGGCGAGCGTAAACAAGCGAGAGAACGATGCCATAGTCGCTTTGAAATGAGAGGTTAGGAAGTCTCCTGATCTTTCGCCTAGCTCGCCTGCCGAGACTTTATACTCGGGGTACCTACGGGTGTACCAACGTGCAACAGGGACAAGGGGTTGAGTTATGGCAGGCAGAACTAAGAAAAGAAGGTATATTACTGACTTTCAGGTAGAAGCTTTGATGGACATCCAGGCCCGTAACGTTCTACGCAAGGCACTGAATTGTCCTTCGGCTGTGAGAAGTGTATCGCGCGGAATGATTCCATAGATGAAGATTGACAGATTTGACTAGAATGATTAGTTGACGATGTTAGCCCGGCGTTCAGGGAGAACAAGGGCCCGCGGAGACCATATAAGTACACTACACTCCCTATCCACAAGAGATAACTATAAAAGAAGCCTCACCAGCGAAGTAAGTTACGGATCCAGACCGTGGAAGCCCGTCGTTTCTATCTCCGGAAATGCGTTCGCTAAACGTGACAACCATGGACGAAACGTCAACGGACGGGTTTCGGGACGTTGGTGCTTCCTCTTCGGTCTACTTATACGCGCTTCCTTTTTCCTAAGTGTTAACAGCATTGTTCTGCCGACACCGGATCGTAGTATTTGTCAAACATTCCGCGACAAGGACGTGGACTGATTTAATTCAATGACAGTGCTGGGCATCCATCGCCGCTGTTGTTGGGCCTGACGAGTGGGAAATGTGCTCATCAAAGCATGTGGTCCCATCAAAAGATGACATTGGGATAAATGTTCATGGGGGTTGACAGAAATAACTCGTTCCTTGTACACGTCGGATTGGCGGTGTCAAAGGAAGAAAGCGAATAGGCTGGTGTGTCTAAACGTGCAGCAAAGGTCATGCCAGCAGAACGGCAGACGAAAAGACTCAGTCGTAGTAGTGGAGAGGGGTACACTGGGTCCACGCAGGTTAGAATAGGCTAGACTGACGTGTAACTGGCCACTCACTTCAGAAGTAATCACACTTCACTTAGCCTCTTCAGCGCGCTTCTTCAGGCCCTGGGCCATAGCCTCGAACCCCTGATTCAACTTGTCGCGCATGAAGTACCTCACCACGTATGCCAATATCCCGCTGAAGACCTCAATAGACTCATATTTCGTCTTTCCATTGGCATCCGCCGAAAGAGACTGCCATCTCTCTGCCCTCAGGAAGAACGGGGACCCCATGATGGACACCCATTTAAGGTGGTAGTTGGTTGGATCGACAGTCACGACCTCAACAAACGCGGACTGCTTCTGGAACAGGGTCGGCTCGCCCATAGTTGGAGGTAGGTGGACAGGTGAGATCAACATGAACTTGCCCTCAGCGAGACTTTGGTCGCCAAGAGGATTCCCGGCTTTGTCAGTTAAAACAGAATCTCGCCTTGTTTAGATTGGTGTTCAGCGACCCAAGCTACGTTTAGGTCACAGGGGCTCACACAAATGGATTCCTATGCAGTACAACGATATTAAGCCAAGCGTACATGGAGTAAACCGAATAATGGCACACCACTCTTTATAGGAAGGAAAATCTAGCAGGATACGCCATACTGCTTCCCGGGGGGCGTCAATGGTGGAAGAACCGGAAGCAAAGAATACACCGCTTGACTTTAATGGAGGGAGGTGCTTGGAGTCTGCCATTGTGAAGACGCTACCGCAGAGGGGAGTTGGAAGGGTACGAGGGGGAATTTACTCTTCACGTTGATGCCAAACAAGTTTTCCAGAATCGGATTCTGATCGAGCTCTCAGAGCGCCAATTTTTTTCGACTCTACATTATCGTAAAGTGGGCTAGAGCGCTGTTCGGTCTCGTGTAGGCCTCCAAAATGACTTCGAGTCTCGCTGCTCAGCTCGCCCAGTCAACCTCCTTAAATTCCACGCTTCTCAACGAAAAATCCCGTCGCAAACCCACTCAGTCCTACCTTTTCACAGGCAGGGATGCAGACCAATACGACCTAGAAACTATACATGCTCTGGCTGTAAATGCTTTTCTTCAACTGTGCCAACTCAATCCGTCTCTTCGACAGTTTGAACTGCCACTGCTTTCTGACGCAGCAAAGGCTACGGATCGAACCCTCCATACTAAGGAGGAGAACGCGAAACTGGACGATACAATAGCACATTTCCTCCAGCTCTTGGGCCCGTATGTGCTGGATGCTCCGACGGGCAAAGTGATTGAGTGGCTTGTACGTAGATTTAGGTACGTCACCTGTATTTTCGATGCTCTGGCTCTAGCCTAGACGCATTACTACCCAGAATCCACGAATTCAATGTCGAAGCGATACTGTCGCTCTTCTTGCCGTACCACGAGTCCCCTCATTTTGCAAA
Source organism: Pleurotus citrinopileatus (assembly GCA_017312325.1). Taxonomy (NCBI): domain Eukaryota; kingdom Fungi; phylum Basidiomycota; class Agaricomycetes; order Agaricales; family Pleurotaceae; genus Pleurotus; species Pleurotus citrinopileatus. Next base: position 1,177,681 of record BHFW01000002.1, read on the forward strand.
AATGGTTACTATCCTCCACATCCAACCCAACACGACGTGGAGATTCCTGCTGGCTTACAAGGCAGCTGCAAAGAATGTACCGCGCGCTTCCCTCGTTACCGAAATGCTCAAAGACTCCTCTGTGGCTCGTTTCGCTGCGACTCTGCACCCGGAGGCTCTTAAGAAAGGTTGTGGCTACCGTACCCTAACTGCCTTTCATGTCGCTACTTTACATGATTTCATCGTGCGTAGTGAAGGCATCGACGAGGGAACCATTGCCTATCTCTTGCCGGCGTGTCTGGAGCCTCTACAATCAGTGCGGAACCCCGGGAAGGACGAAATTGTGCGTGGGTGTCTTGCTAACTTTCGTAGCCTATTGATTTTCTTTTCCAGCTTGCAAGCTATATCTTGCTCGCAGCGCTCAGTCGGAAGTGTGCCCTCTCTTCGGAGGCGCTCAAGGCCATAGCGGTTGCGATCTCCAGACAGGCAGAACAAGTTAATGTGAATCAATTTCTCTGCACGATTGTCGCTGTCTGTGAACATCAAGAAGAACTTGATTCTTTGCCTAGTTCGGTGGCTAAGCGCCTCCTTAAGATATCGTAAGTCAATTGTTCACCGAGGAATCATATCTAAATAGTGTCAACAGGAATTTACCTCAGGAACTTGACCGTGTGCTACCCTTGGTTGGTGTAGACAAGTTCATCAATCCTCTCCTTGCCGGAATATGCGAACAATTGGAACTTGAACAGGCCCAAGCCTTCTTTGAGAAGCTTTGTACGTCCCCGGACACCCCCACCCCAACACTCCATATCCTCGCGACAACCCTCATCCAACACATTATATCCTCCTCGAGCGACGATCATTCTGGGCGTAGGCTGCTCGCCGGTCTGAACCAACGTTATCCTTCCGCCGTAAAGCGTTCGGCACGTCAGATCTCTTCCGACGAGGAGCTGAAGAACTCGGTTGACCAGCTGATGCTCTCATTATCGATGGCGCCTGGGGATACAAGTTCTGCTGGGTCGCAAAATGACCTTCTTGTTGCAGTCCATAGTTTCGATGAGAGTATACGTTTGAGCGCTGTGAAGGAGCTGCTCACTGCTGTGACCAAGACCAGTGATCCTTTGGAGCTAGTAAGTCTAACTAGTTTACTATGATTGTGCAATCCGTCTGAATTATTATGGACAAAAGGAATCCATTCACAATGCCCTGTTGCTTCGACTACTCGACTCAGATTCCGAGGTCATTGAAACAATCTATTCCAATCCGATTGTCATCACACCAATCATCCTTGCAAACGTACCGACATACCTCACAAGCCTGACTGCCTCCATCTGCTCTGAGACCTCAAAGACGAAACCCAAGCGTTCCTTAATTCGTTTGCATCTCTCCTTTGCTGCGCAGCATTTGTGTACTTCAGCCAAAGATGTCGCCATTACGGAGAAGATTTTCCACAGTTTGTTTGTTCCCTTCCTTTTACACTCGAAACCCAGGCAACGTACGGTGGATAATGTATGGGAGATTATCAAGAATACTCAAGGTGGAGGAAGTGATGATTGGATGCTATGGAAGTACGAGTGGTTAGCCGGATGTCTCGAAATCTGGGGCGCCAAGAAGGATGATGCAGATGGGGAGCAACCGGATAGGATGAGTGCTTTGAGCTTTGCTTTGGCTGGCAAGATCTCGGGTGGGTCTTTGCTCACAAATCATTGCCCCACAGTGACTCTAATATTCTCTAGAATCGATCATGATTTCCAATAGATTCACCGATCATCTTGCGACCCTCACCACACACATGCGCAGCGAGAACCCTCATGTTCGAAGCTTTGCCCACTTGCTTGCTCGTTCTTTATTGGGGCGCCTGTCCGGAGAGCATCAGTTCGTTGCTGCGTCCAGTATCATCAAAGGGATGGACATTGAAGAACCTATGGAGAATGTTTGGTATGGTGTAGATGACCTAACCGCTGTGCGTCAATACTCGCCTTGGCAAAGCAAACAAACTCATGTCTATTTTGTTTTTAGTCCATCAATGATGACGCCATCGGGCGGGCATTGGTCTTCAAACCTAACAGCCAGAATACACTTCGTCTCCTACAAATATCTATACTAGCATCACTTGCTACAGTTCAGAGACCAGCGAACGTAGTGGTCAATTGGTTCGAAGCTTCCTCTGTGAGCTCTCTTTCTCCTTTTTCAGTCTAACTGGCGCTCATCGTGGGTAAATAGGCGCCTGGAAATGATGTCCGAGGACTCCGGTTCGTTGAGCACATGCGTCAAGTATATCTACTCGTCAATTTGTCCATCCCGGTTGTGTTTACCGTACACATACTGTCCCTCTTTTTCACTAACCTCGCTGAGGACTCCCTAGCCTTCTTGGCAAGTGTTTGGGTTTGTGAACCCAAGCACGATGCCGACAAGGACAAAGCGACCCAGCTTCGCATTGCTGCTCTCCGGCATGGAGCAGCGTTCCTCGACGCTCATCGCGATAACCCGCAAGCTACAGATTTTCAGACCATCCTGCCGTCCCTCTTGATAACCCTTCAAACTACTGACATAAACGTCCGACAAGCAGTTGTAGACTGCCTCGTCGTCCTGGCAAAGTCTGTAGATCGGCCATTCTCATCTGTTTACGCCTTTGATTGGATATATGGCAAAGAAACTGGTGGGTCCTCTGCTAATGCTAACCGTGGTCGGTCAGTGTGTCTCATGACCTCTACAGAGAAGTTGCAGTTTCTGGACCAGGGGGATTTCAAAAAATACATCGAGGCGCTTGTCGCAGACCAACAGCATCTTATTCACGACCATGGGCATGCTCGCACTTTCCATGAGCTGCATATGGGCACACATGGGGGTAAGAAGAAGCAGATTGAGTGAGCGGCCCTCTCCTTTCATCCTGAAGTATCCTAACATATTAGTAGATATCGGCGTCGCGTCCTGTGCTTCTTGATTTCCCACGTCTTATCCATCGCTTCTGTAGAGGCGAAAATACATCTTTTGAAGATGGTCGAAATAATACCGGATAAGGTCAAGATGGAGATGCTGGCGCCTGTTATCAAGCCGCTCTTAGGTCTTGACATCGCCGTGGTGCGATCCCGCTATGGACCTCAGGCGGAGGACTTCATCACCCTCCTTGTGTCTTCTATGGACTCCTCACTTTGCCCCGAGTTGAACGACCCAAGTGGCTCATTGTGGTCGCTGTTCTCCTCGCTTGCTCGTCATTTCCTGTCGGCTGGTAAGTTGAAGAGAATTTGTTGCGTTACATGGCTGATTCTCTTCTACCCCGCTGTAGAATCCCTCCCAGCCCCCCGGTCTGCGATCGTGAATTCCATCCGAGATGGCCTGTTTGCTGGGTTGAATGCGCAGCGTCAGTTATCTGCAAGTGAATTACTCCTTGCCGAGGGTGCCAAGAGCCAAGTGACTGTGGGTTTTATTCCTTCTGCGTCTCTTCACTGTCACCTCACTCCCTCAACCTCAAGTATGCTATCGTCAAGGCGCTCTTCATGGACCTTCCTCTGGGAGTACCTTTGTTATCCAAGTTGATACCTCATCTTCTTTCGTCATCTCCTCCGAGCGCTTCTCCCCCAAGCAAGCGCCCGAAAGTCACAGAGTACATCATTTCCTTGTCGACTAGTTTTTCGTGCTCATCTAGACCTGACAGGCACGCCTTGGATACCGATGCATTATCTTCTTTCAGTATCTTGGCTGAAGTCCTAGGATCGAAGGATTTACCGGCCTCCATTGATCTCATCTCACACTTGTTAGAAGCCCTCAATAAGGTACTGCAAATCGCACCCTCTGCCCAGAGTGACCTAAGCTATATCCAACAACTACTTATGCTTGCAATCGAGAACATTGCCGAAAAGATTACGGTAGGCTGTCAAGAGTGTGCTGTTCTTCTTGTCTGACAGCTTTCCCTAGGAGGCACCGAACGTCATCCCTAGCTCCATACGCTTGGACATCCTTGTTGAAGTTGTCCGAGGTCAGTGATCGCCCTTGGTATCATTATAAACGTGCTTTAATTTAGCTCTCGCTTTGTTAGTGGCGAGGAATCCCCAGACATTCCACCAGGCTTTGATGCTCATTGCCAACCTCACAAGGCTCGCCCCCGACTCCGTTCTGCACAATGTCATGCCAGTCTTCACCTTCATGGGATCCAACGTTTTCCATCGCGATGATGTGTATAGCTTCCGTGTCGTACAGAAGGTCGGTATTTAACCCTGTTGACTTACATGTTCCTCTCAGCTTATCACCGGATTAGACCATTGACAGCATCGTCCCTGTAATGGTCGCTGCGCTCCGACAGAGACATGAAGCTGGCCTTAGCCTATATATCAACTCAAGAGATTTCCTGCGCGTTTTTACTGAGGCCTCGTCGCACATCCCTAGTCATAGGCGGACGAAGTAAGTCTCTTACGCTTTGATTATCTTGATCTAAACTCATTACCGAGAGTAGTTTCTTCATCCACTTGATAGATGTTCTTGGCTCGAGTGTCTTCCTACCACCTGTGTGCATACTTTTGGTGGCCAGGTCTTCTCGATCCCGTATACAAGGCGATGAGAGCATCTTCTCGTTGCCAAACTCCGTTGTCCATCACTACGACGCAGATTTACAACTCGCTGTGCGTGAGTTCCACATCCCAGTTTTGACACTAATTGACCTCTTTTCTCAGACGCTTGTCGAGGCACTGAAAGAGAGCCAGCGCTTAATACAGGCATTTTTCGAGCCGTCGGATGCACCTTCTTTGCTCACTGATCCAAAGTAATTGGTCCTTTAATCCGGTGACCTTGGTGGCTGACCTGTGTTACAGCGATGAGGATACTTCTGTGCTCCTCACGAGGGCTCAAACGCTCATATCCTTCGTCGGCCAATCTGTCAAACCGCAACAGTCCCATTCGCCAGCCACCACGGCCTCTACCGCCGATCTCGTGTACCTACTCATCTCTCTAGCAACTACCAACACTCCTAACAACAATGGGTCCCTTGAGGATATACGGAATGCTGCGCGTGCTAGTTTGAATCGTTTGCTGACGGTTATATCAGCCACTGATTTCATCAGTGCGGTTCTAGCCATGTTACAGTCTACAGATCCCAAGGTCTATCCTCCCCTCCTATCCCGAACAACACATTCTGACACATCTATAGATCCAGAATGGTGCTCTGGAACTCCTATCAGAGCGACTTGGACACATATCAGACAGTGTCAGACAACAGACCTCCGCAATCGTCATTCAGATATTGGCTCATATCAAGAGTCTTCTCAACTTGAATATGAATGTCTTACCACTGGGCGCTTCCTGCTTTAGCGCTCTTCGAGAAATTGCATCATCTGCTTGCGACGGCGAAGAATCTGCTTTGACGACCATTGTACCTGCAATTATCCTTGCAATACGGTCTCGCGCCCTTGCCCACCCGTCAATAGCTGTCTTGCCTTTTCTTGTGTGAGTTGGTTCTCAGTCACACACCGATTATATATACTCAGGACGCCTATCTAAGCCCCAAACTTGGCCCTCGCATCATACCATTCTTCCGAGAGCTCATTACCGAAATCATATCCCTTTCACGCAATGAAGGTCTGTCATCTCTTTGCCTTGGTTTTACATCCTACTGACTGTTGAGGACAGGTATACTCAAACCTACATCTCTGGATGCGCTTCGCGGTTTGCTTGTGACTATCCCCACCTTCTGGAGCACAAGCGAACTGGCCCAAGTAATCGGCTTCCATGTCGACTTTGGTAGTTCCGATGACCACAGCGCCATTACGACTTCGTTGATTACTTCTCTTGCGAAACGGGTTCCCTCCAAGGTTCTTCTACCTGCGCTGGTCGACTTCTGGTCGGGATCGGAGGTCACTCAGGTAAGGACGTCCTTCTCTATTATCACAAATGTACTGAAGATAATCTATAGTGGGGTGAATCGGCCGTTGTAAGCTTCTTCGATATTGTCAAACGGGCATTGCACATCGCTGCCAAGGCCACCATCGCCGAGCACACGAAATCGCTCTTCAAGCTTTTCTTGTCTGCCTTTGAATTGGTCAAAAGCGTCTTTGCCGAAGAAACCAAGGTATGAACATCTTTCAGCCTTTAGAATCAGCCTTGTAAAATGGGGATGACTGCAGGGTGAAAAAGCTGTTATATCGGCTTTCCTGGAGCTCGTCGTGAAGCTCAACGACGCAACCTTCCGACCCTTGTTCAGAAAGCTCTATGACTGGGCGTTCAATGACGATACAGGTTTGTGCACCGTCATCGTTACCTTGTGTCAGCTTCTCACTTGATTCTGCGTTCACAGATACGTCGAGAAAAACAACGTTTCTCCATAGTTATATCGCCCTTCTCGACTTCTTCAAGGTGGGTCAACATTTTATTTCTTTACATCTTGCTGAATAATATTTGCAGAGCTTGATGACCCCATATATGACATTCTTGCTTCCACCATTGCTCTCTTCGTTGCAACAATTCAAAACGAAGACACCTCCGTCTGATTATTGGATTTGTATCGTGAAAACATTAACGAAAGCGTTAACCCTAGATGATGGTGGTCCGTTGTTCCCACAACCTCGCTGCTCAACTATTAACTTCCCGATATATAGTTTATTGGCGCGATGACAAGCTTCGACAACTTGCCAAACCACTGATCGACCAACTTCTCGTTTTTGCGGCGCTGGATGGTCATGCAACGAAGGATTGTTTACCCGATTGCTTGGTGGCTTTGGGTGACTGCACATCAGACGACACTCTTTTGAAGTCGATCAACATAGACATTCTGATGCACACAAGATCTGAAAACGCTAAACTAAGCATTGCCGCGTTACATTGCTCGGAATCCTTGTGGCGAGCCATTGGAGGAAAACTTTTAGGTACATTCCGACCCAAACCCAGATATATTCTAATACATTGACCACGTTGATCATATTTGCAGGTTTTGTACCAGAAACGACAACATTCATCGCAGAATGTGCAGAAAATGAACATGACTTGGTAGTTGATGGAGCAAGAAAATTGAAAAATGCAGTAGAAAGCGTAGCAGGGAAGATAGATGTATAATGCATGTATAAATAACCATTGGTCCGTCGAATATGATAACCTGTAGATAAGTCAAAAGCAATGCAAAGAGGGTATTATATGTCGTAGATTCTATAGATGCCTAAGATTCGTCGTCTTCTTGAAGCTTGGTCTCTATGGCGGTGCATTGGGAGAGGAGGTGAATGATAACTGGCCGACCACAGGCGTTCTGAACGAAGGACTTCTAGGCATGGTGTCAGTAGATGTTAGCAGCCCGAGTGGAAAATTATACCTTCATGAGATCAGCAGCATCGGGCCGAGTAGCAGCTGGCTCTGAGCATAAACGCAGGAAGTCGTGAAAACTGGGGGAATAGAAGTCCGGTTGCGAAAGCGGCGGCCAGCGGACGCCAAGCTGCCCAGTGGCGGAAAACGGAGGTTCTGCCTGGGCCATTTCCCATACCGTCGCGCCGAGGGACCAAATATCTACTTTGAGCGGATCGTAGGGGCCTCTGTGAATGTTTTCAGAACATACTTCCATATAAGTATACTATATACTCACGATCGCATCTCTGGGGCCTAATGGTGAAAAAAAAGTTAGCATCAGGCATTACTTAGACGGTGGCAGGCATACCTGCCAATAGGGCACACCAACTATGTCCGAACACTCCGCAGGGTCTGTTGGAACTTGAATCGCGCTCGAAAAATCAGCTAATGGGGAAGGACTGTAAATTCAAGGATAAACAGTCTGTCTACAAGAATCACTTACCCAATTTAAGAATACCAAGGCTATTGAGAAGTAGATTGTCGGATCGGACATCCCGGTGGGCAATGCGATGCTTTCGCAAATAGTCAAGGGCAAGAAGAATCTAAGAGACGGGTTGGGAGAGTCCAGCAAGCATATAGTCAGCACTCACATCATTTGTGAATCTTGCTATCATCCTCTCTTGTAGCATCAAGCCGTCCGCAATCAAAGCGACCACATCCGCCAAGCTCCGTTCCATTAGCTCCATCCTAACCCATAGAGAATCCTCAACGAGGTCAATGTAAGCGGCGTCCATGCCTAAGATGTTGGTATTGTGAAGCCCCTTCAGAAGCTTCAGCTCCCGCCGCAAATCCGTGAGCTTGGGAGAACCTGAAGGCAGGATGGGGATGATCTTGATCGCCACCAACGTCTGCCTGCCACCACCCAAGTCTTCTGCATCGCGGGCTTTCGTAAAGGGAGGGAGTTTGAGCTTGTGTATCTTTTCCGAAGAAACAAGGTGAGCAGAATACACAGAGCCACTGTCTCCTTCGGCAATTTCCTGTGGGTCAAGGTAATATTCCCTTGGGTCGACTGCGTCGTCAATGAACTCCTCTAGAGGTTTTACAACTTCGTGTTGCCAGCCACGGTACCTCTGGAACGGCGTGAGGGGAGACGAAGATGAATTCGAAGTGGGGGATATGAGCTTGGAAGAGGATAACGGACGGGGAAGTCCGCGTATGCCTGAATCTTGCCATGAGCCGGAATATGATGGTGACTTGAAATGCCCTGAGGCAGTAGGTTCACTTTCAGCCTCCGTCGTTGGCGTATTCTGATCTCGAGATATGGAGCTCGAGGACCCAGTGCCTGACCAAGAACTCTCTTCGCTGCCAAAAAGCGAGCTCTGAGGAGAAGCAGGATACTGTTTATTGTCCGTCAACGTGATTTGCAATGTGTTTGAAGAGGACGATATAGTTGACTTATGAGCGGGCGGATTCCCATTGATCCCCACCATACGCTCTGCCACAGCGGCCAACGGAGGGTTGGCACGGGTCTGAGTGCCAGATGAATTGGGAGGGCTAGGAGCAAGACCACCGTATGCATCCAATACACCGGGGCTCATTTCTGGTGGTGAGAGAGTATCGCCTGTGACCAGGGCAGCAGGACCAATGGTGAGTTCACCGCGTTTGCCTGCTCCAGTGGATGGAAGTCGGTCCCTCTGCTCCTTCGGAGAGCCAGAACGAGATCCACAGGAATACGTTGAAGATGGTGACTCGGAGCGAGGAGCGATAACCTCCATATTGGCGATAGCCCTCGTCGCATATGAGGCGGAGCGAACGATGGTGGCATTGGTCACAGTCACCGTAGAGATAGTGGACATACTTGAGTCCCGGTTGGCATCCCGTCTATCGTCATACGAATCATCTCCAATAGTGAGCGTACTGAGTCGACTACGATCTGGGTCGTCGGCGCCATCTTCCTCATTAGAAATGCTAAGGCCATGTGAAATCCCATTTGTCATCGGTCCCCTGGGTTCGTCACGAGGAACTAGGTCGGTGCCATACATATTGACTTGGAACTTGATCGCATTCTGGCGAGCGTTCTCGGGACTGACGGGTAATGTAGGTGAGAATTTCTCATTAAGGGCTGGCTCGTCGAACGCCTTCGTCTTCCCACTTGAAGGATCACGCCCCGAGGGGTTGACAACCGACATTATCTCGTCAAACAAGACGGACCGCGTCGGATCAGCGGGTGACATATAGCTGCCTGGCGAAAGGGTAGGTATTGGGGATTGCTTCGTAGTACTTGGTGAAGAGGTGGTGGACGAGGAAGAGGCAGATGGGGGCGGGCGTGATGCCGGAAGCATCGATGAAGTCTTCTTCACAGAGGATAGCGGTTGAATAGGGGAAGAAAGATCTGTCTGTTGGCGGAGTATCCTCTCTTGTTCACGTTGCCAACGGCTGGTACTACTGAGCCCATCATCTGCCCGTTCGGCACTATAAACACTTGAGTTGCTCGCACTCCGTAATGTCGTGGTTCCAGCAGAGCTCCCCGTCGTGGAACTGGTGGCAGACCCCAACGAGCTGATTGGCTTGTTCGTGCTACTAGACCCAGCACGATCCCGCCCATTTATCATCGCCTTTCGCCCGAACTCTTCTTCATCAGCAGTGCTGGGTATAGCAGAGATGATAGCCTCGCTCCACAGGCTCAGGTCATCACCGCCTTCTTCAGGCTTCAGAGTCAGCGACAATGATAGCCGAGGGGGCAATAAAGAAAATCGTTTAGACCGTCTCTTGCCGCGTGACTTGGGTGTGGAGGTGACTTCTGCGGCAAAAGAAGGGGTGGTATCGAAGAAATCGTCGTCTTCATTATCAATCGTTGGAGCCTTCGCAGTGCTAGATGTAGCTGACGCGGGAGGGGGAGCATCACTGTCAGCGGAATAGCCAGAATGTACGGAAGATACGTCAATCGGCTTCTTAGGGACGATTGTGTCTCTATTCGCATCCCGCCGTGTTGCTTGGGCAAGGGATTCTTGAGCCGGCTTATCCTCGCTTCCCTTCTTACCTACGCCAAAACCGTAACCAGCACCATTGACAGAAGGAGCATACGCTGGAGGCGGGGACCCCGGCGAAACCCCGTTCATCACGTATAGAGCGGTAGCCCGCCGAGGCGGTGTGGTAGGTACAGATGGGGGTGGCTCTCGGGCTGTGGGAATTGGCGGTAACTGGGAAGGAGGTGGAGGATATGGAGTGGATGGGGAAGAATGAGAAGTGAAGTTAAGGGGGTGAGGGGGTGGAAGATCTGGTAAATGTATTGAAGGGGATGTCGAACGGGGATGTCGGGTCGAGGGATTGGAAGCACTATGGAGAAGTGGAGGACGCGGAGGCAGTGTATTTGATGAAGGTTGATGTGATGGTAGCGGGTGGTCATCCGTTGAGGCATCCCGAGATCTGCGAAACTGAGCACTGGGCGAACGACGTGTCATATAAGTAAAACCCACCTCGACGACACTGAGGTACTCAGTGATGTGGTACTGGCATTTGTGACAGCGGATCCCAGTCTTGAATGACCCGTATTACTTGAGCCGTTGGAGGCGTTCCGCAGGGAGGTCGACCGTGGGGCGGGTTGTATCAGTACAGTCCCCGATGCTGAGGTTATGGGAGTTATAGGTGGTGGAGGATTCGGCTATGCCATAGCTTAGGATAACTGTAAAACGGACAGGCACAGAAGACGTACTTGATTTGGACTGTTGGTCAGGTATGCTGTCATCTTCTGTTGCTGATGTTTGCGGCGTTCGATGATCATGGCAATCTCATCGTCATTGAACCCCGCACTCTTGAGTTGCGTCGTCCAGGATGGCGGTAGGCCCGAAAGTCTGAGACATTGTATGAGCCATTAGTCTCAAGCGAATACAGATAGCACGCACCCTTCGTCGACATGTATATTATGCTGCAGGGGTAAAATTGAAGTTGACAATTACACGCAGCTGATGGCGGGCGTACCTGGAAATTCCAAGGCATTGAGATAGCCTCATCGCCATCACTCTCGTAGACCCCTGTGTAGGTACTAGCCTCACTCCCGCTCCTATCTCTTCCGCTGCTTCTGCTGCTCCCACTCCCGAAAATGCCTTTAAACTTGCTCTTTGCCTCGCCCTTCATCGCACCCATACTCTTCATACTCCGTATGCTTGGCGCAGAGCTAGAAGGTGCGTTCCAGTTCGGGTTGAGATATGCCCCTCCACCCTCGTTTTCTCCACTACTACTTGCAGCCACACTGGGGTTCGGACTCGGCGCGCGCTTGCCCATGATCCCCCGTAGGAATGCGCTCGCTCCAACAACCGCCTTCATCTTCTTCTGAGCAGCTTCACCAGGACGTATCGTATCGTATTGGTTACTTGAAGATACCTGTGAAACCAAGGACACGGCTGAAGCAGACGGGTTGGCGACATTCAAGCTGACATTGGAACGCGTATATGGGTTGTTTGGCAATGCAGTTAGATGATTACTTGGCTGGGTATATGCAGTGGGTGAGGTATCCTGTGCTGCTCTCGAGCTCGTACTTGGTCGCCGCGAAGCATCCCCCGTCGATATGAGCGCGGAATATGAGGCGAATTGCGTACTGATGCTGATTGGTGTATCTGGGACGCTATCGTTAGCGGGTGGCGGGGAATGACCCGACTTCTTAGCTCTCGAAAAGGTAGTATCCTTTGGAGGGGGAGGCGGTGGTAGGTTGTCAAAATCAGAGAGGGAGGCAACCAAAGATGGCGTAGAGGCAGAGTTGGAGGGTAGTTTGAAAACCTTGAAAGAAGATAATCTTGACGAACTTGATTTGGATGGCATTTTCGGCGGGATAATTGGATGAGGAGAAAGGCCTAAATTCGATGATGCGTGCTCATCAGTCTGTCTGTAGTCGCCGCCGTTGTGGTCGTCGTGGTCGATGCGAGAAGTGGTCAAATTTGAAACAAGTCGTCGCAGGCACACTTCGCACGATCTGGTTGTTCTGACCGTGAGACTCTCTTCCTTACCGTGAACCCGGCCTCCCTAATTTAGAGCCACATCTATTTACCCGCAATATTTACAGGCAATCGGGCCATTCAATGCTGGACTACTACGACAGTGTACATATTACAGAACAAAGTACGCGAAGTGTGCATACATTGACGAAACTACGCGCTACTTGCAAATCTTGCCATAGGAGGTCCAGGGGCAGTGAAGGTACAAACGTCCAACTCCGGAGACACGGGCAAACCCATGTTTCGACTACCTAGGACACAATGTTTCATCTACGTACATATCAGCTCATGACAAGGCACCCTCCAGATGAATTCCTATTATCACTCGCCTTTCCACTCAGAAAGAGGGAGACAATCACCCTTCGGCATGTAGACCGCTGGATAACGCTCTCCACTAGATCTCTAATCTCCTGAACATCTTCCGCGTTTAGAGTAATCTCAGCGCCATGGGCGTTCTCTTCTAACCGACCGATGTCCCGAGTTCCGGGGATAGGAATAACTGCGGGGGATCATCAACTGTTAGTAACTTCCCCAAACATCGGAGGTAGCTGATCTTACAGCTGGGGTAGGATGCGAGGATCCACGCGAGCGCAATTTGACCAGAGGTTGCATTGTACTTGTCCGCGATTGCTTTGAGTTTGTCCACAATTTGAAGGTTTTTTTGGGAAATTCTCGGCAGAGAAGCGAGGCATGAACTTCCGCAAGTCTCCCTCATCAAAATCAGCAGGCGAAGTGTACCTTATCAGGTGCTTCAGACTCGTTCGTCAATAATATCTAGAAAGGCACCGTGACTTACTTGCCGCTGATCAACCCTCTAGACAGAGGCGAATAAGCAACGACCGCCACACCGAGCTCTTGCGCAGCAGAAGCGAAGCCATCCTTTTCAATGCTCAGCTCGAAGGGACTGAACTCCATCTGAGCCGCCACAACCTTCTCGCCAATACCAGGAACAGCTCTAGCCCGTCTCAGGGTCTCGACACTACACTCACTCAATCCTATCCATCGAATCTTTCCACTGTCGACGTACGAACGGAGTGTCTCCACAACAACCTCAATCGGGACCTCAGGATCCACACGATGCTGATAGTAGAGGTCGATGTAATCCGTCTGCAAAGCCTTGAGCGAGTTCTCTACTTGACGTTTGATGTAGGCCGGTTTACTATTCGGAGTACGACGCTCGGGGGAGGAGAGATCAATGGCTCCGAATTTGGTGGCCAAGAAGATCTCCGAGCGACGCCCGGTTTGAGCGAACCACTTTCCAAGGAGGACCTCGCCTTCGTGGAGATGATATTCATTTATAATGGTGCGTAGTCCAGTGAATGACTTACTGGTCCCGTATATATCGGAAGTATCCCAGAAGGTGACGCCCCTATCGGCGGCGTAGGTCAATGTCTTCAAGGAGGTTTCGTCATCGGTCTTGCCGTAGAATATCCCCATGCCTGGAAGCACCAAAAGTTAACATTGATACACAGCAAAAAGTGATTTACTTGACCTACCCATAGTACCCAGCCCAATGGATGAGACCAAAGGCCCATTTTTGCCAAGTTGTCGAGTAGGATAGGGCATGGCTAATTTGAATTGAGCTTGTGATGAGTGTTTAGATAGCGATTAAAGGACATTATATACTTCGAGTTTTAAAGGGCTCAAGGTTTGGGCATGCCGTGTTGGATGAGTGCCAGTAGTGACATACGCAATCGGCAGGCAGCAATCGTGCGGTTAGGAACCACTTAGCTGATGTTGATGCGTAAACTTGTCCTGGAGGTTGCCCCACAACTAGGCGTCTGAATAATAGAGTAATCCAAGAGTGACCTTTGGCTGCCTCAAACGAAGTGGTGGTGAAGCATGCAACGGGTTTCGGGGGTGTTTCGGCAACGCGACGCGTGTATGCATCGGGTCGCGGCCCTCGTCGACTCCAAACCCGACGGAAATGCCTACACTGCCCAGCCAGGTTACACTTGGCCTTGGGGGAAAAAGCATTTCTCTCTGAATTGGAGGGGCTTGGACATCCTGATGCAGATACCAAACGTAATGGTCAGCGCACTGGTATATGCCATTCAACGTGATATCTTGCGCTTGACTTAGGGAGGAGTATAAGGCAGGGCCTTGGAACTTCCGAGCGCACAAGAAATTGATTCCTGTCCGATTCAAAAACAAAAGCCAGGTTCCTGATTTAAAACTTCTTAGTCAACTGAGGTCTAATTCCCCCTGGAGGAGGGCAAATGGGATGATTAAGCTCATACAGTAATACCGAAAGGTGCCATTGCCTGTCGATTATCGCTGGTATTCACCTGTCCACTCAGAGAGCGGGAGGCAGTCACCCCGGGGCATGATGGCATCGGGATAACGGGCACCAGCAACATCCGCATTCTCCACCAAATCCCTTATTTCTTCGATGTCGTTAGGGCTTAATAATATCTCAGCACCATGGGCATTTTCTTCAAGACGATCGATATTGCGGGTGCCGGGAATGGGGAAGACTACGGAATTATTAGCCAGCCGAATGGTCAGGAGGACACTGGTAAAAACTGACATGTGGGGTGGCTAGCGAGAATCCAAGCCAACGCAATTTGACCAGAAGTAGCACCATACTTTTTGGCAACTGCTTTCAGTTTGTCCACGATTTGAAGGTTCTTCGGGAAGTTTTCGGGAGAAAACCGAGGGAGCATCTTCCTGATGTCTCCGGCCTCGAAGTCATCTGGAGAGCGGTACCTTGGTATTGGTGTCATCTTGCCGAGAGAGTAACAATTGGGGTAGCGAACTCACTGTCCACTGACAAGTCCACGAGACAATGGGGAGTAGCAAACGACAGCCATACCGGCCTCCTCAGCTGCAGCAGCAAAACCATTTTTCTCAATGCTCAGCTCGAAAGGGTTGTACTCCATCTGGGCAGCAACTACTTTCTGGCCGATCTCAGGGACGGACCTGGCGCGCCTTAATGTATCGATGCTACACTCGCTGAGTCCAATCCATCGAACCTTGCCACTCTCAACAAATGGGCGAAGCGTTTCTACGACGACTTCAATGGGAACATCGGGGTCGACACGGTGCTGGTAGTAGAGATCAATGTAGTTGGTTTGTAGAGCGCTTAGGGAGGCCTCTACTTGACGTCGGATGTGAGAGGGCATACTGCTCGGAAGGCTCTTCTTCGCACGATCAGGATTGCTGTAGTCGATGGCGCCGAATTTGGTGGCCAGAAAGACCTCAGAGCGACGACCAGTCTGAGCGAACCATTTACCAATGACTGATTCACCTAGCTCAAGTCATAAGTGAAAGAGTAAAAGATAAGAAGAGGGTATTGACTTGTCCCATAGAAATCGGAAGTGTCCCAAAATGTGACACCTCTATTGGCGGCGTAGGTGAGGGTTCTCATAGAAGCTGCGTCATCAGACTTCCCATAAAATATACCAATACCTACGGACAGTAAGCGAAAGCCCAGCATTTAGGTTGAAGATAGCATACCCATTGTTCCGAGCCCAATTGCACTCACAATAGGCCCATTCCTACCTAGCTGACGCGTAGGAAACGACATTGCAGACGACAAGCAGTTCTGACGGAAGTAGGTGAAAAGCCGTTGAAACTATTGTTGTAGCTAGACCCTCCACCACCAGCTCTTTATAAAAGCGCATACAATCTCCTTGACCCCACTAACACGTCGCACTAATGTCGCGTCGTGTGTCATATATGCATTGAATCAGCCACACGGATGTCCGAGATTCGGAGACAAAGGCGTAGCAGCGATATATCTGAACGCGATTTAGAGCCAAAAATGACAGCGAAGCGAGAAAATCGGTCGTCCGTATAGTCGATTACATGACGGGGCCTGCCTCGATTTTAGATGGTAAGTTGGGTGGACGAGGGTTGAAGTGGGTCGAAGGATGTTGAAGCCTTCAGAATCATTATTAAAGCTTAAAGTCCCACAGTCATCTAGATCATCTCACGGTCACATTCTTTGTTATATTCCGACCAAGTTGTAACGCTGTTGCCCACTAGGTTCGGGGCTCATGTGGGTGCATCAAATATCATGCCATGTCTCGGCTGTTTACTGTGATTGAGATTAGCTAGTGCGTCCATAATAACCCGCTTATCTGACTGAGTAGGGCCGTGATCGATTGATCCGTCACGCCAGCGGCCAGATACGTACACTTCAAGCTTGGTCCAAAGGGTCGTATGTCAACTCACAGCTAGTTCTGAGGAAACTCAAAGGCTGTTAAATCGTAGCATTGAATGCTTCATTCCTGACTCGATCCGTGACTAACCCCCGGAGCAGCGGGCAGAATAAGGAGCCTCATCAGGAGTATTTGAGGGTTGCCCCTATCATGCCTTTGTCAAGCAAACTCGCTCATTCAGTCATCGCTGGTTAGAGTTGGAGAGCTAAAAGGCTCTATATAATGTATAGCAGTTCGTCTACTTCAATTACAAGATACAAGCGACAATAGGGTAACGGGTGTAGTTGAGCAAGGGTAATTACCCGATCGATCAAACGAAGAGGACATAGAAGAGATTTTAGGCATTGATATTGAGACTGAGTGCGTGACGGCATTTCGAGTTAGTTCCAAGCGGCCTTGATTACATCCGCCGCTCTCTCCGCGACGATGTATATGGGAGCTTGGGGGTGTCCAGCTGGGATGAAGGGCTGTGGTAGTACAAACGTTAGGAATTCCCTTCACGTACTCGTCAAAAGGTCTGCGAGACTTACGAAGACAGATGCGTCAACAATACGAACACCCTTGGCTTTCTTCAAGAGCAACCGTCCATCAACAACCCCCTTGCTCGGGTCCTTGTTGGCAGAAGCAGTGGAGAATGGATGTTTAATGGTCGTGCCCCACTTGCGAACGTATTCTACTATTCCGGCATCTGTGGTTGTGTTGGCAGCATCAGTGTAGATGCCGGTGATGTAGCCATTCCAAGCATTAGCATTGGCAAAGAGTTGTGCCTTTCTGATTGACTGAACCATAGTCTGCATGTCGAAGTCAGTAGTAAGGAGTTGAGGGTCAATGATAGGATGATCGAAAGGATCAGAGGAGTTGAGTACAATGGTTCCGCCTATAGGTACGGCATAAGAAGGCGAGCGTCAACTTCAAAGAGATGGCGCTTACGAGAAGTGGGTGAGACGACAACGTTGATGAGGGAGATATAGGACCCTGAAGGGGGGATAGGTTGCGAAGTGGTGAAGAAGCCGTTCTACAAGGTATATTAGCCCCAAGCAGAGTGGTAGTGAGGGCTAACTTACGCCGAAGGCGAGCTCAAAGTGAGGAGACTTAGGTCCGGCGGTAGGATCGCCGAACTGGCTAAGGATCGAAGAGTTACTTGGGAGGCGCCAGAAAGACCTAGACATATGTGAGCGACAATCGACAATGAGAAGAGTTATGAGAGGCTCACATGTGGTTGGAGACTCCATTGGCAGCCAGACGCCCAGACTGGGTAGTATCATACTGTTCCATCCCAGCGTCAAGAGCAGCTTGGTCCCCGCGAAGAAGTGGATCCATAGTGTTGTTGCTATTGACCGTCCATTGAATAGGAACGAGAGGCTGCGACCGGGGTAAGTATTGGCTATTGACTACCGAAATACAAAGAAATTTTACATGATCTTGCAAGTTCTTGCCAACTTCGGGGAGGTTGACCACGGGGTTGATTCCAACTTGGCGGAGCTCGTTTGCATCACCAATACCAGAGAGCATGAGGATTTGGGGAGTGCCAATCGCTCCAGCACTGTTGGGCCTCCGTAAGCGAGGCGATAAATAACCATGGGGTTTATAGCGCACCTCAAGATGATTTCCTTGGACGCGGTGAGACTGAATCGAGGGGCTGGTGCGACAGGGGTTAGTTAATGTCCAACTACAATGAGGCAAAGATATACTAACAAGACGAAGAACTTGCAAATTCGACTCCAAGGAAGAGGGGTTGACCTGACCTAGTCCCAGTGCGCAAAAGCCTTGTGACATGGGTGTTGTACAACAGATCAATGTTATTACGGGAGTTCAATGTAGGGATGAGATAAGCCGTGGCGGAGCTGCTTCGCAATGGGCCGCCAATTGTTGAGTGCATCCAAGCTATACCGCCAAAGTGAGCCTGATATGCGTGTTCTCAAGTTCGAGTACTTACAGATACCAAGGGGGTCACCAGAGTTGTAGTCAGGGTTATAGGGGAAGTTCACAGGGTCCTCCTGTGTGACGGCCAAAACGCGGTCATCGATGTCAGTCAAGAATCCTGGCAAACTAGAGTCGACAATCGTTAGCCACTTATCAGTATAGTGCATCGAATCGCCAACCTGGTGAGCAATGGACCGTGAAAGCCGTGGAGTGATGGGATATATTCCCCTGTCTCGTTGTGTCCATCATTAGGGGGAACGTGGTGTTCGTTCTGAGAGCCCAAATTCAGCGGACGCAACGCCAAGTCGCCTTGGGTGATCCTCACCTTGTATGCGTATGGCAGAATTTTGTTCCACGACCAGCCATCGTCACCAGCGATCTCAGCTAAGCGATCGTAGTCATCAGAGGCGCAACGAGTATACACCATGTAGTCTATTGCATGATGGTCAGTGATCGTGAGGCGCCTGGAATATGGAAGGGCTTACTGATAGAACTGCTGCCTCCGAGAACGTATCCACGAGGGTACGCAATGAGCTGGTTGTTCAATGCGCTCTGGGGCGTTGTAGTGTAGTTCCAGTCGAATGGAGTGTTCGGGGAGGCCGTAGGTCCGAAGAAGGGGACGGTAATAAGGTCAGAATCGAAGCCCGTGTTGCTGAGTCGTTGTGCGTTAGGATGTGCCACCGCGTCAAAGGTAGATTTTAAGACAAACCTTCTACCAGCTTCGATGACCAAGACGTTGTTGCGTCGGTTCTCAGAGAGACGAGCCGCGATAACATTCCCAGCAGTGCCGGCTTTAATGAACTCAGCAGGCTGGTTTTTGAAAAGGCGTGCGTGTGCTCACCTCCTATGACGATGAAGTCATACTTCTTGCCTTGCACCTGAGAGGCGTCCGTGTAGATGGCTCCTAGAGTGGAATGTGCGAGGACTGAGAGGACGAACAACGTGAGCCCACGAGAAGCAAACATGTCTATGGGTTGAGACCTTGGAGGGTGAATTCCTAGCAGCAAATGCTGCGCCCTCTTTATAGTCCAAGTCCCTCTCGTCAAAAGTCCATACCAGGCACAAGATCAACTACAGCCTAATTAGGCAACGCGATACTCGAGGCATGTCACCAGAATCACCACGGTGGATGCGTTGAAAGATTTCAATGGTATCCGCCCCGAAAACAGATCCGACGTTCGCCTAGGAAAAGATGTGCTTAGTTTGCACGTCGGGGGGCATCAAAGCGCATACCCATCAGCGCAACAATGACAGTTCTTCAGGAAAGCCAACCAGTCACAGAACTGGCCGCCAACGCAAAGTGATGGTGTCGCGCGACGCAAATAGTATCTCTTCGCACAAATACGCCTGTCCGTACAGCCTGTTATTCCTATTTTGCTTGAGCTGCGGCATCGCCCCCAAGTTAGTATTGCAAGTGAGCATCACATCCACCCCTAATACCGATGTTTCAACATACCAGGGTCGGTGACAGTCGGTGCCCCCAACAAAACGTACGGCTGCAAAACCCACTGACGTTATCCCAAGTCCAAGGGTTTCTAGGCCCACCATGGATCGTCAACAATACCGAATGATGCAACGGTGATGAAGAGTCCCAACAGCAAACGCCGATTGGGGTGGGCTGGGAAACGAGGCATATGTCAATGATGTATGGGGCGGGGCATATATTGAACAACATACCGAATGGGATTACGGCGGCATTAGCGGCGGCGCGACAACAGGCGGGAAAAACATGGGGTGCAATAATTCCGGTTATGGAGACAGGCATGGGCTCGCTAGCCTAAGCGCATCAACATCACATCGGTTCTCAGTCATTTACCAAAGGCAGCTGAGCTAGATGCTGAGAGAGGCAAATGGCATTGAATGGGCTTGACAGATCGCGTTTAGCCGCAGCTGGAGTATCGCATGGATATAGTAGCTGACCGCGGATACATAATTTCATTGGCGAGAAGCGCACGGCAACATTTCACAGAAATATTCCCATCAGTCCGTTGTCGGGCACGTAGTTCGCGGAACCATTGGGTAGATTCATTCTATTGGGCAGAGGGGTAACTGGGATACGCAACAAAGACAGGAGACTCCTCAAGACCTCAGGCTCGGACGACCGACATGGTAGCTTCCACTTAGACTTTGATCCTCTGGTTGAAATCCGCGCCAGGCGACGAACAGAAGTGGATCGGCGTGGAACGAAGTTCGAGTCGTACCTGGGCCTGAACGTTGAACGTTTAGCTAGAAGTGGCAGTCACTTTTCCAACGGCGCCGATTTCAGTGGCGTTACTCGGATTCTAAACTGCACGTCGGCTTACCGACTGAACATGACAAACATAAAAGTCAAGTTGAAAACAAGGGTATTAGTTACACCAATGATGGGATAGGTAGATATCTATAAATAGGAACTAGAATACCAGCTTTCAGGCTTTTCAAATGAGGAACGGACAAACGGCTGTAGGCAGAGGACGGAGTGACGGTCCGTGTTGGGACAAGGACGAGTGCTAGAATGACCAAATACATTAGAATTAACTCCGGGGGGTCCCCTGAAATCAACAGGGGATCATTGGGAACAAAATGTAGGATGATTGTGCCTATGTATCAGCAGCGGCAGGCTATCTTTAATGCTGATTCTGACGCCAAAATAGCTTCGCATTGATCAGAGTAGCCAATGAAGACCGTAGACGGCCTGTATGCGAGGGTCGTTACTGACAGTGCCGGCGCCCATCATAATAGAAAGAACAACTACTGGGCGTCGCTAGGGTAGGATCAAGCCCTCGGATCGATACATACTATGGTATGTTCCTATCACCGGCGACGTCCACACAGTTTGCGCGCTCGTACGCATGTCTTGATACGACGAAGATACGAGGAATGGGTCGGAATGGTGGCGTAGATGGCACTGCCTGCAGCCGAGACCGTGTACGTACCGGTGGTTATGACCGTGCGTATTCTATACTTAGGTCGTAGGGACGAGCAAGAAGATACAAGCATCCAATGACGTACATTGTGTATGCCAACTCTATACCGATATAACCTTCCTTCGGATGCAGTCGTCCAGATGCTTAGGAGGTGGCACGTATGGGGTGAGGGATTGCAACATATGAGTACGCATCGTTGGAATATATACCACTCGGTGATGCTGAGTAGAATCAGCCGGGCATCGAGTGCGAGGCCAGACATTGGACTCATGGGAGTAGGAACGCTGTCCAGATGTGTCCAGCATAGTCTAGGATATAGCGCGGCAGTGATTATCAAGGGTAGTATCATGATTGACTAGACTGCAACAACTACAGCGGCGGGTAGGCGCAGATAAATGGTAGGGTTGCTTTTGACTGCAGAAGATGAAGAGGAAGGTGAGTACCAACCTCAGGATTCAAAGGTGGGCATTTCACTGGTAGAGCAGAGTTGGCGGTGGACTATATAGACGGCAAGCCATCCGATCACTGCAAAGGAATCATTTGAGAATCATTCGGACTTCTTCATTACCTGAAAGCACAGTAGCTTACGAGATAAGCCCTTGTAGTGTGGATAGGTTTCGCGTAACGCACACCGCGTGTTCGGGAACAGGAAGCTTTGGTCCATATTGCCATTGCGACTGTGCCAGGATACTCGGCATGGTCACCACATGGGGGGTAGACGCGCGAAGTTGGGGATTGCGGGCAAGCATATCTGCGTCAATGAATGCGATTCAATTGACGCTGTGGTACAATGGTACCACTATGGTCGATAGATTCAGCGTACTAGGTAAGGGTGAGTCTCACTGCTGAGTACTGAGCACTTGAGATAAGATAAGATCGCGTAACGAGAATTCCCAACGCACGGAATTGAGTGGGTCGCCGTTTGTCCTCCGTGTACCATCAGGGCATCATTATTCATCTCTTGTATGGTAGGGCTGGCATCAGTGCTGTTTCCCGGCGAATGCACTCGGACGTCCGGTGGAGGTAGGGTCTGTGCCCACCTGCCTCGAGCCACTTCCAGGTGGAGGTGCGAGGCTTCAAAATGCGGCCCAGACTGCA